>CM053168.1:31538295-31589047 GCA_012977825.3 Pteromalus puparum
AGTTTGTTCGCACGGGCACCGTGAAGCGATGCGCGCGTGGCCCGAGGTCGGCGGGGAACTTAAGTAGGAATACGGGAGCCGGTGTTCAATCAAAACACGCTGGATAGCGTAGAAAATGTAAAGTATATTGTTCAGTGAAAAGTAGATACACGAGCACACACGCGGGTGTGCGAGACGCAGACGAACGAGGCAGTTAGAGACCGGGAGGGCACTGGTGAGAGAGAGAGATGCAGAGCTGACACTTACAGTAGACGAGTCGGCTCAGCCCCAGGACGTCTCCTTCGCAGGCGAGTGGTTGGAATTGCTCGGAAGCCTCGGACGTAGCGGAGTCGCACGGGGACCTCGGGCAAGGCGCAGTCGATGTCGGACCCTCTGGGTTGCACTCGTTAACCAGGAGCCTACGCACGTCGTCTTCACAAAGCTATCAGTATTTCCGGATCTAAGAGTCGCGCGCACGATGCTTACTCTAAGCGAGTCGGAACGAATCTCAATCTCTTTCCGCGAGACGCGGCACGCGCGCGAGTCTCTTTCTCTCTCTCTCTCTCTCCCCACTTACCGTGCTTTCTCCCATTTCACTCTCCGCCGTTCGTCTGTAACAGAGCTGTAATACATTATTATACATTGGGATATTTATGCTGGGGAGGTTATGACGAGTTAACATTGTTCCTCGTCATATATTGTATAAGCTTATGTTGTAATAAATATATGTATTTATATAAATAAACTGTCGTTTTCACGACAAATACAAAAGCATAACGAGGAATAAAATTTATTTACACTGTCTGAGATTCATCGATCCACGTATTGTGAGTATTGTCAAATCCAAGCCACATTACGAATACTTCATTACCTCGTCTCTTCAAGACTTTCTCAATGAGATAGACGTCCGGATGAGCAGTATTCGAGAGTTCTTGCTCGTAAAAGCAGCCAGCGATGGGTTCATCACGAAAGTCTTTGAGTTGATAAGTCACTGGTTGTGTGCGTCTGACACGAGAGATAGTAAATATCTCGGTCGACCAGTTGGCTGTATAGCCTTTTTCGAACAAATTTTTCGCTCTGCTCACTCGAACTTTGTCATTGACTTTGAACTTTGGTTTCGACGTCTGCTGCTTAGCTGCCTCGTGAGCTTTCATAACTCGCTCGACATTGGCAGCCGTTACATCCTTAGGCTTCATACCGATAGTACGATGCTTGCGACTGTTGTACGCAGTCAACAGTTTACTCAGTAAATCATACCATTTGAAATTACCGCGTAAACTAAACTGCTTCCACATAGCATTTTTTAACGTACGATTGAAACGTTCGCAGATAGCGGCTTTGAGATTACTATACGTTGAGTATAGGTTAATCTTATACTGCTTCATAAGATTCTGAAAGGTGGAGTTGTAAAATTCCTTGCCACGATCCGTCTGCAAATTTTTAGGTACTCGACCAATCATCAATATACTTTTCATAGCGGCTGCTACGTCTTCACCGGTTTTTCTCTTTACGGGAATAGCCCAAGCGAATTTTGAAAATACGTCTATGACAGTGAGCATATATCTATAGCCTTTGTTTTCTCGCGAATAAGGTTGCATCTCAACCAGATCCGCTTGCCAAGTCTCATCTAATCCACGAACATCGAATTTTCGACGCGTGTACGTACGACGAGCTGGCCTATGTAGCTCCTCAACGACTGCTCTCTTCGACATGTTTACAGCTCGTCATTCAAAGAGTGAATGTTTTGATTTATTTGCATAACCACTCCTTTTATAGTCTCGATCTCGTGATCGATGCGCTTAAATTTCTTATCAATTTCGTCTCGTTGCGTCTCCGATAGTCGATCGATGACTTTTTTCAATTCTTCTTGCACGATGAGCTGTAAAGCGCAAAGATTAACGGCATCGCCTGGCTGACTCGCTGCAGCGACGTTGCACAGACGTTTATTCTCCAAATCGAACTGACCATCAGCTGTGACTTTGAAGCCGAGGCCAGGAGGTCCTCGACTACCCTCGCTGCGTTTCAAATTACGTCCGAACACATCGACACTCATGATGCAAATGAATAAGAGTACTAGCGTACATCTCAATATATATAGCCAGCCTCGGTAAGCTCCTCGACAATCGAATGAATCTCGTTGATGTGACTAGGATTTCCAGCTGACATCTCAGCTATGAGGAGGCGAAGTCGATCAACCAGTTCATTCGGATCGTCCCAGTAAACGTAATCCATTTTCGTATCTCTCCTGGCGATTTTGTACGGAGGAAGCAGTGTGCCACCAGCTTTCTTCCGTCTACTCTTTGAGGTATTAGGAGTCGACGAAGAGGCTGAGGGTAGAAAGAGAGGAGCGATAATTTCGTCGTACTTCTTACTGTTGTGATAACGCAGTATCTCATCGGGACGAAAATTTTTTCTGTGTACGCTCGACAATTCGAGTATTTCTCCGTAATTTTTTAGATCTGCAGCTGAGACAATGTCGCGATTCGGTCTTTTGGAAATAATAAGATCCAATAGACCAGCGTTTTTGGAAACGTTCTATCATCGACTGTAATGATATTTCCATCATACTCTATGGTTGATTTTCCGAGTTTGTAGCCGCCGCCTCTGTCCTTCCGCACGCCGTAAACCTTATCCACATCCTTACGATGCAAAAGAAGCGAAAGCGATTCGGCGCTGTCGTCGTCGCTGTTTGCCGATTCGAAAGTCGTATCCGCAGGCTGTATCGTTTCATTCGCTTTAGAAAACTCATTCTCCTCAGCAGTGTCATCAGTGTACAAATCATCAAATGTCCTGTCAGATTTAATTATTCGTTCAGGTGTTGCTAATTTTGGCTTATCAGCAGCAGCAGTCGAAGAATTGACCACTAATTGCTGTAAGGAATCAACGATCGGCTTGAAAGTCTCTCCCAACGCTCTCTCAAAGTTTTCTTTACCGTATTTCAGCAGATCAAACTTATGTTTAACTGCGCTTCGTGCTTTTACGAGCTGCTCGAGTATATGCTTCTGCTGACTGCTATCTGCAGACATGTTGACTGTTATAGCTCGCTAAGATCGTTCTATATTTATAGCAAAGCAGTAGAAACCCTTTCGGTATCGACCCTCATTGATCGGGCTATCTTTATCGATCATGAGAAAGCAGTGCTTATCGTCAGCCCAACATCTCGAGCAAAGTTCCTTGAACTGTGCGAATGTCATATCACAGTTGACGTGATCTGCATACAAGTGGCGCAGATTGACGTCATCTTGTCGAAATATCACCAAGTTGACATTGTCTCTCACCAAATGCTTGGGAACTTGAGCGTACGACTGACAGAGGTAAAAACAGTCAACGCTCTTGTGTCTGCCCATACAGAAAAATGCACGGATATTGTTTTGCTTCTCGCAAGCAACATCGTCGAATATCATGATCGAATTGGGTAGCGCCTTATCAGGTGAGACGACTTCCTCGTGTTCGCTGAAGGCAAAGTACTGTATACCTTTGATCGGTTCGAGCAGTTCCTTCAAAAATTTATACTTTGATTGATTGAGCGATTTGGAGTAGACGTATACATTCTCGAATCTAAGCCCATTCGGATGCGTTATGAGAGCGAGAAGACTATTGGTTTTCCCGCAGTTGGATGGTCCGCAAACGGCTGCGCGTATGCTGTCCGGTAGCAGAGCTCCGTGACGTTTCACGCGTCTCTCCTCCTCCACGTCAAAGTTCGCCACGGGGAGCTTCACAGCCTGTTCCCTGAAGTCCATCCTTTAAGATCTCGGCTGAGACTGATCAATTTGCCTATAAATAGGCCGCTTTTATAGTCGCGCTCATCAGTTATCATTTGACCTTCGTGGTGTAATGATCGTGTACATCGACAATACAAGTGGTTGTGGTTTGATGAATAAAGTACTCAACAAAATTCCAGTTGAACTTCATTTACCAGGCTATCAGTACTGCAGACCAGGAACAAAGTTAGCAAAACGTTTAGCTCGAGGAGATCAAGGTATCAATCCCCTCGATCAAGCTTGCAGAGAGCACGACATAGCGTACTCGCAGAATCGTGAAAACGTAGAGGCTAGAAATCTAGCCGATAGAGTATTAGCCGACAAAGCTTGGCAGAGAGTCAAGGCGAAAGACGCGAAAATCGGTGAAAAAATTTCCGCCTACGCCGTATCAAAAGCGATGAAAATAAAATCCAAATTAGGAATGGGTGTCAAGACGAGGAGGCCATCCACGAGGCTGAACGCAATCGTGAAGGCTGCGTCTAAAGCGATGATCAAGGGTACGAATAGTCATGAAGTCATCGCATCGGCTTTGAAAGGAGCTCGCGATGCCGTGAGAAAGGCTGGTGGAAAGGATAGCGTACTCATACCGCGAGTTCTGCCACTACCCCGTAAAGTAGGTGGATTTCTTCCTCTCCTCATACCCATTTTCGCTGGACTAAGTGCCGCGGGTGCTCTGGCTGGAGGAGCTGCTGGTATTGCCAAGGCAGTCAACGATTCCAAGGCTGCAAAAGATCAGCTGGAGGAGACTCGTCGTCATAACAAAGCGATGGAAAATATCAGCGTAGGAAAAGGACTCTGTCTGAAGACCACCAAATCTGGATTGGGTCTTCATCTCAAGCCCTATCGCGGTAGCAGTCTGAAGAAAAAAAAAACTTCTTCGAGATAAGTTTGCCACAGAGGGCGCTGACAGACGTGGACATCGTGAAGTATGCTAAAATCTTGAAAATTCCTTATTTTCGAGGTGTATACATGCGTAATGCGATGCCTGCGAGTGGTCCACGAAAGTGTGAATCAGCTGTCGTAAACTTGGACGATGCGAGCGGACCTGGAACTCACTGGGTAGCGTATCGCAAACAAGACGACAACGTCGTCTACTTCGATAGTTTCGGCGATTTACAGCCTCCCTTGGACTTGATGCTGTACTTGGGAGTGAACGAGATCCAGTACAATCACGAGAGATATCAAGACTACAACACTTTTAACTGCGGACATCTTTGTCTGCAATTCTTGAGCAATAAGCTATATAAGAGACGACGTCGGTGAATGCACATTCATTTAGCATTCGACAGTCAGTATGGATAGCTCATTTACACTGAGTCTCTCCGGAACTTCATCTGTACTCGAAGCTCAATATTTTCCACCCATAGAGCTCTCAGCACAAAAGAACTACGTTCTCAGTTTAGTTGAATTGCTAACGTTCAACTCGATTCCAAGTGGATTTGAAGAAGGACGTGAGTCACANGACTTTCGTCCTCGAGACTCGATTGGCTCTCTGCTGGGCTTCACCGAGCGAATTTTGAAGAAGGACGTGAGTCACAGTTCGGATAGACCGGTGGCTATTCTAAAAGTCAACGCTCTGCGAGTTGAGTGTAACATCACCTCGGGCGCCTATATAATCGGACAGCGCGTGCACACAATTCACGAGTTCTTCCCTGCTGCACCTCCAGGATACAAGATCATCGAAATTCCATCGCAAGTAATTTATCTACCAATCACCGTGAGAAGCATAGATCAGCTTCAAGTGCGCATAGTGGATCAAGACAATCGCTTGGTTAATTTTCGCGGAGAGATAATTACTATCAGATTACATCTCAAGCAAGTATAATGGGTATCGTTTACAATACCAAGATTGGAGCTGGCTATATAAGCAAGCCGTCGAGTCGCAGCGACATCAGTCGTCAGCGAATAGCCAAAGCGCTAACACGGCAAAATATAGACTTCTTAAAGAGTCTCAAGTTCAGAGTACACCCTCGTGGAAAATAATGCAGGATATTCTGAGTATACAGGCGCCGGTGGCCTTCGATGAGTCTGTGGCTCATTACGAGTTGCACGCCCATCAGCCCTACACGCCAACTGGATACAACAACAGCGATGAGATTCGCATAGCCATTCAACATCAAGATTTATACGTTCTTCCCTCGCGCAGATAAATTTTTTTTCGCGTACCTGGGCTGGGGTGAGCTGGTAGGGGGTCAGCTGGTAGGGGGTCAGCTGGTAGTGGTCGAGCTGGTAGGGAGAGGGGATGAGCTCGGCATGAGCTCGGCATGAGCTCGTACCCGCATGAGCTCGTAGCCGCATGAGCTCGTAGCCGCACAGTTTACCTACTTCGAAAATTTTAATTTTATTTTTTGAAGTATTGTTATCAGCTCGTGCACAGCCTATTGTAGTCCACGCATATACGCTTTTACCTATACTATACATATATTACGAGCTAACTAAAATTAAAGTATTTACTACGACGAAGGTAGGGTTGGCGAGCGAAGCGAGCAGGGGGGGGGGGAACTCGCTATTCATTCATAAAAATATCACATTGGTAGGTTATGTTGGTAAAAAAGATTCTAACGTCCTTTGTCACAGCTATTATTAGTCATTTAAATCATTTCAGACGGTTTTTCACTACTCTGTGTCCCATGAGAACAAAAAACAAAGGCCTTTGCCATTCTGGCTCTTGTATAGGTACTTTTGCACTATGAAAAGGTATCTTTTTACCGTACAAAAGTAGTCGGAGTCCGGATCGAATTTTAGATTTTCACATTTTAAGGTTTAAATTGCAGACAAGTCAGTTATAACATATATATATAGGGCTTTAAGGGAACTTTTATTAAAAAGATAAGAACATTTTACAAAAAAAAACATTTAGTGTGTTTTTAGTGAAAGATGCGTTGTTTAACAGCTATAAATAAAAAAATGCAAAAAATGCTTAAATAACCAACTTAGAACCCTTATAACTCGAAGAGAATCGATCGAATCGATCTAAAAAATTCACAGCTGACCTCTAGAACATATCCCCCAAGTTTGGGTAAACATTTTTTTTTTTGTTGCGCACGATTTGTCAGAGAACCACCCATATATATATATATATATATATATATATATATCAAGAGACAAAACTTGATTCTTGTTTTGCTTTTTCAATCGCGAAAAAGAGCCTCTGATGCACTAATTATAAAAAGTAAGGTATACACCAAGCGGCAAATTGGCTTTTTCAAGGTCGGATGATGATTTGAGCACTCGTGTCCACTTCGGGCCATCCTCACTTAGAAAGCCAACTTTTGCTCCTAATTGTGTAATGTACTATTTTACACCCGTAGCCGTACGACATATAAAGCCTGATTTTTTTAGCGATCGATTTTTAGCTAAAATAACTAGTCGATAAAAAGACTTAAAATTTTCACAGCAAGTAGATATAATTGTTTTCTATTATCATGATTTTTTTTAGAACGTTTGACCGTTTAGTTTTAAATATATAAACTTAAAAAAAATACCTATTTTATCATGAAAATTGAACGGAACGGTCAATCTGGAGAATATTTCGAAAAAAGTAGGAAAATTGTTAAATATATTGTATAAATCATGTCATTAAAAAAAAATATATATATTTACAAAAATCAATAAATGGCTATTAAATGGCCACAAAATGGTCAGAATTATAAAAAAATTTTTCCTTAATTCAGAATCAGAAAACATATATGCATGTTATATAAATTTTATTACGATCGGTTGCGTGGTTCTAAAATCATGACGGTATACATACTCACACACACACACACACGCACACACACACACACACATATATACACACACACACACACACACACACACACACAGCTATCCGCACGAACATTTCCTGAATATGCATAATTCGAACTCCAAACACCTTCAAATGCGTTTTTACGAAGTTTTAGCGAAACTGAAAATTTTACTATTACAAAGCTTCCTCTAGGAGAAAGCAAAAGTGAAAGGGTCGACGGTTACTTAGATCAACGCGTGCACCGGCTATTACTGAGCCACGAAAGAATAGTCACACCATGAAGAATAAACATTGAAACTAGTATTAAGATGTTATTTCACAACGGGCAGCAAGGGCAGTTTTCCCAATTCTTTGAGGAATGCTCGAGCACGGCTGAATTCGCATACCTCAGTAAAATAATATATCTCGGCACATAAAAAGAGTAAAATAGTTGAAGATGTGCGATACGGCTATTACAGATGAGAAAAACAAAATTGCAGAGAACTTTTAACTACAGTCGACATTAGAATTTTTCACATCAGTCGACAGTCAGAATATTTTGTCACTTATATAAGACTTGTAAGATTCTGTTGCCATCAGAACTCAGATTCTATTACTACGGTTGAACTTAGACTCTGCTGCAGTTATCGAGACTTAGAAATTTATGTTGTCATTTGTCGTTTTGAAAAATCACAATTAGCGCGAGTTTAGTCAGTTTCGAGCAAACGTTATTTTGAAAATTGTTTAAACTAAATAAATCGAGTTCAATTCAAATCGTGATTGTACTTTAAAATCCGACAATTCCTGATCCCCGTCGAGCTCAAATCACCTTGAATGTTATTTGTATTTACTGCCTTGTATTTACTCCACTTTGGAAGCCAAGTCTGCACTCCTATTTAGAGGACGTGCTGGTAGCGGAGGAGTTCAGCAGCAGAAAGAGAAACAAGGTAAGTTATTTGTACACACCACCAGGCTGCGCGCCTCAAATGACACTCATTTCCTCTCTTTCTGTCTTATAGATCCGGGTATAATAAGTATTATCACTCTCCGAGAAACCAACACAAAATTAGTATGTAGTCATTTCATAGCGATTAGAGTGACGTCCCCACCTTAGGGATTGATAGAAAATGTAAGTAATAAAAAGTCGTTAATTTAAGTGTTTCATGCAAATTAGGAAGATATAAATTCAGTGCGATTTCAAATAATTATCTGGTGGCTACTGGAGGCTGTTTTTAGTCAGATCATGAAGGTAGTCAGGCACCGCTGGCGATTAGGCTTCGTGCATCAAAGCTTTGTCCTCGTCCGTGCGTATAAAAGCAAATCAACCCGTAAGGTTACTGTTCGATTACAACTCTCATAAGTTTAGGACATAACATAATAGTAAAATTTTCGACTTTATTAAAAACACGTTAGAAGCACGTTTCGAAGTGTTTGGAGTTAAGATACGTGTTTTTTTATAAAATGTCCGTATGAATGTGTGTGTGTGTGTGTGTGTGTGTGTGTGTGTGTGTGTGTGTGTGTGTGTGTGCGTGTGTGTGTTTTTTTAAGTGGCGTACGCAGAGCAAGCTCTACACAAGTGGCCCTCCGACACCGAAACCCCACAGGCACCATACTTCAACAATACTTCCGTGGGGCCTTTTAATTAGCCTAGTTGGCTCCTTCTTTAGGGTTTTATATTTCCATACATACCCCATTCACCGGAGTGATTAGAGGTTCAGGATCAAACTCGTCTTCTTCATTCGGCATCAATCCATATTCTTGTTTCTATGCTCTCAATGTTGGTATATCTAGCACTTCGCTAGCTAATGCCATCTTTTAAACTCTTCTTTTTTTTTGCCGTGTCCAGGGCACGCCTGAGTACGTTCTTATCCTGCAACTTACAAGGCCCATGCAGATGTGTCAAATTTCTAAGAGCTCCTGAGCCTCGTCCTCGATGAGTATTGCTATGGCCATTCCAAGGCCTCTCATGTTTCCATCTGTCAGAAATCATCGGGGATCGGGAAAATTTCAAGCAACAACTATTTTCATGCATTTTGAGCTGCTGAACACGAATCCGATGGTATTTTTTACCAACACCTCAAGCACTCGTTCCTAACCTCAAAAGACACCCCCAAAATTGCTGTTTCACGCAGTTGAGAGGTTTATCCTGTGATCGACGTAGGGAAAGTTATTGATAGAGAGTATTTTTATGTATTTTGAGCCGCTGAATATGAATAAGAAGCTATTTTTTATCGAGCTCCCGAGTATTCGTTCCCAACCTAAAAGAATACCCGAATCGCATGGTTTTATTAATCGTGAGAAATTAACCACGCGAAGGCATGTCTCGAACTATACGATCCTAATCTATGTCATCTCGGAGTCAAATTTACCTACTTCTGTCAAGTTCGCATCAATTAAGTTCTTTTACTACGATAAAAGTCAACATGATAGAACTAAAAGATTCCTTGCTAAAAGATTCTCAAATGCTCTAGCTGTACCAAAAATTCAAAGTGAGCACGCTTTTATAGTTACACCAAGTAAACAATTACAAGTTCACAGATATTCTGGAGCTCTTGAGAATCTTTCAAGCTTACAATACTAAATCCTGACTTACATCATTGTTGTTAAGATATGAAGAATAATTTATACTAGTTATAAAATAAAAAATTTTTTAAACATGAAAAAAACAAAAAAAAAAGAAAGTAATGTGGGCTTCATATATAACCTGAAAGACAGTCTCAACCCTGTAAAACACAGAGAGCTTTCATGGGAACCGAAAGAAAATTTGAATAAAATCTAGATAACAGTAAGCAGCAAAATAAACATTCTCACCTTGAGGAAAATTTGACTCCGAGATGACCTAGATTAGGATCTTACAGTTCAAGTCATGCCTTTGCGTGGTTAATTTGTCACGATTAATAAAACCACGCGATTTGGGTATTCTTCTAGGTTGGGAACGAATGCTCGGGAGCTCGATAAAAAATATCTTCTTATTCATGTTCAACGGCTCAAAATACACAAAAATAATCTCTATCAATAATTTTCCCTACGTCGATCACAGGATAAACCTCCCCTACTGAAAAAAATCACACGATAATCACGTGATAATCACGTGATTATCGCGAGATTTAAAAAAAAATCTGAAATGTTATTAAACATACTAAATACGATATCTATAATTTAGAAAAGTATACAATACCTAATAAATACGGGTTAAATTGAAAAAAAAAAATATTTTTAAATGTCTCCGACCGAGGTTTGAACCCAGGACCTCAGCGTGACAATCCATTGCATTACCCACTGAGCCATTTGCTTTCTTGTACGCATAGTGCAAAAAGGCAATTCATATATGTAGACATTTAGTATTATCTTTACATTCGTTTTAATACAAATAAATTTTTTATTTGAAACGAAAATAATAAAAACAAAATTTATTATTATAAAATAATAATTGGTTATATGCTTAATTTAAAAATGATAAATATTCAAGTCATGAGATTAGTTGATGTAATTACAACCAACTAATTATTAGTTGAATAACAATAAATTTAGTTGTTACTATTTATTTTCGTATCAAACAGAAAATTTATTTCAATTAGAAACAATATAAAAATAAAAATGAATATGTACATATATGAATTGCTTTAATACATTATCCGTAAAAGAAAGCAAATGGCTCAGTGGGTAACGCAATGGATTGTCACGCTTAGGTCCTGGGTTTAAACCTGGGTCGGGGAATTAAAAAAAAATTTTTTTTTCAATTTCACCCGTATTTATTGAGAATTGTCCACTTTTGTAAATTATAGATATAATATGTAGTATTTTTAATAACATTTCAGAATTTTTTTTAAATCTCGCAATAATCGCGTGATAAATCGGTTGAAAATATCACGTGATAATCGCGTGATTTTTTCCAGTAGGGTCTCAACTGCGTGAAAAAGCAATTTGGGGGGGGGGGGGTTTGAGTTTAGGGACGAGCGCTTGAGGTATTGGTAAAAAATACTATTAGATTCGTGTTCAGCAGCTCAAAATACATAAAATACTCTCTGTTGATAATTTTCCTCACGTCGATCACAGGACAAACCTCTCAACTGCGTGAAACAGCAATTTTGGGGGTGTCTTTTGAGGTTAGGGACGAGCGCTTGAGGTATTGGTAAAAAATACCATCGGATTCGTGTCAGCAATTCAAAATACATGAAAATAGTTGTTGCTTAGAATTTTCCCGATCGATCTCCGATATACGGAGATCCGAAGCCCCCGAGTGTATACTCTTCCCACCTTTTTTTTACAGTTTAAGCGATTTTAATAAAAATCAGGATTCTGACATTATATAGACTCCTGTGTTTCCCTATTTTTCTTTCAGGTTATGTAAACTTTCATCAAATATAAGCAGTTCTATATGAACAGAAATCATCTTGCGAGTATTTTGCAATTTTTTTATAAAGAGGGATTACGATTTGGCTTGATGTCGAGCGAATTTTGGCCACAAAAAGTACATTTTCGTATACTGTGCGCCCCCTGTAAAAGCTCCCTGTAAACGTCTGGCGGAGACGTGTCCTTACTACTAACATACTTAGGCGCGGCGAGAGGGAAAGTAGGAAGAGTTATGTTTAGCATGCGGTGTTGAGAGGAGATGGCATTGTACCCTGTTTTATCAAGATATTTTTCATATTTGTAGCGAAAAATCAGCGCTAATGAAAATACATAAGTTTAACTCTGACATGAACACTAAAAAGACAATAATTTTCACGCCGAGCTTAAAACTAAAAAAAAACTTAAAACGCCTGTGCAAAAAAACTATCAGACCAATTGCGATCAGCTTTTTTAATATTATTTTGTATTACATTGAAGTACTTAAACCTCAATTTATAGAGTGTGATTGGATGATTTATTACTTGTGAAACAAACGCTTCAAAATAACCATAAATTTTCCCTTTTTTTTCGTACTATAACGAGTTGCCTTGTGTGCACTCGTTACGTCCCTCTCTCCCCTATATTATATGATCACGATATAATAAACATTATCTCTGTAAATATTCTTGTGTATAACATTCCTTTTCAGCAGCAGGTAAGTGAGCGGAGCAGACAGCCATAACACACACAGGGAGAGAGCCGCGCGCTGTGTGTATGTGTGTGTGGCGCCGTCTGAGAGAGCGAGAGAGAGAGAGAGAGAGAGATAGAAAAACTAGACTGTTCACGCGGTCGCGTCTCGCGCCGCGACACTTAGAAGCTTGCCGCCGTACAGTGCAGTCGTGCCGATACTGCCTCCTCGTTTCCGTGCTTCATAGATCCGTGCGTGCGTTCATCGTCCAGAGGACTGCTGCTGCGTCCGTGACCAGAACCCCCGTGTGTCGCTGGAATTATCCTGCTGCTGTTCAGCACCGCGTGCCCTTTGGTTTGCCGTTCGACTTCCTGCTGCACCCGGCCACACACGAGGCTTTGAGGCTTCCGTCCTGCTTTCCAGCGTCGAGCCCTGGTCTTCCGTCCTGCGCCGCTCCGGTCCAAGCCACGAGGCCTTTGTCCAGCTTCACGAAGCACCACTGTAAGTACCTGCCCGATCGCAATACTCTCTCTCTCGGCATTATTCGCTCTGCTCCGTTTCTCTTACTCCGCGCCGCTTTTGTACTGATCTTTGAGTCTTTACATAAAGAGAAACTTTGCTATTACTCGGCTTGTGTGACTTTGTTCCTAACTCTGTCCATTCCCATGCGATTCACTCATAATCTATCTCGCGAACTAGCTACGTAGCCAAATTATTCACGACGCCTCCGCGGGCTCACGTGCACGAGGACGTGCACGTATAGCAAACTGCGCTACGGGCCAGGCTTCGTACAGCCTACAAGAAGCCTGCAACTAGCTGCTACATACTTTTCCTCTCGCTTATTTGTCGATCAGTGGATGCGCCACTGATCGTTTATATTCGGATGCAGACCACGTCATTCTGTAGGATCCCGCTCTAACAACACCGTTATAGTACTTATTAGCTTTTTTCAACGAAAATATTACATCTGTGAATTTCGGACTAATTTTACCTTATAGAGAATTTTATAACGAACGAATTTGTAAGTATTCATTTTTTCCCTAAATTGCATATTTACAGAGGTACACTACGAAATGTCCGGAAAAATGCGCGATTTTTGCGTTTTTTCGCAGTTTTTGATTTTTTCTTCTCTGAAAAGACTCTGTTTTTTGCGCACACGGACGTCGATATTTTCATTAGATACATCAACCCCGACCTATTCCTGGAATATCTAAGATTCGTCACGTTAAAGGCATACTAATATGTAGTGCTCCTGGACTATTAAGAGACTGACAATATGCTGATCGTGACAATGCGAAACTATTTCTAACTTTATCAATCATAGGTACTATTTGCTTTTATTGTAAGGGTTACTAACAATAAGTTAATGTTAATTAATTTTATAAAATGCATGGAATGGCGGTTAGTTAATAAATATGTAGTACATAATCAGTCTAAATTTTAAAATAAAATGATTATTCAAGCTTAGATGTTAATAAACAAGGATTTATTAGGGCGTTTGTTAAAACACTTCTTAAGAATACAAATTTAATATTTAAATTACAGGCTTTAGATGTCTTAATAGGAATATTAGAAATTAGTCGAATTAATTTGAATGGTCCAAATATCTTTAAGAATATTTGTACGACTATGACAGATAAAATGTATTGCTGGAAATATCTTATTGAATACACAATAGATTTCGATAGTAGTGAATCTCAGAGACAATTGGTTGTAAATCAAGGTATTGATAAAGAACTTGATAAACGTAAGTATATTGTAAATTTCGTATTTTGCTCTAATTTTTGAATATTTCAAGATATTTTTGATTTGATGTTGGAGTAAAATTTTATAATTGTGAATAAATTAAGTAAGTTTATATTTGACGCTAATTAAAAGTTAGCAAAATTACGATTGATTTATTATAATATTAGACTTATTTGATAATAATAAATTATGAGTCCCTGTGGTAAAGAGTGTGTTGAGGTAAATAAGTAAACGTATATTTATAGTTGATAAAAAAATGCCGTGGTATGACGCTTTTATTCACTTTATTTATGGCAAGAACGACTGAAGTATGTGTGACTATCAACGCGAAATATCATATTACAAGCTGATTCAATTTGTCGAAAAACAATTTAAGCTAAATAAACTTTAAGTAAAATAATAACGAGCGAATCAAAGTGAAAAATGACAAAGTGAAAAATTTCTCGAATACAATATTGTAGAATTAAACAAATCAATAACTATACGATGAAAAATATTGCTATATATTCTGGAGAATTGTTATAATTATTGGAAGGAATAACCGCTGCCAATTCATTGGTACGTAGCTTCCTCCAACGAAATTTATTGTTCCAATAAATGAAATATTATTTTAAAATACAGTATGTGAATGCTATTTTAATATTATCAGTATGACATAAATTCGTAGGGAAAGACTTTACGACGTGCAACGACAACCCTATCACAGAAAGCCAAATTTTTTAGAAAAATCGGTTTTTACATTTCAGCTCTTTACTTAAGAACCGCCCAACGAAATCATTTGAAATTTTAACAGCAGATATCTTCGTTTATAGTGAATCGCCAAATAAAATTTTGAAGCATGTAGCTACATTGTTTTAGAGATATAAGGAATCAAAAAATTTTCAAAAAAAATTCAAACCCTGATATTTTAAGAACCAAAGGGGTTTCAAAGCTGCGCAATGAACTTAGCCAAAACATATAAAATATCTACCTTTTCACGAACGGAGCGGTCAATCCCGAGGACCAAACGGGGAAAAGTAGGTAATTTTATTATCTTTCAAATGTATTTTAGCTGAACTGTTTGTAACAATGGAATGATTAAAAAGAACGAAAATAATGTTTTTCAAAAATCAAAAAAATGGCCATAAAAAAAAGTAATTGAAAAAATAAAAAAATTAATGTTTTTCCCGAATTTAGAATCCAAAAATAGATATGCATGTCAAATTTTATTGATATTGACGAAGTAGTTTCAGAAATATTACGACACACACACACACACACACACACACACACACACACACACACACACACACATCCATACGGAAATTTCCTAAAAACTCGTAATTCGAACTTCTAACATCTAAAAACATGTTTCTATGAAGTTATAGCGAAACTGAAAATTGTACTATTACAAAGCTTTCTCTAGAAGGAAGCCAAAGAACATGTATAAGATTGTTATAAGTTAGTGGCATGATTGTTAATGATAAATGTGTTGAAGCTGCACTGAGATGAACTATGGTTTGAAATGGATAAATCTTAAAATAATAATTGAATTGATAAACTTGGACTAAGTGATGATAATTTAAATGAAACTATTTGTGATATATGGAAATTAAAAATCAATAAACAAACTTGTTATAGCTTTGCCTGCGACACGGACGTAGGTCCGGTTTTCAACAGGTCTTAAAAGCCAAATAAAATATATTCGCTATTTATTAATTACTCAATAGGTGATACAAAGGAACTATTGCATAGAAAATATTTTAGAGATGTTACTGCGTAGTAGACACTTATAATGAGGCGTAGAATGCTTGTGATCATCTTGTGCGTGTAAAGGTTAGGCGCACAACGATATTAGAAAATAATAATATTAGTCAGGAAAAATAAAAAAATCCATATCTGTCCTAGGACAAGCGACTGTAGATGACGAAGCCAATCCAGCTGGACGGCACACAGTGGTATATTTTCTGTACCGTCAAAGGCAGGTTAATAATAAGTGTTTCGCGCAGAGTCAAGGCAGTGAGAAAACTCCCCAAATTAGTTCCAGTAAAAAGATCTCTGGGTGCACTAATGTTTGTTAAAAGAATAAGATACAAGTATATTAAATACTTAGCTTCCATTGGCTTCCTTCAGGTCTCTTGAAAACACGCGGCGAATGCGTCTACTTGTTTGCACATCAGTGCTTCTACTGTGAAGGGAAAAGAGTGACTGGCGATGCCAGACCCTTGTGCCACCTGCAAGCCGCGAAAAATTACGTGGAGAGAGCGAGACAGCAAGATGCGGAGAGACGCTGTTGTATAACTTGTGTAGACCTCGCGCGCTGCTGGAAAGCGCGGGCGCCGCCGTAGACCGATCAATGCTCGATCGGATCTATCGTGCGTGTGCGTTAGAAAGAGACACGGCGGACGAAGGGAGGTATAAACTCCCGCCGGGGCCCATTACTTAGTGCAAACTCGTGCTCAGCTGCTCTGGAGCCCTAGTATTATTTCAGCTTCTGTATATGGACGTTGCAATACTTAATTTCAGAATTTGTTATAGTCAAAAAAGAAGTTATTGATGGGAAACATTTAAGAGCGCACTATAGGAGTAAAAACGATTTTTTGTATGGCAATTTGAATCATCTTTTACTTGAATCTATTTTCCATACATATAATTATTATGCCTTTACATATCATAGAAATAAACTTAGATGTTTATACACTTAGCGAAACTTTTTATTTGCACCATTCATTGAATATACACACTAAACTTTTTTCTACCGCAAATATATTTTTATGTTCCAAATCCACCAGATATCCCGTATTTATATTGTTTTACTGCGTTTTTATTTTATTTCCTTTGCTAAGTTTAAATCACGTTTATTTAGAAAATGTACACATGAATGCATGTATCTGTTTGTGTTTTGTTTTCTTGAAAAAGAAACTATTTCGGCAAATCTTAGAAAAACTACAGCAGACCTTGCAGATAGGGTCGTCGATACAGCCCTTGTCTTTGTGTTTGCCATTTATCGGATACTCATCGACTATACCCATTAGCACATTGGCTAAGTTATCTTACTCAACCGAATCACAAAACGCCCACCTTTGCCGATCCTGCTTCGGTATAGGCAAACAAGGGATGGGGGCGAAAAGTATAAAGCATGTCTTGTTTTATCCTTTGTACCTTTGATCACCGCGGTACTACCGTTAGTTAATGCTTCTTGGGGAGGCATGAGGCTTTTACCTGTCTCCGTAGATGTAGCTGTCATCATCCCCATGCTCTCGATGTTGTTGCAACACTTGGCGGGCTATTTCTGTCTTTTTAGGCTCTATTTTCCTTCTCTTTCGTCTTATCCATAGCGTAGCTACATTCATTGTAGCTGCTAGAGCCAGCTACATGCTTACAGCCTTCTTCCTTCTTGCCATCCTCTATGCAGATAAAGCAGCTTGGTTACGTCTTGCATCTCCACACTCATAGCAGTTGGTCAACATATCCGCTTCATTGCACCCATTTTTCTAATGTCCAAAGCCTCAGCCCTTATGGCACCGCGCTACCTTTACACGATTTCTTATCCTGCAACTTACGAGACTCGCGCAAATGTATCCTATTATGTTGCTCCTTTACCTTTCTCTCAAAGGCTTAGCACTGCTTTTTCACTTCTAAAATAAATGCCATTTCACGCTGCATTTCTGCTTTCTCACGTCGTTGTCTCTTCCTGTGTTGCTTTTATCGCTTTTCTTTTTTGGACTATTAGTCGGGCTTTTTCTGAGCATCTTTCCCCTAATACTTGCAAGGACCGTGTCTTTAAGAAGTAGCCCTCGCGCGCCTCTTCTTACTCTTTCTCGGGTCTTGTGCCTTATTTTATAATAATCAACGTTACATTCAAAGCGTTGATGTAAATACAAGTATATTTTAAAATAACCTTATTAAGGTATTTTTATTACTTTGCGGCGTGTAGCTGCGTCAGCTATACGCGCACACATATGATGTCAGCATACGTGTCCCGTGTGCCCTGCTACAGTGTGTGCACTGCTGCAGCGCTCCGGGCCACTATGTCCGACGCTCATAAATTGGGGACTGCTGCAGTGATCCGCACTGCAGTAGGAAATAACATTAACAGATACGCAGCAATAACACAGTAACACCTGACGCGGTGAACAGTAGAGCCATAGAGCCCCTAACCTATCCTGTCACTGGACAGGAGACCGTGGCTCTGCTTGCGGTTATCCCACAAGACGATGTCGTCGCGCTGCGACACGAGGCGTGAGTGACGCGCGCGCACAATTGGCGCGCATCAGCTGCGGCGCGGGTCTAGCATGGTCAGGGAGCGCGAAAGAGAAATAAGATAATGCGGAGAAAGGTACGCAGGCACAAGAAAGATAAAGAGACCGCGCGAAGAGATTTTAGATTTTTAGATTTTAGAAATTTTTATTCATGTACATTATGTTGTACAAAATTATTGATACATACAGAGAGATAGAGCTCCGCGGGACTTGATACGTGTGGTGAGAGCTCGCGCCTCGCACCACTAACGTACACCACTATCGCGACATGCGACCGCGTGCGAGAGATTTCAGCTAACCTCACCGAGTCCAGTGCACCGCGACTGCACGATAACTTCAGCGTAGCTATAGCGCCAGTCGACTGTGACGTAAGCAGAAATCACGTGGTCACGTGATTGAACTCATCGGCGCGAAATTCGAAATAAGGCAGCAAGTTCGACCACTGCGCATACATTGTGCGCATCTATCTGGCGATCGGTTGGCGACATTCCCATGCATCCGTCTGCCGTATGTTTTGACGTTTTAAAGCAGCCTCCCGGCCTCCGCTAGCTCTGTTTTGCTCTGTTTAACTTTTCGACGATATTAAATATAAGTGAGTGCGTAGTGAAAAAACGGAATCAACGACGCGATTCAGCAGTATTATAAGCTACAATCCTGCTCACGGATCGGCTGCTCGTGGTTCTTGCTTTGGAAGACAGTGCAAAAAGTAGTGAAAAGTGATGCACCCGGAATGGCACCAAGGATGCGATGTGTGAGTCTCAGTTCATCAAAGAGTGCTGCAGTATAGGGAGCTGCAGTATAGTGCTGCAGTATATTAGCTCCAACAAGAAACTTGAGTTTTTGCTTGGAGGTTATCCTTTGTTTTTTGGACTACTCCTGTGGCTGCGGCTCCTGCTCATTCTGTTGATGTGCTGATGCATTCTTCTTGCAAGATTCTGTCTGGATGAAGATTCACTATCACATAAGATCTACGACTGGTTTTCCTTTGTTCTATTTCCTGTGTTCATTATGTTTATAACAGATATCTATTGTGTTATGTGCAGTATAATCAGTGTAATTTTGTGATCTGTTTTTTAGAGTTGTAATTCCGATGCCTCCCAAGATCACCCTGGACTGGATTCAATATCTCTCTCTCTCTCCTGGTTGGCATTTCTAGCTTGCTCAACCACCTGCGAATGATCCTGGAGCTCTATTTCTACTATCGAGAATTCCTGTTTGGCGTTGCCAGCTAATTGGATCACCTTGAGACGACCTTGCAACTGAATTGATGCTGTCTTGAAGTGTTGGTTGGCGTTCTTGGATACTTCATCTATTTTAATACGAATCTGGATATGGATTTATACGATCTGACAAGGTAATTTTGGAAATATTAGAATAAACTTGAACTATATGTTGAATTTATATTGTATCTTCAATAAGTTTTAACTTGAAACGCTTTGTTCCCTATGATAAGTTCAGTAAACAGATGTCTAATGGCTTGCGGATACCTTTTCAGTGTTCATGATGATAATCTTCTGTTTATAAATATGAACTACGTGACTGAAACATGTGGTTTGACGGTATTCATACTTAAAAGCTGCCTTGTTTCAAATTTTTATGCAGAGATCAGTGGTCTGAATCTCTCAATAATTATTTATGAGTTTGATTTTGTAATATTTTTCTGTATGTCTAGGTGTATAAAAACTTCTGCATTTGTTGGATTATGGTCTACTGCGTCTACCGGAGTCAACCTAAGGATACTGATGGTGTTGATAACTGAGCTATCAAAATCTTCGAGTTGGAACGTAAATTCATTCAAGACTCTGGTACTACTATACTTCTACTATACGTATCTATAATCATGTATTTTAGAGGCTGGTTTTTCTTTAACAGTTAATTAAATTATACAGTCATTGTTTTCTAGTTTTATTAATTTAATTCTATTTTTCTTGTAGGTAAATAAAACAATTTAACATGGAAGGACTCAAGAGGATTTTCAAGAGGATTTTAAAGACAGTTAACAGAAGATTCAAGATTTTATCAAGATTTGATTTAGTAATGAGGTTTCATTTAGAAAATGGATTGTAATAGCATAGTTTAGAGGGACGTGTCAGACTTCTCAGAGCAGGAGATATCGAATCTCACACATTTTTGGCGCCGGATCAGATGGGGCATGTTGCAGCGAAGTTATTATTGAATTTATGTATCAAAAAATCGCTTCTAGAAGTGTTGTACGTCAAGAAGTGTTAAAAAATATCTTTGCCACAATAAAAAGTTATATTTTAAAAATGTTTACAACTTTGACATTTAACATTTTTATGTAAAAGGTAAATCCGCAAAGATTTATGGCAAATAATTGGGTTTTCAGTTGTAAAAAATCGATTTTGGGCTGTAAACTCGAGTTATAAGCATTTTCATGATTTGATGTTAATGGGAAAAAGTTGTATTTTTCAAAGATCTACAACTTTTCCATTTAACTTTTTTTTTGTAGAATGCTTAGTTACTCAATTTACAGCAAAAAGCCGTTTTTAAAGATTTTTGGAGGTGACCGCATTCTGCGTATACGTGCAGGATCAAGCCCAAAATTAATATGGCATCTTACTGTTATGAGGAGAGTTCGCACACAAATTTGTGGCTCGATTTACTAAAGTGTCTCAGAGATAATCGAGTAAGTAGAAAACTTTTATTAAAATGTACGCGTAAAAATCGAAAAAATCGAACAATTTGTGCCCGCATTTCAAAACGACGTAGAGGATTGGGATAAAAAAAAATAGTTTTTTCGTGTGTGCAAGAGGAGACTTCTCCTAAAATTTCAGCCCGATCCATCTATAATTGCGTGAGATATCGCATCTCACACATTTTTCGCACACAAAACTATAAGGCACTTCCGTGTCGCGGTCGTGCCTAAAAATAGTTAGTAATTTATTACAGCAACAACAAATTGCTGTTGAAAATTCAAATGATTCTGTCGATTGGTTCCTGAGTTATGAGCCAACCTCTACAATCCTCTTTTTTGCTTCTATTTTGCTTCCTCATAGAGGAAGCTTGGAAATAGTAAAATTTTCACTTTCGCTAAAACTTTGTAGAAACGCATTTGGAAGTGTTTGGAATTCGAATCACATATTTTTAGAAAATGTCCGTTGCATGTGTGTGTGTGTGTGTATGTATGTATACCGCAATATTATCGAATCCAGCTTATGAATCTCTAAAAAATTTGGCATGTATATCCTTTTTTGGATTCTGAATTCGGGAAAAGTAGTTATTTTCAAATGTGCTAACTAAATTTTATTTTATGGCCGTTTATTTAATTTTGCAAAATTATTTTTGACATTTTTCGTATAATCTTAATGTTACACAAAAATACAGCTATAGCGCATTTAAAAGAGAATAACATACTTTCCTTTCCCCGCTTAGCCCTCGAGATCAACCGCACTGTTCGGCAGCAAAGACGAAAAAGGTGATTTTTGCGAATCGAGGCATATCTCAGAAATTAAATATCAGAACCTCACAAAAAAAATGTGAGGTTCTGAGTCAAGCTATATACCACAAATATTTCAATTTATTTGACTACGTAGTTTTTGTATAACAAATAGAAAACTCAAAAAAAAAAGAGTTTTCTATGTGCTACGTTTACGAGATGAACAAGCACGCCTCGCGATGCAAAGCACGCAAAACGCTCGCGCTTTGCGCTTCGCGTTTTTCGCATAAGGCACGAGCGCTGACGCTCGCGCTTCGCGCTCGCTTCGAAACAACTGTAACGGAAGAAGGAAGATCTCGTAATTTATTTTTGACTCCCGAGTCCAGAGAAATAATTGAACGTATGAGGTCTTGGAGTTAGACATATCTAGTTGCCGTTAAGAAGCCTCTGGTATAAAAGTCGAACGACCAGCCGCGGAGGCCGTCCTTGCAACAGACGGGTATGTCTTAAAGAGGTTCACCACCGACAATCCCTGCCAAAAGTTCGGCTCGCTGCTGCGCTCTCTCCGCATGGCGTTCCCCTCTCCGCAGCGCAGAAAGTTTCGAACGCGCCTCTACCGGCCGCACGCACACATCTTTAGGCGCGCCGCGTCGGTGAGCGAGAGACTCATACGTACACGCCGGCGGCGTTAGTGTGCGTGCGCGCGCGGCCGGCGACAGCCTACTTTAGATTACAATAACTCGCAAACTAGACGTCAGATCATTGCTCACGAGGTCTCAAAAGATTCGTAATATCGTCCTTAACCTTACCTTAGTTTTTCAACAAGATCGTAAGAAGCGTTCGGCTACAATCAACGAAAATGTACGTTTCGCGCGGGCCCAGCATAGGGATCGCGTGTTAAACGCCCGAACTTTGAGGCCTCATGTCTCAGCTTCCAGACGTCAGATCAATCTGAAATTTGAGGTGTGTATGGACAAAACTATTACGAAGCAGTGTGCAAAGTTTCATTTATTTCCTAAGAAAATGATTTTAGTGGTGAACCTCCTTAAAGGACAATTAGAGTGAGCTCGTGAAGTTGAAGACGAGCTTAATGTGCCCGCCGAACTTACTATTGATCTCGATCTTAACATCACAGTCCAGTATGTTCTGATGGTGCCATTTGTCAATGTTCAGTGTCAATTCCATCGTTGTTATAGCCGGTGGTCCTGCACTGGTCTCTGATCCAGCGCACTTGTGTGGATATTCTACATCTTTATACGAAATTGTTGATCTCGCTGTTAGTGCCACAGGCCAGCATGTTTTATAGAGTAATTGGTCGGTGCCCCCTCTTCCGTCCATCGACGTGCATGAGCCAAGGGTCCCAGGATGATGGATAATCCCTGAATCAGCACGTTGATGTGTTCATACTCTCTCAAACGTTCACATGTCGTGTCTGTATATGCACTGGTGATCCATGCTGGTGCTTGAGTCGTCCTGAAGAAACGCAAATCTATTTCAGAGCAGTAGCCGGACAGACAACAGAATGCAAAGTTGTTCGTGTCTACTAGTCCTGAACTCACACCACAGTCCATACACTGGCGCACATGCACGTATATAATAACCTCGTGGCCCTAAATGACGTTGACACTAACACTTGAGCTGCAAAACGATCTATACTTTCGTTAACACTGCCGTTTGCCTAGTACGTTTCCGGGGAAAGGTTAGGTGCATCTGGGGAATTTCAGCAAACTATAGTGCAGCTGGACCATAAGGTTAACAGCCAAAAGAGTATGACTGATGACTATAAAGGATCACAGGTTCTACGTACCTACGTCCTACACACTCTGCGTAGGCACGTAGAGTTTTTGATAGTTATATATGGATCTGGCTAACTCGTGCATGCACTTCGTCTGCTTCGTATGCTCGGCTCCCTACTGCAACACAGCGATCTGATTGGTCAGACTGTACTTAGGTATAAGTACTTAAAGCATGCTCCGCTCCGTCTGCTCTGGGCGCTTGGCGGGCACCTCTCTCTGTCGATCTTTTATAGGTAGGTATATAATATCGGCTCTCTGCAGCGTCGACGCAGTGGTGGTCCAGTGGATAACTCGCTTGAGGTCTTTTATTTATGTTTGCGTTTCGTATAAATATAAATAAATAGTTAGTTTTTGTATGTAAATTTATATGAACTTCTAACCTCCCATAACCAACAATCACAGTATTGTTGAAAGTGACTGAGCCTGAGAAAAAGAAAATCGGGGAGGCGAAAAATTAAAGAAAAATCACAAATTAATTTTCAATCTTAATTAATTTGCTGAAGGAGACATTTTTACAGCAAAATGCTACGGTAATAAGATATAGATAAAATCTTTAAGATAGAATACTCATACATGAGCATTAATATCGGATGAAACAATATAATAGAAAGATTCGTATAACATGTATGTATAGGTTATCTAGCAAATTCAAGGTATAATAGGGTCGCGGTACTCCCGACGGCACAGTGTATAAAACGTATACTTCCCATCGGGGCGCCACCACGCCCCTTGATACTACATGCACCAGAGTATAACTACAAATATTGTATCATTGGTATATCTAAGTCACCACGATCTTGGAGTTGGAAGAATTAAATGTTAAATTTAATGTTAATATTAAAATAAAATCCGATTTTTCATTTTTTGACAATTTAAGGTAATTAGGTCCCCTTAAATATTCTGCTTCTATATTCGAATTATAAAGTATATATTTAAATATAATAGTATATATTACGATACATGTGACTCAAACGGCCTATTATTTCACGGCGTGCAGTTATCATTTGCTATCAAACATCTCTCAACGTAAATTCATTGTTCAAGTTTCCCTTTTTAACCTTAGCTATTCCACATTTTTCGCACATCTAACTACATTTCATCAACTAACAACAATATTTATGTATTATCCACATATTTAATTCAATATAGTCCCAATCAATAATTGTATTTGTATTCTTTGCGTTTTCAAGTCACCAATTCAAACTTCGTTTGTAACTGATTGTGTAATTATTCGTAATCATTATTCTCGCTATATTTTATTCCACAATTATTCTTCAATTGATTTTCTTGGCCAATAAATAAAGTGATTAAAGACTTCATGCCACCAACTTATATACAACCTAATTGTGCTGTGTTTTTTCTTTATTTAGCCTTATCCTGCTACAACCACTCGGTACCTTATCAATCCCAATTATTTTCTATAAATTATTCATTATAAAATTCACAAATATTAACGTAATTAACAATTACTCAAGTCTCTGATTAAGAAAAGTTTGCTCTTGTTTTTTTGCTTAATAGTTATTAGCAAGTATTCAATCATAAGCCTATTAACGTCAAACCATTGCTGCGCAACTTACTTAAATATTTCTGCATACTTTTATTGAGATAGTAAAAAGCAACATTTTTACAACTCTTCCAAACTGAATGTTTTGCCGTGTTAGCACTTTGGCGTTTCGCCGACGACTGATAACTGTCGGTTTGCTTATATAGCCTCTACCAACTTTCCTATTATAAACTATTCCCATTATGTTGGTTGTAGATGTAATCGGATCGTAATAGTTTCGTCTCGAAAATTTACAGGATTTCCGCCTTGATCGACTATGCAAATTTGTAAGTGAACTATGCTCTCGACGGTGACTGGAAGGTAAATGACTTGCGATGGGACTTCGATGATCTTATATCCTGGCGGCACTGCGGGGAAAAATTCGTAAATAGTATGCGCTAGTTGTCCGTTTATGTAGTCGCCGCTGGTGATGTTGCATTCGATTCGTAGAGCATTAACTTTGAGAATAGCAACTGGCGAGTCAGAAGAATGCTTGATTTTTTCATTCAGAACGCGTCTAGTAAGGCCAAGCAATGTGCCAATCGTGCCTGGCGGTCGAAAATCAATCTTGTGGTCACACTTTATAATACTGCGAAGCGTATTGTTGTTAGGTTGTATGCTGAATGAAATCCCCTTTTTACTCAAAATTTCACGAAGATAACTTTCGATATCTTGAATCTTGTAACTACTAGTAGGTAAAACAATTTTCTCTCTGCCAACGTAAAATTTATTATTTCCTTTATCGATGTTGGGTATCGAATTAAAAGGTAAAGTTCAACCAATCCGAGAACGTATTGTTTATGTAGTGATAATTTAATGGGTGGAAAATACTGAGCATCGAGTATCGATGAAGTACAGGAAAGAGTAAGAGTAAGTGAATTCTCCATGCTTGTTGAATTGATAATGAATCAACTCAAACTTTTTGCATCTTTATATAGGAGTACCGAGCTTGTTGCTTAAAAATTTGAGACGGAGATGACCACAGTTAAATGAATTATAGTCTTGATATCTGTCGGAATTGTACTTCACCATGTTAAGGTTCAAATATAGCATCAAGTCTGTAGGCGGCTGAAGATTGCCAAAACTATCGAAATAAACTACTGATTCACTGGCATCATCCAAATTCACAACAGCTGATTCGTTGTAACGTGGACTGTCGACAGGTAAATCGTTTCTCATGAAAACGCCGCGAAAATGCGGTATTTTTAAAGTTTTGGCATATTTTACGAGGCCGAAGTCAGTGAGCGGTCTTTGTGGTAATCTTAGTTTGAGCGACGTTTTTTTTTTTTTAATCAATGTCTTGCCATGTGATACTCCGATACTCCGATACATTACCGATACTCAGCTCCTCCATATTTCTATTGCGTCTCGAAGTTTCTTCCAACTGTAAGTTAGCTGCTTTGGCGTCGTTGACCAGCGGCGCTCAATCCAGCGAAAATCGGTTTCAGTAATGGTAAGAATCCACCTATCTTGGAGGGTACAGGTAAAACGCGTGGAACCAACACCTTATGCTTGCCACCCGCTTTCTTAACCACATCGCGAGCTCCTTTCAGCGCCGAAAGAATGACTTTGCGAGCGTTATTGCTTTGTATCATAGACTTGGCAGCAGCTTTTACGACTTTATTTAATCGTAAGCGTTTCTTCGCACTCATTCCGAGTTTACTCTTTAACTTCATGGCTTTTGAAACAGTGAAAGCAGCTATTTTCTCACCAATACTCGAGTCTTTCGATGAAGCTCTTTGTGAAGCTTTATCAGCTAAAATTTTATCAGCTACGGTTCTAGCCTTGTCTTTATCGTGATTCTGTGAATATGCTATATCGTGCTCTTTGCAGGCTTCATCAAGAGAATTGATTCCTGGATCTCCTCGTACTAAACGTTTTGCTAATTTAGTACCTGGACCGCAGTATCTATATCCTGGCAAGTGAAGTTCTACCGGAAGCTTGTCAATAATTTTGTTCACGAAACCACGACCACGTCGTTATTGTCTGTGTACGATCATTCTCCTCTGAAGGTTTATGATTAACTGATGACGTGAGTATATCAGCGCTCTTTTTATACCTGAGCGACTAGTAAATGTCAAGCATCCGAACAGTTCAAAGCATGAATTTTAAGGAACAACCTATCAAGCTCCTGGTGCCGAACTTCGATTCAGTCGTTGAGCGAGATAAAAAAGTTAAACGACATGGCGATCGGTTGTCTGATAGTATAAGGGCCGTATTTTGTGGACCGTCGAATTGCGGCAAGACTAACAGCGTCCCTTACGAAAATATTCTGCATATGATCCTGCATACCTGACTGTATGACATCATGCATAAGCTACTGCATGGATATCTACAGAAAATACTGTAAAAATTTATGCACGATTGTCTGCATGAGATATTGCATCATATACTGTATATGAATATGCAGGTTGCTGTACATGCTTTTGTGGTGGAATTTCTGCACAGAATTCGCGAAATTCGTGCATGAGTTACTGCACTGTTTTGTGCATGCATGTGTGCATAACATTTTGTATGAACTTGTTGTTTTTATGTACAGATTTGTGCATGAGATTCTACATGCAAACATGCTTTATCGAATATTGTATATAAAGATGTAGTATACAATACCGATCATCATCTTAAGGCTATATTATGTACGTAAATTTAAATGCAAGCACACAATACCTGCAATAAATTCTGCTAAAATTTTTGCACGATTTCCGCCTGGTTCCTGCAGTGAAAATTGCAGTTTTTTCTGTTATATTTTCTGCAGGGTTTTTTCATAAGGGGACAGGCCCGCGTCGTCGCCGATGAAATGTCAAAGACAATCGTTACCGCCGTACAAACACTGAAAAGAGCAAGGGGTTACCTAGAATAACAAATTAACAACAAAGTATATATTTTTTTTAATCAAACGTGCATCCCATTTAAGAAAAATAATTTCCGTATAGAATTCAACGGAGTGACAGAGATAGACAGAGGTTAAAAGATTACCGCACGTGCGGCAATCGTGAGAAAATTTTTGAATACTTTATAACGATTCGACTTTCCCCGTGTGTTGAATAGTCGGACGGACGCCAGGATTTGGTTAGGGGAAAGGTTAATTAAAGAGACTGTTTATGTAATTAATAACAAAATCGATATATTCTAGTAATTAAGGTAACAAGTTGATCGTTCAATTGTTAGTCTCCATTTGTAACGGAAATCGAGATCGCGGTTTGTTTAGAATATTTCGCCTTTACAATCGGCCAGGCTTAAACTAGTGCGGTTAACAGNGCGGTTTACGGTACATTAACACGACGTTGCCGGAGTTACGTGGTTTCGGTGCGGTTATCGGTTTTACGGACGCGGTATCGGAGTTTCGGACGGTGAAACGGGTTCGGGTTAACGACGGGTTTTCGGAGGTTAGGTTTCCCTCGCGTCCATGGAGTCGGGAGCACACGGCTCTACGGATCGAGGTCGCTCGTCTCGTTCTTCTCCTAGTCCTGTGTGCTCACAGTGACCAGGCGAATCTCGAGAGGTCAGCGGGTGGTCGGTTTTGCACGGGCAGGAGTTGGCCGGTGTTTCACCAGGACGTGTGCGCACGACCTGGGGAATCACAGCTTTAGTTATTTTCTCAGCCCCGTGTGCTCACGGTGGCCGGGAAAACAACCAGTCCCTTGGGACGGGTGTTCAGGAGCAGGTGGCAACGTCGGGAATCGGCTACGTGTGCTCACGTAGACGAGATTCGGCGCTGTTNCACGTGTGCTCACGTAGACGAGACTCGGCGCTGTTCGGCTACTCCTGGTTGTCTCGTGTGCGCACGACGGTAACTCGGAGTTTCGGGTTCGCCAAAAGTGTCGCCACGTGTGCTGACGAGCCGACGTTGTTGGCGTCGGTCTATCCCTAGCTGTTCCTCTCGGTAACGTGTGCGCACGATGCCGCCAGGAGTTCAGCTCGAGTAGAACTGCCGCTGCGCTGCGCGGCCCGCTTTATATAGGTGTGCCCGCGGTGCGCCGCTCGCGCCACCTGGCGCGTCGCCGCTGAGTTGCGCGCTCCGCGGTCATGCGGACTGGCCTTTCGGTTGTGCGCGCGGGCGCTCACTTCGCGTCGTGCGGACTTGCCTTTGTTCGCTGCGCGCGCGCGCTCGCTGGCGTCAGCTGATTGACTCGGGGCCGCATTTGCTTGCTTTATGTGCGAGACTTGCGTCTCGTCACAACTTATTGATTAATAGAAAAATATGCTTATCTGACGTCGATGGCGATGCTTTCAAAATTCCTGATGAAACCGTACACCAGCTCCATTGAAGATTTCCGTAGCTTTCGCAGAAGACGGCTCGTGAAAATTTTCAAGTATAAACAAGACTGAAGTGACCTTCACGTTTCTACCGCTGATACATTTATGCAAACAACTTCAGTGTTGTTTGGACTCTAAGAATTTTCACGAGTCGTCCTCTATGGATGCTACGAAGATCTTTAATGGAGCTGGTGTACGGTTTTATCAGGATTTTTTAAGGCATCATCATCCACGTCAGATAAGTTTTTTTTTCTAATAACCTTTAAGTATTTAAGAATTTTTCGCGATTGCTGCACGTGCAGTAACCTTTTAACCCCTTTTTATCTCTTTCACTCCGTTGAATTCTATACAAAAATTAATTTTCCTAAATGGGATGCATGTTTAAGTAAAAACAATATATATTTGGTTTTTAATTTGTTATTCGAGGCAGTCGCTTGCTCTGTCCAGTCTTTATCTGGCGGTAACGATCGTTTTTGACATTCTATCGGCAACGACTTGGACCTGTCCCCTTATGAAAAAATCCTGCAGAAAATATAATAGAAAACACTGCGATGTCCACTGCAGGAGCCATAAAGATATCATGCAAATATTTAAGCAGAACTTATTGCAGGTATTGCAAGCTTGCATTTAAATTCACTTAAATAAGTGAGCCTTACCATGATGATCAGTATTGTATAATACATTTTTGTATATAATATTTTATAAAGATATGTGCATGTTTACATGTAAAATCTTATGTTCAAATCTGTACATAGAAAGAGCAAGAGTTTATGCATAATGTTATGCACACACGTATACACAGAACAGTGCAGTAACTCATGCACGAATTTCGCGAATTCTATGCAGAAATTCCACCACAAAAGCATGCACAGCAACCTGCATATTCATATACAGTATATGATGCAATATCTCATGCAGAATATCGTGCATAAAAGTTTACAGTTTTTTATGCAGATGTTAGCTCATGCATGATGTCATGCAGTCAGGTATGCAGGATCACATGCAGATTATTTTCGTAAGGGTTGCTAGCGCTCATAACGAATCCCAACGGTGTTAGGTTTGAAAATGTATACGTATACTCCAAGTCACTCAATCAACCACAGTATGAGTTTTTAAAACAGCTATTGGAGCCTCTCAAAGGTATTAAGTATTTTCCGTTCAGTGAACACGAGGAAGTTATAGCACCAGATAGTGCACTTCCCAATTCAATTATGATATTCGACGATATAGCTTGTGAAAAGCAGAATAAGGTTAGAGCATTCTTTTGCATGGGTAGACATAAAAAAGTGGACTGTTTCTACCTCTGCCAGTCGTACGCACAAGTGCCTAAACATCTTGTGAGAGATAATGTCAATTTATTGGTAATATTTCGACAAGATGATGTGAATTTAAAGCACTTGTACGACGATCATGTGAATTCTGACATTACATATGCACGCTTCAAGGATTTATGCGCACAATGTTGGTTGGACATAAATCATGGATTTCTCATGATTGATAAAGATAGCCCAATCAATGCAGGAAGATATCGAAAGGGGTTCGATCAGTTTGCTATAAATATAGCTCGGACTTAGTACAGTATACTTAGTCTGACATTGAATGTGAAAGTGCTAACATGTCTGATTTTCATGAAGAGAAAAACGTACTTCATCAGTTGGTCAAAGCACGAAACTCTGTAAAGCGCAAACATAACTTATTGGAAAGGATAATTTTGAGAAAGTCGTTGGAGAAACTTTTAGACCAATCGTTGATCCACTTTGCAACGGCCACATTCTGGGTCCGTGCAGGTACGGCCCTGATCTACTAGCTCAGGTGCCGCGGAGTTCAGGTACAGGGCTGCCTCGCTCTCACTCTCTCTCGCGCTTACACGGCTCCCATACGATTATCGATCGCATGAGAGCAAACGAGATTTTGTCCGCTGCGCATACCCTTCTCCTAGCAGTCCCGCTTCGCTCGCTGCGTAACTGACCAGCTCGCGTGCAGCGGGAGTTAGTTCTGCTCCTTTTGCTCTATAAACTACACGCACTTAGTACCGTGACAAATTCTACAAGACGAAACCACGTGGCCGAGTGTTTGAGAGGAAGCCCGATCCAGCCAGCTACGACGCACATTCCAGGCTGCTGTTGGACCTTGTGTATTTTTCATTTTCTTTTATCCTTAGTATAACAGACTAACTTTTGTATTGATTTATTTCTCGCACTCGGGGATCTCCACACCAGACTGATCCGGGGAGTCTATTCCTTCGGGAAAGACTCAGCATATAATTTAACCAATTAACATTGCCACTGACAGACGCAAAAGAGACAGCTTTCGCTGTCCGGCTGGTGGTGATTACAGCACGTCCCAGTTGGTTGTCTATGGTCGCATATCGCGAATTATTCGTAAACTAACATTATCATCATAATCCCTCGTAAAGCTAACAAAATAATAAAAACAAGAATCACGAGGATTACGCATTTCATCATTCCAATCTTTATGTATAATAATTTTCAGGTCATCCATCCAACGACTGTATGATTTTCACCGCATGATATATTCTAATTTCTTCCTTTCTCTTTTCAATGATATTATTCATTTCTCTTTTATTAATTACGCTGATTCTTAGATCGCCACGAGACTTATTTTCCGTGTAATTATTCCGTTGAACGCCGGATCTCGCGTCTGGATACACGGTGATGGAAAATAAGTCATCTCTTACATAAGTGATTTTTTTTTCAATATAATTATCTAACTATATATTCAAGATAATTGTAATAGTGTTCGCGTCTTATAACATCAATAATAAAATTTCATAGCTTAAATTCACAACCGACATTTTGTTCTATGCACGACATCAATTCATCCCATCACATCTCATCCAATACTCATTTTCACACAACTAAATCTTCGTCGTAAACAATATTTTCTTGCCTTACAGGTGCAACTTGTTTCGCATGAAAGCAGTGAATACTCTTATATCACCGAATAATATTTACTCATCGTTCATAAAAATTTGATATGTAGAGTCTCCGTAATTATTGTTAATTTTGTTTCATCAGTCACTTCACCAGTCCATGGTGATAAATAAAGTGAATAAAGGCTGCTAGCCACAATCATTTTATTAATTATAGATATGTGTACAATTTATTTGACCTGCTGCTCCTCACCTACTCCTAATTATATCTGCGCCACAAGTCTCTAATAATTGATCAACAATTATATTAAACTAGGGGGGTCCCCCCCCTGCTCGCTTCGCTCGCCAACCCCACGTTCGTCGTAGTAAAAACTTTAAAGTTCGTAATATACGTAAAAGCGTATTTCAAAAAATAAAACAAAAATTTTCGAAGTGCGAATTCTGTAAAATCACTTCCTAACCTCTCTCTCCTCGCTTATTCACGCCTGAATTATATATCATAGCTCGAAGCTACTGCTAAAAATTAACCCCGCGTGCGCATGTATTTTGGATTTTCCTTTTTGAAGAAGATAACCGCTTTTTAACGCATTTTAGATTTTATATTGCAGCCGCCACCGCCGATTACACATTGATAATTTTGCTCGATACGCTCGATACGCAACGCCAGCCCGGCGCAGTTTTTTTCGCTTTACTCACGCGCATAATCATTTACAAATTGACGGTATTAAGGTCGTTGGAAAACGCACCCATTGCTGTGTATGCATCAGCTTTTTCTAACGAATCATAGGCGCCAGCTATTTGCTGTAGCTGAGCTAACGCGCTAAACGTATACGGGCTTGTATATCGCATTTGTTGAACTTACCGGTACAAGAAAAGAAAAATTATTACTCTATATTGATTACAAGCTACTGCTGATTTTAGTGTATTCTAAACGCTTGTATAATGTCGAGATTTTTAGTTGATATATGATTGTTTCGGCGCATGTGTTTTGGATTTTCCTTTCCAAGGAGTTAAAATGATAGGGCACGTGTAAACAATACATTTCTTTCTTTCTGTGTATGTGGAGAAAACATTTTACCTATAAGAGCTCAAATACGTTATAATTGTTCAGTATTGATTTGTCGCAATAAATCGGTCGTTGAAAAAGTTACGCCGTTTCGAATTTTACAACAACGTGTGTGCACGCACCTATTGTCGTATAGTTTGCGAGTCTACCGATAGGTAATTTAAGAGGCAGAACTGTTACCCACGTTAAAAACTAAACCTTAAAACTACTTAAAAAACGTCTTAAGGGAATATTTCAAGATCAAACCAATGCGTCTCCTAATAAATTTAAATACATTATAGATCTTTCAGTGTAGACGAATCTTCACAACTCTTTGAACGACGTCATCGATCGTGACCATTTTTCTATCATGTCGTGATCAAATCTGATCCGCAACCACTTGTGATACAGCGGGTAAAGAAGCTTGTACGTTTTGATCCTAAACTCTTCGATAATTTTAGGATAACTTACGTCAGAAGTCATTACGTCTATCGGCTTGTTTAATAGATTGTAATACGAAGTACCTTCGATCTCATGAATTGGCACAGCCCTTTCATAATAATTCAAAATCGGTTGTTCTCTTTGTATTAATAAGATCGCTTTCTTGTCGAAAGGAGTTTTATTACAACACGCAAATCCCTTGACTTCTTCTTATAAAAGGTATTCAGTATAATCCCAATCTTGCTAACCCTTGTCAAACCACTTAGAAGTAAATTCCATTTCCTTGAACATCTTGAGTTTCACGATCTTAAAAATCGTCTGCCTGTCTGCGAGAACAAGCTGATGAAAAAATATAGATAAGGAAAGACTTTTGTGATATTTTATCGTCGGGTATTGAATTGACCGTTAATGCGCAAAACAGCGTCTGCTCATTGAATATCAACTTATTTGTCTTTGCTACATACACGGCTAATAGCTGTATTATAAACAACGAATTTTTTGCCTACCCTCTGGTCATACTGATTTGTAATAATCTTTTAAATATTTCGTTTGATCAAGCTACGACGAAGAAAAACTATTCTTATTTTTCCTTAAATTGTGAACTGTATCTTTATATACTTATTCTTATCTGCAGCTTGAATTTCACGTGCTCGTGACTATTCTGGGACGTGGTTTTGTTTATTTTCAATATTGCTTTTAAAAGCATTTTCAAGCATTTGGGAGGTTATGTGATCGGAAAAACAATAAATTATTTATGTGACTTCAGTAAATACGCTTAAAAAAATTGCCTTATGTCCTTTAGTTTTATAATTATAGACTTTTAGGTTAAAATTTTGCAAGCACAGGGCATATTTTGTCGAGAGTTCATCATCTTCAAGCACAACTTACATCTATCTTTACATCGAACGCCATGAAGCGCGTTACCGAGATTATGTTTTTTTCTCTGCCAGACACCTGAACATCGTCTACCGGAGTCCCAGGTGACAGGCTTATAATCTTCAAGCACAACTTACATCTGTGTATTAAAAGCTGGAATGCTAGTAAATAACAGAGTGCTCCTCTTCTTTAAGACCTTGATAGGCTATCCATAAGCCAAGGCTTCCATTCATTGCGTGACGATTTTGTATCCAAGCGTTTGTAAATCATTGACCAACATTGTCCAATTGGCTTTCTAATGGTAAATGGTTGGCTTACGTTTCTACCAATGTTGTTCTGTATAAATATGAATGTGATTTGTATCTTTAAAATTTAAAGGGATTATTATATTCTGTTTCATGTATTTGTATGAAATCTTCGAATAGAAATGGATGTTCATTATTGTGTAAGAAGGAAACAAACCCATTACCCAATGCAAAAGTACACATACCGTCAATTGAAATTTTTAATTCGGGAAACTCCCGCCAGTGCTGGTCATAGGTTAATGGGAAACTTGCATGAAAAAATCTATTAGGTCCGTCGTGTAGAATATCGAAAAATAATCGACACGTATTTTTTCTTCTTTCAATCAAACGATTATTGACAAAGGTACAGCGGGTTGAAATATCGTGTGACGTCACTGAATCGGACAATATAGATATACCATACACAGTCCGAATCAGTGACGTCATACATTTCAACTCTCTACATCTTTGTTAATAATCGTTTAATTGAAAAAAGAAAAAAAACGTGTCGATTATTTTTCGATATTCTATCTGACGGACCTAATGAATTTTTTCATGCAAGTTCCGCATTGGGATATCCAGAGCCGACAAGCATGCGCTGGACGCGAGTGGCCGCGTTTTGATATAGAACGCATGCGCGTCGGCCCCAGTTAACAAGCGGCCGGCACTGGCAAAATTTTCCGGAATTCAAAGTTTGAATTAACCGTGTGTGTAATATTAGAACTGATTACAGAATAAGTATTAACAGTGGTTTAGAGGTAATAGCTGAATGGCAATATCGGAGGGTAATTAAGGAGCAAGAATTAAGGGGCAGTAATTGAGGAGCACTAATTAAGGAGCACAATTTTTGAATCGGCAGCGGCGAAGCTTTTTTGATAATATAGAGAGACTACAGAATCTATAGTAAAGAATTCTAAAATCTACATTTGAGACGATATGCATTGAGAGGGAAAATTAAGGGGGGAAATTGAGGGGGAAAATTGAGGGGGAAAATTGAGGGGGAGAATTGAGGGGGAAAACTGAGGGGGAAAATTGAGGGGGAAAATTGAGGGGGAGAATTGAGGGGGAAAATTTCTGAAACGGCGGCGGCGGCGGCGGCGGCGGCGGCGGCGAAACTTTTTTTATAATATAGAGAGATTATTTCAACATAAAACAAAATCGAACTCACGAATCTTATTTCTTACCGCGAAAATTATTTAGCTCAAAAATAAGATTCTCTCAACTTCAAAAGCTGGTTGAATCGGAAAATAAGAAATCCATCACTACATTACCAGTTGTGAGCAGCTCGCATCCTCTCAAACGAAGAGTAAAAAAGTTTAAACCTGGGCGACGCAGTGATGCTGATGAAATCCCCAGAGCCCAAGAGTTTGCACGTTGAAATCCTTCCATACTTTTTCAGCGTGCTTGTAGTCTTCGTCAGAAATATGTGCATCGTTCAGACTACTGAAAAAATCTTCTTTCGTTGGAAGAGCCACCTCGTCGAGTTTAGCGAGCGAGGAGATGTAGTCATACGGAAATACACCTTTTCTTTTTAACAAGCTAATCTGCTCGGAAGTAAATCCATCATCGTGAAAAACTCGTTCCAACGTGTCGAGTTTCGTCAAGTACGACGACAACTTGTCCAACGATGACGGCATGAATCTGAACGAGTCTATGAAGCGTAGATTTATATCCGTGCCTTCGACAAACTTCGTGAAAGATATGTATCTTTCCTTAGTTTGGAGCAGCAGATACATGCGTCCAGGAAAACGTGTAGCATGATGAGCATCGTATCCGCTGAGATTGTGGAATACTACCGGAATAGTCCTGGAATCTTGATAGTTCAGGTTGCACGAGTTATGCGCAGGGCCTCTATATCTGCAAAAAAAAAAAAAAAAAAAAAAAAAAATAATGGAGTTGCATATTCATAAACATACATAATATTTATATGCATATAGAGAGGGATAACTTACTCTCCTGTGAGATGACAGTGATCTCGAATCTTCATATCTTTCGGAGTAAAAGGCTTCTCACATATGTGGCATTTACGAGCCCTGGTAAACTCGAGTCTCTGTGCATCAGTCAAATCTCTTATCGCCACTGGATTCTTGTACAATTTTTGCACGTCCAGAGCGAGAGTATAGAGATTGCTGACAAACCATTTCGCAGGACTGTCTTCCTCGGTATTCTGTCGATAGCTCTTGTATACATATAGATAAAGCGTCGTTACAGCAACACTTGATAAAATATCCAACACTGTATGGCTTGTGCTGCTGGTATGCACGCTTGTGGTCATCGCCTGGCTCGAGTAGACACTCAATGTCATTTTATACTACAAATCGTACTCTATTCTTATGTACAAAGTTTTTAAATTGCAGTATACTGTCTCTTTTATTAGGAAGCATCGCGTTATATTGATTGAGTTTCGTACAATCAACGGTATGCGATGTCAATTTTTCCTCAGTTTGAAAATGATGTAGACATCTATCACACAGGTGTATTTTGTGACAGTGTCTACTTAGCTGACTCGTCAACAGCCGAGAGAGATTTTTTATCCAAACATAATGAAAGTGGTATGGTTTCGTAGGTTCTCTCTCGCTTCTTCTTTCTCTTCTTCGTCGTTATAGTAGCTTTCAACGAGAAGCAGGTTGACGTGCTTGTCTCTTTTTTGAGCAGTCAAGTGTCTAGGTAAGACATTATACACCTTGCCTTTCTTCTTCAAGAAGTAAACGTTCACTGACACATCGTTTTGCCTCTCAAACTTGACAACATTTCTTGGATCCACGGGAAATTCAATCTCTAAAAAAAATTAACTTCAAAAAAAGTAAAAGGTTATAGACGAGTTTGATATATTCCGCAACGAAATAACAGATAAAAAAGAACTGAGATCAATCAAACAAAGTTTATTATATTTAATCATAATGAAGCAACAAAATTATTTTTGGTCAATAAAGGGCTTACTTAAGTTAAAGTTAAGTTATATAATAATCAATTAGGAACAACTCTCAAGATACTTACTTCGTAACTTGCCATAACCGTTTCATTTTGTTTATTGGTAAACAACTAAAATTTTCTTTTTATGTATTAGAACGACATAAAAACACCAAAAGTACAATGAAACAGACATGGCAAGTTACGAATTAAGTATCTTGAGAGTTGTTCCTAATTGATTATTATATAACTTAACTTTAACTTAAGTAAGCCCTTTATTGACCAACAATAATTTTGTTGCTTCATTATGATTAAATATAATAAACTAGACTTTGTTTGATTGATCTCAGTTCTTTTTTATCTGTTATTTCGTTGCGGAATACATCAAACTCGCCTATAACCTTTTACTTTTTTTGAAGTTAATTTTTTTTAGAGATTTCAGGCCTTTTGAGTAAATTATTTTGAGTATTTAATATTTGTCCTAAAAATAAAATATAAGGCTTTTTTGTAAAATTGTTATCACTAACATGAAATCATTGATTGTTCTGATGCACTACCCTCGAATGATTTCTACACCTATACGACACCAAAAACCACGGAGCGCATCACCTAGACCTCCTCATCGGCCACCCCGTACACCTAGACGCCGTCCCCGTATGATTTATTTTACCTAGACATTAAAAACCACGGAGCGCGCCACCTAGACCTCGTCATCGGCCACCCCGTACACCAAGACGCCGTCCCCGTATGATTTATTTTACCTAGACAGAAAAAACCACGGAGCGCACCACCTAGACCTCGTCATTGGCCACCCTGTATACCTAGACACCGCCTTCGAACTATTTCTACACCTAGACACAAAAAAACACAGAGCGCACCATCTAGACCTCGTCATCGGCCACCTCGTAAGACAGCAGACAATGTAAATACATTTACTCAGCGCAGCATATAGAAAACTGTGGGAAAGCGATACCCAACTCTATTACACATAGCTTGTGCGGCCAACTTCATGCTTCTACCACTTTGAAAGCCAACTTAACGGTCCTAACGCACTAGAGACTAGAGAATTTAGAGAAACTGTTCCGAGCATTCGCGATGTATACACTCGTTTATTATTAAAAATAACGGTTTATTTACAAAAATTTTCGTTGGAAATCATAGTTTTGCTTAGAAAGGATACTAATAAGCCAAAAAAACTCACGAATAGTAACGATAAGCATTTTTTTTCTGTATCATGAAAAATCCGAACACCAATATAGAAGTAAATAGAGTCACGGGCGCCGCGGCTCCGTCTGCTTCTCAAACTCGCCTTCGTGGCACTACCGCGCCACTTGATCCCATCAAAATTATATTTATCCAAATACTCCGTATAAGATGTTATTCGATGTGGATTCATTTCAACAGGATGTAGTGCCGCCAAGATTTCCCATTTGAAGCACAAATTATCGTTGTGATTTATCGGGTTTATACAGACTTTCTTGTTCTTGATACTTGTCAGCAAATCGATGTAGGAGCTGCCTCGCAATGGATTGTATTTGTTGATTTTCACAACTAAATTTAATACCGTTCGCAGAGTCCAGCCTGATTCTTGCTCCTGAAATTCTTCAGAAGCCGCATCGATGCGCTGTACAACATTTGACATGAACCAATCTTTCAAATCAGTGTTTGTGTGTATCGACACTGTCTTTGTATTAAAGTACTTGATGTCCGATACCTTTTCACATTCACGTATTCGGCAGCCAGCACAGTATTCACTTTAATATTATGCTCTTTTTCGAGAGTTTTATTCACTTGTGAAATAAACTGCTGCTGTGCATCTTTCAAAAACTTGGATATTTCCAGATGTTTTCGATTCGTGATTACACCTGTTTTTATCCGGTTCTCGAAAGCACTGTCAACGTCATCCCATTTTACGGATGGAACGTTTGCTTGATTGTTCGCTGCATCAACACCTGCGCCAGTCACTTCAGAGTTGAGTTCATGCTCACGCATCAAAAGCACAGCACTTTTTATAAGAGCAATAGAAGATTGCAGTTTTTGTTTATCTGCTACGGTCAGCGTTGTAGAATATGCAAAATCACTTGCATTAGCTATGACCGCATCACCAAGATCCAACCATCTTCTTATATTCTCAGGGGAAGCATCACCAGCTAACACGCTTAGATAGCAGTTCCACAGGTGAAGAGATGTTTCCTTGAAGTACTGAGCCATGATGATTATCCTTAGGAGAAGTCTGCTGCTGCTTGATCTCAAGAGAGAGGTTTCAGTTCTCAGGTTCCGTTGACTGAATGATTCTTCTCAGCGAAAACCTCGCCTTTTATTGAGATTTGAAGAGGAGTGGGGCTGATCAAGGTATTGTAGAAGGGGTAATTAATTTTAATTGGTTGAAAAGTTGTGGAAGGGGAAAATCGCGAAGTTCTGAATTTCAGTCAGAGCGGCAGGGTATATAAGGAGCTCAAAAACCTTTTAAGCTCATTTTTTAGTTGTCCGTCGACTGAGAAGAAGCTGCTCCAAGATGAAGTACATCATAGACGTCCAGGGATTCATGATGCCCAACAACCAGTTTGTCTTCAAGGAGGTGGCCCTTGTAAAAACACTTCAGACAACTTTTTTCTATTAAATTAGAACCCAACAAAGCTTGATGTAAAGTTTCATCCCTCTACCTATCATAGATTTAAAGCTATGAGTAAAAATGTAAAAGTTGATTTTACCGAAACCTCATGTTTTTCATGAAGTTTGATAAAAATATCATACATTGAAGGAACTATACACCTAAGTGCACTCAGAACAGTTTCTTATTGTATATTTAGATAAAATATACTTTAGGATACAATTTCAAGTCTCTATCTTCTACAGAATAGTAGATATGACTGAAAATGTAAAATAGCATTTTAGCTTATAACAAAGTTTTCTGAAAATGTCTATTTCTAGGACTTTGAAATAATGAAATAGAAGCTACAACACTTTTTATTGTATATTAAGTTATAATATACTTCAAAACAATACTACTAGTCTCTCTATATACCATGCAATAGTTTATAATTCATGGAATGTGAAATCTCATCATTCAGCAGACTCAATTTTTTATATATTCATGCGCATATAATGAAAATAATGACTTATGCAAGCAGAATATATATATATATATATATGGGGCATTCTTTGCCAAATCGATCACCCCCTGCCCAAAAATGAGAGGCCGGAAAAAATTCCTACCCGAGCTTAAAATTTAGCTTAATACATCTAGTTTCCATTTTTGAGTGGCATATATAAAGAATTCAAAATGGTGGGCCGGTACAGCTCCAACAGTACACCGATGTCTCTGCGGAATAGCAGTTACATGACCTTAAAACTTGCAGGGGTAGAGAAAAAATTAGTAACAAAGCTTATTCGCATGTATTTTTGACCGCTGAACACGAATCCACCGTTATTTTTTGCCTACGAGGCCACCTTTCGTCCATAACCTCAAAAAATAGTCAAAAAATGCCCTATTACGAGGCTGAAACTCGAAAAAATGGTCAAAAAATTGGGAAGAGGCTTATTCGCGTGTATTTTTGACCGCTGAACACAAATTTACTGTTAGTTTTTGCCTATGGGGCCATCTTTTTCCATAACCTCAAGAAACAGTCCGAAATTTCATTATTACGCAGTTCAGACTCGAAAGATTGGTCAGATAATTATAAGTCAGGTGGCTACTGTACATGCACAATGGCACACTGAGAAAGTGTGCCATTTTGGTATTGACGCCATTTTGTGTATTTCCGTTAGCGCCTGCTAGTGTCGCATGACAATTTTGAACTCCCAATAATATTCCCCATAACTTACACTATAACTTTCCCATTGTTATTATCGTTAACTCAAACAAAAGTAATCGTAATATTTTATAATATTTTATCTACAATTATGACATACATTATTGTTGTAAGTTTCTAAAATAATTACTAATATATTTACCTTTCTCATAGTTACCAGGCGGAAATAAAATTTAGCAAATAATTATTAATAAGAATATAAGAATATATTATAATATTTAATAATTTTTTTTTAAAAGTTCATAATTATTAATAACTATTTATAAATATAGGAAGGATTTGAGACTATAATAATATTTTATAAAAGTTACCAGCAGTTCTTGTTGTTATGAACAGCTAAAAATAGTTTATAACAGTGATAAACTTGTATTTGCTTTTCTTGGCCGCAGCATATAACCGTAAAAACAATATGTAAAAGTTATTTAACATCATGTAACCGGCTTCAGATTTCCCCGCTGAGTTGAGTAGTCCGGACCGTTAAACGCCACGGATTTGCCTCCTAGGAGGCAACACGAAGTGAATTGAAAGAACTCATGTCCTACTATCCGCAAATAATAACATAATAAAGATATATATAATTAATTCCTACAGCAACATTAAGAACACAGCATTCTCTTTTTTGATAATTCAACCTATTAGATACTCCACCCACCTCTGTAACCACAAATCCGAATAATCGACGGTGATTACTATAGAAGAATACTTTTCGCCTTCACAATATAATTTAGGCTAAATATATAGCCGAAGGTTGAAGTAACCCACTTAAAATCACACGCGCCCACCTCGTTAACCGAAGAGCTTCGCTAGTTTTCGAGCATGCGGTTACCGAGTTTAGGATGCGGTATCGGTAGTCTTCGAAACCCCGAACCTGAACGGGTTCCGAGGTAAACGCGACCCGGGTTTCTTATGGGAGGTTAGTCTTCCTCGAGTCTAGGAGTTCCGTGTGAAGCAACGCAATCTAACGGCATCGGAGGTCGGCTCGTCACTCGTCTTCATCCTGATCCCCCGCTGTGCTCACCAGTGAACCAGCGTGAATCTCAAAAAGAGGTAGGCGGCTAATCTGAACGGCCCAGGAGTCATGCTCCCGGTGTATAACCAAGCAAGACGTGTCGCCTCACAGACCTCGGGAATAGTCGCACGAGAGCTTAATTTAGATTTATATAACTCCCTCCAAAAAACAACCGTGTGCGCGACGCATAGGCCCGGAAAACAGAACACAGCAGCTCCGCCCCTTGGGAAGACGAGTTCGGGGCAGGTGGCAAACGAGTCGAGCTCATCCACTACGCTGTCCCCTCACACACGGTAAAGAGAGAACACTCAAACCGGCGCGCTGTATCGGACCCACACTGCTCCCCTAGTCCCTGTCCTCGTGTGCGCACAACGAAGGCAACTCCGGAGTTCCGGGTTGTATCCGACAGCCCGATCTATCACGCGTGTGCTGCACGAGCCGACGCTGAGTATGAGAAACGTTGTCTCTCTCTAGCTTGCTCTCCTCCACCAATCCCGCTAACAAACCGTCGCAGGCGCCAACGATGCCAGATCAGAGCCTGATACCTCGAGCTACGCACATAGAACCAATTCCGGCTATGACCTCAAAACACACAAGAACACACACCACGGCGAGGCCGCTTTATATAGGTGTGTTGCCCGCGCCAGGCGCGTATAAAGACCACCCCCCACGCCGCCAATGGCCGTGTGACCCGACTCCCGAGAATATACTAGATCACACGATACCTCCCGACGGACCAAACACCTACAGGCTGCGCATAGGGCACTGTAATCGGTTGTGCGCGCGCAAACCACACAAAGAAGCACGCGCATCACGTAATCGGCTTCGCTGCAGAGCCTCGCCTTTGTTTCGCCCTTCCTGCCGGCGCCAGCGCGCCATCCAGCGATAGACCGTACCCCAAGAAACTGATGATATATACGACGAACCTAAGTGTAGTTCATGGACTGATCTCAGTCCGAACCGAAATGGCACAAGACGTATATATGGTGACTCACCCGTAATAAAAGTAAACTCAGTATAAACTTTGTTTTTATTGATAATAATAGTTAGTAATAGTTTTTAAAAGTTTATTGATGATTTACTTTTTGTAAGAAAGAAATTCCATAAGTATGATTCATTTATTCATTAATTAAGTTAGTTATTTTTAGTTACTAACTTTTTTTACTGACCAAAGATTCAACATTTTAGGACGATCCAAACAACATAAATGTAAATAAATTTATAGAACTATTTATAACAGTTTTAAACTTATATATAGTTGTTATGTGACAACTTTCCCGTGGNCAAAAAGCATAGCGAGTATTCAAGGCCACTAAAATATCAAGTGACCAAGAATCTCGCTGAGCTAAACACCTTCCCCGCCGATGGCTACTTGCGCGCGTGCGATGCTGCGATTGCAGTTTCGGCGCTTGACCGTTGCCAGGCCCCGTAAGGCCTAATGAGTGCAACAAGCGTCGACGCTGTGACGTAGCGGCGGGTAAATAAAGCTTGGGACAGCGTGGGAGGTCCGGAAGACTTCTGAGCGTCCCCAAGCCAAGCTTCTCGTCACTCCGTGATCAGGCATTGAAGCCGGTGGACCGATAGATTTGTAGATTCAGATTCAGAGTTCATTTTCGGATTTTCATTTTTAGTTGATCATTCATTAAGAGTCAGAAAAACGCTTTAGCTAGAATTATTATATTCGAGGAGAATAAATTGTACAAGTTTTGGACCAAGTTAATTATTACGGAGGATTAATAAATAGAACTACACATACACAAAAGAAAGCATTGGTTGGTTTCGATCTTTTTTTTCTTTGGGCACATATCGATCCCTTAACTATCTTCCAAGGACAATCATAACACAAAGGAGAAGCGAGACAAATTTAAATAGGACAAGAGTCAATACACATACAAGGTAAGATTTTATTCTATTAAATTTAGACCAAGATAAGGAGATTAGAGAGTGTGTTTGTGGGCAGTAAGGGCATCTTGACTAGATTCTCCCTGAGCACCTGTATAGGTGCTAGACAGACAGACTCTCATATACGAAGGAGAAACTCCTCAAGTTTCTCCCTAACAAAAATTGGAGGTCTCACCGAGATCTTGTCTGTCTCAAAACAAACTCATTCTCCGTTCTCTTGAACCATAATACGCTAATGTTAGAGTGAGTGCAGTGTCCGCGTCACCTAAAATCAAAATCGAAATTTAGTAAATTGTGAAACGAATTTTAATAAAAATTAAATTTTGATCGGCAAAAAAAAGGCTGAATTAACAAAAGAGATTGAAACAGTGTCCGCGAAAGTGAATAAATCTGAAACAAAGTGCGCGTTATACTCACGACAAAGACGGGTGTCGAGTTTCAAATCACGCGCAGCATAGTCGAAAACGTCGCTTGGGAGCTTGGCGTCGCGTCGTGACGTCAGAGTTTTCGTGTTGAAGCCACGCGTGTGGGTAAAGTAGGGGGCGGCCATCTTGAGAGCTTCGTTTTCTCCGCTTTAGAATCAAGCGCGGCTTTGTTCGTTTTCATCTAACCTGTTGAGAAGAAATATGCATTAGAAAATTCTTGAACTGAGACAAAAGTTATTAAAGGTCCAAAATTTTATGAAAAGAAAAATTTTCAAATCGCGGAAATTAGCTAAAAATAAAATCGTTTTACTTAAGTACAATTCTTATTCTTAAATTGGTTTATCAGGAAATATAACGAGAGCAGATTCACGATCTTACAAAAAAAAAAAAAAAGGGGGGGCAAATTGAACCAGAAATTATTACTTGCAAAAAGATTCCGAGAGACACTAGTTTAAAGATTCGCAATTTACAATATAAATCATATTTGATTATAACATAAGATTTATGCAACACAGCTGACAACAAGTTGGTAAAGCTGTGTGATTTTAGAGGGAAGGGCCCGTTAGTTTTTTTTTTTATTTTAATATATGTTCAAACGTAAAGTAATATATACAAAATAACACAAACAAAATACAAATACCTCAATCTGGTCGACAATTTTGTAAAGTAATTGGCATTTCCCAGCCAAAAGTCGAATCAGAGCGTCTCACTACGCAGGTATTCTGGTGCTGGAATTCAATTTTCATGAATGAAGTGAAAGTTGACTGCCCAGGACCAGAGGTGTACGCATCATCCTATAAAAAAAACCAGAATTGGTATCAGAATCCATCTAAAGAAAAATAAGGGTTTGGTTCGTTAAAAAGAAGAGTGCAACTGACAAGAAGTTGGTAAAACTCACACTTGTCATTCTAAAGCTAGTGAAGGGAAAGTAGGAAAAAGAAGCCCTTGCGTATAGAAAGCACTTTGAAGTATTCGTGCAATATTCCTCTGTATACCAAGTAAACGTAGTCGCAAGCACTAAAAGTTTCACGTACACAACACACCAACACTACTAACGCAGTTTAAAATCTACACACACTTTGGAAAAGGTTTCTTAACATCGGACCATATTTGAGAGACAAATGTAATGCATCATTTTTGATTACACGAACACTCAAATTTTTAAGTAAAAAGGAGAAATATTCTAAAGTCATTCAAAATCCAGTCTAAAAGTTCAGCACGTGTCTCATTAAAAGTTTAATATTGAAATTGAGGCACTCGTGGTCCAACACAAAGAATTTTAACGTAAAGCCAAGAATTAAAAGCACTTTGTACGACGTTTTTACAAGTATAATATCTCTTTTTGAATTAAAAGCAAAGTCATCACAACATTCTACTCCTAATAGTGGGACAGAGCAAGTGAAATATAAAAATTGAATCTCTCGGTAGTTCACATATATAATAAAGAGCATCTTCTCACTTTATATTTAAATTTTTGTCGCGCACAAGCACTTCCAACACCTCGACACTATATAAACATACTGAAACACTGGACATCGGACTCGGCGCGAAATTCAAACGCAGTAAAGACACTTGGTGCATTGGACCATTGTTAAGCAGAGGAATAATTATAGAATAATTCTTTATCAATAAATTGCAACTTTGTGTATTGAAATAAACAATTTAGAATAATAATTAATTTTTTTTTGGGAATTTTACTATTGGATATGGAAGTCAGGTGTAAATAAAAAAAAACACAAGCATGAAAATTATAAGACCAAAGATTCTTTTATTGAGTGTTCTCTCCTGTGCGGTCAGAGTTCGACTAACTGAGACGTCGCAGTGCCTCGTACTCGAGAGGGCCTGTACTATAGAAAAATGACGAAATTGTTTACAGAATGTGATTGTGTGCGAGTGTGTATAAAACGACCTGCTATTCAATTACAATCCTTCTAGAAAAGTATGACCTAATCTGTATGGGAAGTTTGATACTTCCCTCATTCTCAGTAGAGAACAAAGGAAAGTTTACATTAACATTAGATTGATTTTTGCATCATTCCAATACTCCCACTCAAAAATTAATCTGTAGCTACTAAAACACAAGAGAGAACACTTTTCCTTTTTATATATATATTGGGATACATAAAATGGTCCAACATTCGTTGCAAGGAGTTGGGGAAACCCAAATAAAACCCTCATGATACATTGAAAAATATCTTCTACTTTTGTTCTTCCAATCCCATCTGCTTGCGAATGTACAAAAATTGGACTTTTGGCAATGGCTTTGTAAATGCATCAGCCAACTGCTTATCTGTAGAAATATATTCAAGCATTATTATTTTCTGCTCAACTTTTTCTCGCGAAAAATGATATTTTACATCTATATGTTTAGATCGTTTATGATCTGTTGGATTGTTTGCAATAGCTATACAGCCGTTGTTATCTTCGAAAAGCGTGATCGGCTTATCAGAATTTATTTCTATACTCTGTATTAGAGATTTTAGCCAGCAAGCTTCTTTTGCTGCTTCATACAAAGCCATATATTTAGCTTCTGTTGATGAAGTTGCAACTGAATTTTGCCTTTTTGTATTCCAACAAATCGTATTACAATCGAACATTTTAAATATATAACCGGTTGTACTTTTTCGGTCGACTTCATGGCCTGCCCAATCAGAATCTACGTAACCACTTAATACATTTTTGTAATTTTCATTTCGTTTATAAACTAAACAAATATCAAGTGATCCTTTTAAGTATCTTAAAACTTTCTTTAAGTTTTGCCACAATTCTTTGTTATTTTTATTTTGATATCTGCTAAGCAAATTAACTGCAAAACATAGATCAGGCCGTGTACACAACATAGCGTACATTAAACAGCCAATAACATTTCTACACGGAGCATCGTAACACTCATCAGAATTTAAGGCATTAAAATCTAATTTAGCGGGCAATGGAGTACTTATACTATTACAGTCGTTCATGTAATATTTATGTAAAACATTTTCTAAATAGACCTTTTGATCTAATGAAATTATATTATCTTTTCGGATTACATTTATTCCTAAGAATAATTTAATTTCATTCATATCTGTCATTGAAAACTGATTTTTTAAATAATTTTTAAAATTTTTCATTGTATTTTTGTCATACGTTACAATCAGAACATCATCTACATATAAAATTATATAGATATTTTTGCAGATATGATTATTGTTTTGAAAATATAAACAGCGATCTACTGAGGAATTTTGAAAACCATGTCTTTTAAGCGTAACTTCGAAAAGTTCGAACCAGCATCTTGCTGATTGTTTTAAACCATACAATGCTTTCTGTAATTTACATACGTGACCTTTAGGCGCTGAAATTCCTTCCGGCACACGCATGTAAATCTCCTCTTTCAATAGACCATTCAGAAAAGCTGTTTTTACGTCCATCTGATGAATCAATAAATTATGTTGATTTGCAAAAACTACGAGCATTCGAAATGTTGTAATTCGTGCGACAGGTGCAAAAGTTTCATTGTAATCTTGCAAATATTGCTGACTAAAACCTTTTGCAACAAGTCTCGCTTTATACTTGCAAGGATTTCCTTTTTCGTCCATTTTTATATTGAAAACCCATTTGCAATCAACTATATTTTTATTGTTCGGACGTGGAACTATGATCCATGTTTTATTATGCAATAATGATTCTATTTCATTATTTATAGCTTTCTCCCACTTAATTTTATCTGTACGATGATTTATCTCACTGTATAAATTGGGAATGTCAGTGGCCGTCGATAGTGCATAGATATGACAATCAATATCTTCGTCATAGTTTATTAACGGTTTATTTTTTATTCTTGCACTACGGCGCACTGTATCTTCTTGAGAATCAGCATTAGATTCGATCTCTTTAGTAGAGTCGCTTTCTTTTTCGATCTCTTTAATAGAGTCGCTTGCTTTGTTCTCGCGATTTTCACTAATTGTTGTTTCATTAGTTTTTAATCGTTTTGTTTGAAGATTATTGTCTTCAAATTCATTATGAATGTGTACAGAATTTGGTCTCGAATTTTTGTAATTAATTTCATCAAAGATCACATCGCGTGCTATTAGAAATTCATTGGTTTCCACATTCAGAATTTTATATCCATTTTTGCCATAGCCAACTAAAATCCCTTTAATAGACTTTTTATCAAATTTACTTTGTCTATTTTTATCATGAATATACACGGTGCTACCAAAAACTTTTAAACGATTTAATTTTGGTTTTTTATTGTGCCAAAGCTCGTAAGGAGTTTTGTCCTCAGTTATAGCTTTAGTCGGAGTAATATTTATTAAATAAGCAGCTGTTAAAACGGCTTCTCCCCAAAACTCTTTTTTGAGTTCAGCACCGTGAATCATGGCGCGAGCTTTTTCTAGAATGGTTCTATTCATTCGCTCTGCTATGGAATTTTGCTGTGGCGTATATGGAACCGTTAAATTATACTGAATACCTTTCTGTACACAAAATGATTTGAATTCATTTGACAAATATTCATTCCCATTATCACAATTTAGATTTGCTATTTTTAAGTTAAAGTGAGTTTCACTTTTAGCAACAAAGTCTTGAAACATTTTAAAAACGTCAGACTTATATTTAATGAGATAAACAATCATATAGTGGGTAAATTCATCAATAAAAGTAACAAAATAATTTTTGTCGTCAATTGTGGGAGGCTTGATTGGACCGCATACATCTGAGTGTATGACGAACAAAGGTCTCGTTATATGGCTCCGGTCTCTTTCTTTTGAGAAAGGCAGCCTAGCTTGTTTCCCAAATATACAAGCTTCACACAAATCTTTTGTGGGATTTACTGACTCGATTAAATTTTTATCGTCAACTAAATTATTTTGTTTAATTTTGATGAATTTAGATTGAGCTATATGGCCTAAACGTTCGTGCCATAATTTATATGCGTTTAAAATTATCGTGTTATTTGCAATTGCTTTATAATGCAATTTTTTAGTTATTGCAAATACTACGCATATTAAATTGTTAATCGACTTACCAGTGATGATAGTCTTACCGCCCTTTTTTATCAGAACACCTCCAGATTTACCGAAAATGACACTCATTCCGGCTTGCTGGATTCGGCGTACAGACAAAAGGTTGGTTGTTGCTTCTGGCGCGTACAGCACATTTTCCAGAAAGCCTATTACGCCGAGGTTTGTTTGAACTTCAATTGTTCCAATCCTTGTCGCATAAATAGTTTCTCCTTTCTTCGCAACTGATATTTTTATCGGATTCTCCAATGTAGACAATGTCTTGAAAATATCAGTATTATTTACAACATGATCTGTAGCGCCGGAATCGATCACAAAGGTAATTTTTGCTGGATCAGTTGATTTTGGATCTTCTGCCTGTTCGGATGTCATGAACGCAAAACGATCTTCTTCTTGCGTGGAAATCGCGTGCAACGTTCGTTGTTTTTCTTCTTTCGCAGAATGTTTATCCTTCAGAAACCAACACTCCTTACGTTCGTGACCCTTCCTGCGGCAATGATCACACTGTTTATTGTTTTTATTATTCTTGTTAAACTTTTTATTTTTATTATTCTGCTTCTTTTTGAAGTTTCCTTTGAAATTTTTATTTTTCTTAGTTTTCTCATTGTTAGTGATTATTTCAGTTTGTAACACTTTTGCACTTGTTTCATTTTTTTCTTCTTGCAATTTAACTTCGTAA
>CM053168.1:31593085-31762967 GCA_012977825.3 Pteromalus puparum
ACTGTATTCACTGCCGGATCAGTGTACCTAGACATAAGAGGGACGCCAGTAAAGTTTCAAATTGTACACGACGACTTTCCAATTAAGCAAGATGGAATGTTGGGAAGGAATTATCTCAAGAAAGAGGAAGCTGTAATCTCTTACCATAAAAACGCTTTAATGATAAGCGGTGACGTCATGCATCCTATACCCTTCATAGGACATGAGGAAGAACATAATCCTAGAAACTTAAAAAGAGGATACAAGTGTAAACAAGCCAATGAAGTGCTTAAAGTAGATTCCAAAAGTGATGAGAAAGTTGAACCAGTGGACCGAGAAGTGAACCATGAAGAAGATACTGTGTCAGACAGAGTGAAACACATAGTAAAAGCCAGAACCAGACAAGTGGTTCAAATTAACTTGATGAAGAGTAATTTAAAAGAGGGATATATTCCAAGAATAGACGTGGGTAACAAAGATCTAGTTCTAGAAGAAGGAGTAGTGACCAATGTAAGGAACACTTGCAAGATGATGGCCATAAATACCAGTGAGCAAGATATCACCATAGAGGTAGATCCAAGAGAACTAATACCTTTTGATACTGGACCAGACCTCTTACAAGAAACTGATAGTGAGTTTAATGGTGACGCGATCGTGGACCAAATCAAGAGATTAGAACAAGTAAAGAAAACGATCAGAAGAAATCATCTCAACAGAGAGGAATTAGAAATCGTGGACCACATAATAGAAGATTATTTGGACCAATTCCTATTACCAGGAGATAGACTCCCATGTACGGACATGATTGGACATCACATACATCTAGAAAATGATGTGCCAATAAACACGAAGCAGTACCGACATCCTCCACAACACAAACAAGTTGTGAGAGACAGTGTAGCAAAGAAGCTCAGAGATAAAATCATAAGAGAATCGAATTCTCCTTGTAATCCACCTATCTGGATTGTCCCCAAGAAGCCAGATAGTCATGGTAACCCCAGATGGCGAATGGTGATTGACTTCAGAGAACTGTATAAAAAGACAATAAGAGATGCCTACCCACTACCGAATATTGCTGATATAATGGACCAATTGGGAGGTGCAACCTATTTTTCCATTTTTGACCTCGCCGGTGGCTTCCAACAAATGTCCATGGCGCCAGAAGATTGTTACAAGACGGCATTTACCACCATAAATGGACACTACGAGTATACCAGAATGCCGGTGGGTTTAAAAAACGCCACAGCAACTTTTCAACGACTGATGGAAAAGGTCCTCAGAGGCCTACAAAACATTGAAATGTTGGTATACCTAGACGATATAATCGTGTATAGCAAGGACCTAAAAGAGCACGAAATTAGAAATAGAAGAAATCTCATGGAAAGGCTGAGAGACGCCAAATTAGTGCTTCAGCCGGACAAAGTGGAATTTTTCAGGAAAGAAGTTGGATTCCTAGGTCATATAATTAGTGCAAAAGGAGTGGAACCAAATCCAGAAAAGGTAGCAGCCATAGCGAAGCTAGCAACACCCAAATGTGCTAAAAACATAAGAGAGGTACTTGGAATGTTTGGCTACTATCGTAAATATATCAAAGACTTCGCCAAGATAGCAAAACCTTTGAATGACCTATTGAAGAAAAATGTCAAATTTGAGTGGACCACAAAATGTGAAGAGAGTTTCGAGAAACTCAAACAGTGTCTCATGGAAGAGCCCATCTTACAATTTCCAGACTTGGACAAAGAGTTTACTCTAACAACGGATGCTACAGACTATGCGATCGGAGCCGTTCTTAGTCAAGAAAAGGATAGATTTGATCATCCTATTCAGTATCTATCAAGAGCATTGAATAAAGCAGAGAGAAATTACTCTACAACCGAAAAAGAGTGTCTTGCAGTGTTGTACGCTTTGCACCAATTCAGACCATACTTGCTGTGCCGCAAATTTACCTTAGTGAGTGACCATGAACCATTAAATTGGATGCACAGTAGAAAGGACCCTGGACAAAGATTAATGAGGTGGATGTTCCGCTTCACGGGATATGAATACACTTTCAAATACAAGCCAGGAAAGTTAAATAAAAATGCCGACGCCTTGTCAAGAAATCCGCCAGAATCGACAGAAAAGGAGATGACCGAAAAGGAGATAAACGAGAATTTACCAAGAATCAAAGTCATGATCATCGGAGAAAAGCAGAAATCCGAGCAAGAGAAAGCAAAGAACAAGGCACCGACAGAGAGAACAAACATTCGAGATAGAATAAAGTCAGCTTCCGATAAGCCAACTGGACCAAGAGGAAGAGGTAGACCAATGGGAGCAAAGACAAACAAAGAGGCTCCTAAGTTGGACCACAGTGTCATAGCTCATAGGACTCGGGGAAAAGCCAACAAAGTGGAGAGTCCCATCGCTCAATATATTAAACAAGGTGCCATACCGAAGGCACCAAAAGCAATAAAGGCTACCAAAGCAAGTGAAAAGCCTCTACTAACATTGCCAAAATCAAAGCCAGACATACTTTTGACCAGTGAATATGAAAGCACCTAAGACACTCAAAGCGATGCTGAATCAGAGGTATCACTAAGCAGTAAATTTTCGCCGACACGTAGATCGTGGCTATCATCGACAGCCTTAGCTGGTAGTGATATAGAAAAACCACCTTTACCAGATCCCAGATACAGTGGTCTGAGAATCGATGACCACGAGAGCGAAAATGCGAATTCAGACGATGACGCATCTTCCACGGACAGCCAAAATAGAACCATCAGCAATATAGAGGTGAATGTAACGGCAATAGAGCCATCAACCTCGGAAGTGAGCACAGACGATGACTCAGTAAACGAATCTTCCATCAAGACTACTCTTAGTAGAGAAGAAGTAGAAAAGGCAAGTAAAAAGTTCGAAGAAAGTATGAAGAGATATGAAGAGAAGACCATGAATCAAGAAGAAATTGAGGCAGATGCTAAAGAAGAGCTTGAAGTACCGTCATGCTTCTCAGAAGGAGAAGAATTAACTCCAGAAATGCGGTTCCGAATTCACGAATTGAATTCACACTACGGAACGGAGCATATGGACCAAGTTTTAGGAGACAGAGTAAGAGAATTAATTGAAGACACTCAAATGAAACTCCAAAGGAGAATGGAGAATAATCATAATTACCCAAATTATGAATCGGACATGAGTAGCGATGAGATGATAATACCTGGTGAAGGAAGAATCTCTGACACATCAAAAATAAAGAACTGTCCACCCATTGCGAACAGTACCCGAAACAAGAAGAAAATTAAAGGTATATTGATAGAAATCGAAGAAAATGAGAACCAAGAAATCGACATCAAGTATCCCAAACCATCACATCCCAAACCACCACATCATCTTTCATGTGGCCAATACCTGGAACATTAGAGCCAATAAATAAGAGATATGGAACAGCAGCAACTAGCGTGAGAACTAATCGTGGGTCCATGAGCGGGAAAAGTAAAATTTGCGTACCAACACGCGAGAATGTAACCAGTGTGAGAGAATGTCTAACCTACAAGAAAGACAACATTGTTCATTTCGTGTCAAAAGACTGTGAATGCACCAGCTCCATAAGCAAATTATTAAAAGAAATTGGAGCCATTGACCCTTTCAACTTGAAGAGCAAGAGGCCGAAAATTGGACAAATCATTGTAACTCCTTACAAGAAACACGAAATTCTCTCCATAGTATTGAAAGACAAGTACTTTCACACCATAAAAATTGAAGATTTGAGCGAAGCGTTACTGAATTTGAGAAAAATCATGATCGATCGAGAGATTAGGAGCTTCAGAATATCGAGACGTGGAGACCTCACGGATGAACTGGAACCTGGACTCATGAGTGAATTTATAATCAAAACGTTCATTAATACGCCAATAAAAATAACTATCTGTTATGGAAAGGTTCAACTACCCAATGAATCCAAAAGAAAAGGAATAATAGCTACTCTACATGACACCTTGACCGGAGGACACAAGGGCGTCAACCAGACTTACGAGAAGATAAGAGAAAGATATTATTGGCCCGGAATGAGGAACGACATATTAAATTATATAAGGAGATGCGACAGCTGTCAAGAAAAAAAGATTGAAAGGTTCAAAACCCGAGAACCCATGCTAATAACTGATACACCCATAGAAGCGTTCGATAAAGTATCAATCGACACAGTCGGCAAACTCAGGCTGACTCCAAGCGGAAATTGTCATTTGCTAACCATGCAGTGCAATTTGACCAAATACCTCATTGCCATACCGATCAAAAATTTGAATGCCACCACTATAGCAGATGCTTTGGTTAGACATTTAATATGCCAATTTGGTGCCCCAAGGGCAATACTATCTGACCGTGGGACAAGTTTCCTTTCTAACATCGTCCAATGCATGCTAAAACTATTCAAAGTGAACCAATTAACAACCTCAGGTTACAGGCCTCAAACCAATGGTTCGCTGGAAAGAAGTCATGCTCCGCTTGTCGAATTCATCAGAATTTATTCTGAAAAATATGATGATTGGGACAAGTTAGCACCTTTTGCGACCTTTACTTATAATACCAGTGTACATTCTGCCACTAACTTCACACCCTTTGAATTGGTTTACGGCAGAATTGCACGTTTTCCAATCAAAATACCCTCTGATGAAAAATTAAGAACCTATAACACTTATATAAGGGACCTCATATTGCGACTCGATGAGATGAATCTAATGGCGGGAGAAAATCAAATCATCAATAAGACCAAATCTAAAGAAACCTATGATAAAAAAGTTAGGAAATTCAAGGGAAAAGTGGGAGGTTATGCACGTTTAATTAATGAACCTCGTACCGGAAAATTTGATGGTTACAGAAACAAACCTTTAAAAATTATCGAGTTCATTGGCAGAAAGAATGTCATTCTCGAGTACCCCAATGGGAAGAAGGTCAGAAAACACATTGACAAATTAAAACATGTCGAAGAAAATTCTGACCTGAATTCCGAATAATGTATCTTATTACTCATATTTTTAATCTTAAGTGAACCCCAAATTAATTGACTTAATTTTGCAGGATGCATATTCAAAAGTTAATTACTTTTACAATTTTAAATATCATAATTATGACCCAATGCGGACCCCTGTACCAAATAGACCCTTTGACTCCTAACCCCGGAATATATTTTGAGAAACTGGACCCAATAAAGATCAAGAAGGCTCATTGGAAGATACAAATCTACATCAACGTGGATGAATTCATACAAACGCACGGACCCTTGAACTCCCATAAGACCGTTCACAACAAATGCATAACAAGGATTGAAGAGACAAAATGCAAGAATGCCCTAGGACTGGACCTGATAGAACTCAGGCATCAAACCTTGAACAGCATCCGAAAGGACATCAATGAGACCATAAGAACTATGGGACATTATAGTCTCCCAGCAGTAAGAAATCCTAGAAGTATCCGGATAAAAAGACTAGCACCCCTAGGCATAGTAGGCACTTTAAGCAAAAGTTTGTTTGAACTAGTAACCACAGATGACGTAGAAGACATCAACAAAAATATCGATAATCTATTTCAAGACCAAGCAAAGTTGGTACAAGTAATAGACAAAAATGCACACATTGTCTCCGCTCAATTTGAGGAGCTGTACAATATAACCAAGAACCATCAAAGAGCCATCCAAAATTTTGAAGGAGCCATGACCAAAACAATTATCACAGTCTTAAAAGAAGAAGAGAAGTTAAGATACTTAATAGAAGTAACCGCTTACATGAGACATCTAGAATCAACATTAGATCACCTGATAAGAGGAAATGAAAAGATTCTGGAGGTACTAAGACAATTTAAGGAAGGAAAAGTGCATCCTGACCTTCTAACAACAAACATTTTGCATCAAATTACAACTGATGTAAAAAGGACAAGCGGAAATTTGGATTTCGCTATACCATTAGAACACCTGAGGGTTGAAGAAGTCACCAAAATATCGAAAGTCGACGCCATCCATGAAAATGGGAGAACGATAGCTGTAGTACAAGTACCTCTGGTCGAGAGAGATCCGTATCAAATATATAAATTACACGCTTTGGCAGTACCACAACATAAAGCCAATGGCACCACTGGACTCGCCTTCATAGAACCGTCACATAAATATATTGCCATAAGTTCTGATGAAGAGAAGTACATAAAATTTGATGAAAATCCTGCAACCAAATGCATGAAAACCCATTATGGACATGTCTGTCCTATGCTAGGACCCCTTCGAAGCATACCAACTGTGCAGGACTGTGAAGCAACTATGTTACTGAACCCCAGTACCCGGACCTTGAGAAGTTGCGATATCAAATACAAAATCGGTACCAAGACCCAATGGAAGTACCTAGAGAATGACCAGTCTTGGCTATATTCGACAATGAACCCCGAACAATTAAGACTCTCATGCCAAGGTCAAAAACATATCAAAGTTACTCTAAAAGATGCTGGAATCATACGCATTTCACCAACGTGCGTAGGAAGAACAGTAGATACCATAATCATTGGCCAAGAGAGCAAATCCAGCCAAACCACGTACCTATATAAGCCTGAAATCGACCTAAAAATACAGGACATGTACCCAGTTTTAACCGAAAGAGACCCAAATCTAGATAACGCCATGCCCCAAAACATTGAAGTACTCGGACCAAAATTAGGTTTTACCCAAGCAAAACCCTTGGACCAAATGATCAGTGAACTGAATGAAATTAAAGAGTATAAGAGGCGAGATTACCACACAAATAGTATATTGTATGGTGGTCTAACCTTTCAGCTAATAATGATAGTGGGAATAATAGCACTCATTATGGGGATGAAGTGTGGGATGATGTTGCCTTGTCCAAAAATGAAGACCCGAACCTATAATGTGGATCAATCCATCGAAATGACTAATGATAACCCTATCCCCATTCAAAACCAAACAACCCATAACAAGTCCCCAGGAAACTCTAACAAATCCAAATCAAAAAAGAATAGAATTAGAGAACCCTTGCCAAATTGTTCAAATATCCAATTCGATAATGCCGCGGAAGGCGATTATTAAATCTAAGGACCCTGTATATACAACCTATGTACCACCATGTAACTTCAATCGTATCCTGTAAACATAATATTCATTCACAGCACAAAATAAGATGACCACAAGGACCAGTACATCAATGTTCTGCGACATTGAAATACCTCTATGGACCATAATAAGAGAATTCGAACCCATAGGCACACCAAATGCCGTACATGTGGAGGACCATAGAACGGACCCAAAGAGTAAAAAAATTACTCTAACCTTCGACACTGAAAGACAAGCCATAAAGGCCAATGACCTTAAAGTCGCGCTCATGAAACAAAATAAGTTCAAGAGACGTGCAAAATTGATGCTTGGACCAACAAGGGAAACCATACCTAAGTCACCCAAAAAGTCTAATATCGTAAAATCAGAAGTGCATGTCGTTACCAACACGCAGCACAAGGACCATCTATGTAAGAACAGATTATTCTGCCTGTTACCCTGGGAAGGCAAGGACAAAGAAAAAGACGAAATGTTTTTTAGACATTTCGCCCAATTTGGACCAATGATATATTATGAGACAGTACGAGATAAGAGAGGACGTCTGTCATATGGCTATGTACAATACTTCAAAGACAAAGATGCCGAAGTAGCAAGGACCGAAAGTAACCCTATATACAAAGCGACCATTGCAGAACCAAGTTAACTCGCTTCGAAAATGGACTGGAGACCAAATTCCATCCATTTTGTAAGAAAGAAGTAGATCTGACCCTCTACAATCTACATGACATAACATGCAAGAAACAGAGCATGTGGACCAACACCAAAAAACCCGAATTTGAGTACCAGAACATCCGAACACCAACTTTGGATGAACTAAAAAACACTCTTGCGTACCTAGAAAGCTTAGAAGAAACAAAGTCAAACCAGAAAAAGGACCCCAAAACCGAACATGGACCAATCACACAGGAGCCAGACACAGCAAGCGCGATAACTGATGACCAGAAAGAATTGACCCTGGAAATAGACCAAACTAATACATATTTTATAACTCGTATACAAAATAGAGGTGACACCGAAGACACTTGCGAAAGTATGAGTGTAGATGCATGAGTATGATCGAATAAACCATATCCTGAATGAGAAACCACCTTTTTTTTACATGTCTTCATCAACTCCAATGCCGCACCTGTACCCCACATCTTCAATAATACACACCCAAACACTCACACAATACACCACAACAGAACAAGTACACCATCACCATAAAACAAAAGATCATTGCAAAGAAAACATGGAAAGAAACGTTAATGATGACAAGTGTGAGTCCCAAAAGACCACTTAAGCTGAAATGTTTCTAATAACTCCATACTCAGTAAAATGAGAACATATTAAAACTTAACCCATAACAAAAAAAAACACACTCTTCTATATTGTAATGGTAGTACCATTACAATATCTGGTTCGAAAGACCATTCTCTAAAGCGCCACTCTCCATGTGCGCATAGCACCTAGTTATACAAAGTTCTTCTTTAATGCATCTTTGTGCACTCTGTGAGACACTATTAAATCCAAATTAAACCATTTAATCCTCATCATTAAAACCTACCTCACAAAAGGACATTGCTACATCTAGTGGGTCCATTGCGCATAAGTCCATTTGTATGCTGTTTGCAAATCATCACTCCTCATGAATTTGCAGCATACATTTGGATAATGCCACCATAAATATCAACAGCAATAGCTTTCGGGTAGTACCTACAATAAACTCTCGACCCGTTAAATAGGGCATCACACTATACAAAAACTAAAGATAAATGATGACCAGCACACGGCCGGACTGATATCTGAACATAACAACAAAGTTTTTTTTTTCTTCTGAATGAAAGAATGAATGGTACCCAACAGCTTACGCGCATCGAACCACGTTTAACCAACTACCCGAACCCCATGACAAAACGAAACCAAAACGAAAACCAATATAATCAACCATAAGGACCCAATGAACATAACATAACCAAGCATGTTAAACAATAAGCAATCCCAAAATTTGCAATACACGGACTATATTAATTCAAACCAACTTGAATTGTTACAGAATGGACCCCCAAATAATGGACCTGTTGAGCAGCATGACACTGCTGCTATTCACTCAAGTATGGACCACTCACCTACTGGTGCAGTTCAGAGGAAATGTGCGAAAGATCAAACGAATCTTTCAAAGCATAGGACCATGCAGCATCACTCAGAAAACTGACCTAGAGGATGCGCAATTAGTTGCAATAAACTATCAAAAGGCTGAAGACACAAAGAAGGCTTTAGAACTACAAAGAGTTCTGTAAGGACCCCTGAAGACAACAAGACGTGCACCATCATGCAAAAGAATGATCCAGAGGACACGCAATTAGTCGCACTAGAGTACCAGGAGGCTGAACACGCCAAGAAGGTTTCAGATCTAGAAAAATTTGTAAGGACCCCTGAAAACAACAAAACACCCATCAACGGTACATCTCACACAACACATACCACCCAAGAAGAAAAGAAAAAGGAAATAAAAGGATCAATCCTAGGAGAGGGACCATTTAAAGTAACGTGAGTGACTTATCAACCGGATCGCAGAGTGTGCGTGCAATACCAGGGCGATACGGAAATGACAAAGAGCCATTTCAGGGGTATAGGACCAGCAAAGATAATAGAAGATGATGCAGACAAATTCACGATCGAATACCAAATGATGAGGCATGTACAAAAGGCACTAATGGTCGTGAGCACGCCCATACATATCAAATATCAACGCGAATTCCTATCAACATTGAACTAGGTAAAAAAATACAAAGTTCGACAAACCCCGAAAAATGTTTTAATGACTTTTTAAAAGCAATCGACGCCTATTGTATATACACAGACGGAAGCAAAAATACCGATAATAGTTGTGTAGGTTCAGCTTGCATGTATGATAATCTCAACATCATAAAAACTAAAACTATAGAAAAAGAAGCTTCAGTATACACCTCAGAATGTATTGCATTAAGCGATGCTTTAGACATCGCCCTTGAAAATAAGAATCACAACGTATGCATTTTTTCCGACTCCTTAAGTGCACTACAAGTCCTCAAATCACCCCGCATTGATATCAAAATTAATAATAACATCTTAGAAATACTTAAAAAATATAAACAATTTATTCGAGAAACACCCAACGACAAGTACATAAAATTTTTCTGGATCCCCGCACATGTTGGAATCGCAGGAAATGAATACGTTGATCATCTCGCCAAAAATGCAACTTTGTCCAACACTCTTAACATCACAAAGATCCCATTCTCTGATCTATTTGAAGAATTCAAAAAATCCTCCGAGACCGAAACCAATTTGATACTTAAAGAGCAAGGCAAAACGAAGGGCTCATATATTTTAAAACTATTCTACAAGGAAGAACGCTCACGCCTTGGTTTCCAAATTCAAACTCTTCAAGGAAACTATTGATTATCATTAATCGACATTAGAGGCGAATCATTACAATTGCCAGCATTCCCTTAGCTGCGTATTAATATAATCTCGGACAGATATTTGTAAATCGCAACGAAGAAATCAAAAACAAATAATCATGTACTGTGGCCAATAATCTAAGACAAGTAATCAAAGTCAAAACTCATAGAAGATTAAACAGAAGACAGAGCTTCCAACTACCGCAATGCGCTAGATATCGCTAGTGCCGAACTAAACTTAGCGCTACAGGAAAAATAAAGGCGTTGATGGAAGGACTGTAAACTAAGCAATTTAACGACTGTAAATAACTCGTAAACAAACACCGTTTGTAAAATTGATAAGTACATATACACAACTTTGTTCAGTCTAAATAAGCGCTAATATACAGGCTTAAAATCGCCTTATATAAAAAAAAAAAAAAAAAAAAAACATATCAAATATGAAAGATGACAGGACACCCAAAAATCAACGGAAGCAGCCAAAAATGAAAATCCCCAGGAGCCAGACAAAGAAAGCACCGGAAAGGGTAGCCCTTCATACCCCAAAACGCAAAAACCACAGGAACCTCAAAAGAGCCCAGAACAAAACGGACATCAAACCCAGACACGTAATGATCCAGGCTACAACATAGTTGACGAAAAACACGTAGTGGTGAATTATACTAGGAGCGAAGTCAAAGTGGCGACGATACCTTCTACTAAATGGACCCTGTAGCATTGAGGAGACATCAAACACATACAGGCCCGGCAGAGGCAGAAAATAACATACAGGACACGCAAAGGAAGTGGAAAAGCCCCTGGAAAAAAGATAAAAGATTCTCCAACCCGATTTCTGATACCACATCAAACATAAAGGACCGAACCCACCAAGACAGCGACCAAAGCCCCAATATAAACCAGCGACACGATGATAGCAGCATGGACTGCAGAATTAGTGTACAAGATACCCTAAAAATCACCATGATGAATATCATCAATGAATTCACGAAGTGGACCCATTGAATGTATAACTGCTGTGCCCAATGAAGACGCAAAAGGACGAGGAAAATCCAAAGTATATGGGTTTCATAACATTCTTCACAGAAGAGGATGCCAAAAAAGCCATGAAAGGCTGTGACATGAGGTATGGACCAACATGGGCTACTCCAACAAGACTAAGAGAAGGGATGGATGAACAAAAACGAGAACACGATGTCTGCAGGAGAAATGTGGATATTAGATGGTGGAAGGAACACCTGAAAATATGTAGGATTCAAAACGGGGACTTCAAAATTGAACACAAACTATGCAGGAACTTAATTGAATATAGAAACTGAGACCTACATCTCACGTTCTGCCAAAAAGGGACCACAGCAGGAAAATTGGAGAAACCAGAGGAAGCAAGAACAGATGAAAATGATCAAGAAGAACAAGAACCAACATCATTATTGGACCAATCCATAATTGGCAACGAACATGTAATTGACCCCTTGATACCTATGGACCCAATTAAACCCCAAACCCAATGAACAATTTTTTTTCTCAAGGACCAATCATGTAACCATGGACCAAAACTATGAACCATAATAAACATATTTTTGTAATTTTATAAATGGACCCGGACCTTCTATCATGGACCCATCCTCACATACATATATATTTAATTATATGTATGTATTTATATGTAATACTAACATAATATAAGCACAAAATACTAACAAAATGAATTATTTAGATACACGTAAAAATGTTCCAAGTGCAATAAGATAAGTTAATCATAATAGCAGCGATTTAATACATAAGATAGACCACGGACCAAAACCAACAGCAAAGTAAGTGAAAACAACGAACAAAAGGAAAGCTCGATAAATTCACACATCTCTTAAATAATCCGAAATAATACGAGGTTTAGACCCATCCACAAACCCAACTGAAAACACAAGAACGTAAAAGTTCAACTAAGATTCATCTCTTTCTAGAAACTCTCTTGGACACTCACATGCATCATAAAAATAAAAAGGATGCCAAACAAAAACACTAAAAGAGAACAAAGCCAAACACATGATAAACATCATATAGATCATGTGTAAAGCAATAACTCTCAAATGACTATATATAGAGAGAGAAAGAATGAACAATACCAACGCAAAGACATCACAAATGATGCACGTTCCTTCAAAATGGACCCAATACTTTCGTATTATTTCGGCATATTTTACCTCTTCAAAATTTATCTTTTTTTAATATATTACCAAGAATGTTGTTATTCACGAGACCATCAAGCACCCGGACCCTTAGGGAACGCGCGGTTTGCCGAGGACGACAAACGTTCTCAAGGGGGGGATGATGTTATGTGACAACTTTCCCGTGGCTATTATTCGAGATTCTATTTCGAATATAGCTTCGAGAAAGTTCCACATACAAAAAGCATAGCGAGTATTCAAGGCCACTAAAATATCAAGTGACCAAGAATCTCGCTGAGCTAAACACCTTCCCCGCCGATGGCTACTTGCGCGCGTGCGATGCTGCGATTGCAGTTTCGGCGCTTGACCGTTGCCAGGCCCCGTAAGGCCTAATGAGTGCAACAAGCGTCGACGCTGTGACGTAGCGGCGGGGAAATAAAGCTTGGGACAGCGTGGGAGGTCCGGAAGACTTCCGAGCATCCCCAAGCCAAGCTTCTCGTCACTCCGTGATCAGGCATTGAAGCCGGCGGACCGATAGATTTGTAGATTCAGATTCAGAGTTCATTTTCGGATTTTCATTTTTAGTTGATCATTCATTAAGAGTCAGAAAAACGCTTTAGCTAGAATTATTATATTCGAGGAGAATAAATTGTACAAGTTTTGGACCAAGTTAATTATTACGGAGGATTAATAAATAGAACCACACATACACAACAGAAAGCATTGGTTGGTTTCGATCTTTTTTTTCTTTGGACACACATCGATCCCTTAACTATCTTCCAAGGACAATCATAACACAAAGGAGAAGCGAGTCAAATTTAGAATGGACAAGAGTCAACACACATACAAGGTAAGATTTTATTCTATTAAATTTAGACCAAGATAAGGAGATTAGAGAGTGTGTTTGTGGGCATTAAGGGCATCTTGACCAGATTCTCCCTGAGCACCTGTATAGGTGCTAGACAGACAGACTCTCATATACGAAGGAGAAACTCCTCAAGTTTCTCCCTAACAATAGTCTTAAATCTTGACTTTATTGTCTGTTAATATCAGTTATAAACGTTTTTAAACCTATATTATAAAAGATCATTTCCGCCTGAGTTCGATAAATTCGGGCAGGGTTCATTTCATGCACAAATTTAAATAAATACAAAATTTTATTTATTCTTTTTTTTGCACAGTGCATTTTTAATTAAACACATATAAATATCATAAAGATTTTATTTTTATTCGCCACGTGTACGTTCTACACAATTAATAAATAAATATTTAATAAATCCCTAAATTGTGCACAATAAAATATTTATTTCTTAATTGTGTAAAAACATACACATGCAGAATAAAATGAGACGAACCCTGCCTAAATGCGTATTAAAGCATTATTTATATTTTTATCATATTTTGATAAGTTGCCGAAATTTAAAAAAATGATTCATTCAAAATATCGCTGTATATTATTTGGCAAAAATATAAACAAATTAAATAACCTTTTTTTATTTTTAATTAAATTTTTTAATTACACATTTTATATAATAAAAGTATATAATACTTTAATCCGCTTAATATCAAAATACGGTAAAAGTAAATAAAATGAGTAACTTTTATAATCGATTTATAATATGCAGATTTTGGACTCTATTAATATATTACTAATTAATAATAGTTTCTAGCTTTTATTAATTAATGATCGTACGACTTATCTGTAAGGAAGTGCGATCGTAATTACACGAAAGCTTCGCTCGAAGAGATTATATGTAATCTACCTGTAGTAATCCCCCCATCCTTCGCCGGACCACGCTCTGCATGCCCACCGCGCTCCTCATCCAACGCCTAGATGGCGCCGCGTTCCTCATCTTCTCCGCGTCGTGTGCGCTCTCGTCATACTTTCAGAGATTCTAATTTTTGTTAAAGTTCAAGGGTGGGTCTTTTCCTTTCTTACTTTTCACTTATACTTATTTGTCTTTACTGGGTGGGATATAATCTCTTCGAGCGAAGCTTTCGTGTAATTACGATCGCACTTCCTTACAGGTAAGTCGTACGATCATTAATTACACTTCAAGCTTCGCTCTTCGAGATTATATGTAATCAACCTGTAGTTTTTTAGAGTAACTTTAACAAAAAACCACGTACTTCCTTAACTTCTTTATTTTGATCTTGCTGTGACATTTATATTATAACTATACCTCTTATGAACAATTTTCTTACAAAACTTATGGATACATTATCTCTTATCTTTGTTGCGCTCATCGTCATTACAATAATTCACTTTCCCCCTATCTAGTATGTATCATCTCTTCTCTATCTCTAATCTTTTGTCTATAATCTTTCTTTGAGAATTTATTTTCTTTTCTTACTCATGATAGTATTAAAAATGGTATTGTTTTCTTTTATGATCGGTTGCTTATAATACATCATAAAAACTTTTGATTTTTCTGACCAACCTGCACTGTTTCTTATCTCCTTAATATTCAACCCCCTTTCGTAAGCTGCAGACGTAGACGCATGTCTAGTTGAGTGGGCCTTAAATTTCTCTATGTCTATTCCGGCCCCGGCCATCATATTTTTAACCCATCTCGCTAGTGTTTGTGTTCCTACTGCCTTATATGGTCTCCTAGTTGAAATTAACAAATATTCACCCTCTCTAATTTCTTTTGTGCGTTTTAAATATTCATTTAATGTTCTAAATAAACATAATTCTGGCCTCTCATCGAACTTTGGAATTACTATTCTTGGTTGCTTTGCCCCTGGTATAGACGTTTTAATTATCTCAGTGATATTGATTACAATAAGGTCTTCGTTACCTATTATGTCCTTGATCTTAATCTTTGCTAGTGATTGTGCTCTTTGAGCTGAAGCTAATGCTAACAAAATCGTTGTCTTCTGTGAAAGCTTATCTAATAACATTTCGTTTGTAGGTCCTAAACCTTCTATATAATTGAAAACAACCTCTACATCCCAAGTACAATTATATCTTGCCTGCTGTGGTCGTAGCTTAAAACAGCCCTTTATAAACCTACATACTAATTTATCTGCACCTATATTGTCTACTGATATCATCGCAATTGCGCTTCGGTCCGCATTTATTGTGCTATAGCTAACACCACGTCAAAAATTCTATAACTTCTTGCGCCTTAGCCCTGTACGCATCGAACGACTTCTTCTTGCAGAACAATAGCCATTTCTTTAGTGATACTTTGTAATGTTTCTGCGTTGATTTGCTTAATGACGACAAGACTATATCTAATGACTCTTCTGGTATTTATTTTCTTATGAATGTTTCCCTGATACAACTGCTGCTATCATCGTTAGGAATTTCGCTCTGGGATGATCTTTCTTCCTGCACATAGAAATTAACAGTGATGGTTCTGGTTTGAATTCGATTGGTTTCCCTATCATAAGTTTTAAGAATAGAGGATACCAGGCCTGGTTCTCCCACTTAGGTACCACCATTATCCCTTCTGCCTGTTCATCTCTTATTTTTGCTAACGTTCCTGCTATCAGACTAAATGGTGGAAAACTGTTGAAAAACATTTCACTCCATGATATAGTGAAGGCGTCTATCTGCCATGCTAATGGATCCGGGAAACGTGCAATATACTTTCTACATTTGTGATTTAAATTAGATGCAAAAATATCTACCTCCGGTGTTCCAAATCTGTCTATTATTTTATTGAATGCGTTGTTATTTAATTCCCACTCTGTATCTGGGTTAATCGCTCGCGAAAGCCTGTCTGTTACTAAATTCTCTTTTGATGGAATATATGATGCTATTAATTGAATCTTTCTACTCTCGGCCCACTGCCAAATCTGCTTAGCCTTTACAGCCATCAATTCCTTAAAATTAATATGACACCCTATTTGATTCTTTTCCCAGGCTCCGAAAGTTTCTAAAACTCCATCTGTTGCTCCCCAACCTGTATCGGATGCATCTGTAAATATAACCTTCTCTATATTCTTCCTTCTGAAACACCTACTAGCCTCTGGTAACTGTCGAATCCACCATTTGATATCTCTTACTATCCTATTTGAAATTATCATTTTTCCTTCATATGATCCCTGAGATTTATTTAAAGCTAAATACTTCTCCCTTTCTAGTACTTTTGTATACAACCAACCATATTCAATTGCTATGCATGCAGCTACTAACTTCCCTAGCAATGTTGCCATCTCTATAATCCTACATTCTTTCAAGTCTTTGACTCTCTTTAATGATTATAAATTATTATCTTTCTTTTTGTCTGTAAGTGTTAAAGTACTTCTTTTAGAGTCTATTATTACGCCTAAGTATTTACAACAAGTCTCTGGAATAAGCTTACTCTTTTTCTTATTAATAACAAAACCTAGTGTCTCTAATAACCTAACTGTGCTTATTGCATTATTATAACATTCATTCCTATCCTTTCCTATACAAAGCCAATCATCTAAATAGACTACTGATAAATGCCCTTCTGTTCTTAATTTATTTGTTATCGGTTTTACTATTTTTGTAAAAATATATGGACAGGTACTTAATCCAAAAGGTAGGCACACAAATCTGTATAATTTTCCACGAAATCTGAACATTAAAAATTTTTGACTCTGGTAATGTACAGGCACTAATAAGTATGCATCTTGCATGTCAATCGAAATCATGTAATCATCTTTGGATATTATCTTTGTCACCGTACGCAAGTCCTCTAACTTAAAATGTTCCTTCTTTACATATTCATTGAATTTTTTGCAATTTAAGATAAACCTATGAGTTTTATCCGGTTTTGCTATGATAAAATATGATGACAAAAATTGTCCTTTCAACTTTTTTGATTCTACTACTGCTCCCTTTTCTAACAAACTATTAATTGCTTCTTCCGTATCTCTTAGCTTCTTTGAATCGCTAATTGCCCTATCTTCATGGTATCTCTGTTTTGGTAATTTAAGAAATGGTATTTTATAACCTTTAATACATTCGAGTATGAAGTTATTGTCTGTAATCTCTTTCCATCTCTCGTGAAAAACCTTTAGCCTACCTCCTACTTTTAAACTTACATCGCCTATCTGTTGCTGTTGTTGTTGTATAGGTACCCCCTTATCCTGTTCATGTATCTGCCGTTCTGCATTCTGCCTCGGTTCTGGTTCCGTCCTCTGGCTCCTCAGAAAAATAGCCTTGATCGGCCCTGTGACGCTGTACCGGTATTGCCTTGTGTGTTCGAGAACGGCCTCCTCTCGAACGGGCCCTTGTAGTTTCCCGAATTTCTTTGTGATTCAAACAAGGTTTCGGATTCCTTAAGCTGTTTAATAGCATTAGTTAAGTCCTTGCTAAATAGGAAAGTGTCTGCTGTGGCTCCCTTTATGCTTTTCTGAAAAAGGGGTATGATGCAGGCTCTCCTTGATTCCGTCTGGTTATGTTGAGCTTCGGCTAATAGTTTTGCCGAGTCCATCAATTTTTCTAAAAAGGCTTCCTGATCGAGGCCTTCTTCACCCGAATCATATACCATGGTAATAGCAGCTAGAAATTATCAAAATTTTTCATTTTTTATTTTTATTTTCCTTTTTATACTATTCTTTATGTGTAATTATTTTATTCTTTTAATTTATTTACCACTAAGGTCCGTTAGCGCCAGGCTGATTATCTTTTGTGCCTCGCATCCATATGTGTCTTTTTTAAGGCTTTTCTCTGATAATTTTGCCACAATCTGTTCGTTTAGTACTGGCACCTCCAGGCCTTTCGGGATCGCATGCTTAGACATCAGTTTTTCTCTCTCGTCCTGTACTAGTCCCTTTGCCATATATATCTGCCAACTCTCTAGCAATTTCTCGTGTATGGGAAAATTCCTTGCTTTTGAGGCGTTTGGCTCTCCGAGTACCGCTTTCAATGCGGGCTGCAGTGGCTTTGTTTTTACTATGCGACACTTGAAAAAAGCTAATAATCAATAATAACTTTTTAAATTATTTCTTACGGAGTTGAGTATTTATAATTCTTATAATTAGTTACTAATTGTAATAAATTATTACTAATTGCTTTTCGGATTTTCACAGAAAAGGTTTTATCTTTTCTGGAACTTTTTTGGACCTTAAAAGAAGCAGAAAAAAACATTTTTAGAATATTTTTTATATACAATAGTCTAATAAAATCTCATAAAATCTTAAAAACATTTATGAAATTTAAAATAAGTTACTAAAATTTTATTAAAAGCTGTAAATATTATAAATTATTACTAGAGTATAAATTATTACTAGAGTCTAAATTCCACACTTAATAAACTGTTTATAAAAGCTAAAAGGACCTTAACCGCAATGTTGGATCCTCCATTTTAAATTTCAAAATTCTGATGCAAGATTAGTTATCCGCGTAACAAAAAACAAAGAATCAAGCCCTAAAAGGAAATACTTTGCCGTCACAAAAAATGCTGCGACTGTTGTTTGTAACACAAGTACGATTTTGGCGATTTTTTACACTGTTTCTTGAGGTTATGGACGAAAGGTGGCCACGTACGCGGTCAAAAATACACGCGAATAAGCCTCTACCCAAATTTTTTGACCATTTTTTCGAGTTTCAGCCACGTAATAGGGCATTTTTTGACTATTTTTTGAGGTTATGGACGAAAGGTGGCCTCGTAGGCAAAAAATAACGGTGGATTCGTGTTTAGCGGTCACAAATACACGCGAATAAGCCTCTTCCCAAATTTTTTGACCATTTTTTCGAGTTTCAGCCACGTAATAGGGCATTTTTTGACTATTTTTTGAGGTTATGGACGAAAGGTGGCCTCGTAGGCAAAAAATAATGGTGGATTCGTGTTCAGCGGTCAAAAATACATGCGAATAAGCTTTGTTACTAATTTTTTCTCTACTCCTGCTAGTTTTAAGGTCATGTAACTGCTATTCCGTAGTGACATCGGTGTACTGTTGGAGCTGTACCGGCCCACCATTTTGAATTCTTCATATATGCCACTCAAAAATGGAAACTAGATGTATTATTTTAAACCCGGGTAGGAATTTTTTCCGGCCTCTCATTTTTGGGCAGGGGGGGGGGTGATCGATTTGGCAAAGAATGCCCCATATATATATATATATATATATATATATATATATATATATATGGGCTTGCAGATGCGATATATTGCATATAGAATCAGAATATTGATAGAATTAGCGATCAAAATGTGTGGATACATACTTTATTTCTTTAATAATTATCATTACCAAAATATTAAATGTTATTAAATATATTATGAAATATGAATAAATGAGCAACACCAATATTGAAAATTCTAACATTAATTGTGGACGGAATAATCTGAGAGAAATGTTCTTTATTAATGCCCGGTTCATTTTCTTCTCCACATTACGTTAATCTTATTAAGCTTATCGTTATACATTTTCTTTACTCTGAATTTAATATTTTAGTATTATAGAAAAAATTCGGAATCATCAGAATCTTCTATTTCTTCAGTATAATTTTCATCTTCAATAAATACAACTTCATTTTCATATTGAACTGCTTTTAAGCTCTTCCTGAAAATAAATTATTAAAGAAAATATTATGAATCTAAGTAAATAGCTTCTTATTAAATCTAAATTTTTATCGAGTTGTTTTGATACATCTTAAATTTATATTGTTTTAACATTTAATCTGTTTAAAATTAATTCAAAAATTTAGTTTATGAACTTTAAATTACTACAGTAGAATAATCTTACTCAAAAACCATTTAAAAATATTACAAATTATCTATTTACCAACCTTTCTATCATAAATATCTTGGTATCATTAATTAATTCTAATTTATGTTTCTTTGTGCGATCATTAATATTTATAAGAGACATTTTTGGATCGCTTAAATATATCATACGTTGAAATGCGTCAATAATTCGGAATTTACGACTACTTTGACGTGCATGCTGAATCATGTATTTCCTACAAAATTTATGGCTTGTTTCTAGAGCATCTTCGGCATAGTATGCTACTGGTAAAGGAAATTGTTTTATAATGTCGCATCCATGCGCAAGTGCTTTGTGTACAGTGGGGCTCATGCGCGCCCATGGATACAAATTAAAATAAATTCGTATTGTATCATTACATAATATATCAACAAAACTTAGATTTAACGATTCTTTGCATCGATACAACGATATTATAGTTGATAAGTTATAAACCAATCTTTCATTAAGTTCTAGACTATTTGCAAATTCTCTTGGATAATTTAAACATTTTCGAGCTAGATTACCCGTATTAGTTGTGCCATGCCCTTGAAGAACTTGATCAACTCTGATGCCAAACTTCAGATTAATTTTTGCTTGTACTTTTTTTCTTTACGAACTTCGAATTCATCTACATTATGAATACATTATATTAAGATTTTATTGTAATATAATGAGGAAAAGTAGTAGGAAAGTACTACGCTGCAACGGGAGGAAATAGTATATTGTGCAACAAGGGGGAAAATTGTTGAAACCACCCCACCCCTTGTTGAACACCGTACTTTTTTTGATAAGGGCATGAATAGACCCTTTTTTAAGCATGCAAAAGGAATAGGAAATTGAGAAAAAATAAAAAATTTTCGAAAATTTTCAACAATTTTTAATTGCCGTAGAGGGAGAGAAAATTTTCCCTCCCGCTGCTATGAAATACTCGATTTTCTATTCATTTTACATGCATGGAAAAGGATCTTATTCATGCACGTATCATAAAAAGTGTTTTTCCTCCCGCTGCTCAAAAGTTTGAAAATTATAAAAAATTTTAGTTTTAACAATTTTAAAAACTGAAAATTTTGAAAAATTTCCCCCTCTAGTTGCACAATATACTATTTTTTATAGCATAATCGATATAACTGAATATTTTATATTTTCTTATGTAAGAAAGATAAAAAATCCATCTTTTTAAAAAAGTAATATAGTTATTTAGAATTGGACAAGTTTCTAATAATTATGCTTTGCGCTCGCGAGTCAGGAAGGCACAGGATAGAGGTGAAATAACACTCTGCGATTTAATCAAAATCACTTTCGACGACTTTATTCTCTAGGCAAATAATACTGAGATACAGAGCACGAGCGGGTGCTCTGTTCGACGGCCAAACCCAGAATGGCGACCGGGGGCGCGCTCCCCGCTCGCCACGGCGTGGCGTCGGTCGGAAGACATCTTGAGGCTGACTCCGGCGGCGCTGCGCTAGTCAAAGTCAGGTCTCGGCTGCAGCGTCTGCTTGCGCTGTCGGCAACGCTGCCCAGCGCGTGGCGCCACAGCTACTCCCCCACCAGTGCCGGACGTGGCTTGCGTCCGGAACGATACCTTCTTCTTCTTGAGTTGCCTGTTGAGGGTTGAGCTGGCCGGGGGAGGCGGCGGCGAAGGTGTTGGAGGCGCCGGGGCAGGTGACGGGCCAGCTGGTTGAGTCTGGGCGAATGGCGTGGGCGCGAAAGGCGCCTGCGTGGATGGCCCAGCCGATGAGCCCTGCGACTGCCCTGCCTCGGGCGATGATGGTGCTGGTGCCTGCGCCGATGGCGCGGCTGATGGAGCTGCCTGCGCCGTAGGCGCGGCAGGTGGAGGGGCCGAGGCCGCTGCAGATGGAGAGGCCCGCGCGAGGAGCGGGGCGTTGCTAGGCGGCTGGTCGGCTACCTCCAGGTACGCCGGCTTGAGGGAGCTCGTCGACAGGGTCTTGGCCTCGCCATTGACCTCGACCACGTACCGCTGGTCGTCGATTCGCCGGATGACCCTGTGAGGCCCCGTGTAGGGCGGCTGCAGCGTCGAGCGGACCGTGTCGACCCTCCTGAAGACGTGTGCGCAAGTGCGCAGGTCAGCGTGAAAGAATGGCGTGCGAGGCGGTAAATGCCTGGACCCTGGGGCGGCTCGCAACCTGTTGATAAGGCCGCGCAACTCCACGACAAAGGCCGGTGCGTTGACGTCTGGGTGGCTAGCTGTAACAAAGAAATCGCCTGGGACGCGGAGAGTTGTACCAAACAACATCTCCGCGGGAGAGGCCTGCAGGTCTTCTTTGTAGGTCGTTCTGAGACCCAACAGGACGGCTGGGAGCGCCTGCGGCCACGGTGTTGGGGCACAGCACATGAGGGCAGCCTTGAGAGTGCGATGCATCCTTTCCACCAACCCATTGGCCTGCGGGTGGTAAGGTGTTGTGTGCACCCGGGCTGCGCCGATGATGTTGGCGAGGGCGGCGAAAAGGTGCGCCTCGAACTGCGGGCCCTGGTCCGTGGTGATGGTAAGCGGCGTGCCGAAGCAGCTAATCCACTGCTGGAAGAAGGCTCGCGCGACCGTCTCCGCTTGCTGGTCCGGGAGAGGGATGGCGTGCGGCCACCTGGAGAACCTGTCGACAATGGTTGAACAGTACTGGAAGCCCGAGCACGACGGGAGCTTGATAAGGTCCAGGTGCAGGTGGTCGAAACGCGCATCCGGGGCCGCGAAGTCTCCTAGAGCTGCTCGGTTGTGCCGGTGGACCTTGGCTTGCTGGCAAGGCACGCAGGAGCGCGCCCAGCGAGTGATCTCCTTCCGCATCCGTGGCCAGAAATATTTCTGAGTGATGGATTTAGTCGTAGAGCGGACGCCTGTAGTAGTTCACCAGCCCCAGGAATCTGCGAAGTTGCGTTGAGTCAGCTGGCTGCGGAAATGCCAGAATTGCCTCGACCTTGCCCGGCGGTGGACTACAGCCTTCCTTGGAGATTCGATATCCAAGGTAAGTTACTTCTTCCTTGGCCAACACGCACTTGTCTTGGATAATCCTGATCTTGGCGCTGCGTAGCGTGGCGAAAAGAGCCTTGAGATGTTCCAGGTGTTGCTCTCGGCCCCAGGATTCGACGATTATATCATCCAGGTACGCTCGCGCAAACGGTAGGTCGCGCAGAAGATGATCCATTGCGCGTTGGAGCGATTGCGCAGCGTTGCGGAGCCCCATCGAGGAACGAGTAAACTCGTAGAGGTCGAAAGGTGTAATAATCGCCGTCTTGTGTGCGTCTTCTGGTGCGATAGGAACTTGATAGAAAGCTTTCTTCAAGTCTATAACTGAGAACGTGTCGCCTTGTAGTTCCAATAAAAGATCCTCTATGACTGGAAGCGGGTATCTATCCGGGATGGTGCGACTGTTGAGTTGACGATAGTCGCCCGTGATGCGATACGAGCCATCGGTTTTCTTGACAAGTTGCAGAGGGCTCGCCCAGGAGCTGTCTGATAGACGAAGGATGCCCATCTCCAAAAGTGAGCGAAATCCTGTGCGTGCCGCCTCGAGACGCTCTCCGTGTAGCCGGCGCGGCCGTGCCGCCGCTGGTGGACCATTCGTAACGATGTGGTGGTGAACGGAGAGATCTGGTAGAGAAATGGTGGTGCTGCCTGGAGTCGCTAGATCTTGATAGTCTCTCAACAGGTCAGCAAACACACCCTTAGCGACGTCGCCGGAGATATTTACTGCGACAGAGAAGACTCGAGCTGGAAGCATAGCACCGGTGGTGTGGTGTGAGTGGTCCGCATCGAGTAGCTGTCTGTGGTGGAGGTCGACAGCTAGGCCGAAATGTGCCAGAAAATCCGCGCCTAGGATGGGATCGCTGACATCGGCTACGATGAATTTCCAGCTGAGCAGTTTGTCGAGAGCGAGGTCCAGCGTCAACGAGTGCGTGCCGTAGGTAGAGATTGCTGAAGCGTTGGCTGCGCTGAGGGTGAGCGAACTGCGTTTCCTTACGTTCTTGAAAAATGAGAGCGGCAGCAGCGAAACGGCCGAACCGGTATCGATCAGGAACCTGAGTTTGGAGGCCCGGTCGGTGATGTGCAAGCGTGTCTCGGTGCCTGCGCCAACCGCCTTAGCTTGCAGGGGCGGGGGCGCCTCTAGTTTCCCTGTGCTGGCACGAAGGAGCATGGCTGCTTGCAGTTCGTGGCCGCCTGGCCGTGTTTACGGTGGTACCAGCACACGACGTCAGCCTCCGCTGGAGTGTTCGCTGTTGTTGTCGCTACTGCTGTTGCTGTTCTTGCTGTTGTTGACGAGCGTCTCGAGCAGCTTGCTCTGCTTCTGTGAGGTGGTGAGGAGCTGCGTCAGCGTGGACTGCAGCATGGCCATGGTGGTGTCTGGCTGCGGCGATGCTGACCGAGACGAGACTCCGCTCGACGAAGATGTTGACTGTCGAGCGGAGACAGCGTGGACCTGGTGATCTGGAGCGTTGGCGAGGTCGGCCATGCGGGCCAGCTCGTCCAGCGAGGCGGCTGGCAGCACTCTGCACAGGCGGCTGGTGCTGGGTGTCAGCAGGTCGAGCCACTTAATTCGTAGAGCCTCCTCGGAGATGGCGTTGTGTGACATGCGGAGCATGTATCTGAGGAGCTGCGATGGCGTGCGGTCGTCCATCCGCAATTCGTTGAGCACCTGGTGTAGCTGGATCTCCGCTGAGGTAGCCAGGCGTTCCAGTAGTGCAGCTCGAAGAGTACCATAGCGGTTGACAGCTGGCGGATTGAGGATGACGTCCGAGAGTTCCTGGGCGACGTCCTGGGGGAGGCGAGACACCACGAGATTGAATTTGTGGCCGTCGCTCTGCACCCCGTGGGACTCGAGTACTGCATCTACCTGTGCGAACCACAAAGCTGGATTAGCATTCCAATAGGACGGTAATTCGCAGCGCGTGACCTCATTCGTTGGTCGTGGAAACGGAGGACGCCCCTCGATGGGCATAGGTGGAGGCGGCGGGATGCCGTTCGCATTCTCCGCGTTGGCCGGATTGGCTTGATTTATCTGCGGAGGCGTGGTGAACACCATGTCGGAATTTTCTGGAAAGTCGATGTGAATAAAATTGAGAGCGCGGCGCGCGGCGATGCGCTGCGAAATTCGGGATCCCAGACGCGGCACGCTGTGTGCGCGGCGTACCGCCGAAGCTTGGCGGGTGGCGCCTGTGCGCGGCACGCGTGAAGGTAGCGGAGCCAGCGGAACGCGCGCGAAAACGGAGCGCCGGCTCTACCCGGCGCGCAACGCTACAAAGATGGCCGCTCGCGCGGGAGGGCCGGGGCGGAAATGCGAGAAACGCGGGAGACGACGCGAGTCGGCAAGATGGCCGACTGCGTGGGCGCGGCGTCGGCGCCGGCGACACGCAACAGGTATGGCGCGACACTTGAAAAAAAGAGCGACTCAAGGCCGCGAAAAGACCATACCTGCTACGTTGAGGAAAAACCTGCTGATGATGATGCTGCCGCCGGCGCTGCCGATGTCGTTGGCACGATGGTGGGTGACGCCGCGCTGCCGATGTTGCTGCTGGCGCGCTGCTCGACCGTGCTGCTCCGCCGCTGTTGCTGGCTCCTCCGTGCGGTGTAGCTGCGCTGGACTGCCGCTACTCGGTGCGAGCTGCTGGTGATGCTGTCGGCTGCTCTCTCTCGTCACTTGGACCTCGCTAGCGGGGAGACGACCGACGGGGCTGCTCCGCGCGCACTCCAGCTGTAAAGGGACTGGAGGCAGACTCCCCGCTGCTGGCGTTGCTGGTGACGAGGGCTGCTGGGGCTTGCCTGATGTTGCTGGGTAGAGGAGGCGGACGACGGGCTGCACGGCGTGCTTAATGAGAAACTCCTCCCCCAGGGCGAGAGACGCCGAACTTGCGCCTGTGCGTGCCACTGCACAGATGCTCTCGAGAGCGAATGAAAGAAAATGACCGCCGCGAGCAGCGTACGGGCTGCGGCGCCGTGTCGTGGCAATAAAAATTCCCTTCTCGGCCCCGCGCGGAATGCCGAGAGAGAAAGATGGGTTGGCCGCCGAGAGAATGCGAAAGCAGCGAAGCGTCGAGAAGATGGCGTCTGTACTTCGCGTCGTGCCTGACTCCGAAGCGTGCTGCAGTAAGGGGTCACCACTTTAGAATTGGACAAGTTTCTAATAATTATGCTTCGCGCTCGCGAGTCAGGAAGGCACATGATAGAGGTGAAATAACACTCTGCGATTTAATCAAAATCACTTTTGACGATTTTATTCTCTAGGCAAATAATACTGAGATACAGAGCACGAGCGGGTGCTCTGTTCGACGGCCAAACCCAGAATGGCGACCGGGGGCGCGCTCCCCGCTCGCCACGGCGTGGCGTCGGTCGGAAGACATCTTGAGGCTGACTCCGGCGGCGCTGAGCTAGTCAAAGTCGGGTCTCGGCTGCAGCGTCTGCTTGCGCTGTCGGCAACGCTGCCCAGCGCGTGGCGCCACAGTTATACCTTCTAGTGCTTTTGAAATATTCCAACTTTTAACAGCTAGTTTATATGACAGTTGTATAAGATGTTCAAATGTTTTTATTTGGATATGCAAAAGACCTATCTGTGCGTCCAGAGCGGACGGATGGGTGCCTGTCACCACTACACAGCGCGTACTCAGGTTGCGGATAGAGGAACGGCCCCTGAGAAAGAGGTTAGCTGCGAATAAATCGATTAAGCAGCCGCGGACAGCCGATAGGCCCGGGCGTGGATGTGATGAGTCCGCACTGGCGATCGAACACATTCATCTAGAAACACTACGCAAGCACCACATCAACGAACACTCAACAATATTTCTTATTTCACTTTCTCTTCATACCTAACTATGTCTATAATCTATCTCTCTTAGCACACATTACAAAAATCCTGCAGTCGTGGAGAATGCGGGAGCGATGGCAACTGCCCCGAAAGGCGATGTGTAGAATGATTCGCTACCTGGTCTTACACGGCAACGAAGCCAGCAAAGGCGCGCTGCCTTGCAGGGGGGCGTTAGGATACGAGCGTGATTCCGTAGTGTGTCCGACGATGAGCTGACTCCGTCCTTATCAAAGTCGGAAAGCTCTCATACTTAGTTCTAGAGAGGTATGGGAGTTATCACCCTCTAGAACGGATGATTCACCTGCGATCGGAACAGGATCCAAAACGCGTGGGTTTCACTTACTATCATGGCTCAAAAAAAACAAAACTAAACCAAAATCAATAGGGACTTAAAGGTAGGAACGTGGAATGTGCGCAGTTTATACAGAGCAGGCGCGTACCGGGAAATCTTAAAAGAAGCTGGCGGGTACAATCTAGACTTAGTAGCTATACAAGAAACTCGGTGGCAAGATAGCGGTATGTTAGGAAACGAAAACTTCACCCTTATGTAAGGGGGCACGAGCGGACATTCCCTAGGTACCAATCCTTGATTAACAAAAGAATTATACACGCGGTTAAAAGTTTCAAATTCGTAAACGACAGACTCTCGTATATCATCATCGAAGGAGCGTGGAGAAGGACAAAGAGGAAGAAGTGAAGGATCTTTATTACGAAGCCTTGGAGCAATTAATCGACCAATTCGCGACTTACGACACAAAATAGTAGTGCGGGGATTTCAACGCTAAAATAGGGAAAGAGGAAATGTTTAGGCCCACTATAGGCAAGGAAAGTCTGCACGAAACCAGCAACGATAACGGTATTAGAGTCATAAATTTCGCGGCGGCAAAAGATCTTATAGTAAAGAGTACGTGCTTCAAGCACAAGGATATACACAAAGTAACGTGGACATCGCCGGACGGAGCCACGAAAAATCAAATCGATCACTTTCTTATCGATAAGAGGCGCCACACGAACGTGCTTGACGTAAGAACCTATAGGGGGGCAGATTGCGACTCGGATCATTTTCTAGTAGTGGCCAAATTAAGAGCCAAATTAGTGGCTGGGCAAAATAGTAAACGGGCGAGCAAAGTAGAAACGTTCGATATTGAAAAGCTACGGAACGGGATAGAACGAATTAAGTATCAAGTAGAAATAAGAAATCGGTTTCAGGTACTCGAAGAAACGGATGCACCAACGGAGGTAGATGACGACCCGAACAGTCTTTGGCGGAATATCGAAAAAGCGTTAAAAGAGGCCGCGAATAAAGTGCTAGCTAGAAAGAGAAAGCCAAAGAGCAAACCATGGTTTGATGAAGAGTGCGAAGCCTGGTTTGAAAGGCGCAAAAAGGCCAAATTAGACAGCGTACATAATAGAGGCGATAGGGCCGTAGAAGAGTACCACGAAATAAAAAGGCAAGTGGGGGCGATTTACAGGAACAAAAAACGCGAGGATCAATAGAATCAGATTAGAAAAATAGAAACTAATAGTAAGGAAAATAACCCGCGCGAGATGTACAAAGGAATTAACGCTATTAGGAAGGGTTTCCAGAGTAGATCACAATTAATGAAAGATGAGGGCGGGAATCTCGTCACAAGCGAAGGTGAACTGTTAAAGCTGTGGAAGGGCTATTTTGATAAGCTGCTAAACGTACATGAAAACTGCGAGGAAACGGGAGACGAAATCCACACTGCTGAACTCCATTTGGAAGAACCGACCTACAAAGAAGTAGAAGCCGCGATCAAAAAACTAAAAAACAATAAGGCCGCGGGAAACGATTCTATACCAGCGGAACTACTTAAATATGGGGGCACTGCGCTGACATCGAAAATTTTTGAACTAGTACGCTCTATTTGGAAAAATGAAACAATGCCGGATAACTGGAAAGTATCCATCATCATACCGATTTTTAAAAAGAGAGATAAGACAGACTGCAATAACTATCGGGAATCTCACTTTTAGCTACCTGTTACAAAGTTCTGTCAAAAGTAATACAGGTCAGACTCACATCCTTCGCGAAAGATATAATAGGAGATTATCAGTGTGGATTCCGGCGTAACAGGTCGACGAGCGATCAAATGTTTACTATAAGACAGCTGTTAGAGAAAAAATGGGAATATTGCGAAACAATACACCAGTTATTCATAGATTTTAAAAAAGCGTATGATTCTATCAAGCGAAGCAAAATGTATCAAATCCTTGTGCTCCTCGGCGTGCCAAAAAAACTTGTGAAATTAATACAAATATGTCTGAACGGAAGCACGGGAAAAGTACGAGTAGGCGGTAATGTATCTGAATCGTTCATGATACACGACGGTTTGAAACAAGGTAACGGGCTCTCCACGGTACTCTTTAACTTAACGCTAGAGTATGTTGTTAGACAAATGCAGACTAGCGGGCTGGGCGCAACACTCAACGGAAAAACGCAGATTCTAGGATATGCAGATGATTTGGACATAGTGGGGGATAATGGCGAAACGGTAGCGAGAAACGCGGAAATACTCATAAATGCGGCCGAGGAAACGGGGTTAGAGGTGAGCGAATCGAAAACGAAATATATGATTATGGATAAACTGGGCATTTGCAAAGGAGAGGGGGATCTTAGAGTCGGAAATTTTACTTTCGAAAAGGTTAGCGAAAAGGTTAGCGAAAAGAAAGGGTAACGCCTGCTTCTACGCCATGAACAAATTACTAAAATCAAAACTGCTGTCTAAAAATGTAAAAATTAGGATATATAAGACTATAATAATGCCGGTTATCTTGTACGGATGCGAAACTTGGGCGCTCACTAAAGCAGAGGAAAACCGTTTTAGGGTGTTCGAAAATAAAGTTCTGCGAAAAATATACGGGCCAAAGAAAGATGAGGAAACCGGGGAGTGGAGGAAACTGCACAACGACGAGCTACATAACTTATACGCGTCACCGAATATAAACAGAATAATTAAATCGCGAAGACTAAGATGGGCAGGGCACGTTGCAAGAATGGGAAATGATCGCACGGCAGCGCGTATAATGAAATGAAAGCCAAATACGTCGCGACCTCTAGGTAGACCTAGACGCAGGTGGGATGACAATGTAAAAGCGGACTTAACTGAAATCGGGCAGGACGGCGCGAAATGGATAGGGTTAGCACAAAATAGGGATACGTGGAAGGCTTGCGTAGGTGAGGCGATGAAATTCCGAGTTCGAAATGCCACTTAAAAAAAAAAAAATAATAATAATAATTCTTTCTTCAAACTGCAAACTGCATATATATATATATATATATATATATATATATACTAGTGGGGCTTCGCCCCCCTGCTCGCTGCGCTCGCCAACCCCCATTTTAGTTTTTGTGTGATTTTTATTTTTCAAATGTTATTTTCATTATCTGATGATTAAGTTTTAGTTGGTTAAGAATAATCTTATTGTATTATATAAAATTTTTAGATCATAAAAAGGTCAAGAATTTAATGTTTGTCGAAATAGAGAAAATTAAAAGAAAAAACGTAAAAGTACTGAATTAATGCCGAACTTCTACTGCTTATAGCATTTAAAATATATACTTTTTTTTTTCATTTTTTCTGAAATTGTTTTAAAATTAATTTTGATTCTTCCCATTTTCAATTATATGTTACAATTATAAATAAATCTGGTCCATCACTTTTTCTTATAATAACCATTGCTGCATTGTTGTATGACCCGTAGCTTCTAATCTATGTTGATGATCGATCTTTTTGTTTTTACGTAGCATAACGAGGAATAAAAATCTGTTTTTCATTTTATTAATGTTTCAGTTTCATAGCGATTCTTTAATTTAGTTTTTTGTGATAACTTTATTGAGAGTTAATAAAAATAGTAAATGTGTACCTCAAAGTGAATAATATTTCTTATCTTTTCACCGCAGATAATTTAAATTACAGTTCATCGTTCTTTTGTTACGCACCAAAAGTGAAAATTTTTTAAACCGTTATAACTCAAGCAGTACACTGTATAAGTTCTACAAAAATCATGATTGTTATAAATAATATTTACTACGTAAATATCAAGTTATTTCACAAATTATTTCCTGAGAAAAAAATCAATTATTAAAAAAAAAAGTTTTTTTTTCCTACCTAGGGAAGCTTTGCATTTTACAGTTCTTCGGCCGCTATGTAGCTTGCTTCATCTTTTTTTCGTGTACAATTAAAAAATGTGTTGGCCATACATAGCTTCAAAGTTTTTACAAATATTTTAGTTTTTGACTTATGATTTTCAATATTGTTGATTTTCGAATAGACATTCATATAAATTTTAACATGTATTCTCTTATTGCAACGAAATAATTACAAACCCTTTTTTATTCCGTAAGATTAGAAAAAATTATCTTTTTATAGTACTTGAATTCAAATTATACACGCGAAATTTCATAAGGTGGCCAAATTCGGAACTATCCTAATGGTGGAAAATACATTGATTTGTATGTAAGCTGTGACTGTGACGTCACGCTTAACTAATCGAATTCTATCCCGTTCCTAAAGTCGTGAATTTTGTGCAAAGATAGTTTATTACATAATTTGAACAGAAAAAGTATTAGTTTTATTATCAGCTAAGCAAAGCCGAACAGCTGTTCGTTGGCTCTGTCGAAGCGAGGCAGCGAGCTCGACCACTGCGCATACATTGTGCGCATCGATCTGGCGACCGGTTGGCGACATGCCCATGCAGCCGTCTGCCGTGTGTGTTTTGACGTTTTGAAGCTGCCTCCCGGCCTCCGCTAACCGCAATGTTTTGCTCTGTTTAACTTTTCGGCGATATAAGTGAGTGCGTAGTGAAAAAACGGAAACGACGACGCGATGCAGCAATGTTATATGTAGTTTTAAAATCAGAACAGAAGTGCTGCTATGGTGCCTATACGTGTTTACAAGCAACATCTGCTCACCGCGATCCCGCTCGCGGATCAGCTGCTCGCGGTTGTTGCTTTGTAAGACAGTGCAAAAGGTATTCAAAAGTGATGCACCCGGAATGGCACCGACGATGCGATGTGTGAGCAGTGTGAGTGTCAGTTCATGAAGGAGTGCTGCAGTATAGGAAGACATGTAGCTCCAACAAGAAACTTGAGTTTTTGCTTGGAGGTTATCCTTTGTTTTTTGGATTGCAGTACTCCTGCGAATGCTGCTCCTGCTCATTCTGTTGATGTGCTGATACAGTCTTCTTGCAAGATGCTGCTTAGATGAAGATCCACTATCGCATAAGATCTACGACTGGTTTTTCTTTGTTCTATTTCTTGTATTCATTATGTCTATAACAGATATCTATTGTGTTATGTGCAGTATAATCAGTGTAATTTTCTGATCTGTTTTTTTAGAGTTGTACTCTCTCTCTCTCTCTCTCTCTCTCTCTCTCTCTCTCTCTCTCTCTCTCTCTCTCTATCTGGTGGTTCTGGTTGGCGTTTCTAGGTACTTCAACAGCCTCAATACGACTCTGGAGCTGGATTTATGGTATCTGATCGTTTTGCTTGGCATCTCTGGCTGATGTCATCACCAGGAGACAACCTTAGAATTACATTTGAACTTTCTGCAAGGACTGGTTGGCGTTTTTAGCTGGCTCACCCACCTGCGAATGATCTTGGAGCTCTATTTCTACTATCCGGCAGTCCTGTTTGGCATTGCCAGCTGATTGGATCACCTTGAGACGATCTTGCAACTGAATTGATGCTGTCTTGGAGTATTGGTTGGCGTTCTTGGATACTTCAACTATTTAAATACGAATCTGGATATGGATTTATACTATCTGACAAGGTAATTTTGGAAATATTAGAATAAACTTGAACTGTATGTTGAATTTATATTGTATCTTCAATAAGTTTTAACTTGAAACGCTTTGTCCCCTATGATAAGTTCAGTAAACAGATGTCTAATGGCTCGCGGATACCTTTTCAGTGTTCATGATGATAATCTTCTGTTTGTAAATGTGAATTATGTGACTGAGACATGTGGTTTGACGGTATTCATACTTAAAAGCTGCCTTGTTTCAAATTTTTATGCAGAGATCAGTGGTCTGAATCTCTCAATAATTATTTATGAGTTTGATTTTGTAATATTTTTCTGTATGTCTAGGTGTATAAAAACTTCTGCATTTGTTGGATTATGGTCTACTGCGTCTACCGGAGTCAACCTAAGGATGCTGACGGTGTTGATAACTGAGCTATTGAAATTTTGGAGTTGGAACGTAACTTCATTCAAGATTATGGCACTACTATACTTCTACTATACGTATCTATAATCATGTATTTTAGAGGCTGGTTTTTCTTTAACACTTAATTAAATTATACAGTCATTGTTTTCTAGTTTTATTAATTAAATCCAAAATAATGGGCGCGAATAACTGCAAGGTAATTGCACAGGAGCAGGCTGGCTTCACGGATCTCCTAGGAGAGTGTGGATATCCTCCTCATAAGTGAGCAGTATATGGACCGAGATGCACCTGGCTGGGTGTCCAACGGCGCAAAAACTGCCGCTGTTTGGGTTCCCAGGCGGGGAATCGCGGATGCGGTAACCGGAGACGATTACGTGCGGGGTAAGGGTGGGTCGCGTCACTTACTTCAGCGTGTATCTGTCACCGAACCTAACAGCAGCCGACTTTGCGACAAGGTTGCGGGCACTAGAAGAGGCGATAAAAGACGTCCCAGGGGACCTAGTAGTCGGGGGCGACTTTAACGCGCGAGAGACAGAGTGGGGCATACCACAGACGAATAGGAGAGGTCGAGCGATACTTGAGATGGCAGCAAGGATAGGACTGGTAGTTGCGAACGAGGGAAATACAGCTACCTACCGCAGACCAGGTTTCGGGGAGTCGATACCGGATGTAACTTTCGCTGGGGAAAGTACGATCCGCAAGATAAGGCGCTGGCACGTTACGGAAGAATTTACTGCTAGCGACCACCAGTACATTCTTCTTAACATCGAGGAAGAACGCGCAGAGAGGCGAAGAAGCGGAAACAGTCGGGAACCACGATGGAACACTCGACGTCTTAACCGGGAGGCGCTTACGGAGGTGATTCGAAGCGCAGAATTACCTTCTAATGGGCTTCCAGACGAACTAGGCGGCCGTGAGAAAGCCGATATCCTAGTAGAACGCACTACTAGGCTAATCACCGAGATGTGCGACGCAACGATGCCCTGAGTATCCACCGGCCACCTCAGACATCCGGTTTACTGGTGAANCTGTTGGTACAAGAGCCTAGATGATGTAGAGAACGATCCGTTCGGCGAGGGATACGCGATCGTCACGCGAAAAATAGGAGAAATGGGGCGAATGGAACCGATGGCGGCAGAGGCGATCGAGAAGATAATTGACAAGCTGTTTCCCACCCATCCCACCCGACCTCAATTAGAAATGACGGACGAACTGACGGATGAGATACCCCTTTTTTGCGAAGGCGAACTTATCGCGGCCACTTCTTCCTTGAAGAGCGGTAAGGTTCCGGGACTGGATGGAATTCCCGCAGAAATACTTAATGCCGTTGCCAAACAACGGACAGAGCTGCTCCTGGAAATGTACAATCAGTGCCTGGTGCAGGGTGTGTTCAGTCCGCGGTGGAAAAGAGCTAGGCTAGACTTAATTGAGAAAGCTAAAGGTCAGGCGAGCGCGGAGCCATCGTACAGGCCGTTGAGCCTACTCGACACTATGGGAAAGACAGGCGAATCGCTACTAAAACCGCGAGTATTAAGCACCGTCAGGGAGGCGGGGGACCGTTTAGACAAGCAATACGGCTTCAGAAAGGGACGCTCAGCAATTGGCGCGATCAGATAAGTAACGGACACGGTCAAGAAAACGGATGAAGCGTGTCATGCGGCTAGGCCATTGGTCTTGCTCGTGACACTAGACGTGAAAAACGCGTTCAATTCGGCTAGTTGGTTCGACATTTTGGATTCTCTGCGATCGTTTGGGGTGCCTTGGTACATCATGCGACTCGTAGAGGATTATCTGAGGAAGCGCACGATCGAATACGAAACCGCGGAGGGACGTATGAGCAGGCCCATAACGGCAGAGGTGGCGCAGGGTTCAATCTTGGGACCGGATTTCTGGGGCATTCTGTACGATGGGTTACTCAGAGTAGAAGTACCGGAGGATGTTAAACTCGTCGGGTACGCGGACGACGTAGCGGCGGTTATAATAGCTAGAAATGTGGAGATCGCGCAGGGCAAATTGAACGCGGTAATGGCCCGGGTGCTAAAATGGATGACCGACCACGGACTACAGCTAGCACTCGAAAAGGCGGAGATAGTTCTGTTGACTAGGAAGCGGGTCTCGACCATCATACCGATGCGCGTCGGAGACGTAACAATAACGACGAAGCCGACAGCCAAGTACCTGGGGGTAACCCTAGATACGAAGCTGAACTACGGGGCGCATTTAGACAGCGTAAGCGAAAAGGCGGCGATTAGGGTGGCGCAGCTTAGTCGATTAATGGCCAACGTGCGCGGGCCTAGGCCGGCAGTCAGATGACTCTTAATGGCAACCACAAACTCTATTCTTTTATACGGAGCGGAGGTGTGGGGCGATGCCATGGAGAAGAAAAAGTATCGTAAGCAGATAACGGCGGTGCAACGTAGAGGGGCGCTTTGGATCGCGTGCTCGTATCGAACGGTATCCGGGGACGCGACAATGGTTATCGCGGGGGTGATTCCCGTGGATCTGCTTGCAATTGAACGCAAGTGGATCTACGAGAGTCTCCGGGAATCGGCTAGGGTGGAAATCCGAACCAAGGAACGCAATAGGACGATGCGGAAAATGGCAGGAGCGATGGAGTGAATGCCGCCATGCGAAATGGACGAAATCATTGATTAAGGTGGTAGGCCCGTGGGTAGGCAGAAGATGGGGGGAGGTCAATTTTTATCTCACCCAATTTCTTTCCGGACACGGCTACTTTAGGAGTTACCTGTTCGCGATGAACAAGGTAGCGACACCGGGTTGCAAATACTGCGGTGACGAACGGGACGACGTGAGACACACGTTTTTTGACTGCCCTTGGTGGGCTGGTAGGCGTAGAATCTTAGAGGTGACGGTAGGGGCATTTACGCCCGACACGGTAGTGAAAACGATGCTTGCTAGCAAGCAGAATTGGGACGACATAACGGCGTTCGTGGAGATGGTTCTCCGCGCGAAAAATAGTGACGGGTGCTTAGCTGACTAGACGACGATAGATGACCTATAGGTCGTAACAAGACAGGCGACCCCCCGAAGGAATGCGAAAGCGGCTACCGGGGGGGGATTCTCGCGGCCCTATGAGAGGTGGAGTTTTAGTGGGTATGCCTGGCGTCTGTCCCGCGCCAGGAGAGTCCCACACGGGGAGTCCCGCACGGCTCCTGCCATGGTGCATTAAGCATTTCTCCAACTCTCCGGATAAACAACAAATAATAATAAACTCCACCGTCTCTACCAAACATCTAAAAAGCAGGTAGTACAGAAGATTCTGACAGGTCCTAACATAACCTGCCGAATCGACATAAACACTATCACAGCTAACTTCGTGGAGATGATTGCTCACAGAGACGGTAAAGAGGATTGGTCCGATGATTTCGATTAGAAAGACACTATAACCCGGTAAAAAGTGTTTTGCCCCTTGCTTTACACAGTCTTGACCACTCACTTTGTGGAGGCTTTTGTGGTGAGTGCTCTTGGTGCGTGGGACCCGCGTAATGAGCACGTCCTAAGCCTTCACAACATTAGTTGATATTATGCGATACTGATGAGGAGGTTCATGGTTAGCGACACAATCAGATGGTCCTGAGATATCTATGTGGAACACGTGTCTTGAATTCGCCAGTACAGAGAATACTGTTTACTGTTTATTATTGTGTCATATTATTCTTATCATTGTCAAACAGAGGCGATTATAACCCCATTTAGGCCCTGATTTAGATACAATAACCTTCGGACTATTTTATTTAATGAATTGCTTGAATAGTATTATAAATGCGGAACGGTCGAAGAGCACTTACCTTTGAGGCTGCAGAGAGCAGTCGTGATGACTGGGCTTGCGGCCTCAATAAAACATATTTGTGTCAAGACAGGTGTGTTAGCCACCTAAATCTAACAAGAAATCAATAAAAAGGTTATGACAATAATAAAGATAAAACAGTCTATGGAGTAAGAGAACATTATATTAAATTATTGAAATGATTTGCAAGGTAGACTTGATCTACAAATGAATGAAGGTTATACTGAAGTACAACATCATAAGCTCGCTGTCTAATGCTCTAGTATGCACTTAATAATAGCCAGAGCTCTTAATACTTGTAAGATCAATTAGTCCTCACAAGCCTTTTATTGGTATTCCGTAGATCTCGATGCATAGAATATAATTACAAAGGAATGAAAAAGATATCGTGTGGATTTCACATTCTATAAAATCTGAAAAAAGTTTAGTGTGTACTTTTTTACACTGTAAAATTTATAATACTTTTTACTGGTGCTGTTAATTATTTGAAACAAATGAAAGTTATCATGTATTATTCCAGATTCAGTAATTCGAAAATCTTTCATTGTTTTTTCAGTAACTAGCGTATATTATCACTTACCAGAAACATTATCAACTTTATCTAAAACCGATATATTATCTCTACCAGCTGAGGTTGAAAATTATAATTTAGTTTATGTACCTGAAGTTGGTTATGTAATTGCTGTTACTAAATGGAAATTTCCTACACAAGCAAACCAAAATATTCTTAATTTAGAATATAAATTTACTACAAAAAATATTCATTATTACAAAAACTACTTAACTAAAGGTAAGCCATTTTTCTGAAAATGTGATAAGGTTCCTAACATGACTTTAAAATATTCTTTTTATCAACGGCATTTAAGAGCGTGTCTTGTTATGTGTCTTGTGTTTCGTTTTAATTATTTAAAAAGCTTTTAAAATAAAATTGTCATTTTCGTTAGACTTGTAATAGGTTTGTATATTGTATGATTGTGATATAGTCTAAAATGGTACACGTCGCACCCATAACGACGATTTCGCCAAACAAGGCAAGCTTAGGCTAGCACGGGCGCACTGCGCATGTGTCACGTCTATACTCTAAGTGCATACTATACTATACACTTATCATTACTAGAATAGAGCTGTACTGTGTTCTACTCTATACTATATTGACTTACGGACTCCGACGTGAGCAGACGTGTTCACGACCACTTCGCCCACTACTTAATATTCAATACACATTTAATTATTGTTAACCTTAGTGTTTATTTATACGACCTCTTTATCACTCCTATGGCAACAATACTAATTTGGCAATGAGTTAAACTTTACAAACATGATATTTTGTTTAAATTCAAGATAACTTTTCTAGATTTAATTTATTTTCAAATCCTTACACTCGGATCATAATAATGTGTATTTCGAACATGTTTGTAAAGTTTTAGTGCTCTTCGATGCCTAGAACTCAAGTAAGTCTGCGGTGAGTGAAAAAATGAAAATTGTAAATTTTGGCCCTCGAAGACATGTTGCACTTAGTATTTAGAAAATATAAAAATTATTTCTTGTTCTCTATAGTTTTTTTTTTGTTTTTATATGTTTATTTAATACATTTTTCTAACAATCAAATGGTAATATAAAATTAAAATTCGATTTTTCATTTTTTGAAAATTTAAGGTGGTTACGTCCCCTTAACTTAAGGGGGCACGCCAGTTTTAAACTCTGAAAAATAAAATTCTTATAAATGATTACAAAAATAAATTATAATTATTATATAATTTTTATACTAATATTAGGTTATATTACCTGTATTTTCACCATCGTGAATCCATATTAGCACCTATTTACCCATAGTGACTCTCTGTATACTGTTTTGAGCATTTTGGCACTGCCCGTAGGATTCTATGTGACTACATGGTTTGATTGGGCTAAAATTTTAAGATGATGCTTTGTACACTTGTACTATTGGTATGAATAAAGGGATTGTGATTTGAATTCTTAGAAAATGTTTAACAATAAAAATTCTTAATTTTTGGCCTTTTTTAACCTATTTATGCAACTTTTTTTCATAAAAGATTTTCTAAGCATTCAAATCAAAATCCCTTCATTCATACCTAAAGCATAAGTCTACAAACATGCTCAGTATACAAACAGTCTACAAGCATGCTCCTAAAATTTTAGCCCAATCAAACCACGTGGTCACATGGAATCCTACGGACAGTGCCAAAATGCTCAAAACAGTATACGGAGAGTCAACATGGGTAAGTAGGTTCTAATATGGATTTACCATGGTAAAAATACAGGTAATATAGCCTAATATTAGTATAAAAATTATATAACAATTATAATTTATATTTTTGTAATTATTTATAAAAAGTTTATTCTTCAGAGTTCAAAGGTGGTGTGCCCCCATTAATAGAATAGTGAGTATTGAAAGAGGTAGTAATTGAGCGACAGTAATTGAGGAGCAGTCAAAGCAACAATCAAATGTTAATATAAAATTAAAAACTGATTAAAATTTTTTTTTTAATTTAAGGTGGTTAGGTCCCCTTAAATATATAAAATAATCGCCTCCTTATTCCTGTGTTCTAACACACCAGTAGCCATGGGTGATATGCACACCTATGCAGTAAAAACTACAATGCGCACTTCCTAGACCCCATTATCGTTGAACCTAGATACTTAGAAACTATGCATGGCCGATGTGCATATCTATAAATTCGATAATACTATGGCACGCATAACCTATACATGTACCTCGCTATCGGCAATCCTAAACACTTAGACATTGCTTCATATATCCATAATAAAAACTATGGAGTAGATCTCTTGAACACCATGATTCCTAATTGACATTATATGATGTAGCTTGCATATACTTGGTGTTTAACAATCTAGAGCATTTGTTGACCTGCAACGGAACGTGAGTAAATAAGCGGATTCATTAGTAAACGGTTGGCCAAACTATTCGCTAATTACGATATTGGCCTGCCGTTGGCAAATAGTTAGTCAACGTTTATTCCAGGGTAATAATAATATAGAAGACAAGAAAAGATTAAAATTGATTTACAAAATATGTTTGACGTTCCCACAAGCATGGATTTGTAATAAGTTTATTACACAAATTTTCAGACATAAAATTAATCCAAATAATTTATTGTTAAAAAATAAAGTAATCCTGTTACATTTCAATTTTAATGTATCAAATATTAATGAAAACATATTTGAAAAAATTGATGGAAAAAGTTTTGTATTTTATAGTGAAGATAAAATTAAAAGTGAAAATTGTGACAATTCGATAGACTGAAAACCAAATAAATTTATGATTTCACAAAATGAATTATCACCAGATAAATTGATCCCAAAAGAAGTGCAATAGTTGTTTAAGGAATCTAGATATCGATGGCGGTCCTTGAAATGGAATCAAAATAGTTATTGAAGATAAATAAAACGCTGCCAACTCTTCGGCACGTAGCTCTCTTCAAAATTATGCATTGTTTTAATATCAAAATTGTTTTAACTCCACATATAATTATTGGAATTATAGCTCCAATCATCCGCGAAAGATCGGGATTTAAGGTGACACGCTAAAGAATAACACTTAGAAGGAGATCTATCAGGCTCCGGGAAAGGGTTTTCTCTAAGACTTCTAGAAACGTTTTTTGGTACCCTACATTGACAGAATTCACTTGCACTTTGATCTCATAGACCGTTATTTGCGAGCTGTAGCCAATTTTAGTCAAATTTAATAAAAAAGCCGAGTCAATTCAAGCAAGTTCTTTTAAGACATGATTCCTTTACAACCTGATATCAAAATAACATTACGGTACCATATATAAATAACAGTACGGAAAGTTTTCTATAGAAAGAGGTGATTCCAAAGGCCAAAATACCATTTTTTTTTTAAAGATATAGCTAATTCAAAATTTTATCAAATTTAAGACCCGTAAAAGGGTGTATAGAAGAATTGGGAGAAGTTAAGTAAAATGTTTTATTAGTAGTATCTTTTGAAAGAACCAACATTTTTGTCTCGGAAACCACCTCAATTTAATAGAAAATTTTCCGCACTTTAAGGTTATTTTATACAAGATACTGTAAGGATTACGCTTTAGAAGTCATACTTGTTTGAATTGACTTATCTTTTTTGCATATTTTGACTAAAATTGGCTATAAGTCGCGAATATAGGCCTATAAGATTAAACTACAAATAATTTTTTTTTATTTTAAGGTACCAGAAAACATAAGTCTTTGGTAACAAGTTAAAGAAATGTAGTATGAATAAGGGTCAATGGTCCATACAACTTATTGAGGCAGCTCTTCATCACCTATGAGGCTCAGCGTCCCAAACCTTTTCATTATCTTTTCGTCTGTACACTTCGCCTTCTCTTATTAGTACTAGTGGTTCATCAAGGTTTAAGTTGCTGTCAATGTTCTGGTCCAAAAATAGAATTGGATCGATCAACCATTCTTCTTGCTAGGTCCTATTGTTTGAAAGATGCTCAGCTTCTCTTTTCTTCATTTTAGTCTTTTAGTTGGTCTGATGTGCTTGGTCCTGCTGTATCCGTTAATGGCATTTCAATTGAATTGCCATATGCAGTGTGATTGTCGTCTACGGTAATGGGCCTAGGGATTTCATTAAGAGTTCGGCCATTACATTCCTTCAGGTTTTGGCTATAGTTCCTATAATGTTTTTCTTCCACATGATTTGTGTAGAACCTCTTCATCTTCATTTTAGATTTTGGCAGATCACCTCATATACCTTCTTCATTCTCGTGTCAACCATTTTATTGCATACCGGATGTCTTCTTTGGTACTGTTTCTGATTTCTCGACAGGTGTTTTAGGGCAGCCTAGACCTGTCTGAACTTGTGATTGCAGTGGTCCATGGCGTTCTTCGCGTCATTGCTGTTGAAACATTGGACAAAGGCCAAGTATTTCCTGTGGGGCTTGTCATCTTCTTGGTTCTTCTCTAGCAAGAATATTATATTGTCCAAGGGTCAAAATACCGCAAATATCTTTATAAACTCTTCGTGGTTCATGCCCAGTAGCACTTCAGCGCAGAATCTTAAACCCACGGTGTCATCTAATGGTCCGGTTATTATGTTGGGTTTAGGTACATGCATTTGACTAAGCCTTGGTAGTGCTCGTGCATTTTATATTTCTTCCTCCATTTGTTTTTGTTCCATGGCTTGTGGGATTCGTGCTAAGTCCTTTCTTACAAATTCTATGGCCTTGTCGTTGTTTTCAGTCAGTCCGTACGTGAACAATAGCTTCGTTTCTCCCTCTCTATTCATTCACACTGTCTCTATCAGTGCCGGTCCAATTTTTTCAAAGTCTGCTACGAAGCTATGCGTGGACTCTTTTGTTGTTACCAATATGGCTTTATCATTTAACTTTTTTGTGCATGTGATTTGTGGTGTAGCGGTTCCGCTGATTTCTTTTTCTGGTCCCGTTTCTTTTTCTATAAGGCCTATCTGTCTTGGCTGTGTCTGTTGGTTCTCAAGTGTTGATCGAAGCTCTTGATTTATGCACGGTGTTAGGGCTGTGGGGTTGGTTTTTCCTTGGAGGTTTATTCCTAGACATTTCCCGCTTTTATATCACATTCTCATCATCATTTTTTGGGATTTTGACGGTCTTGGTTCATCTCTCGCTGCTTTTACCGTATCCTCTACAATCAATTCTAATATCACTGAAGCTTCGTTATCTACATTATTCTTGTCTCCCACCGCGCGCTGTCTTGCGTCCATGGCTCTAATTTTATCTTTTCTATTTTTGTAGATGTGCATCAATATGTATAAGTCTGTTATTGTCGTGCTATTACAGGTCACCCGACAAGGTTCGTATCCTTCAAAAAGGCGGCGCAACTTTCGGTTCTTTGATTCTTGAGCTTTGACAAGTATGCTGTTTTTGTCACTCATTTCAGTGATGTCCAGTATGTTTATTATGGTATGGTCCATTATTCTGTAACAATTCAAATTGGTCTGAATTAATATGATCTGGGTATAGTTAAATTGAGGTTTCTTATTGTTTAACATGCTTGGTTGTGTAACATTCATTGGGGTTCAAAGTCCATAGAATCTTGATTTGTTTAAGCTATAGGTCCTGTGGAGTACGAATGTCCGGGTGTTGTATTATTCTTGTTTTTTGGTAATTCATTAAATGCATCTTGGGATGCTTGGGTCTGAACTGAGAGGGATGGACATTTATTCTCTTGCATTTAGGTGATTCTCTGGTTGGTGCTTTTGGTAATTATTCGACAGAAGGATGGTGGTGTCGTGAAAATAATTTTGTTGTTTTATTGAGATATCAGTCCTGCTTAATGCTGGTCATCATTTATCACTGATTTGTGTGCATTGAATGAGGAGTGTCCTATTTAGTGGACTAAGATCTGAGGTATTAGGTACTACCCTAAAATTAATATTAGCCCAGAAGCTAGTGCTGTTTATGGGTTGATAATGAGTTATTTTGCAAGAGTAGTTAGTAAACTTATGCCGGTGGCCTTTACAAAACAGATGATATTAGAGAATTAGTATCTAAATTTGTGCTAAAATTTTGCATAGAGATAATATACTACAAATAAAAGCTGAATTTAAAAAAAAAAGTAAATATGGTTGTGTCCTTCTATGAGGTATGGTTTAATTATAAAAATTTTTCATTTTTGGGGTACAGAAGTGCATGTACAAATGGAAGACCTTTTGAAGAAATGGAAGAAATGGAAATAAGGGTAAACACAGCGAGGATTATTAATGATATATAATCATGTGGTTTATTAATCTTCATAATCATGTGGTTTATTAATCTTTATAATCATGTGGTTTATTAATCTTCATAATCATGTGGTTTAATCTTCAGTGTACATACATTCGTCTGCACCATGTGCACTTGGCGACGGCTCGAACCCAAGTGAGCGATGTGCGGGACTCATATAGTCTTGACGCCGCTTGTGATCATGTGACTCACACGCATACTTTTTTTTTTCTTGGAGAAAGAGGTATTAGGGAAAATCTTAGAAAGACATAGCGTGACTTCCCTTATGGGGTCGTCGAAACAGCCCCATCCGCAATGTCAGCCGTGTGTCGGATTCACACCGACTAAACCTATCCTTCTTACGGCCAGGTGAAAAAACACCTGTCCGTCTGAAGGAACGCCCTCTTTGCCTTTATCGACCCTCAGTAAAGGTGCCTGGCTCCATCTTCTGTGCCTTATATCCCCGCGGTAAAACCGTTAAGCATTGCTTCGCGGGGGGCGAACCCTCTTCTATTTGATGTGGTCGTCATCCTTCCACCTGTTCTTCGATCTTCCTAGGATCTTCGTTCTTTTTTCTTTGCCGTGTCCAGGGCGCGCCTGAATACGTTTCAGCCGCCGGAGCCAGCTACATGATTGCAGCCGTCTTCCTTTTGTCCATCTTCTTTGCAGAGAAAACAGCTTGCTTCCAAGTGGCATTGCGCCATGCGATGGTCGGCTCCTCCACACTTATAGCAGAGACTCGATCTATCTACTCCATTACACTCATCCTTCCAATGTCCAAAGTCTAAGCCCTTGTGGCACCGCACTAATTTTATTCGTTTCCTAATCCTGCAACTTACAAGGCCCACGCGAATGTGTCCTATTTCTAGGAGCTTCTCGGCCTCTCTCTCGCTGAGTATCACTATGGCCACTCTAAGGCCACTCGTGTTGGGCTTTAATAGAATCACCCTCCTGCCGGTGTCCGGCTTTCCGACTCCTCCTATTGCTGCTCTCACCTCTCCTTTCGTTGCTTCCGAGTCCATGTCCCTTATTTCTAGGGTGGTCTTCCGTTCTTCCTTTTTTACCTGACGTCTTCACTTCTTGTTTGCTTAACTCCAAGCACCATTGATCCAGTTCTGTCCGGGTTTACATCCTTTCGGATTTTTCCTGGGACTTCCGCATTGAGAGAATCTGATTTTGCGGCTAAATAATTTGCGCGGTATGGAATAAGATTCGTGAATTCGATTGATTAATAATTAGAGACTTGTGGCGCAGATATAATTAGGAGTAGATAAGGCGCAGCAGGTCAAACAAATTGTACACATATTTATAATTAACATAATGATTGTGGCTAACAGCCTTTATTCACTTTATTTATCACCATAGGTTTATTCGAAAAATTTATCAAACGCATCAATTAACTAGAATTGGAATAAACTAAATCATAGAAAATCGCCACCTCAAAAGTAGCCGAAACAAAGTTAACAACAATTGTGGAGACACGCCATATCAATTTTTTATATACGAAGATTATAATATTATTCGATAATATGAGAATATTAACTGCTTTCATGTGAATCAAGTATAACCTATAAGGCAAGAAAATATTGTTTACAACAATGGTTAGTTAAATGTAAATGTGTTGTTAGATGAAATGTGATGGAGTAAATTGAGGTTGTGTATAGACAAAATATCGATTGTAAATTTAAGCTATGAAGTTTGATTTACTGGTGTTATAATACGCGAACTATATTACAATTTATTGAACATATATTTAAATAATTATATTGAAACAAATCAATTATATATGAGATGTCACCGTGTATCCAGACACGAGATCCGGCGTTCAACGGAATAATTACACGGAAAATAAGTCTTGTGCCGATCTAAATATCAACGTAATTAATGAACGAAAATGAGTAATATTATAGCAAAGAGAAAGAATCAATTAGAATATATATCGTGGTGAAAATTGACAGTCGTAGGATGGATGACCTGTAAATTGTTAAACATTAAGGTTGAAATGATGTAATGTGTAATCCTCGTAATTGTTGTTTATTATTTGGTTATCTTTACGAGGTGTTATGATGATAATGTTAGTTTACGCATAATTCGCGGAATGCGACCATAGACAACCGACTGGGACGTGATATAATCACCACCAGCCGGACAGCGAAAGCTGTCTCTTTTGCGTCTGTCGGTTGCAGAGTTAATTGCATCAGTCTGGTGTGGAGATCCACGGCTGCGAGAAATAAATTAATACAAATGTTAGTTTGTTAAAATAAAAGGTTAAAATTCAGAATACATAGAGTCCAGCGGCGAGGCGAAACGGCAAATCGAGCGGCTAGGACCTGGCTTCCTCTGGAACACTCTGGCACGTGGTCTCATCTGTAGGAGAATCGTGTGGAGTGTTGTAGTCTATTGGAGGAAGGAAATGTACTGAAACGCTGCTTCGCTCGAGCTGGTCAGCGAGGCGACGAGCGAAGCGGGACCGCTAGGAGAGGGGTATGCGCGGCGCACGAAATCTCGTTTGGGGCGTGGATCTGCTGCGTCGGCGGCTCTCATATGATCGATAATCGTATGGGAGCCGTGTAAGCGCGATAGAGAGAGAGACTGAGGCAGCCCTGTACCTGCGCTCCGCGGCACCTGAGCTAGTAGATCAGGGCCGTACCTGCACGGACCCAAAATGTGGCCGTTGCAGCATACGTCTTATTTTGCCCCACTTTAACTAGTAGTCCTTCTGAATGCGTGTTTTTGTTGGGCCTGGCTTTCGCCAGTGGCTCTGATGCATTGTGAGGGGCTCTTCGGGCGAGAGGCTCACGTTGCATCACCGCTTTTTCCTGCCGTTGTCTCTTACTGACTTGCTTTTCCTCGCTTTTTTCTTCAGGGCTATTAGTCGGGCTTCCCCTTGACCTCTTGTTTCCAGCACTGGCTAAAATCGCGTCCTTAAGGAGTTGTCCTCGTGCGCCTCTTCTTGCATTCTCTCGTGTTATATGCCACATTTGGTAGTAGTCTACGTCACCTTCATAACGTCTATCTTTATTATTTTCTTCCTCGTGCTTTTTCCTTAACTGGATTAGTAGAACTTTAAGTTGTTTAGCACGTTCTGCGGTGCGTTTTACGTCCTTTGGTGCTGACTGACATTCCTCGATAAGCTCACCCACTTCCTTTGCTAGCTTTTTTAGCTTTCCCTGCTAAAAATACTCGATAGAGATCGATTAAATTTTGAATCGATTTTGAAGCTATATCTTAATCCCACTTTTTGTATTAGAAATCGATTGAAATCGATAGAATCGATAGGAGTCGATTAATTTCAATACGAAAAAAAACAATTAAAACCGTTGTTTCATACCAATGATTGACCCTTATTCACTTTAATAGTCATTTTTCGTATATAATTCTATCGACTCCTATCGATTCTATCGATTTTAATCGAGCTCTAATGCAAAAAATGGGATTAAGATTTAGCTTCAAATTCGATTAAAAATTTAATCGATTTCTATCGATTTCTTTTAACTATTTCTAACGGGTTTTTAGCTTTTTTCTAGCTTTTGTCCATGCTCCTAGCACTGGCAATGCTCGCTAAACTATCCATACTGGTCGTTCTTGATCCCAGAAATTCTTCTCCCAGGCGGAGCTCCGGCACCTTTAAGAAGGACTTACTTTTTGAAGTGATAACTTCTTATGGGGCGGTCAACCTACAATGTTTGTAACTTCTGGAATGCGTTAACTCGAAAGCGTTAAATGGAATGTGTTACAGCGATATCTATATAGGTATACTGGTATAGGGCTCTTAGCCCTCGACTCCGCAGGCCCCCCTCTCCGCGCGCAAAGCTAAATATAGATTTACTCTCTTAGGACCTTTGGCACTTTCTCCGGGCGCAGGGACAAGTATACATATAGCTATACTGTTTTCGGACCCCCTCCTCCCCCTATAGATTTACTCTTTTATGCACACTATACCGTATAACTTTGCTTACGCATTCTTTCACTGTCATTCACTCTATACTCCTCGTTAGTACATCGCCTTCTACAGACAATGACACTGTGTATTTGTTATCCAGTGCCATACGAATTGTTAAATGCATAATTGTGAAATAATTGAGTGCTATATTTCTGTAATATTTCTACAACAACAAAAATATGAATAAACACACAGATAACGACTCGCAAAACGTTACAGATACATCAAATCATGGGTAAGTTTAATTATTAATTGATTTATTACAATTTAATACAATTGAAACATCTCTCTCAATATGTAGCATAAATAAGTTAGATTACAAATTTATTTATTTCACTCCAATTTATACTAATTGTGATGCTGCAAAAGTATAGGAACATACTTTAAATTCACGGCGTCTTTCTCTAACAAAGCAGTGACGCTCTCTCTCTCTCTGTCTCTCACGCTCTCTCTCTCTCTCTCTCTCTCTCTCTCTCTCTCTAGCACTTAAGGGCGCACACCACCTTTAAACTCTGAAAAATAAACTTCTTATAAATAGTAACAAAAATAAATTATAATTGTTATATAATTTTTATATTAATATTAGGTTATATTACCTGTATTTTTACCATGGTAAATCCATATTAGCACCTACTTACGCATGGTGACTCTCCGTATACTGTTTTGAGCATTTTGGCACTGTCCGTAGGATTCCATGTGACCACATGGTTTGATTGGGCTAAAATTTTAGGAGCATGCCTTGTACACTTATACTTTTGGTATGAATGAAGGGATTTTGATTTGAATGCTTAGAAAATGTTTAACAATGAAAATACTTAATTTTTGGCCTTTTTTAACCTTTTTATGCCACATTTTTTTTCATAAAAGATTTTCTAAGCATTCAAATCAAAATCCCTTCATTCATACCAAAAGTATAAGTGTACAAGGCATGCTCCTAAAATTTTAGCCCAATCAAACCATGTGGTCACATGGAATCCTACGGACAGTGCCAAAATGCTCAAAACAGTATACGGAGAGTCACCATGCGTAAGTAGGTGCTAATATGGATTTACCATGGTAAAAATACAGGTAATATAACCTAATATTAATATAAAAATTATATAACAATTATAATTTATTTTTGTTACTATTTATAAGAAGTTTATTTTTCAGAGTTTAAAGGTGGTGTGCCCCCTTAAAAGCTTGCCGAGATATCAACGATACTATATACTGATACTTACTTTTATGTACGAACAACGTTATTATTTTAGCGCCATTCAAATGGAAGTCGTAGCAGATATTCATCAACAACAGACACAACAGACACAGGAAGATTTACAAACAACTAGTGGAACCAAAACAAAACTACCAAACATTGAAGTCGTAGCAGATATTCATATTCAGACATATCAAGATCAAATGTGTCTACGGAAATTATCATTAGACATTACTATCATTAGACAAAAAGGAAAACCGACAGTATTCATGACTCTTAGTGCCAATGAGATAAGATAGATTGATTTATTACAGTTGCTGTATAAATTGAGAAATAATGGCTCGGAAATTTCAGAAGAAGCTGCTGCTGATTTACAATTTATTGAAAAAAGTACTCTCGTGAATGAAGATGCAGTTACTTGTGCAATATACTTCAATAAATTAGTTAATTATAGTAATAACTATATTGCAATCAAAGAAATTTAGTCCATTCGGTGAGTACAGGGTCGTTTCGCCGTCAAAAGCGTCTGGACATATAAAATTACAAACACACAAGCATACTTTTATTTGCCATAAAAATTCAACCACATGCAAAACAAAATTGTAGATTTGAAGCACCTTTCATGCCATGCCGAAATACTATGATTTTAACACCTATGAAAACAACAGCAGATGACGTTTCACATGAAGATTTCAAAAATTATAAGTCTCACTATTCATTACTTCGAACTAATGTAGAAAATTTTGACTACAGCAGCATTAACGAATATTACGAAAAAAATAATATAAATTCTGATGAACATTATTTGAAGTATGTTGATGAATTACATCAACATACTTCAAGCAGGAATAAAGAGGGTTAAAGTTTTTTTTTTAACGAGAACCCAGTAAAAAATGGTTCAATCCATTTAATCCATTCGTGTTAAGCATTTTAGGGTCCAGCACAGATTTCCAGATAATTACTGAAGAATATTCTTGTGCTGCTTACGTTATAGAATATGTCAATAAAACGAACAGAGGCATCAGTAATCTACAAAGAAAAATCATTGAAACCATGAATGAACATCCGCATTTCTTACACACTAATACTGATGGATATTGCAATGCATACATAGCTAGTGCATCCATTGGAAAAGCTGCTATAGCTATAGATGGAACAACTATTAATACAGCTTTGAAAATATCACTCTCATAACTTGTTCCTCTATTAATTGAGGTAGCACAACAATATAGAACACTTTTTAAATATGTGAAGGTGTTGATTATAGATGAAATCAGCATGATTGGAGCATAAATGTTAACACAAATTGATTCAAGACTAAAACAAATAACTGGAAACTTTAAAACAAATTATGGAGGTTTAGATATCATTTTGATTGGCGATTTGTGCCAATTACCGTCTGTACGAGCAACACCGATTTTTAAGCAACAAAAGCAAAGAATGACTGGACCAATATTATGGCGGGGATTGAAATTGTGATTCGATTCACGAACTAACCCAAGTCATGCGTCAAGCCAATAAAATGTTTTCATCGTTACTAACCAAAATTGGAAACGAAAAAGCATTAGACGAAAATGAATTAGCTCTTATAACATCAAGATTTTTTACAAAAACTCAGGCTGATGAGTTATGTCCTCACGGAATCAGGTTATTCTATTCAAATAAATCAGCCAGCGATTACAACAATTTCATACTGAAACAAGCACAAGATAAAGTAATTTCCATTACGACCGATGTTTTTATAGGATGCGCCAATCCAGAACAAGAAGCGTTTGTGAAGAAAAAATTGTACAAAATGTCGGTTATGGATACAGGTGGTTTGCCATATGAGATCGTATTTGTTTTAAATAAATTTTATATAATCACAATGAATATTGACGTAGGAGATGGGCTTGCAAACGGTGCAGTTGGAAAATTAGTTTACATTGAAAAAAACGATCAAGATGAAATTACACGTGCATGGTTGCTCTTTCAAGATTCACCAAAAATGGGACAAAAAATAAGACGAAAAGCTGCTGCTCACATCACTAAATACAATATTCATCCTTAAGCGGTGCCAATAGACCGAAGAACTGCAAATGTTTACTTAAACAATAATAAAACCATTACTGCTAAGAGAAATCATTTCCTGTTAGTGTCAGCATGCGCAATGGCAATTCATAAGTCTCAATGTGGAACTTTTGATGAAATAGTGTGCGAGTATGAAAACCGCTGCCAAGTCTTTGGCACTTAGCTTCCTCCTTTTCCGATTTTTGATATTGTTTTAAATGTAATATTACGCACGCACGCGCACACACACACACACACAGACAAAACCATCTGCACGGACATTTTATAAAACCATGAAAGCTCTCAAAATATACTAAGCTTTAATTATCAAATTATATGGTTTAACAAAAATAATAATGTTCAGTCACACAGAGTATACAGGGTGAGAGTTGAAGAATTTGAATCTTAATATCTTTTAAACTAAAAGGTTTCATAAGCTACAAAAAGAACCTAGCCGAAGTGATCAAAAGATCAATCTTTTCCTAAAATTTCAACTCAATTTAAACCTTTTTACTCCCGTAATCGTACGACATAAAAAAACCATTTTTTTTAGTTTTTGATTTTTATCTCAAAAACTAGTCGCCAAAATTGCTTAAAATTTTTACAACTAGTAGATATCGTTGTTTTTTATTGTCATGAATTTTTTCGAAACATTTAACTATTTATTTTTTGAGTTATAAATGTATATCGAAAAATTACGTTTTATATCATAAAAAATGAACAGATCAGTCAATCTGGAAAATCTTGCGGGAAAAGTAGACAAATTTATGTTCTTTTAGATACACTATTGTTGAATATATTGTATAAATCATATCAATATAAATAAGCAAAAATATTTTTTCAAAAATAGAAAAGTGGCTATAATCATGGCCATAAAATGGTCAGAATATAACAAAAAATGACCTAAATTCAGAATTAGAAAAATATAGGCAATGTACAAATTTTATTACGATCCGTCGCATGGTTCCAAAATTATGGCGGTATACGTACATACACACACACACACACACACACACACACACACACAGCCATCCGCACAGACATTTTCTAAAAACGTATGATTCGTACTCCAAACACCTCCAAATGCGTTTCCACGAAGTATTAGCAAAACTGAAAATTTTACTATTACAAAGCTTCCTCTTGAGGAGGAAGCAAAAACACATCCTCAGCAGTTACTTTATGTTGCATTATCTCGAGTAACTAAAATCGAGGGTCTTTTTATTGTAACTCCAAACGATGATTTTACCTTTTACCATGGTAAAAGAAACAGTATGTCACTAGCACCATTACAAGAAGAATTTCGGAGATTGGCTTTGAACACATTATTAACTATTGATCAAAGCATAATTGATTTTATTTCTAACAAGAAAGGACTTTCACTTTTTACGGTTAATTGCCAAAGCCTTAATGCTCACAGTTTAGATATTATGATTCGGTCTCTCAACGATGTAATGTTCTTCTCTTATGTGAAACATGGATGAAAAATAATTAAACTACAATAATTCCATCTTTCAAACGTATAACACAATTTTAACGTGACAATGTAAGAGCAGGAGGCGTAGCAATTTATCAAAATGTAGATGATAATGTTAATGTTATCACTACGAACATGTCTTTAGAAATACATAATGCTACGAACATGTCTTTAGAAATACATAATGCTACGAACTTGTCTTTAGAAATACATAATGCTACGAACATGTCTTTAGAAATACATAATGCTACGGGCTTCAATATTTCTATAGAAAATGATATTGGTGAAAAATGTGTCAAAATCATTTCTAGTATTATTGATTTTATTCATTCACAACTTTTAATATACTGTTATGTGACAACTTTCCCGTGGCTATTATTCGAGATTTTATTTCCAATATAGCTTCGGGAAAGTTCCACATACAAAAAAGCATAGCGAGTATTCAAGGCCACTAAAATATCAAGTGACCAAGAATCTCGCTAAGCTAGACACCTTCCCCGCCGACGGCTGCTTGCGCGCGTGCGATGCTGCGCTTGCAGTTTCGGCGCTTGACCGTTGCCCGGCCCCGTAAGGCCTAATAAGTGCAACAAGCGCCGACGCTGTGACGTAGCGGCGGGGAAGTAAAGATTGGGAAAGCGTGGGAGGTCCGGAAGACTTCCGAGCGTCCCCAAGCCAAGCTACTCTGCCACTCCGTGATCGGGCAACGAAGCCGGCGGACCGATAGATTTTTAAACTTTGATTCAGAGTTCATTTTCAAATTTAGTTAGATTCAGATTTAAACATTCTTAGTTAATCATTCATTAAGAACCAGAAAAACGCTTTAGCTAGAGTTATTATATTTCGAGGAGAATACATTGTATAAGTTTTGGACCAAGTTAATTATTACGGAGAATTAATAAATACAAACACACATATACAAAAGAAAGCATTGGTTGGTTTCGATCTTTTTCTTTGGACACACATCAATCCCTTAACTATCTTCCAAGGACAATTATAACACAAAGGAGAAGCGAGTCAAATTTAGATAGGACAAAAGTCAACACACATACAAGGTAAGATTTCATTCTATTAAATTTGGACCAAGATAAGGAGATTAGAGAGTGTGTTTGTGGGCAGTAAGGGGATCTTGACCAGATTCTCCCTGAGCACCTGTATAGGTGCTAGACAGACAGACTCTCATATACGAAGGAGAAACTCCTGAAGTTTCTCCCTAACAAAAATTGGAGGTCTCACCGAGATCTTGTCTGTCTCAAAACAAACTCATTCTCCTTTCTCTTGAACCATAATACGCTAATATTAGAGTGAGTGCAGTGTCCGCGTCACCTAAAATCAAAAATCAAAATTTAGTAAATGTGAAACGAATTTTAATAAAAATTAAATTTTGATCGGCAAAAAAATGGCTGAATTAACAAAAGAGATTGAAACAGTGTCCGCGAAAGTGAATAAATCTGAAACAAAGTGCGCGTTATACTCACGACAAAGACGGGTGTCGAGTTTCAAATCACGCGCAGCATAGTCGAAAACGTCGCTTGGGAGCTTGGCGTCGCGTCGTGACGTCAGAGTTTTCGTGTTGAAGCCACGCATGTGGGTAAAGTAGGGCGCGGCCATCTTGAGAGCTTCGTTTTCTCCGCTTTAGAATCAAGCGCGGCTTTGTTCATTTTCATCTAACCTGTTGAGAAGAAATATGCATTAGAAAATTCTTCAACCGAGACAAAAGTTATTAAAGGTCCAAAATTTTATGAAAAGAAAAATTTTCAAATCATGGAAATTAGCTAAAAAGAAAATCGTTTTACTTGAGTACAATTCTTATTCTTAAATTGGGTTATCAGGAAATATAACGAGAGCAGATTCACGATCTTTCAAAAAAAAGGGGGCAAATTGAACCAGAAATTATTACTTGCAAAAAGATTCCGAGAGACACTAGTTTAAATATTCGCAATTTACAATACAAATCATATTTGATTATAACATAAGATTCATGCAACACAGCTGACAACAAGTTGGTAAAGCTGTGTGATTTTAGGGGGAAGGGCCCGTTAGTTTTTTTTTAATATATGTTCAAACGTAAAGTAATATATATATATATGTATATATATATATATATATACAAAATAACACAAACAAAATACAAATACCTCAATCTGGTCGACAATTTTGTAAAGTAATTGGCATTTCCCAGCCAAAAGTCGAATCAGAGCGTCTCACTACGCAGGTATTCTGGTGCTGGAATTAAATTTTCATGAATGAAGTGAAAGTTGACTGCCCAGGACCAGAGGTGTACGCACCATCCTATAAAAAAAACTAGAATTGGTATCAGAATCTACCTAAAGAAAAATAAGGGTTTGGTTCGTTAAAAGGAAGAGTGCAACTGACAAGAAGTTGGTAAAAGTCACACTTGTCATTCTAAAGCTAGTGAAGGGAAAGTAGGAAAAAGAAGCCCTTGCGTATAGAAAGCACTTTGAAGTATTCGTGCAATATTCCCCTGTATACCAAGTAAACGTAGTCGCAAGCACTAAAAGTTTCACGTACACGATACACCAACACTACTAATGCAGTTTAAAATTTACACACACTTTGGAAAAGGTTTCTAAACATCGGACCATATTTGAGAGATAAATGTAATGCATCATTTTTGATTACACAAACACTCAAATTTTTAAGTAGAAAGGAGAAATATTCTAAAGTCACTCAAAATCCAGTCTAAAAGTTCAGCACGTGTCTCATTAAAAGTTTAATATTGAAATTGAGGCACTCGTGGTCCAGCACAAAGAATTCAACGTAAAGCCAATAATTAAAAGCACTTTGTACGACGTTTTTACAAGTATAATATCTCTTTTTGAATTAAAAGCAAAGTCATCACAACATTCTACTCCTAATAGTGGGACAGAGCAAGTGAAATATAAAAATTGAATCTCTCGGTAGTTCACATATATAATAAAGAGTATCTTCTCACTTTATATTTAAATTTTTGTCGCGCACAAGCACTTTCAACACCTCAACACTATATAAACATACTGAAGCACTGGACAGAGCCTCAAGATACCACAGGACACCTTGTTATTTCATACGTGCCTTAAAACTCGTGGTCCCAATAAATTTTGCACCAAAAGCCCCAACTCTCTTCGCATGGTACTGGTGGACGAGGGCGAACAACTTGAATGTCGACCTCCAGCTCCAATGCAACATATCCTAGATCAGTATAATGTTGATGAATGACGTGTGTGAAAACATTACCCAAGCATTGAATATTTATGCCCTTGTACAAGCACACAAGCCAGTCTTGGTAGAGCATACCTTGCCTTCTCGCGTTCAATGAGTTCGCCCCTGTAACAAACAAAAAGAAACAAAGACTTTAAACACAAAGCAACTTGTCCTAACTTTATGCAAGTCAATTCAAACAAACATATAATAATGAGAGGAAAACTTATCTGAGTAGTAAGCAGCAACAGGTTGTACTGCTTGGGAGTAGTGTCCTGGGCCCTCTATTTCTTTCACTCATAACTTTTGTTTCACTCAATAAAATTATCACAAAATCACCCACACGAGTAGAGGACGCACTCACGAATCGACACATTACACGTGCGTGCTATTTTTACTGCGATTTAACAATAATAATTGGTCGAGAAAGTAAGCGACGCGACGCGCGCGAGGTTAAACACGGCAGCAGTCGACGCCTCGTGTTTGTTCAGAGCGGACACAGGCATAGACGCTACACGTGGAACTAGGCGTGGCTAGGAAGTTTTTAAGCGCTGCGGCACTAGAGGCGCGGCACTGACGTGGTCGAGTCAAGCTATAGTACAGACGCCGAGAGAGCGCGCGGCGGCCATTTTGTGATCGGCGCGAAATTCAAACGCAGTAAAGAGACTTAGTGCATTGGATCATTATTAAACAGAGGAATAATTATAGAATAATTCTTTATCAATAAATTGCAACTTTGTGTATTGAAATAAACAATTTAGAATAATAATTAATTTTTTTTGGGAATTTTACGGTATATGTACAATTGAACCTTCTGTTTTATTTAACTAATTAAATAATAGCAATCAAATCAATTAGTTGAATATTTGGATATTTTCGATTTACTTACATTTCATTCTTTGTGGATTTTCTTATAATTAATAAATATTATGTGAAAGGACATTTATAAATCATTAGTAAATACAATTAATAACCTTGCAATAATAATAATCAAAAATACTTTATCTTTGAACAAAAATAAGGGTGAAAAATATTTTTCTTTTACTGTTTTATCGAGATTTAGTGATCTTTGCTTTTCCTTTATTTTTAATCAAGCCAACATCATATAACGGGATAATATGTCATAATAATTTAGCTTCTATTTTTCTGGGGAATATTTACACTTTGTGAGTAAATTTAATTTTCTCTTCCTACACTTATCATTAAATTTAGCACGGAATTGCAGCTTTAGGAAATCACGAGTTGTTAGCTATAAAATAATCTTACATTTTAACACTTTTATAGTTATTGAATTTGATCTTAAAACAAATCACTGAAATTTGGTTTGATAATAAAAAATTTGAATTATCCATTGAATTATTTATTGAATTGAATTATTTGTCATTTTAATGTATACCAGAGCTTTTCTAGATTTTTAAGCGACTTCAAACCTAGTTTTTATCATTAATAACAAAAGGAGTCCCCGCGCGGGGAGCCTGTAACCCCGTATGCGGCGCGTCCCCTGGGTGGCGGATAGGGGAGTGCTCGCCAAGGTACCTTGGAGGGTAAAGCAGAAATAAAATATGCTTCGTGGACCAAACAGGCCGCCGTGTTTGCCGTGCGGTGCGACCCGTGAGCTGCCAAAGGGAGATCCTGGATGGGGAGGCGATCCGAGGTTGCGCGCCGAAGTGACCTGAACCATCTTTGGCTTCTGCTGACGGTAAGACGGGAGGCTGGTTACCTAGCTAGTACCAGTCAAACGGCTTGAGCGAGTGTGTGATGTCGTGTGACGCCTGTTAGAAACTCTCCAGAGAGCCAATCACTTTTGTTCGGAGTGGGAGGTTCGAGAGAGCGGAGATGGGCTAGTGCGACAGGCAGCCTCTATTCTGGTATGACTGTACCAGTCTGGCCACCGCTTTCAGTCATGTGTTGGGCCATGTCAGCTGCCCCATAGACGGGGGGATCGGGTGGTCGCGACACATACCGGGGACGAAGAAAATCGATTGTCAATGAATACTATAAACGAACCAAGAAAGAGCGTACAGGGAAACCTGACAGTGACACCTAAAGGTGCCGCATCGCAAGACGGTGATACCCAATCCACACGTCAACCAGCAGCACTAGTATAGCCAGCGCGATGAGTGCCGCTGAATACGAAAATATGACAGGGATAGGGTTATGGCTTAAAAGACACGCCAGCCTCCGAGAAAAGATGCTGGAAATAAGACGAATGAACGGCAGAGATGATAAAAACTCTTCTGATAAGCAGAAGAACGTGAATGCAACAATCAAAGAGGGACTACCGGAATAGGGCTATTATGATTGAAGTTTTCACGATGCTCGACAGAGGGAGGATGGTGCGAAAACGTTGTCAGCTCAACACCTAGAGAAGACATTTCGAAGCCTCGCAAGTCGAAGAAGAGGGACGGACACTCATCCGACGGTGGCGCGGTACCCCCGCTAAAAAAGATAAGAAGAGCAGGAGATCTACCACTACTACGAGCAAAACGCAAGAGGAAGCTGCAGATACACACACACAAGGGCTTGGCAGCTAGCTGCAGGAAGAAAAGCAAAGAAGAAAGGACGAACAAACAGGAGCAAAGCCAGCCTCAACAACTGAGGAAAAGCGCAGGAAGACCTCGCGGCAGAGGGGAGACGCAATCCTCATAAGCACGGAATTGGGTAAAACTATGCCGATATCTGAAGAGATCAAGGCAAAGGTTAAGCCAGAAGAATTAATATACAGAGGTTCGCTGAGAAAACAAAAGACGGTGGCGTTTTGGTTGTCGTGGGTAAGAGTGAAGACAAAATGGAATCACTCAAAACGGCATACAAACCGCCAATAGGGCATGCAGCCACAGTTAGGGGCCAATACAGAACTACACTGGAGATCAGGGACATGACAGCCTTACGTACAAAGAGGAAGTCTGCGGCGCCATCTCTGTGGCACGGGGGTGCGACGAACAAGATACCAAATGTCACCTATTCGAACCAAACTCGAGAGAGCAGAGGGTGGCAGTGGTCGAAATGGACCAGACCAAGGCCACACCCTGCTCAATATAGGCAAGATCCGTATCGGGTGGTCAACTGCGGGTGCGGTTCGAGCGACCGCCACGCGATGCTAGCGGTGCTCGGATACGGTCACGTTAAAGCGCAATGTAAGGGTCCCGACGAAGCACCAGCTGCTGGAAGTGTGGTGCGGCTGGGCACAAGCGCAAGCAATGCTCTGTGCCCGCTCAAGAAGATGATGTGTTCTTGGTACAGATAGCAGAAGTGCCTTGCGATAGGGCGCGCATGCCTCCAGGAACCGCGATGCGTCGCGGTCTTCCGCAAATGCCCAAACGCGCCGAGGACCAAACTATGGCGCGAATACTGCAAAGTAATCTGCAACAGGAGCAGGTGGCTTCACGATCTCCACTACCGCAGTTCATCGCAGAGGAGAGTGTGGGATATCATCCGTATAAGCTGATGCAGTATATGACCGAGATGCACCTGGCTGGGTGCAAGCGCGGTGCAAAAACTGCCGCTGGGTGCCAGCGCGGGGAATCGCGGATGCGGTAATCGGAGGGACGATACGTCGCGGGTGAGGGTGGCGTCGCAGTCACTTACTTCAGCGTGTATCTTGTTCACCGAACCTAACTGCAGCCGACTTCGCCGGACAAGGTTAGGGGGCCCTAGAAGATGCGATAAAAGCTTCCTGGGACCTAGTAGTCGGGGGCGACTTTAACGGCGCGAGCGACAGAGCTGGGGCATGCCACATGACAATATGAGAGGTAGCGGCGATACTTGAGATGGCACGCAAGGATAGGACTGGTAGTTGGAACGAGGGAAATATAGCTTTACCTAACTGCAGACCAGCGTTTGTCGGGGAGTCGTTACGCGGATGATCTTTCGCTGGGAAAGTACGATCCGCAAGTAAGGGGCTGGACGGCTTAGAAGAATTTTACTGCTAGCGACCACCAGTAACATTCTTTTTAATCTCAAGGAATAACGCGTGAGAGGCGAAGAGCGGGAAACAGCCCGGATCCACGATGGAACACTCGAGTCTTTAATTGGAGGCGCTTTGCGGAGGTGATTCGAAGCGCAGAATTACCTTCTAATGGCTTCCGGACGAACTAGGCGGACGTGAGAAAGCCGAAGTCCTAGTAGACACGCACTACTAGGCTAATCACGAGATGTGCGACGGCAACGATGCCGAATATCACCGGCCACCGGCTCAGACGTCTCCGGTTTACTGGTGGACAGAGCGAAATTTGCTGAGCTCAGGAAGCAAGCCTTCACGACCAGAAAAGCTCAAAGGCCCAAACGCCAACGCTCAAGAACTTGCTGCGGGTACGCACGAGGCGAGAAGAGACTCCGGGACGCAATCAAAAGAAAGTAGCGCCGCTGCTGTATAAATCTAAGAGATGTACTGAGAAACGATCTGTTCGGCCGAGGGGATACGCTACGTTCACTGCGAAAACATAGGAGAAATGGGGCGAACTGCAACCGATCGGCGGCAGAGGCCGATCGAGAAGGATTAATTGACAAGCGTTGCCACCCATCCCACCCCCCCCCCACTTGGAGTAGAATGACGGACGAACTAACGGATGAGATACCCCTTTTATGAGGCCAGGCGAACTCATCGCGCCAACTCTTCCTGAAGAGCGGTTAAGGCCCGATCGGATGCCATATCCCGCGAATGACTTAAGGCCGTTGCGAAACAACGGCCTGAGGCTGCTTCCGTGGATGTACAATAGCTGGTGCAGGGCGGCAGTAGGGAAGGCTTCATCGCGTTTAATTGAAAGACGAGCCCTCTCAAAAAGGTCAGGCGGCGCGGAGAACCATCGTACAGGCCGTTGAGCCTGCTCGACACTATGGGAAAGACAGGCGAATCGCTAATAAAGACCACCGGCGAATATTTAACGCGCGTTCAGCGAGGCTGGAGACCTTTCAGAACAAGCAATACGGCTCGTAAAGGACGCTCCACAATCGGCGGCGATCTAGAGAAGTAACGGACACGGTCAGAGAAAACGGATGAAGCGTGCCATGCGGCAGGCATTGTCTTGCTCGTGACCACTAGACGTGACAAACGCATTCAATTCGCTAGATGGGTTGACAATTTTGGATTCTCTGCGATCGTTTGGGGTGGGCCTTGGACACTCATGCGAGTCGTATTGAGGATTATCTGAGGTGAGGCGCACGATCGATGACGAAACCTTGAGGGACGTAAGACAGGCCCATAAGGCGAGGGTGGCGCAGGCGTTCAACTGGGACCGGACTCTGCGGGCATCTGTACGATGGGTTACTCAGAGTAGAGACCCGTGAGGACTTTAAACTCGGTCCGGTAACGCGACGACGTAGCTGGCGGTTATAATAGCATAGAAATGTGGGAGATCGCGCAGCGCAAATTGAACGCGGTAATGGCCGGGTGCTAAAATGGATGACCGACCACGGACTACAGCTAGCACTCGAAAAAACGGAGATACTTCTCTTGAGCTATGAAGCGTGTCCCGACCATCATACCGATGCGCGTCGGAGACGTAACAATAACGACGAAGCCGACAGCCAAGTACCTGGGGGTAACCCTAGATACGAAGCTGAACTACGGGCGCATATAGATAGAGTATGCGAAAAGGCGGCGATTAGGGTCGCGCAGCTTAGTCGATTAATGGCCAACGTGCCGGGCCTAGACCGGCAGTCAGACGACTCTTAATGGCAACACAAATTCTATTTTTTATACGGAGCGAGGTGGGGCGATGCCATGGAGAAGAAAAAGTATCGTAAGCAGATAACGGCGGTGCAACGTAGAGGGCGCTTGGATCGCGTGCTCGTATCGAACGGTATCGGGGACGCGACAATGGTTATCGCGGCGCGGTGATTCCGTGGATCTGCTTGCGAATGAACGCAAGCGGATTACGAGAGTCTTCGGGAATCGGCTAGGGTGGAAATCCGAACGAGGAACGCGGTTAGGACGATGCGGAAATGGCAGGAGCGATGAGTGGAATGCCTGCATGCGAAATGGACGAAATCATTGATTAAGGAGGTAGGCCCGTGGGTAGCAGAAGATGGGGGGAGGTCAATTTTTATCTCACCCAATTTTCTTTCCGGACACGGCTATTTTAGGAGTTACCTGTTCGCGATGAACAATGGTAGCGACACCGGGTTGCAAATACTGCGGTGACGAACGGACGACGTGAGACACACGTTTTTTGACTGCCCTCGGTGGGCTGATAGCGTAGAATCTTAGAGGCGACGGTAGGGGCATTTACGCCGCACACGGGTAGTGAAACGATGCTTGCTTAGCGAGCAGAATTGGGACGACATAACGGCGTTCGTGGAGACGCGTGTTCTCCGCCTGCGAAAAAATTAGTGAGCTGGCGTGCTTAGCTGACTAGACGCGATAGATGACCTCTAGGTCGTAACAAGACAGGCGACCCCCGAAAGGAATGCGAAAGCGGCTACCGGGGGGATTCTTCGCGGCCATATGAGAGGTGGAGTTTTAGTGGGTATGCCTGGCGTCTGTCCGCCCGAGGAGAGTCCACACACGGGGAGTCCCGCACGGCTCCTGCCATGGTGCATTAAGCATTTCTCCAACTCCTGGATAAACAAAAAAAAAAAAAAAAAAAAAAAAAAAAAAATAACAAAAGGAGATAATTGGGATCCATTGCATTTTATTTTTTTTTTGTTGTTTAATCTTTAGAGGATATAAACATTATTTTGGGTATTATTGTAGTTTAATACAAACATATATAATGAAATATTTTTGAGATCTTCTTGAACTTTAATTTGGAGATATTGGACTTATTTCTTAAAAAAATTATTCGGTTTACATTTTATTTAATTACGTTGATTAATTTAAATTTAAGTTTAAATGATTAGGCCATTCCTAACGGTGATTTTACTTTTCTTAATTGTGTTTTGAACCCATCCCAAGTGTGCTTCTTAGCAACTTTTCCTTGGACCTGCTTACTAGCGGTCACTGTAAACCCTATGGTTTGCTGGCTTTAGCAACCTTATTCCTAGGTCCGCTTGTAATAGCGACCGTTCCATTAATTCCTAAGCCTGCTAAGTAGCGGCTATCCTCTAAACTCGCTCAGTAGCGGTCACTGGTTCCAAAGCAAATACACTAAATGAAAGGAAAGCACTGCACGGAAAACGAAAGATTATTTAAACAAAAGAGAGCCGGTAAGAAAGCACTTTTAGCAAGATTATTAGCTGAAAAACATTTGCTACATATACGTCTCGAGGAAATTAACTCACAATTAGCTATTTTAAACGCAAACTCCAAATTGAAGGAAAAAGAAGTCGAATGTAAAGATAACGTAGATTTTCAAGTGGTAATCAAAGCTAAATTTGAGAAAATTTTACTATACGCATTTAACAAAATAAATAGAAATAAGAAGAAATAAGGGATTTTAAGGGATTATTGAGATTAATAGTTTATTTGGCTTGTTCAATCAATCAATTTTCTTTTTTCTTTGTACGCTTTACTTTAGGATATAATTTATACAAGGCAGTTTGAAGATAACTCCTACCGTAATTCAGGATTTAACTCAAATAATTAAGAATTAATTTGTTTTGATTTTGGACCCTGTTTTAACTTTGTCACTTTTACGTTTTTCCACAAATTTTTAATTTTTACGAGTTTAAATAAAACAATAATAAGTGTGGCGACGAGAGGATTGGAGATAGTGACGATTGAAAACAAACATCTGTAAAAATTTTCAAAGCCATTTCATGGCTTTATACGTTTTACGTAGACTGACGAAAAAAAAGGAGAAGATTCCTATAAAGAAAATATTCAGTGATTTAAGAAAATTGGAGGAGGACAATCTTGACGCTTTTAAAACTTGGACTACTTCGAAGAAGGACGACATATATTTAACATGACAGGTCCCAACAATAGCTCTCGAAATGATAACAACACAAGTGATACTACAACTGGTGGTACAACTGGTGGTACAACTGGGAGTACAGCTGGTGTCACGGCTGATGTTACGGCCCAATTAATGTCCACAATGGCTAACAGTTTCACGTTGATGAATTGCATTAGTGGAATACCAACCTTCGATGGCCGAAAGAACTTACGAGAATATATCCACGATTTAAGGAATGCAGCTGCCCTAGCCGGGCCCACCATACAAGCCGAATTTCTACAAAATGCTTTACATAAGATTACCGAACCAGCCAAAAAGAGCCTAATCAACAAAACAGTGACTAGCGTCCAAGAACTCATCAAACATCTAAAGCAGAGATTTGGACCAGGGAGAAACTTCAGTTATTATAATAACAAAATTCAAAACGTAAGAATGAGAGAGCAGGACACTGTAGGTGATTTCTACGATGAGATAAACGTACTACTTGGCAGCGCGAAAACCACTCTCAAAGAAGAGAAGGGCAATGAATACAACGATGATATGATGGCGCCTCTTCAATCCCTTGCAGTTGACAAAATGGGAATTGGCGAGCATGGAATAGTGACGGGAATCGTGGATATCAAAAGAGTGTTTGATCATCACACCGGTCAATATGAAAACGTTCAACAACGTCCGGATCGGAGAGAAGGCAACAGTTGGAGAAATGAAGCAGCAGGATACGATAACCAACCTCATAGACGTAATTTAAACTCCCAGGGGGCTCGCCACGACCTGAGGATGGCGAGCCAGGGCTACAACAACCGTCACCAGAACCAGCCAGGTCAAGTTCAACAAATTCCGCAGAACACAAGAAATGTGGACCAGCAGAATTACCAACAATAGATTCAAAGGTACAACCAGAATCGCAGTCAGGATCAACCGAATCCGAGCAACGATCAAACGAAAACTCCAGTCATGGCAATCTTAACCAGACCCGAGAAATTGCAAGAATGTGTTCCACGAACTGTAGAGGAACTGAGAACTATAATTGGGAGGATGGAGAAGCAACAGCAGTAAGGATTAGAATACCTGTTGGAACGAAACGACCATATCTAGACTTCATGATAGATAATGGTGCGACAGTCAACTTAATCAAAATCGGAGTTCTGGAAGGCCAGTTACCCATAAGTGTAGATGATGTAAGAGAGCTAGGAGGTATAACAGACCAAACTGTATTTACTGCCGGATCAGTGTACCTAGACATAAGAGGGACGCCAGTAAAGTTTAAAATTGTACACGACAACTTTCCAATTAAGCAAGATGGAATGTTGGGGAGGAATTATCTCAAGAAAGAGGAAGCTGTAATCTCCTACCATAAAAACGCTTTAATGATAAGCGGTGATGTCATGCATCCTATACCCTTTATAGGACGTGAGGAAGAACATAATCCTAGAAACTTGAAAAGGGGATACAAGTGTAAACAAGCCAATGAAGTGCTTAAAGTAGAATCCAAAGGTGATGAGAAAGTTGAACCAGTGGACCAAAAAGCGAGCCACGAAGAAGATACTGTGTCAGACAAAGTGAAATACATAATAAAAGCCAGGACCAGACAAGTGGTTCAAATTAACTTGATCAAGAGTAATTTGAAAGAAGGATATATTCCAAGAATAGACGTGGGTAACAAAGATCTATTTTTAGGAGAAGGAGTAGTGACCAATGTAAGGAACACTTGCAAGATGATGGCCATAAATACCAGTGAACAAGATATCACCATAGAGGTAGATCCAAGAGAACTAATACCTTTTGATACTGGACCAGACTTCTTACAAGAGACTGATAGTGAGTTTAATGGTGACGCGATCGTGGACCAAATCAAGAGATTAGAACAAGTAAAGAAAATGATCAGAAGAAATCATCTCAACAGAGAGGAATTAGAAATCGTGGACCACATAATAGAAGATTATTTGGACCGATTCCTATTACCAGGAGATAGACTCCCATGTACGGACATGATTGAACATCACATACATCTAGAAAATGATGTGCCAATAAACACGAAGCAGTACCGACATCCTCCACAACACAAACAAGTTGTGAGAGACAGCGTAACAAAGAAGCTTAGAGATAAAATTATAAGAGAATCCAACTCTCCTTGTAATTCACCTATCTGGATCGTGCCCAAGAAACCAGATAGTCACGGTAATCCTAGATGGCGAATGGTGATTGACTCCAGAGAACTGAATAAAAAGACAATAAGAGATGCCTACCCACTACCGAACATTGCTGATATAATGGACCAATTGGGAGGTGCAACGTATTTTTCTATTTTCGACCTCGCCAGTGGCTTCCAACAAATACCCATGGCGCCAGAAGATTGTTACAAGACGGTATTTACCACCATAAATGGACACTACGACTATACCAGAATGCCGGAAGGTTTAAAAACGCCACAGCAACTTTCCAGCGTTTGATGGAAAAGGTCCTCAGAGGCCTGCAAAACATAGAAATGTTGGTGTACCTAGATGACATCATTGTGTACAGTAAGGATCTAAAGGAACATGAAAGCAGAATTTGAAACCTCATGGAAAGGCTGAGAGATGCGAAATTAGTGCTTCAACCAGACAAAGTGGAATTCTTCAGAAAAGAAGTTGGATTCCTAGGTCATATAATTAGTGCAAAAGGAGTGGAACCAAATCCAGAAAAGGTAGCAGCCATAGCGAAGCTAGCAACACCCAAATGTGCTAAAAATATAAGAGAGGTACTTGGAATGTTTGGCTACTATCGTAAATACATCAAAGACTTCGCCAAGATAGCAAAACCTTTGAATGATCTATTGAATAAAAATGGTTAATTTGAGTGGACCACAAAATGTGAAGAAAGTTTCGAGAAACTCAAACAGTGTATCATGGAAGAACCCATCTTTCAATTTCCGGACTTCGACAAGGAGTTTACTCTAACAACGGATGCTTCAGACTATGCGATCGGAGCCGTACTTAGTCAAGAAAAGGATGGATTTGACCATCCTATACAGTACCTATCAAGAGCATTGAATAAAGCGCAGAGAAATTACTCCACAACCGAAAAGGAGTATCTTGCAGTGTTGTACGCTTTGCACTAATTCAGACCGTACTTGCTGTGCCGCAAATTTACCTTAGTGAGTGATCATGAACCACTAAACTGGATGCACAGTAGAAAGGACCCTGGACAAAGATTAATGAGGTGGATGTTCCGGTTCACGGGATATGAATACACTTTCAAGTACAAGCCAGGAAAGTTAAATAATAATGCCGATGCCTTGTCAAGAAACCCGCCAGAACCAACGGAAAAAGAGATGACCGAAAAGGAGATAAACGAGAATCTACCAAGAATCAAAGTCATGATCATCGGAGAAAAGCAGAAATCCGATCAAGATAAAGCAAAGAGCAAGGCATCGACAGAGAGAACAAACATTCGAGATAGAATAAAATCAGCTTCCGATAAGCCAACTGGACCAAGAGGAAGAGGTAGACCAGGGGAGCAAAGACAAACAAAGAGGCTCCTAAATTGGGCCACAGTGTCATAGCTCATAGGACTCGGAAAAAAGCCAATAAAGTGGAGAGTCCCATCGCTCAATATATCAAACAAGGTACCATGCCGAAAGCACCAAAAGCAATAAAGGCTACCAAAGCAAGTGCAAAGCCTCTACTAACATTGCCAAAATCAAAGCCAGACATACTTTTGACCAGTAAAGATGAAAGCACCAAAGACACTCAACTCGAAGTATCACTAAGCAGTAAATTTTCGCCGACACGTAGATCGTGGCTATCATCGACAGCTTTAGCTGGGAGTGATATAGAAAAGCCACCTTTACCAGATCCCAGATACAGTGGTCTGAGAATCGATGACCACGAGAGCAAAAATGCGGATTCAGACGATGACGCATCTTCCACGGACAGCCAAAATAGAACCATCAGTAACATAGAGGTGAACGTAACGGCAGTGGAGCCATCAAGCTCGGAAGTGAGTACAGACGATGACTCAGTAAAAGATTCTTCCATCAAGACCACTCTTAGTCGAGAAGAGTTAGAGGAGGCAAGTAAGAAGTTCGAAGAAAGTATGAAGAGATATGAAGAGAAGACCATGAATCGAGAAGAAATTAAGGCAGATGCTAAAGAAGAGCTTGAAGTACCGTCATGCTTCTCAGAAGGAGAAGAATTAACTCCAGAAATGCGGTTCCGAATTCACGAATTGAATCCACACTACGGAACGGAGCATATGGACCAAGTTTTAGGAGAAAGAGTGAGAGAATTAATTGAAGACACTCAAATGAAACTCCAAAGGAGAATGGAGAATAATCATAATTACCCAAATTATGAATCGGACATGAGTAGCGATGAGATGGAAGTCATACCTTTCATTTGGCCAATACCTGAAACATTAGAGCCAATAAATAAAAGATATGGATCAGCAGCAACTAGCGTGAAAACTAATCTTGGGTCCATGAGCGGGAAAAGTGAAATTTGCGCACCAACACGCGAGAATGTAACCAGTGTGAGAGAATGTTTAACCTACAGGAAAGATAACATTGTACATTTCGTGTCAAAAGACTGTGAATGCACCAGCTCGATAAGCAAATTATTAAAGGAAACTGGAGGATCGATCGAGAGATTAGGAGCTTCAGAATATCGAGACGTGGAGACCTCACGGATGAACTGGAACCTGGACTCATGAGTGAATTACTAATGAAAACGTTTATTAATACGCCAATAAAAATAACTATCTGATATGGAAAGGTTCAACTACCCAATGAATCCGAAAAAAAAAGGAATAAGAGCTACTATACATGACAGCTTGACCGGAGGACACAAGGGCGTCAATCAGACTTATCAAAAGATAAGAGAAAGATATTATGGGCCCGTGATGAGGAACGATATATTAAATTACATAAGAAGGCGCGACAGCTGTCAAGAAAAGAAGATTGAATGGTTCAAAACCCGAGAACCTATGCTAATAACTGATACGCCCATAGAAGCGTTCAATAAAGTATCAATCGACACAGTCGGCAAACTCAGGCTGACTCCAAGCGGAAATTGTCATTTGCTAACTATGCAGTGCAATTTGACCAAATATCTCATTGACATACCAATCAAAAATTTGAATGCCACCACTATAGCAGATGCTTTGGTCCGGCATTTAATATGCCAATTTGGTGCTCCAAGAGCAATTCTATCTGACCGTGGGACACGTTTCCTTTCTAACATCGTCCAATGCATGTTATTTGATGGTTATAGAAATAAGCCTTTAAAAATTATTGAGTTCATTGGCAGAAAGAATGCCATTCTCGAGTACCCCAATGGAAAAAAAAGGTCAGAAAACACATTGACAAATTAAAACATGTCGAAGAAAATTCTGACCTGAATTCCGAATAATGTATCTTAATTCTCATAGTTTTAATCTCACATGAATCCCAAATTAATTGACTTAATTTTGCAGGATGCATATTCAAAATTTAATTACTTTTACAATTTTAAATATCATAATTATGACCCAATGCGGACCCCTGTACCAAATAGACCCTTTGACTCCGAACCCCGGAATATATTTTGAGAAATTGGACCCAATAAAGATCAAGAAGGCTGATTGGAAGATACAAATCTACATCAACGTGGATGAATTCATACAAACGCACGGACCTTTGGACTCCTATAAGACTGTTTACAACAAATGCATAACAAGGATTGAAGAGACAAAATGCAAGAATGCTCTAGGACTCGACCTGATAGAACTCAAGCATCAGACCTTGAACAGCATCCAGAAGGACATCAATGAAACCATAAGAACTATGGGACATTATAGTCTCCCAGCAGTAAGAAATCCTAGAAGTATCAGGATAAAAAGATTAGCACCCCTAGGCATAGTAGGCACTTTAAGCAAAAGTTTGTTTGGACTAGTGACCACAGATGACGTAGAAGACATCAACAAAAATATCGATAATCTATTTCAAGACCAAGCAAAGATGGTACAAGTAATAGACAAAAATGCACACATTGTCTCCGCTCAATTTGAAGAGCTGTATAATATAACCAGGAACCATCAAAAGGCCATCCAAAGTTTTGAAGCAATGATGACCAGAACAATCACCACAGTTTTAAAAGAAGAAGAAAAGTTAAAATACTTAATAGAAGTAACAGCTTACATGAGACGTCTAGAATCAACCTTAGATCATCTGATAAGAGGAAATGAAAAAATTCTAAAGGTACTAAGATAATTGAAGGAAGGAAAAGTGCATCCTGATCTTCTAACAACAAACTTTTGCAACAAATTACAACTGATGTAAAAAGGACAAACGGAAATTTGGATTTCGCTATACCATTAGAACACCTGAGGAATGAAGAAGTCACCAAAATATCGAAAGTCGACGCCATTCATGAAAATGGGAGAACGATAGCTGTAGTGCAAGTACCTCTGGTCGAGAGAGATCCGTACCAAATATATAAATTACACGCTTTGGCAGTACCACAACGTAAAGCCAATGGTACCACTGGACTTGCCTTCATAGAACCTTCACACAAATATATTGCTATAAGTTCTGATGAAGAGAAGTACATAAAATTTGATGAAAATCCTGCAACCAAATGCATGAAAACTCATTATGGACATATCTGTCCTATGCTAGGACCCCTTCAAAGCATACCAACTGTGCAGGACTATGAAGCAACTATGTTACTGAATTCCAGTACCCGAACCTTGAGAAGTTGCGACATCAGATACAGAACCAGCACCAAGACCCAATGGAAGTACCTAGAGAATGACCAGTCTTGGCTGTATTCGACAATGAACCCAGAACAATTAAGACTCTCATGCCAAGGTCAAAAAGATACCAAAGTTACTCTAAAAGATGCTGGAATCATACGCATTTCACCAACATGCGTAGGAAGAACAGCTGATACCATGATCATTGGACAAGAGAGCAAATCCAGCCAAACCACGTACCTATATAAGCCTGAAATCGACCTGAAAATACAGGACATGTACCCAGTCTTAACCGTAAGAGACCCAAATCTCGATAACGCCATGCCCCAAAATATTGAAATACTAGGACTAAAATTAGGTTTTAGCCAAGCAAAACCCTTGGACCAAATGATCAATGAATTGAATGAAATTAAAGAGCATAAGAGGCGAGATTATCACACAAATAGTATATTGTATGGTGGTCTAACCTTTCAGCTAATAATGATAGTGGGAATAATAGCACTCATCATGGGGATGAAGAGTGGGATTATGTTACCTTGTCCAAAAATGAAAACCCGAACCTATAAGGTGCATCAATCAATCGAAACGACTAACGATAATCCTAACCACACTCAAAATCGAACAATCCATAACAAGTCCCCAGAAAACTCTAACAAATCCAAATCAAAAAAGAATAGAATTAAAGAATTCTTGCCAAATTGCTCAAACATCCAATTCGATAATACCGCAGAAGGCGATTATTAAACCTAAAGACCCTGTATATATACCCTATGTACCACCATGTCACTTCAATGGTATCCTGTAAACATAATATTCGTTCAGAGCACAAAATAAGATGACCACAAGGACCAGTACATCAATGTTCTGCGACATTGAGATACCTCTCTGGACCATTATAAGAGAATTCGAACCCATAGGCACACCACATGCCGTACATGTGGAGGACCATAACGGACCCAAAGAGTAGAAAAATTACTCTGACCTTCGACACGGAAAGACAAGCCATAAAGGCCAATGACCTCAAAGTGGCGCTTATGAAGCAAAAGAAGTTCAAGAGACGTACAAAATTGATGCCTGGACCAACAAGCGAAACCATACCTATAAGTCACCCAAAAAGACTAATACCATAAAATCAGAAGTGCATGTCGTTACCAACACGCAGCACAAGGACCATCTGAGTAAGAATAGATTATTCTGCCTGTTACCCTGGGAAGGCAAGGACAAAGAAAAGGACGAAATGTTCTTTAGACATTTCGCCCAATTCGGACCAATGATATATTATGAGACAGTACGAGATAAGAGAGGACGTCTGTCGTACGGCTGCGTACAATACTTCAAAGACCAAGATGCAGAAGTAGCAAGGACCAAAAGTAACCCTATATACAAAGCGACATTTGCAGAACAAAGAAAGTTAACTCGCTTCGAAAATGGACTGGAGACCAAATTCCATCCATTTTGTAAAAAAGAAGTAGGTCTTACCCTCTACAATCTACATGACATAACATGCAAGAAACAGAGCATGTGGACTAACACCAAAAACCCCGAACTTGAGTACTAAAACATCCGAACACCAACTTTGGATGAACTAAAAAACACTCTTGCATACCTAGAAAGCTTAGAAGAAGCAAAGTCAAACCAGACAAAGGAACCCAAAACCGAATATGGACCAACCACCGAGGACCCAGATACAGCAAGTGCGATCACTGATGATCAGAAAGAATTGATTCTAGAAATGGACCAAACCAACACATATGTTATAACTCGTATACAAAACAGAGGTGACACCGAAGATACCTGCGAAGTTAAGAGTGTAGATGAATGAGTATGATCGAATAAACCATATCCTTAAATGAATAACTACCCTTTTTCATGTGTCCTCATCGACCCCAACACTGTACATGTACCCCATACCTTCAATAATATACATCCAAACACTCACACAACATATTGCAACAGAACAAGTACACTATCACCATGAGACAAAGGATCATTACAAAGAAAACATGGAAAGGAACGTTAATGATGACAAGTGTGAGTCAGAAAAGACCACTTAAGCTGAAATGTTTCTAATAACTCCATGATCAGTAAAAATAGTACCATATTAAAACTTAACTCACAAACAACATAAAAATACACTATTCTATAAATTCAAATGACAAAACCACACAATACGTGATTTGGTAGTATCCTTACAACATCTAGCTCGAAAGATCATTTCTTGAAGAACCACTCTCCATGTATACATAACATCTCGTTATGCGAACTTTCTCTTTAGTAAATCTTTGTGCACCCTGTGAGACACTGACCTCACATTAAACCAGTTAACCCTCATGATTAAACCATACCTCACAGAAAGACACCACTATATCTAGTGGGTCCATTGCGCATAGATCCATTCGTATGCTACTTGCAAATCATCACCCCTCATGAATTTGCAGCATACATTTATGTACTACCACCGCAAATATCACCAACCTTACGGAGCCACCAGTATTGTTAAACCATAAACAGCAGTAGCTTCTGGATATGAACAGCAATAGCTTTCGGGTAGTACCCTTAACAAACTCTCGACCCGTTAAATAGGGCATCCCCCGTTACACAAAAACTAGAGATAAATGATGACCAGCACACAGCCGGAGTGATATCTCAACAGAACAACAAATTTTTCTTTTCGTCACCAAAAACAAGTTACCTGAAAGGAATGAACTGAATGGAAAGAATGAATGGTAGCCAACAACTTACGCACACCGAAACACATTTAGCCAACTACCCAAACCCCATGACAAAATGAAACCCAAACGAAAACTAACATAATGGACCCTAAGGACCCAATAAACATAAGATAACCAAGCATGTTAGACAATAAGCAATCCCAAAATTTGCAATACCCGGACCATATTAATTCAAACCAACTTGAATTGTTACAGAATGGACCCCCAAATAATGGACCTGCTGAGCAGCATCACATTGCTGCTGTTTACTCAAGTAGGGACCACTCATCTGCTGGTGCAGTTCAGAGGAAATGTGCGAAAGATCAAACGAATCTTTCAGAACATAGGACCATGTACCATCATTCAAAAAACTGATCTAGAGGATGCGCAATTAATTGCAATAAACTACCAAGAGGCTGAACACGCAAAGAAGGCTTTAGAACTACAGAAATTTGCAAGGACCCCTGAAGACAATAAGACACCCACCAACAGCATACCTCAAACAACACATACCACTCAAGAAGAAAAGAAAAGGGAAACAAAAGGGTCAATCCTAGGAGAAGGCCCATTTAAAGTAATGAAGGTGACTTACCAACCAGATCGCAGAGTGTGTGTGCAATACCAGGGCGATGCGGAGATGACAGAGAGCCATTTCAGGAGTATAGGACCAGCAAATATAATAGAGAGTGATGCAAATAAATTCACGATCGAATACCAAATGATGAGGCATGTACAAAAGGCACTAATGGTCGTAAGCACGCCTATACATATCAAATATGAAGAACATGACAGGGACATCAAAAAAGTGATGAAGTTACAAAAAAACGAAAAACCCACAGGACCAGAACAAAACAAAACACCGACAAGGGAGCCCTTCATACCCTCAAGACCAAAGACTCACAGGACCCAAAAGAGCCTAAACAGCAACGAGTTACAACAGAATGTAATGACCAAGCTACAACTAGTTGACGAAAAGACACTAGTGGTGAATTATATTGGACCAAGTCACAAATTGGCACATACTTTCACAAGATAGGACCTTGTACATTTGAGGAAATATCAAACACATCAGGCCTAGCAGAGGCAGAAATAACATACAGGACAGCAAAGGAAGCGGAAAAGGCCCTAGAAATAAAAGATTACAAATTCTACCAACCGAATTTTTCGATCCCAATATCAAACATAAGGACCAATCCACCAGAAAAGTCAAGACCACAAGCTCCAAATAAAAACCAATGACACGATGATACAGCAGGACTGAGACTGTGTGTACAAATACCCCTGGAGGTCACACAGGATGAATACATCAATGAATTCACACAATTTGGACCCATTGAATGTATAATTGCTGTGCCAATGAAAGACCAACAGAACGAGGAAAATCCAAAGCACATGGGTTTCGTAACATTCTTCACGGAAGAGGATGCCAAGAAAGCCATGAAAGGTAACATAAGATACGGACCAACATGGGCTACTCCAGCAAGACTAGGAGAAGGAATGACCCAGCAAAGGCGAGAACATGATGTCTGCAAGAAAAATGTGGACATTAGAATGTGGAAGGAACACCTGAAAATATGTAGAATTCAAAATAGGGACGTCAAAATCAAACACAAGCCATGCAAGAACTTAGTTGAATATAAAGACTGGGACTTACATCTCACGTTCTGCCAAAAAGGGACCATGGTAGGAAAATTGGAGCAACCAGAAGAAACAAAAACAAATCAAAAGGACCAAGAAGAACAAGAACCAACATCATTATTGGACCAATCTATAACTGGGAACGAACATCTAATCAATCCCTTAATACCCATGGACCCAAAAGAAGAAGAGGACGACAGTTTTGACAGGCTAAGCCAAATTAGCCTGTCCACCAACGCAAGCTTTTAGACTAAGATCAATTAGGTTCCTAATCATTTTCTTCATGTTTATGAACAATTTTTCTTTTTAAGGACCAATCATGTTCTCATGGACCAAAACTATGAACCACAATAAATATATTTTTGTAATTTTATAAATGGACCTCGACCTTTTATCATGGACCCCTCTTCACATACATATATATTTAATTATATATATGTATTTATATGTAAGATTAACATAAGCACAAAAATACTAACAAAATGAATTACTTAGACATACGTAAGAATGTTTAGAATACAATAGGATAAGTTAATCATAATAGCAACGATTTAATACATAAGATAAAATGTACATGACCAATGGACCAAGGACCAAAACCAACAACAAAGTAAGTGAAAACAACAAACAAAAGGAAAGCTAGACAAATTCACACATTTCTTAAATAATCCGAAATGATACGAAGTTTGAACCCATCCATAAACCCAACCGAAAACATAAGAACGTAAAAGTTCAACTAAGATTCATCTCTTTCTGGAAACTCTCTTGGACACTCACATGCATCATAAAAAAAAGAATGCCAAATAAAAACATCAAAAGAGAACAAAGCCAAACACATGATAAACATCATATAGATCATGTGTAAAGCAATAACTCTTAAATGAGTATATATAGAGAGAGAAAGAATGAACAATGTCAATGCAAAGACAGCACAAATATTGCACATTCCTTTGAAATGGACCCAATACTTTCGTATTATTTCGGCATATTTTATCCGTTCAAACTTTATTTTTCTAATATATTATCAAGACTGTTGTTATTCACGAGACCATCCAGTACCCGGACCCTTAGGAAACGCGCGGTTTGCCGAGGACGACAAACGTTCTCAAGGGGGGAGGATGTTATGTGACAACTTTCCCGTGGCTATTATTCGAGATTTTATTTCGAATATAGCTTCGGGAAAGTTCCACATACAAAAAAGCATAGCGAGTATTCAAGGCCACTAAAATATCAAGTGACCAAGAATATCGCTAAGACGAGATGGCTACTCTGCCACTCCGTGATCGGGCAACGAAGCCGGCGAACCGATAGATTTTTAAACTTTGATTCAGAGTTCATTTTCAAATTTAGTTAGATTCAGATTCAAACATTCTTAGTTAATCATTCATTAAGAACCAGAAAAACGCTTTAGCTAGAATTATTATATTTCGAGAAGAATACATTGTATAAGTTTTGGACTTATTACGGAGAATTTGGAATTATTACGGAGAATTAATAAATAGAAACGGAGAATTAATAAATAGAAACACACATATACAAAAGAAAGCATTGGTTGGTTTCGATCTTTTTCTTTGGACACACATCAATCCCTTAACTATTTTCCAAGGAAAATTATAACACAAAGGAGAAGCGAGTCAAATTTAGATAGGACAAAAGTCAACACACATACAAGGTAAGATTTCATTCTATTAAATTTGGACCAAGATAAGGAGATTAGAGAGTGTGTTTGTGGGCAGTAAGGGGATATTGACCAGATTCTCCCTGAGCACCTGTATAGGTGTTAGACAGACAGACTCTCATATACGAAGGAGAAACTCCTCAAGTTTCTCCCTAACATATACACACCTGATGGTTTTAATGTGCTTGGAAAAAATAATCATAAATTGCCATTCCTTTTAAGCGGAGATTGAAATGTTAATTTTGCTTCCGATAGAGCGCAAAATTAACTTATTTCTTGACTCAAAATTGCAATTAAAAATGATAAATAATCCACATGAATCTACTACCAGTCATGGTACTACTTTAGATGCAATATTTGCAAGATTTTCAGATAATATTGAGTGTAGAAATTTTGTTTCTTATTACAGTTACCATAAACCAATCGTTACTTTTGTAGGATTAAATAATTAAATTGTTAATGAAAATATCAAAGAAAATGTAAGAGAGACAACAATATCCATTGAAGAAAGTTGATTACTGTTCCTGAGAAATATTATTTAATATGAAATAAGCTGATGTGTTCTTATTTATATTCCTTTTTAAAATAATTATATATTTATTTTGATAAAATAGGTCTTTCATAAACAAGTTTAATTTGAAATACTTTCTCCTTGTATCAATTTAAGTTATCACTTCTGCCGGGCGTCCCGAGACGCACACATGTTTTTTCGATATCTTTTCTAGTTCTTCCAACGCCTTCGCGAGGCCCGTTTTAATCGGCCCGTGCACGTGGGTTCTACCCTCGGCGTACTCGATTGTTGTCCTGATTGTATCCTTCAGGGCCGCTAAGTGGTCATCTTGTTGTCCTGGTTTGGGGGTTGGGAACCCCGATGTCGTTGTTTCTGGCGCCTTTAGTAGGTCCTGCGTATTATTCGCTTTCATTATCTTTTCCTCCTTGCCTCCCCTGCGCACGTGCGCCGTTTAAGCGGTTCCGCCGCTCCCCGGCCACCTGCGTTGTCCCCTGCCTCGCATCCGGTCGCGGGCATCCTTCGCCAGTGTTGGCTAGACGGACCCGGGCCCCTGTACTATCCGGTAGCCTGGGAGCGTGAGCAACCCAGTTTTCGAGCGGTACCCTCCGTGCTCAGGCTTAAGAGCCCAGCCCGGGAGATTGCGCAGGGCGCAAGCGGCTAAAAGAGGCGGCAGTCAGACCACCCGGTCACACGGCGCACCGTAGCTTGGGTACCTCAGGATCGCAATTCCTGTGGAGCGTGCAGACCGAAGTCCACGGCACTCCCCCTAAGGTCGCAGGAAACAGTCCTCCAGTCGCACACAAGGCGACCTTTGTACTGCCTTGCTTGCTCGGGCAGTCCGGAGACGCCAACCCCCGTAGGAAGCGAACTCCCTCCCTGGACGAGACTCACACGCATACTGCGAGAGGGGATACTTACATGTGTGTCCCCTCACACACTCGTCAGCGCGCTCACTCATTCTCGCACGCTACACTATACCTTACTAACTTTCTGTACAGAACACTATATTTCAACACGCCTCCTTAGACTGTACGGAAAGTTCACTTTACAGTACATCTAGTTTACTCCTAAACTTTTCAAATTTTTGTTTATACACTGCTTTAGTACAAATATCTGCAAAATTTCCATTAGTATCAATTTTACAGACATCAATCAAATTTTCTTTTACGCTCTCATGTACAGTATAATAGTAATGAATTTCAATATGCTTAGAATTCTTTGTCAGGTTTCCATTTTTGGCAATATTTATAGCACCCAAATTATCTTCATAAATCTTTATCGGTTCTTTGATATTTATTTCGAATATTTTTACCAACTCTCTCAAATATTCTACTTCACTTACTACTTCTGATAATGCTACATACTCTGCGTATGTCGACACTTTAGTAATTCATTTTTGTTTTCTTGACTTCCAGTCAATTACATTTTTGAACATTCTAATTACATAAAATGTCGTAGATTTTCTATCAACAATGTCTCCAGCCCAATCTGCATCAACATAGCAGTCTATAATATTATTGCAATTTTCTTTTATTTTATAGTTCAAACATAAGTCTTCAGTTAGATACAAATATTTCAGTACTCTTAAAACATATTTCGATGAGTGTGGTTATAACAATTTTGACATCTACTTAAGTAATTTACACTATAACTGATATCTATAAGTTTCTATACTATATTTCAGATTCACAACTATCAGCCTTTTCAAGTTTCAAATTTGTCTCCATTGGAGTGCTATACTATCTACTATTCTCCAATTGATATTTATACGCTAATGACTATATGTATTTAGTTTGACTTACTTTCATTTCACTATTGTTGTACTCATATTCGATATTTATTCCTAGGTATTCTTTTATATCTCCTAATTCTTTTATTTTAAATTTATTCATGAGTTTTATTTCAACCTTAAATTCTATTATTGTTTTCGCAACAAATTAATAAATCATCTACGTATAACAAAAGATAAATAACATTATCTACTTTTCTATAAGTATTCAAACAATTATCAGCATTGCTTCTTTTAAAGTTTAGTTTCACTAAATATTCATCAAAACATTCATACCAATTTCTCGGACTTTCTCGTAGTCCATACAACGCTTTAAACAGTTTAAAAACTTTGTTCGTTCCGTCATTGTAACCTTTCGATTGATTGACATATACCTCTGAACTTACGTTATCATTTAGAAATGCTGTAACAACATCCATCTGTTCTATAATTAAACCAAATTAACAACAATATGAAAACAAGATTTTTAATGTTTGTCTCTTTGCTACTGGAGCGTATATGTCATCACTACTATTCATTTGTTGGAAGCCTCTTACTACTAACCTAGCTTTAAATATATCATTAGATTTTTTTATATAAACCCATTTTACATCTAGGATCTCTTTTCCATTTGCTTTCTCAACTAGTTTCCATGTTTCATTGTCATACAAGCTATTCATTTCTTTGTCCATAGCATTTTTCCAAGTATCGCATTCATCGCTATGCATCGCCTCCTCAAATGTACAAGGTGTGTCTACTCCACAATAATATACGGATACTCTATTTGTATTATTTTTTGGATATCTTATTTGACTCTTTTTCGTATGTGTTGATCAACGTGGAGTATTCGGTTTCAAACTATTTTTATCGATATTTTTTACACTTGTTTGTTCGTTTTCGGTTACAATTACATTTTTATCTGCGCTATCAAATACATCATCATCAATTTCGTTTTCGGATTTAAGTTCGCTTCTCTTACTTGACTCAAGAGTCGGAGTACGGCAAGAAATATTATCATTATCATAATTGAGACCAATACATTTTTCATATGATTTAATAACATCAACGTGTCTCGAAACTGTTACTTTACCATTCAACAAAACTCTATATCCTACTTCTCTGTAACCTATTAAAATTCCCATTTCTGCATTTTTGTCCCATTTCGAATTTTTCTTTTGTTCAGGTTTTCTTACAAAAGCTTTACTCCCGTATAATTTTAAATTTTCAACATTTGGCTTTTTTCTAAAAAATATCTCATACGGAGTTTTCTTTTCAATTGTGTTAGCTAAAGTACAATTTTTCAAATAAGTCGCAGCACTAATTATTTCTGGCTAATATTTTTTGTCTACTTGAGCCTTATCCAATAAACAACACGCCATATCCATAATTGTTCGATTGAACCTTTCAGCAGTACCATGTAGTTCTTGTACGTACGCTGGACAATTGTTAATGTAAATACTCTTTTCTTTTGCGAATTTATAAAACTGATGATTTAGGTATTCTGTACCATTATCGCAGCTTATTGTTTTTACTCTCTTTTCAGTAATATTTTCTACTTCGTTTGTTTATATACTTTAACATACAATCGAATACTTCATCTTCGGTTTTTATGCAGTAAACTTTGACTGTTTGACTGTAATCGTCAATAAACGAAACAAAATATTTTTCACCCTTTGGACTTGGGGTCTTGAAACTACCACATACGTCAGTGTATATTATCTCTAAGATATTTCTCGCTCTTTTTCTTAAACGGTAAATTATGAATTTTATTTTCTATGCATATTTTGCATTTTAAAATTTCCGATTCAAACTCAGTTGGAATAGCTGTCAACAACTGCTGTTTACTTAAAAAATTTAAATAGCCAAAATTCAAATGCCCTAGTATTCTTTGTCATTTCTCTTTTTCTCTTTATAACAAAAATTTGCTATTTATGAGATAAGTGGGTTTGAAAGTTTAGGTTCGGCATTAAATTTTTATATTTTCAACTCGCTTTTCGTGGGGTAGGTGATTTAATAATGACAGGATGTTTAGCTGGTATAAGCTTTTATAATATAAGCAAAGCCAATGAAAATAAAATAATTCTGATTTTTTTTCAGAATTTTTCACGCACATTCTAAGCCTTATTAAATCGTATTTGAATCTCACGCAGCGCTGCCACTACAAAATTGGAAAAAAAATCGCGTCTGGAATACGACGTTTTCGAACCCGCGGCCGAGATACGGTGTTATTCCACTTAGCCGTCGGAATGGTCTTAAGTAACTAACAACATTACCGATTTAGAAGTCAAACGGAGAGTTCTCCTTGGCTCTATCCCTCGGTATTTCTCAAAATGGTATTGTTGGCTGTATCAGTATACCCGAGGCACTTTTGGATGAAGAAAAAACTATTTCATTATTATTTTCATTCCGACGTTTCGGCAGTCAATGCTGCCCTCATCAGGAAGCTGTGAAATTTATTTTTGATTTTGAAATTCTCGCTAATCACAAATAAATTCCACAACTTCCTGATGAGGGCTGAAAAGAGAAATGAGACATTCACATGAAAAGAAAAATAAAGTAGTTTTTTCTTCATCCAAAAGTGCCTCGGGTAGACCGATACAGCCAACAATACCATTACCGATTTAGGTTGCTTCTAATTCACAACTATCTCCTAAATAAATTTTAATCGGTTTCTTTAGTTTAATACAACTTTCAAAATAACTTTCATTATTTACTATGTAGTCAGAACATCCACTATCGAGCAACCAATTTATTTTATTATGAGTATAAATTATAGTATTATATTTAATTAAGAAGAACTTACCTCGTTGTCGTATGAGTATTCGTAACGGCCAAGGTAGTTTATGAATTGGTACGCAGGATTTGTAGTTATCAGATCATGCTACAGCGGCAGGTCGTAAAAGTGATAACGCCGCAACGGTACAAGTGGTCGGTCGCGCAATGCCTTATCCTAAACTATTAAGAAGTCAGAGATCGCCGGCCGAAAATTGAATCTAGACCGATGACTTATGTATGACGTGTTGCAAAAATTGTCGTACGGTTCAATGTCATTTACAAACGGAATCATTATTTTTAGGGATCGATATGCGCGGCTTCAATTAAGGGCTAGTGATTAAATTGTACAGGTGTTGTGTGAAATGTCTATACGTAAAAATTGGAAAATTTCGCGGTATATTACCTTCTTCTTTCAGCACCAGCAGATAATGTTGAAGTACCCAGAACGCCAATCAGCACCACCGCAAACAGAGTAAATCTAGCTCCAGGGTCATCTTAATATAGCAGCAGAAGTCAGGAATGCCAGCCTGCACTACTTACATAGTGTGAATCAGTTCCAGAGACACCTTGAGGGTTTTAAAGTGGCTGGCAACGCCATGCTTTACCACCCAGATAGTGCGAATCAGTGCCAGGGTAGTGCTTGCATGGTCAAATTGGCAACAATAAATACTAAATTGTCCGTTCTCTGATACCAATGCATTCTATAAAGTTTTTATGCTTTTTCGTTTGATGGATAAAATTATTTCGAAATAATTATATTACATAATCAATGCGTAACTGAAAATATTGTTTTTAACGATTTAATAAAACAAAAAACATTATTATTAATGAAAAGATAATTTTGTTAAGTTAAATAGTTAAGATAATTTGACTTTAGATTCTTATGATTTTACACTGATGGATAAAGGTTTACAATGAAAACACTTGTTTAAGGGAAAAAGCCGTTCGGCATAAAAAAACCCTGATTTATTAATATTTAAGCAAATTGACACAATAAAAAATCGCAATGATATTTAAACGATAAAACGAGAAAAACGCCGAACACGCACACAAAGCACTGATTGCACTCGCACAGACAAATCGTTCGTTAAGTTAATGTTATGTGCCAACAAAGGCGTTAAAGTTAATGCTAAAGAATAGCGTTGATGTTGATGCCTAGAAAGGCGTTAATGTCACGGTGTGACAGAGGATCGGAAATCCTCGTTGAAGATAAAATAAACGTTAATAATTCGGTCTTAGTCGCGATTCAGATGTGAACGCTGCCGAAGTCGTTGAACTAATGCCCGTTCACGCGCGCAAATCCGAGCTCGCAAGAAAGGGGCCCCCGGAAGGTGCTGCCCTCTTTCATTACTCTCATGCAAACACACACATAACCCATTCGATGATACATGCGCATGCATGTTGCGTGTTGCGGAAGAGGTACGACGGAACACAGTTTTCACTTATATAGAGTATACAATATACAGGAAGAGAAAACGAAATTTTGAAGCTTAATATCTTTCAAACCATTTGGTTTCATAAACAGCCCAAAGAAAGGGATTAAGGTGCTATACGCTAGGTAAGGACCGCCGACAGCGCCGCCTTCTTGGCATAATCGGGGTGTTGCAGGCAACACACTGTATATCTATATACATCATCGATATAGATATACATAACTTTTGAAAGAGAAAAACAGTTGACGAAGGTTAAAAAGTACATAGAACGTTTCTTGATCTCCAACTTTTATTATTAGAACCACCAAATTCTCTAAACTATCGCCAAAAGCTTTAAAAAAACGAGTTGAATCTCCATCTGATTGCATGCAACTAACTGTATGCAACACCCTGAAACTGCAAAAAGAATCCGGTAGGCAGCGCTCGCGTTTCGCGCCAAGAGGTACTTACCTAGCGTATATAATGCTAACTAAATCCAAAATTTTAAATTGATTATTGCCTTTTTACTCCAGTTATCGCATCACGTAGAATAAACGACTCATAGTATACAGGATGAAAAAGCAAAAGTTTGAAGCTCAATATCTTTGAAACTAACTGAAGAAACTCATGAAATGACTTAAAATTTAAGTGGTATATAGTTCGAATTACCTTCAATAATCATATATTTTTTTAGAATGATTCGCTATTTAGTTTTTGAGTTATAACGATTTAAAAAAATTGCACTGTATGGTGTATAATAAAAGAACGACGAACGATAATATAAATTTTTCACGGTAAAAACATAGGCAATTTTATTCTCTTTCAGGTACATATTAAGCAATTTACTTTTATTAACTTTTCCGATAACTTTGTTGGCAAAAACTGAAATCTCAAAACTAAAAAATCACTATAAAAAAAAAACGCGTATGTAAATTGTAAAAACGGACTTTCGTCCCACTATCTTCTAGCAAAAACAAAGAAAATGAGACTTGGTGGGTTAAAATCCACCAAGTAGAAGCTGAGAAACAGGCGTATACATACGCGCGCACACACACACACACACACCCACACACACACACACACACACACACACACACACACACACACACACACACACACACACACACACACATCCGTACGGACATTTTCTAAAAACACCATTTTTCGACTAAAAGTTGATCAAAACACACTTCCCACATGTTTTTACACAAACTCCAAAAATTACTATTACAAGGCTTCCTTAGGAAGGAAGCAAAATACATCAGCACAATAGTAGAATCAGCAGGAGCAGCAGTAGAAATCAGGAGTAGTCACAAAATCAAAAGATAACCTTCAAGCAAAAACTCAAGTTTCACAATCAATATAATTTATAATTTTAGTTTTTCTGATTTACCGATCTGTCTGCTTCAAAGAGTAAGGACAGACTGAAAAATAGAAGCGCTCCTTATTTATACAAATTCTGGCGCATGCGCAGACTACATATTTTTATATATCAAAAAAATATTTGAATAAATATAAGAAAATTCTAGAAAATTCTATGTCACGCATGTATATGATAATGTATATAACTCTCACAGCATTTCGAATGCATAGTTTGCAGAAAAAAAAACAATTTATCCTCCCAGCGTTAGCCAATGTACTTGCGTTGCCCGACTCTTACGACGAGGACGTGCTGGTGAGGTTAAGAATATGGATACATCTTAAATTGTCAAAATGAAAAAATTTGAATTTTATTTTACTATTTACTTTAATTGTAATAAAGTGTATGTATAATTTTAATAATATTTTGATTTACTTGTATTTCATTTGTATACGTCTTATAACAGGTTTCATGTGCCCAGGTTTAAAGGCTAAAGTCAATGATTCTGACTTATTGCGTGTAAATTAGGGCACAACTCTAAAAACATGTTTCATAAGTAAATCTATCAAATGAAAATGAATAAAAAATGTAAAATATATAATAAAATTCAATTGTACATTTTCAATAATGTTATCCATCCCCTTCAATTTTCAAGAGTCATATATATATATATATATATAGTAACGGGGTGGGACCATCGGAGAGCGACGAAAATCACAAAAGGAGCGCCGAGACCGAGAATCGGTCCGGCGTCCCCGAGATCTCTAAGCACGCATGCTATCCATATAGCCAATGCCGCCTATTTCGTCGATCTTATTACCGGCGTGACGAGGGACGTTGTACCTCGTTACAACCCCCCGCTAAAGTCGGATTATCGTCCCGATTTCGACTTTAACTATCCTCCGCAGGACCGCCGGTAATGTTGGAAACTCTTCTTTCGCCGACTTACTCTTCGACGATGCTTCTGCATCTCCCGCACATCCCTTTTCACCTCTGCACTCTTCTTCTGACCGTATGTCGTACTCCGCAGTGCTTCTTCTGCCTCAGCAGCTGATCCGCTCGATCCCTCTTCCTTCGTGGAAGACCGAGCCTGAAAGAGTCGGGATCGTAGGTGGGGGTTTCTTCCTCGTCTCCTCTTCCATCCTGGAACTATATATATATATATATATATATTCCAGCACTCTATTTATTAATTTATTTGAATGGGCAACCTAAATATGATTTTTTTTTTATACATCATGCAACATTTTATATTTTGCTAATTCTGCACTAATTATAAAGCTTGAGCCAGAAATTTGAAAATTAATATTAAGCTATTTATTTTTACAAGATTTCTTTAAATACAATATTTTTAGTGTAAATTTTATTTTTATTTTTATTTGCTCACCTTTAATGTTTGCACTGTTTAATAGTATCATTCTTAATTTTGTTTTACTTTTGGCTCCTGAAAGAGTAAAGAATAATTGACCGTGGCTAAAGACTGGTGATGGTATGTAAACGCCGACTTCACTGTATAATTGTTCTTGTGACTTATTAATGGTCATTGCGAAACTTAATCGTATGGAAAATTGTTTTCTACGCATATTAAATGGTATATCTTCTTTAGATGGTGGTAATGTTATTCTTGGTATTAAAACTTACTTCCCTTTATTTTTTCCACTTAAAATTTCTGCTTGAATTGTATATTGCATTAATTTCTTAATCAATAACCTCGTTCCATTACGAAGGCCTTTAATTAAATTTAAATTTCTTAAAAGAATAACAATTGCTCCAATTTTTAATTGCAATTTCTGCGGTGGAAGTCCATTAGGAGTCAATAAATTCAGAAATTCTGTAAAAACAGCATATCTAAATTTTTTTCATTATCATCTCCTGCCGTATCTATACTGAAATATTCGAATCAGGAGTCAATGCTCGAGTTCGCGCGATAGTGGGGAAAGAGAGAGAAGCAGCGCAACGACGCGCGTATCGCGGCGAGTCAGACAGCTTTCGGCGTTTTCCTTATTATTTTTCAAGGGACTCGAGAGATACGCGTCGGCAACGAGTGTCTGTGCCAAGGCCGAGAACGAAAGTGAGAGAGAGAGAGAGAGAGAGAGAGAGAGTGCATCGCCACCACCCACGCTACTTCGCTTTGAAGGAAGGAAGACGCGGCCTAGCTTCAACCCTGCAACCTGTGAGTGTGCAAGCGGCCAGTGATTGTTTTGCGTGAGTGTGTGCGTGCGGCATGCGTTTACTCGTACACCGACGAGGCAGCGGCTCGTGGGAAAACGCGCAACCTTCTCGCGAATTCTTGTGATCGGCGTTGAGAGTAACGAGCCGCGCTTATTACGGCTCGCGTGTACATTGTGCTATTCTTGAACTCGTCAATAATAACGCAAGTAGCAGTTGACGACTCGGAGTAAACGTGGTATATGCTGACACTTTTCTATCGTGTACTCTCCGAGTCGCATACATTGTATTCTTGTCGGGAGATTTTTGAAGCACTCTTGTTAGGGGAGAGTGTCATTAGTATTCGTGACTTTTCGTGTAGGGGAGAGATAAGCGCTTGTGTGAGCTGTGCAGGTGTGTGCACCTAAACAGCGCGAGGCAGCAAAGCAACGACACATGCGAGTGTAGTCGCAACAGACAAGATACACGGCAAGAAAGAGAGAGGGAGTGAAGAGCGCAGCGGCGCAGGTGTGAGTGTGTGCAATTCCGCAAAAATTTTTTCTTTGTTTTTTCGGGTTATGTGTGTGAGTATATGACTGCAGCACAAACTGTGCAGTGTGAAAGAGGGCACTAGTGTGCCGCAGGTGCGCGCGTCAGAACTACTCGAGCTCACCTAACGTAATAAAAATTCGTTTTATTATTTTGGCTCCGTATAAACGATTTCGATTATTTTTTTTCTCTTTCTCGTCAACTGAATCGATTTTGCAAGATCGAACTACGTCACACCAACACGTATAGGAGGGCTAGTGTGTGAGTAGACAGGTTGTATTTTTGTAGCTTACGTTGTAGCAACAAAAATACAATCTAGGGGCTGTCTAACGTATGTTTATCCGTCACAGCGTGCTGCCTAACTGTTGTAGCGTAACAGCGTAAATGCTGATTAGCAGCGCAATAAAATAAGGAACCACGAACCAAATGGTGAAAGGAATTGAGAGAGCCATCAAAAACTAGGAAGGAGCACTAAGTCTCCTAACTAAGTAGAGTTTTCTCGTGGCTACTTCTTTTGACGCGCGAGTCGAGAGACTTCGGCAATACGTCCGTCGTCTCGTACTCAGCGTTTTAAAGTAAATAAAATTTCATCTGTATATAAACATAGGAACAATAAACTATTTGTTCATAAATAATATATACACATATATTTATTTATTTATTTATTTATTTATTTATTTATTTCCACTTACATATACCAATTAAGGTATTCTACAGAGGCAAGACATAGCTTGCCTGTACATAGAGTGGATTACAAAAAAAAATCTTACAAACTATCCTATAAACTAAACTTATAAACTAAAAAAAAAAACAAATCATGTTCGATGACATTTTATAGATCGTAATATTTTTACAAAAGTTAAAAGTTAAAAGTCATCCAAATCAACAAAAAGAAATAAACTGTACTCGTCTAGGGTACCTTCTCGCTTATGAACATTTTTAATTTATTCCTTATTGTAGCTTTACTAAGATCTAAAACTTTGAGATCATTGTTCAGCATATTGAAGACATTAACTGCAGCATAATAGCTGTCTTTTTGACTAATTGATTTAAGTGATTTTGGTATTTGTAGGTTTTTATTCCTAGTAATACTAGAGCTATTTTTATATTGCTCTTTTAAACTATTATAATGATATGTAACAGCCTCTAATTTGAATAACTGCTTGATTGATAATGGCATATCGTTCACTGCAAAGTGATTTTTATTAATAATTTTCAAAATTTTGTTCTGTATTCTTTGAATTAAGTTAAGACAACTATCGTAGGCTCCTCCCCACGCTATTATACCATATTTGACATGGCTTTGGAAAAATGCATAATAAATTATCAAGAGCGTTTTTCGATCAAAGAAACTCTTGATTTTGGCAAAAATAAAAATCAGATATCTCGTTTTTTTTACCATACTTTCAATGTGTTTGTCCCATCGCATATTGTAATCGAAAATTACGCCAAGATATTTATGATTTTCTACCCTTTTGATAGGATAATTACCAATACTTATTTGTATATCTTCAGGTACGCTATTACAATAGTTGCCATACGTAATGAACACAGTTTTACTTAGATTTAATGAAAGCTTGTTCAGAGCAAGCCATTTGGATACCCACTCTAAACAATCATTCATCCTGTCCTGGGCAGTAGACCACTTATCATCACTCGAGATGATGACAGTGTCGTCCGCATAAGACATGATGGTATCCTTTGGCATATCTATCAATAGATCGTTAACGTATAATATAAAAAATAATGGTCCTAATATAGTTCCTTGTGGAACGCCAATAGATATTTCTTTATAATCGCTTTTATAGTTAGAGATTTTAACGCTTTGCTTTCTATCGGATAGATAGCTAGTTAACAAATTTAAGATATTGCCTCTAATTCCATATCTTTCTAACTTACTAAGCAATATTGCATGGTCCACCGTATCAAAGGCTTTGGCCAGATCCAAAAATATATATATATATATATACATGTACCCAGCCGGAACTTTAGGATTATATTCAATACCCCAACGGAAGTTTAGGGATTTTTTGGAACTTTGAGGATGACCCTCAAACTTCCCAATATAAAATTCAGCACCCGAGTGGAAGTTTGAGGGTTTTTCTAGAGTCTATTTACTCAGAGTCTGCCCCTGATTGTGATGATTGCTTTAGCAACTCTGGTGAAAGGGATCAAGACCCTCAAAGTTCCCAGCTGTTCAAATGTAATATATATATATATATATTTTTTTTTTTCTTGTATTTTTTACTTTTCAGCTTTTCGTATAGTTCTACTTCAGAGGCATTAAGTCCTCTGAAGGTTAACTATACACATTTTTAATTTTAAATAGAACATCTTCGAGGCATTAGGTCCTTGGAGAAAGTTTTTTTTTTCTTTCACCATTACCGGCGCAGCCTTCTTGGCTCAGCTGCCGGGGGCCTTCCACCACCTCTGTGTGGAAATATTGCCCAATCCTATTCACCTGCATCCTTTTCCTAGTATTTTTTCCTGCCTTATGCTTTTTCCTCCATGAGAGACATCTCCGGTGAAAACATGTTTCAGAAGCGCACCTTGCTGGTTAAGCCAGCGCTCTCCGTCCCTGCAGGGACATCGGGTCCGTCCCTCAGTGTAGCTTTCTCCGGAGAAAGTCTCATATTTGCAGAGACCAGCTCCCCGTCGGTAAGGACGGCGCTCCCTGCCAAGTGCATCGGGTCCAGCTACCTGCGTTTTTACCATACCTCTAGAGTCCCTACCACTGTTTCGCATTTGCCCAGCTTACGCTGTGAGGCAGGGAAAACCCGGAATCACACTGAAGGAAAATTCCGGGGAAAAACCTGCCTCGAAACAGCCGGAGTCCTGGGTACTTTTCCCGTTGAAAACAGCTCAAAAAAAATTCGAGTGATTTCACCGGGAATCGAACCCACGACCCCTTGAGCGAGCGTGTTTCGGCCGTCCAAGGCGTGCGCCTTAGCCAACCGAGCCACGGACGCTTTGTCCTTGGAGAAAGTTCTATTGCGGAGAGTATTTTAAACAGCAATACGTCTGTTTGAAAGAAACAGTCTTAAAATGTTCTTAAAACATTTTTTTTTTTTTTTTTTAAATTCAAACATAAGTTCTTTTTCAGGTATATTAACTTGGCTGCAATAGGTCAGCCAAGGTCGAAATATCTTGGATCAACATAAAACATCAAATTAAAATATAAAGTAAATTCAAATACCATGACATTCCGGACCAAACAATAAAATAAAAATTATAAAGCTTAGTCGAAGCGTTTCAAGATCCATCGCTCTCTCGGCGGACAAATAGGGAATCAAGTTCACCGGAGACAGCTCCGTCAGCGTCGAAAACTTCCTACAACAGATGGAAGAACGCAGAAGACTGAACAACCTATCTGACTACCAGATGCGACGACCTATCTCTCTTACTCTCACCGCTCACTGCCAGGACTGTACCAATAAATGAATAGGTACTTATTGTATTGGTGTCCTTTTAGAGCCAAGTACCAGCCGGATAGTACCTGTGTTAAGGGAACAAGCCACTTTTAAACCCTGAAAAATAAAATTCTTACAAATAATTACAAAAATAAATTATAATTGTTATATAATTTTTATACTAATATTAGATTCTATTACCTGTATTTTAACCATGGTGAATCCATATTTACACCTATTTACCCATAGTGACTCTCCGTATACTGTTTTGAGCATTTTGGCACTGACCGTAGGATTCCATTTGACCACATGGTTTGATTGGGCTAAAATTTTAGGAGCATGCTTTGTACACTTGTACTTTTGGTATGAATGAAGGGATTTTGATTTGAATGCTTAGAAAATGTTTAACAATGAAAATACTTAATTTTTGGCCTTTTTTAACCTTTTTATGCCACATTTTTTTTTATAAAAGATTTTCTAAGCATTTGAATCAAAATCCCTTCATTCATACCAAAAGTGTAAGTGTACAAAGCATGCTCCTAAAATTTTAGCCCAATCAAACCATGTGGTGAAATGGAATCCTACGGTCAGTGCCAAAATGCTGAAAACAGTATACGGAGAATCACCATGGGTAAGTAGGTGCTAATATGGATTTACCATGGTAAAAATACAGGTAATATAACCTAATATTAGCATAAAAATTATATAAAAATCATAATTCATTTTTGTAATTATTTATAAGAATTTTATTTTTCAGTTTTTAAAAGTGGCTTGTCCCCTTTAGCCAAGTGAGAAGAAGAGAGAGAGAGAGAGAGAGAGAGACAGAGAGAGAGAGAGAGAGAGAGAGAGAGAGAGAGAGAGAGAGAGAGAGAGAGAGAGAGAGAGAGACAGAGAGAGAGAGAGAGAGAGAATTGAGATAGCAGTCAACGTCGCAAACGCCGCACTACGCAGCAGCTCGCCTCACCACTACCAACTCATGCATGCACACCGAGCGCGAGCGGCGCATATACCACCGTAGCCGTGCGAGAGAGCCAATGAGAAGAGTAAGCAGCTGGGAGGGGGAAACTACTCGCGACGACGAGTATAGGCGTATGCCGCGCGCGCGTGTGTGTGTGATGAGGTTGTATGCGTTACAAGCTACTGTTTTCCGTAAAGTTGTATATTAAAATATTATGAAATTGAGATTGAGATAATGGAAGAAGAGTGAGATTATGAGTATGAGAAATAACGTTTTAAGCGAAAGCTTCTGCCAGAAAGTCTGCAAAACCTATGTAAAGTATGCAAGTATGTGGTGCGCATGTGCGAAAAACTCCGCGAGGCGACGCGACACGAGTCGACGAGTAGATTCGTTCACTTGGATTTCCGACAGAGACCAGCTAATACCCTCCGGTTTATGCGACATTCTGAGAGTTTTTGTACAGTTTCTTTCGCGCGACTTTCCAGGGCACGAGGTATCACCAGAACGTGAGGAAGGAGGTCTAGCCGAGAGAATCAAGGTAGAAAAAGTTGTAAGTTATATATATATTGTCGAAGCGTTGTTTGTAGCCGCGAACCTTGTCGAGCGTGGAGAGTAGTAGAGTGAATTGCGTGAGTGCGGATTACTGTCGAGTTACAGTCGAGAAATAGTTTCAGCCCGTAATTTGATATTAAATAAACGAGTGTGTATGTAAAGTGAATAAACAAGTGTTTCAATTGTCTTTCCAATTTTCCCACGAGTGAACCTCCTCCGGGATAAAGTCTCAACATTAGCCGAACACGTGAAAGTGATAGAGTTTTCGGGCAAATACTTCCGACCTGGCGCCGCATACAAATTTCGGTCGGAGTCTGAGTAGAGATTATTGACGTATTAATGAGTGTGGCCGCGAGTAGTTTGGTGTAAGAATCCACATCATTACAGTGGCGGCCCAACGTGTGGGGCACGGCTGTGAGGAATCGGAAGTGAGTAGTGCGCGACATTTTTGTAAGCCGGAAAGACGCTTAGCCGCCATCTTGGGACTCGACGTTGACCACGTGTGAAAGTTTTAGAGTTGTGTTTCGCTCGGCAAACCAAGTGCGTTGAATACATTTTTTTGTGCCGTGATTAATTCGTTTAATGCTGGGAATAGGAGTAAAACACACGTGACTACTAAAAGTGAAAACTTGCCGACCACGTGGTGATAGCTGGAGAGGCCAAAAAACTGTGGTTCTCAGAAGTAACATCATGGTTCACCCTGTTTAGCTTCCGAGGTTTTGAGTGGTTTCCTCGATTACTGTGAGGACGTCTTCTCTTAAATCTTCTGGAAAAGCGGGTGACTGTACAAAGGTCAAGCACATTTGGTCTCACCTTTCGACATCTTCTTCCGTATTACTATCTTATACAAAGTCTTCGGCTGTATAATTGCCATGCAGTCTTCGTAGTAATCTGTTCGCTTGCTCGAATAGAGTACCGTTCGTTTGCAGTTCTAATTGATTTAACGCATCGTTGACTTCTACGCTCGACAAATTTTTAATCCAGCCTCTTAATCTAGCATTTACGCCTTCTTTGAAAATTGTAAGATCGGTTACAGACCAGTTGGTTGCCATTTTTGAATTGTTTTAATTTATTTTATAATCAAAAAAAAAAACAAGACTGAATTAATTTGTCGAACGTACACTTACGTATTTCAGAACGCAACGCACAAAAAAAAAAGTTCAAAATTCGAGAAGAAATAAAATTATAATCGAATAAATATACGAAATAAATTATTACAATAAATTAAATATACGAGAAAAAAAAAATTATAATATCAGAACAATTATGCTCTGTAGCACGCTTCGATTGACTTAGAAGTATATCGCATACGACGGCAATATAGTATATAGTCTCTCGCAGAATATTCCGTGACGTAATCAGCGTCGAAAATTCGAGTCGAAATATTCGAGAATTCTAACGCGTAAATCGTCTCAATGATAAAATTTTAGAGCGCTAGAAAGTGTGCACTTTGTTTACGTTTCGCCGCTGCCTGACTCTTCCAAGGGTAAATACGGTAGGTCGCGCGCGCACGTATGTACTACTGCGGGCGCTTGGAATTCGGACCTGGTAAACACACGCGTTCGCTCGGAAAATTCCTCTCGCGCTCGCGAAAACTACGCAGCAATTTATAGCTGTATAAATTGTTTAACAGATTAATAATTAACCCGTAACGTTAGGGCGCCATATATAACGGTGTTGTTAGACCGGGATCCTAAAGAATGACGTGGTCTGCATCCGAATATAAACGATCAGTGGCGCATCCACTGATCGACAAATAAGCGAGAGGAAAAATATGTAGCAGCTAGTTGCAGGCTTCTTGTAGGCTGTACGAAGCCTGGCCCGTAGCGCAGTTTGCTATACGTCCTCGTGCACGTGAGCCCGCGGCAGCGTCGTGAGTGATTGGGCTACGTAGCTAGTTCGCGAGATAGATTATGAGTGAATCGCGTGGGAATGGACAGAGACAGGAACAAAGTGACACAAGCCGAGTAATAGTAAAGTTTCTCTTTATGTAAAGACTCAAAGATCAGTACAAAAGCAGCGCGGAGTAAGAGAGACAGGGCAGAGCGAATAATACCGAGAGAGAGAGTATTGCGAACCGGCAGGTACTTACAGTTGTGCTTCGTGAAGCTGGACACAGTCCTCGTGGCTTGGACTGGAGCGGCGCAGGATGGAAGACCAGGGCTCGACGCTGGAAAGCAGGACGGAAGCTTCAAAGCCCCTCAAAGACGCGACCGCGTGAATAGTCTAGTCTCTCTCTCTCTCTCTCTCTCTCTCTCTCTCTCTCTCTCTCTCGCTCTCTCAGACGGCGCCACACACACATACACACAGCGCACAGCTCTCTCCCTGTGTGTGTTATGGCTGTCTGCTCCGCTCACTTACCTACTGCTGAAATGGAATGTTATACACAAGAATATTTACAGAGATAATGTTTATTATATCGTGATCATATAATATAGGGGAGAGAGGGACGTAACGAGTGCACACAAGGCAACTCGTTATAATGTGTATTATTGAAAGTGAATTGAAAACAAATGAGTAGTTGTTGGAAAAATGTTGAGAGTCGGAAGGACAATTTTTTTGTGTCGAGAAAGTGAAAGCCGGTAGAGATAGTGAAAGAGGGTTAGATTTTGCTCACAGCCGCGTGATAATTTGGTCTACTACGATCGCATAAGCTCATAGAATTTTCTTTGAGATAATTTTCGTCGAAAAATTTTGGGATAGCCAATTTGACTAAATCAAATTTTTAGAGGAAAATTCGAGCTACAGCCATTCTGTCGACTACCCCCTAGCCCGAGCGGATTGAAAAATAAAATTCGTGTAACTTGATCGGGAGCCAAGCCAAGCGGCAAGACAAAATCAATTTGACTTTCTTTGCACTGGTAACGATAATCTCTCTATCTCTCTATATTATAAATAAAGTTTCGCCGCCGCCGCCGTCGCCGCCGGTTCAGATTTTTTCCCCCTCAATTTTCCCCCTCAATTTTCCCTCTCAATGCATATCGTCTCAAATGTAGATTTTAGAATTCTTTACTATAGATTCTGTACGCTCTCTATATTATCAAAAGAGTTTCGCCGCTGCCGATTCAAAAATTGTGCTCCTTAATTAGTGCCACCAAAACTATTGTTAATACTTATACCAATGCCGTATAGCTATATGGTTCAACTCTAAAAACAGATCACACAATCACGTAGTCACTGATTTCACTGCACATAACACAATAAATATCTGTTTTCAAAATAATGAACACAAGAACACAGCAATACTTTTTGTGGAACTGTGTGATGCTAAATCGTCACCTAGACAGCATTTGACAAGAAATATACATCAGCACAACAGTAGAATCAGCAGGAGCAGCAGGAGGAGCAGCAGCAGGACTAGTCACAAAAACAACCTCCAAACAAAAATTCAAGTTTCTTGTTGGAGCTACATGTCTTTCTATACTGTAGCAGTCCTTGATGAACTAACACTCGACATTGCATCGTCAGTGCCATTGTGGGTGCATCACTTTTGAATACTTTTTGCACCGTCTTACAAAGCACTAATCGCGAGCAGCTGAACCGCGAGCGGGATCGTGATGAGCAGAGGTTGCTTGTAAACACATATAGGCACCATAGTAGCACTTCTGTTCTGATTTTATAACTACATATGTCACTGCTGCATCGTGTCGTCGTTTCCGTTTTTCACTACGCACTCACTTATATCGCCGAAAAGTTAAACAGAGCAAAACATTGCGGTTAGCAGAGGCTAGAAGGCTATATCAAAACGTCAAAACACACGGTAGAAGGCTGCAGCGTGTGCATGTCGCCGACCGGTTGCCAGATCGATGCGCACAATGTATGCGCAGTGGTCGAGCTCGCTGCCTCGCTCCGACAGAGCCAACGAACAGCTGTTCGGCTTTGCTTAGCTGATAATAAAACTAATACTGGTTCTAATAAACTATCTTTGCACAACATTCATAACTTTAGGAACAGGATGGAATTTGGTTTGTTAAGCGTGACGTCACAGATTACATATAAACCAATGCTTTTTCCACCAATAGTATATTTTTCAATTGCTTTCTTTTTTATGGCCATTTTTTGATTTTCGAAAGACATTATTTTTGTTTTGTTTAATCATTCCATTGGTACAAACAATTCAGCTAAAATGCATTTGAAAGGTAATAAAATTGCCTACTTTTCCATGTTAATAAAATAAAAAAGGTGATTTAAAAAAAAAATCATATCTCTGAAACTAAACATCATAACCTCACGAAAAAAGAAAACGTTGATGGGTTACGTGTCAAACTATATTCCATTCAAATTTCAACTGATTTGACTACTTATTTTTTCAGTAATAAATAAAAAAAAAAGAGTTTTTTTTGAGTCTCGATTACGGGCGTATAAAGGTCTTATTGCACTTGAGATTTTATGAAAAGGTAGATATTTTATATGTTTTGGCTAAGTTCATTGCGCAGCTTTAAAACCCCTATGATTCTTAAGATATCAAGGTTTAAATTTTTTTTTTGAAATTTTTTGATTCCTTATTTTTCTCAAACAATGTAGTCAAATGCTTTAAAAATCAAAAATTCAAATAATAGGAAGAACCGTATAATTATGCTTCTTGAATGCTGATTTTAATGAAAAAAAGTATTTGTTATGAAAGGGCACAGATAAAATGTTGGTAAGATTTTGAGACGAACTATTGCAATTGCGGAGAAATAGGAGAGCCCATGAATGTACCAAAAATCTATTTGTAAATAACATTGTCAATTGTAAAATAAGTGTTGCTGAAAAGAAACGTTGTAAAATCAACAATCGTAGTAAAAAATTGTAGTTTGATCAACACCCGTATGTGTTGCGTAATCTATGCTGTAATATGTCCATGAATCTCCATACAATAAATTTAATACTTGAACAAGCTAATGAGTTCTATATAAACTCTGTATACTAAAGTGGTGGATTGAGTGAGGGAAGGCTGGGTGAATAATCAAACACAAACACAATTTATTTCGCGGGAAAAATAAGACGACTTGCCTCGGCGTAAAAACTCTCACGGAGAAGAGAGAAAAGCCGGGACAAGCGAATGATTTTATTCTGAACAAACAAGAGAAATTGTACAAAATGAAAGTGACTCTACGATAGGCAAAATAGAGAGATAAAGAGAGACGCAATTACAATTAACGCACGCCGCGAGGTACCTTTGAACGCTGGAGAGCTCTCCTACCTTTTCGCAGAACGCAACGTGGACGGCGCGACGTAAAGCCCTGGCCGCACGTGGGTGGGATGCACCTTCCTCGGTCGCAGGACACCTCGACGTCTCGAGGGAACCTATCCTGGACCACGGGCAGACCTTTGCAGCCCTGCCGCGTAGGAGCGATCGCCGGGTGGAGATCGACACGTCGAGGAAGCTCGCACGTGGCCGAAATCCCAACACTCGAAGCGCACACACAAGACAAAGCACACCGGTCGCAAACCACACACACTACGCGACGCACCGAGATACAAAAGGTAGAGAGTTGTTCGCCCTGAAAAGGACGTTACGGACAACTCTATTCGCACGCTGATTTACAAGAGAGAGGATATCGCAAGACGCAATAAAAGGTAAAGGGCGACTGGTCACTCGAGAGGAGCTGTCAGAACTGACTCGCACGTGCCCGCGAAACCTAATCCCGCGCGAAAAAGGAGGGGCCCCTGGCGGCGCGCGCATGCGCTCACCCGCTCTCGGCGCCGCGATCGGCGCGCTACGGCGCGAAATTCAAATATCGCTAAGAGACCTAACATAACCCGAACACGCCCGCCTTCGTCCGACGACGAATTGCAGGCCCTACAGAAGGTCGAAAGAGCCGCTCATTCGCTCTTCTGCTCTTAACCTCAGAGGCCAAAGACAACGTGTCGTCGGAGAGAAGATGTGGCGGTTTTGATGGTGACGACTCGCACCAGACCATCTGGGCCAGGATGCACCTCAACGACCCTGCCCAATGGCCATTTTGATGGCGGGTACCGATCATCTTTAACCAACACCAGCTGACCTACCGCAAAATTCTCGCAAGGATCTCTCCACTTTTCCCGCTCTTGCAAGTGAAGCAGATATTCCGTTGACCAACGCTTCCAGAAGTTGTTACGGATGCGCTGAAGCAACTGAAACCTGGTCAACCGATTCTCTGGCAACTTGGGACAGTCAGCTTCTGGAAGTAACACGGAGACTCCTTCATTGAGAAAATGAGATGGAGTGAGCGCCCTTAGATCGTTGACGTCATCACTTAACGCACCTAGAGGACGAGAATTGAGGCAAGCCTCTATTTCAACCAGAACCGTGGAAAACTCCTCGAAGGTGAGTGTGTGCTCGCCAACAACCCTCTTCAGATGATGCTTCACCGACTTGACACCCGCTTCCCATAAATCACCGTAATGGGGTGCACTAGGAGGAATGAACGTCCAGTTGGTACCTTCGTTGGCCAGGACAGCACCGACCTCCTGGTAAAAGTCTGAAGCACGATCGAACATCCCTCTAAGCTCCTTATCAGCTCCTTGGAAGTTGGTACCGTTGTCGCTGTAAAGGTTGCTGCAAATACCTCGTCTCCCAACAAATCGACGATATGCAAGGATGAACGATGCTGAAGTCAGGTCACTAACGGCTTCAAGATGGATAGCTCGAGTAGCGAAACACACAAACAGAGTGATGTAACCCTTGAAGGAACGAATCCCACGCCCTTTCGACATCCGGATCTGGAAAGGACCTGCGTAATCGAGTCCGGAGTGAGAGGAGACCCTACTGCACGTCACCCTATCCGCAGGAAGCTCCCCCATGAGTTGTTGAGCCGAGTGAGGCTTGACCCGTTGGCAAGGCACGCAGGCGCGAATCATCGATTTAACAAGCCGATTTCTACCTAGAATCCACACCTGAGGCATTAGAATGCTCGAGGTCAAGGTGGGACCACCGTGAAGGCACTGTTGATGAGCGTGTCGAACGAACAACAAACTAAGGGCTGAGTTCTGCGGTAAAATTGGAGGGTGTTTTTGATCGAAAGAGAGACCGGAGTGAGTCAATCGACCTCCTACACGCAAAAGTCCATCTTCAGGGCCCAAGAATGGGTTTAATTTACTGAGCCGATTGCCCTTCGGCAGTCTCTTTCCCGATCGTAACAACCTAATCTCCTCCGCAAACGCACCTGCCTGAGCTAGACGGATGACCGCCACACGAGCAGCTGAAAGCTCAGCAGTGGTCAGAAACGAAAACGAGGAGCCTTTAGCTGGAGCCTTCCTGTGTACCATCCGATCGATCCCGCGTCTGCAGAGCGCCACTACTCGAATGAGCCTAGTCAGAGTCGAGAATCGAGTCAAGTACTCGCATTCTTCAGATACTGGACGAACGTGATTTGCTCGAACCGGGTCAGCAGGCTGGGGCCACTCTGTCGGAGGCATGGATAGCCACGCCGGGCCCTGCCACCAAAGAGCACTGTTGGCCAGCTCTCCCGGCTGAACTCCTCGCGTCGCCAAGTCAGCCGGATTTTCCTTGGTCGGGACGTGAGCCCACGTTGCCGACGGCAACTCCGTCTGGATCAACGAAACTCTATTGGCCACAAAAGTCTTCCAGTGGCATGGATGCTTACGAAGCCACGTAAGCACGATCTGGCTATCGGACCAAGCGAAAATTGGCAACCCTTGCAGAAAGTCTAACCTGGTCACATGCTGTACGAGCTTGACAAGCAGAGCTGCGCCACACAGTTCCAGATTTGGAATGCTCACTGTCTTCACCGGAGCTACCTTAGATTTAGCCGCTAATAAAGACACCCGAAAATTACCGTTGCCCTCGTCGCTCCGCAGATAGACTACCGCCGCATAGGCACGAGAGGAAGCATCGGAAAACCCATGTATCTGATAGGAACAGGTAGCAGTACCGCCTAACCAACGCTCGACAGACAACGACGGCAAAGCGGATAAGCCCTTGCAATACTCATACCAACGTTCACGAATCTCAGCTGGTAGAGGTGAATCCCAATCGCATTTCAGAATCCACATATCTTGCATCAAGATCTTTGCCATGACAGTGACCGGAGCAAGCCAACCTAACGGATCGAATAGTCGAGCAATGCTCGAGAGAACGGACCTTTTCGTATACGCTGCAGACAAATTTTCGACACTGGAAGCATTGAATCTGAAATTGTCCTGCGATGGAACCCAGTGGACACCTAGGGCCTTGACCGACTCATCCTCACCTATCTGCTTCTCCGAGACCTGTCGTGCCGAATCTGGCAGTAGTTCCGGATGGTTCGCGGCCCATTTATCCAGCTCAATTCCTGCGGATGCTAAAAGCCTAGTAAGCTCGACCCTCTTCTGAATAGCAACCGAAAGGTCATCAGCGCCCGCGAACGTGTCGTCCACGTACGTCTCCGACTCCAGACAACGAGCTCCGAGAGGAAAGCGATGACCCTCATCCTTAACAAGCTGCATTAGAGTACGAATCGCCAAATAAGGAGCACAAGCCGTCCCATAAGTGACAGTAGTCAGGCGGAAATCGACCGGTTCAGATGCTGCGTCGGGCGACCAAACGATCCTCTGGTAGTCCTGATGTTCTGGAGCCACCTGAATTTGTCGAAACATCTTGACAATGTCGGCAGTGAAAGCGAAACGGTACCTACGCCAATTTAAAAGAATTAAGGAGAGGTCCTTTTGCAGCGCAGGCCCTGTCAACAAGAAACTATTGAGCGAGTGCCCATCCTTCGTACAACGAGAAGCATCAAACACAACCCTCAGCTTCCACCTTGATGCAGTCTCTTGCACCACGGCATGGTGGGGCAGGTACCAAGCATCAGCCTTCTGGATCTCCGACGGGGGAACGCGCGACATATGCCCTAGCTTCTCGTACGTTTCCATGAAGTCCTTGTACGCCTGAGCAAGCCTCGGGTCACGTGACAAGCGACGCTGCATATTGGAGAGAGAACCAAGAGATATTCGACGAGACTCTGCAGCAACTGAAGGAAGATCAGGCTTCAGAGGCAGGTTCACCGCATAACGACCCTGTACGTCCCTCCGGTGAGTCTCTAGAAAGACTCTCTCGCAGCTCTCATCCTCCGGCTTCAGCTTAAAAGCTTGCGCCGAGACCTCCTCAAGAGTCCAAAACCGCTGTAGCATCGTGTCCAGCTCATCTTGGGGAGCGCAGTGGAACGCTTGAACTGGAGGGTAGGTCACAGCACCTGCCGCTTGCCGTGTCGTCCCTGCATCCATCGGCCCGGAAACAATCCAACCGAGCACCGTATTCTGAGCGACGAGCTGCGACGATGCGGATTTTTTCACCCCAGAGCGAAGCAGTTGACCATAAAGATCAGCCCCTATGATCATATCGATCTTCTTCGGCACGGCAAACTCCGGATCAGCGAGGAGGATGTCTGGAAATTGCTCTCGCGCCAAATTTTCGCTAACCTCATACGAAGGAAGAAGTGACGTGAGTTTAGGAAGGACCAACATCTCCGTTTCGACCTGGAAGCCCGAATCTATCGCTGATCGAAGAGTGAGTGGAACGATCGAACGAGCGGTGCCAGCTGCACTAGCTCCAAGACCAGACAATGGCACATGTGTACGTCGCTTTGGCAGTCCAAGCAACTGCACAATGGCTTCGGACACAAATGACGCCTCTGAGCCTTGATCTAACAGCGCCCGTACATAAGTGCCCTTGCCCTTTGGACCTACCACCAGTACCCGTGCCGTAGCGAGCAGAATCTTCCTTGAAGACGACACAGACTTAGCTGCATGCAGCACCACAGCCGAGCCACTACCTGGGTTCACCTGGTTGTTCTTGGGTGCGACCGACGTTGATCCTTGGCTGCTCTTGCTGGGGTCGTGAAGGGAGGAATGATGCTTCTGCTTGCATACCGAACAACGACCCGAAGTAGAACATGAATTCACTCGATGATGTCCCAGGCAGTTGAAACAAAGCCGCAGCTGCTGGACCTCCTTCTGGCGATCCTGGGGTTTCTTGGCCTTGTACTGAGGGCAACGCATAAGAGCGTGTGACTCAGCACAGAGAGGACACTGCGAAGCACTCGCGTGGAAAACCTTACGAGGTGGACCCGATTTAGATGGAGGAGCCGACCGCTTTTCACCACGTCGCTCAGTAGCAAGCATGCCCAGAGTTTGAGCTCTGGTTTCGAGAAACTCGACAAACTCGTTGAATGTTGCCGGAGTGTACGCCGGCTCAGCTTCCCTCTGCACTGGTACTGCTCTCGCCTCGCCCGCTTTCCGCTCCTTTTCGCTAAGCGAAGACTCCCACCGGCTGCGGGACTCCGGATCTAAGCGCTTAGACAAAAGGAAGACGAACCAAACATCCCAATGCTCTACAGGCATCTTTAGCCCCCGCAAGGCACGAACGATACGCTTAGCTTCGTCGATGAAGAAGCGAAGCTCCTCGGCTGATTCCTTTTTGAGATGAGGAAGCTCCATGAAAGCGGTCAAATACCTGGTTATGATGAGCCTCGGATTGTGGTAACGCTCCTCTAACGCCTTCCATGTGCTTGCATAGTTAGCGTTAGTGGTTGGCACATCTTTAACTAAATCAGCCGCACTGCCGGTCAAACACATCTTTAAGTACTGAAGCCTAGTTGCGTCAGCAATCCGAGGCAAATCATGAACCATGACCCTAAAGTTATCTCGAAAACTAGCCCAATCCTCATAATTGCCTGAGAAAGAAGGAAGATTAATCTTTGGAAGTTTCGTAAGCCCAGAATCAGACATGGTAGAATTTAGAATTCCCCCAGGAAGTGTAGACTGATCGGCGATCTCGTACTGCGTCAGCAAAGTCAGGAACTCATCAAGTGCCTCCTCATACGCTTCTTCGATTTCAAGAAACTCATTATCGGAGACGTACGAATCCTTATCAGCATCATCACTAGCGACAATGTCCGAATGAACCTTACGTGCTTCTTCCCACATCTTCTTCACAGCATCGATGCGTGCCTGAATAATATTCTTATTCAGCGACGCACGTGGCTTAGCTATCAATCGGCTACGCATGCCCCTGATTTCCGCTAAACGCCTTGCCTGTGCAGCTGTCAGCTTCTTCAGCGCTGAAGGAGCCATGGTAGAACGGCTTTCCCAGAAACACGATTAAAAGCGAACGAGAGAAAAAACGACAAAAAGACAAAATTCGAAAAAAAAAAGAAAAAACTGCACTCGTCCGGGAAGCTGAAAGTTAATAGTGGTCGAGAGAAGGAAAATAAACTCACGGATGAAGAGCGAAGTCAAAACGACAGCAGAATGCGCGGCACGAGTGTGATAATCGCCACTCAGTACCGAGAATCGACGTGTTTACGTTGCGGGCCTACTGCACAGCGCCGCAGCGCCGAGCTGACGCACGAAGTCCTAGCGCGCTCGCTAACAACGGCCGATTCTACGAACCGCCGACCGACGCCGGTAGCGACTCGCTCGCTTACAAGATTTGATTTTCGAAATTATTGATTTTCAACCCAGCGTTCACTCACTCCTCACCCGGGGCACCATGAACAAGCTAATGAGTTCTATATATATGTATACTAAAGTGGTGGATTGAGTGAGGGAAGGCTGGGTGAATAATCAAACACAAACACAATTTATTTCGCGGGAAAAATAAGACGACTTGCCTCGGCGTAAAAACTCTCACGGAGAAGAGAGAAAAGCCGGGACAAGCGAATGATTTTATTCTGAACAAACAAGAGAAATTGTACAAAATGAAAGTGACTCTACGATAGGCAAAATAGAGTGATAAAGAGAGACGCAATTACAATTAACGCACGCCGCGAGGTACCTTTGAACGCTGGAGAGCTCTCCTACCTTTTCGCAGAACGCAACGTGGACGGCGCGACGTAAAGCCCTGGCCGCACGTGGGTGGGATGCACCTTCCTCGGTCGCAGGACGCCTCGACGTCTCGAGGGAACCTATCCTGGACCACGGGCAGACCTTTGCAGCCCTGCCGCGTAGGAGCGATCGCCGGGTGGAGATCGACACGTCGAGGAAGCTCGCACGTGGCCGAAATCCCAACACTCGAAGCGCACACACAAGACAAAGCACACCGGTCGCAAACCACACACACTACGGTTTAGTATTAACTTTAAGAAAAACCTTTCACTATCTTTTGGAGATACAACATTTAATCATCCTATGGTACCATATTTATAATTACGCGATCGTTTTATCCAAGATTTCGTTTTTTGATCAAATCTGTAATATTGCTGAATTTTAACATATTTAATATTTTTTGCAAAATCATCCGTTTTATTTAATTTAAACCATGCCGTTAAAGTAGTTTCCGTGTTGCGTAATGCATAAAAGCCACCACCACTTAGATGTAAACGGTTAAGAAAGTTTTCACGATTATTTACATGAATATAGCAACCCAACTTATTTAATTTGGAGTAATGGAATCAATACCTTAGAAGCTAACAAATTTCGATGTCTTTTTCCAATTAGTATTCGAATCACATATCACAACAAAACGAAAATAACAAATATCAAATAATCAATGCCTTTTAATTTCATTTTTAGTAATTTAAAATAATTTAATTTATTGTTAAATTTTAAATAATATCACTTATCATAATGTTACTTCTACTATTACAGTCAAGCGTCAAAAAATGCGCAATAACAAAAGTGTATAATGTTAACACTGTCCTCAATGTTTAAAGAATTGATAAATATTCTTCAATTAAAATTTCAATCACATATCACAAAAATGCTCACTTAAATGCTTCACTTAAAATCTAATTTAAACAAATGTGTTATATCATTTCATTTAATTCTACAAAAACATCAACTGATTGTAATTTAAGGTATCAACAGCCTACGTATCAGGGTCTGTTCTCACCGTGTGTAAGGGCATGTGTGCGAAGCACGACTTTGAGTGTTCTACTGCGTTCCAACAAAGAAATCGAATGAAAACGACTGTTGTCTTAAATGCGCACATATATCTCACACACCATCTACTAGACAAAATCGAAATCAAAACATAAGCATAGAACTTTTGTTTCTCTAAATATATCTATCTTTTGCCTCTCTAAATACTCTAATTTAATGCATTAAAATCTAAGTATAGTTCTTAGCTATTCTTAGTTAATGTCGTATGTATTAAATGTAACATTAAAAGTGGGGGTTGGCGAGCAGAGCGAGCAGGGGGGTATTCCCTCTACTGTGTGTGTGTGCGTGTGTGTATATATATATCCGTATAAGCTACTGCGGCCAATCCCCTCTCCGAGCATCCCATCTCCGAGCGCCCAAAAAGAGCTTACTCTCTGAGCGCCAAAAGAGAGTTTCTACTATAGTAAAAAAGTGTCGTTTTGAGCGTGACAATTTTGCTTATCTTACACTTTTTTTAGCCTAGCCCTTATCTGCCAAGCGTGCGTAACGTGCAATAAGGAACTTCGTTCCAAAATTTGAGTTCGACATCTTATGTATTACCACAATACCGTGCGACGGGGTGACCGTCTAAACGGTAAATAGTCCTCTCTCTCTCTCTCTCTCTTTCTCCATGGCTCTGTCTGAACTGAATCACCAGTAATAAATACTTATATTGGGTGATATGCATTGTAGAACAGAGAGAGAGCCGAGAAACAGCCGAGTAGCAGTCGGGAGATAGAGAGAGAAGTACGTAGCAGCCCGCCGCACCACTACCAGCACAAGCACACACACGCGCATCAAGCCAGAGCAGTGCAAGCATCACCGGAGCCGCGCGAGTCGAGAGAAGACTAGGCAGCTGGGAGGGGGAAACTCCTTGCAGCGGTGAGCGCTGGTGTATGTCGCGAGAATGTATGTGTGAGGCAGCGTGTGTCTGTAGTGTTAAAATTGGCGTTGTAGAATAAAACGTAGAAATTGTAAGAGTATGCTAACTATGCGATAATGAAGTAAAGAAAATGTAATCAATATTTATGAGAAGAATGTTCTGTCAGAGAGCGCGTAATCACGATGCAAAGTATAGATGTATGTAGTGCGCATGCATGAGAATGTATGCGAGGCGACGCGATACGAGTCGAGGAGAAGACTCGTTCACTTTGTTCTGAGCAGCAGCCCAACCAACAGCCCTCCGGTTTTTGTCTCTTGAGAAAAAGTATAGTTTTCTTTTGATAGTTTTTCGCGCGTTTCACAGGGAACGAGCCAGCATCAGTACGAGAGGAAGGTTGCTGTTTTTGGTAGACTTAGAGTTAGAGGTAGTGTCGTGGGAGTATTGGTGAAGCCCCCTCTCCCTCTCTCCCTCTCCCTCTCTCTCTCTCTCTCTCTCTCTCTCTCTCTCTCTCTCTTTTACGCTCCATACCTTACGGTGTGGTACTACATTGCACTGCAAGCAGCTAACGCTACGTGTAACAGAAGCTATATATGCTTACAGATGCTAAAAAGTTTATGACAAAATTGCAGTATTTATATTACTCTTCAAACATTGTAGATTAAATTTACAAATATTAATTAGTTATAAACTGCGAATCACAATAATGCGCAGTTGCAGATTACAAGCGTTGCATAAACAATATGTTTATTCAAGCATTTATTGACAAAAGCAAGCGAAGTCAAAATTTTGCAGTATTAAAATGTGATGTGATTAGGATATCGCGGGTTTTATCATACAGGCGCTCGTGTATAGGAAGGTTAAGGTGGTAGTAATTTTGGCATAACTCGCAGTTATATGCTTTGTCACAATGTTAAAGGTGACAGTATGGATTGCAGTGAAGTTAGTCCATTTTAAAAGTACTATGTTGATTATCTTTATTGAAATACTGCAACGGCCACATTTTGGGTCCGTGCAGGTACGGCCCTGATCTACTAGCTCAGGTGCCGCGGAGCGCAGGTACAGGGCTGCCTCGGTCTCTCTCTCTCGCGCTTACACGGCTCCCATACGATTATCGATCGTATGAGTGCCGTCGACGCAGCAGATCCACGCCGCAAACGAGATTTCGTGCGCCGCGCATACCCCTCTCCTAGCGGTCCCGCTTCGCTCGTCGCCTCGCTGACTAGCTCGAGTGAAGCAGCGTTTCAGTACATTTCCTTCCTCCAATAGACTACAACACTCCACACGATTCCTATACAGATGAAACCACGTGCCAGAGTGTTCCAGAGGAAGCCAGGTCCTAGCTGCTCGAGTTGCCGTTTTGCCTCGCCGCTGGACTCTATGTATTCGTAATTTTAATCTTTTAGTTTAACAAATTAACATTTGCATTTTAATTTATTTCTCGCACCCGGGGATCTCCACACCAGACTGATCCGGGGAGTCTATTCCTTCGGGAAAGACTCAGCGCATAATTAACCAATTAACTCTGCCATCGACAGACGCAAAAGAGACAGCTTTCGCTGTCCGGCTGGTGGTGATTATATCACGTCCCAGTCGGTTGTCTATGGTCGCATTCCGCAAATTATGCGTAAACTAACATTGTCATCATAACACCTCGTAAAGTTAACCAAATAATAAACAACAATTACGAGGATTACACATTACGTAATTCCAACCTAATGTTTAACAATTTACAGGTAATCCATCCTACGACTGTCAATTTTCACCACGATATATAGTTTAATTGATTCTTTCCTTTTGCTATAATATTACTCATTTTTTCTTTAATTTAATCACGTTGATATTTAGATCGGCTCAAGACTTACTTTCCGTGTAATTATTCCGTTGAACACCGGATCTCGTGTCTGGATACATGGTGATGGCAAATAAGTCATCTCACATATAATTGATTTGTTTCAATATAATTATTTAAATATATCTTTCATAAATCGTAATATTGTTCGCGTATTATCACATCAGTAAATCAATCTTCATAGCTTAAATTTGTAATCGATCTTTTCTATACACAACCTCAAGTTACTCTATCACATTTCATCTAACAATACATTTACATTTCACTAACCATTATTGTAAACAATCTTTTCTTGCCTTATAGGTTCTACTTGATTCATATGAAAGCAGTCAATATTCTCATATTATTGAATAATATTATAATCTTCGTATATAAAACAAATTGATGTGCTGAATCTCCGCAATTGTTGTTAACTTCGTTTCGGCTATTTCCGAGGTGGAGATTTTCTATGATTTAATTTATTCCAATTCTAGTTAATTGATGCGTTTGATAAATTCTTGAATAAGTCTTTGGTGATAAATAAAACGAATAAAGGCTGCTGGCCACAATCAGTTTGTAAATTCTAAATCTGTGTACCATTTATTTGACCTGCTGTCCGTCACCTACTTTCATTTATATCTGCTCCACAAGTCTCTAATTATTAGTCAGCAACTATATTGAATTATTCCAATGTAAAAAAATCAATCGAACTCACGAGTCTTACTTCGTACCGCATAAATAATTCAGCCACAAAATAAGATTCTCTCAATACATACACAGTCAATTAAATATTCTATATGAATTTATTTTTATCATTTTGCAGGATTAGATAAGGCGTATGGAAATATAAATCAAAGCATAATAAGAAGATCGTCTCGTATAATTATGAAACTAGCATTATACATGAATTCTTGTATTGGGACTATATACGAAGGCTTACAAAAATGTGCTGAGCTTGATGCGTAAGACATGATTATTTTTATCTAGAAAAAGTATAAGTTTTATACACTGCAGCGTCGGAAAGCTTCGCGACTTATTTACTTCGAGTTTTCTAAATAACCTTTTTACGTTTTACGATTTCTGTACCCTACTGCAAAATTTTACATGAGATCTTAAAAGAGATCTTAGTTAGATCTCATGTAATATCTCACGCCAAAATCTTATCTAAATTAGGAGGAAAAAGTAAGTTATATATCTAAAAACCTAATAAATCGGCTTTAACTGTTGAATGAAATGCCATATTAGTGCTACCGTCTGGATGATACATCGAAAAATGGAGATATTAAAGTGTTATAAAGTTATTTCTATATTTTTACATTTTAAATTTTTTTACAAAATTTTACATGAGATTTTACATGCGATCTCAGCTAAGATTTTAAGTGAGACCTACATAGCACTCAATCATTCAGGAAAATAGCTTGGAGGTTGCAATTATAGATTTGTCAAATTAAAAAAAAAACCGCTGCCAAGTCATTGGCACTTAGCTTCCTCCTATTCTGCTAGTGGAAGATAATTACATGGGACAATCAACTCATTCTTTGATTTAAATATTCGCTACTATTAGCTCCTGGGAGAGAGGTCTCACCGGAGATCCGCTCGGGACTGAAGCCCCGAGCTCTCTTAAGACGAGAGAGCGCGGGCGTCGGAGAAGGGGGAAAATATTCCAACCTTGTGGGTAGCAGTCTTTTAGGTACACTATTGTTGAATATATTGTATAAATCATATCATAATAAAAAGCAAAAATATTTTTTCAAAAATCGAAAAATGGCCATGAAATGGTCATAAAATAGTCTAAATCTTAAAAGAAAATTTACTCGAATTCAGAATCAGAAAACATATATGCACGTCCAATCTTATTACGATCGATCACGTAGTTCCAGAATTATAACAGTATACGTACGCACACATGCACGCACGCACGCACGCACACACATACAGACAAAACCATCTGCAAGGACATTTTATAAAACCATGAAAACTCTCAAAATATACTAAGCTTTAATTATCAAAGTATATGGTTTAACAAAAATAATAATGTTCAGTCACACAGAGTATACAGGGTGCGAGTTGAAGAACTAAAAGGTTTCATAAGCTACAAAAAGAACCTAGCGAAAGTGATCAAAAGATCAATCTTTTCCTAAAATATTCAACTCAATTTAAACCATTTTACTCCCGTAATCGTACGAGATAAAAAAAACATTTATTTTAGTTTTTGATTTTTATCTCAAAAACTAGTCGCCAAAATTGCTTAAAATTTTTACAACTAGTAGATATCGTTGTTTTTCATTGTCATAAATTTTTTTAAAACATTTAACTATTTATTTATGAGTTATATATGGTTTGCGAAAAATTACCTTTTATATCATAAAAAATGAACAGATCAGTCAATCTAGAAAATCTTGCGGGAAAAAGAGACAAATTTATGTTCTTTTAGATACACTATTGTTGAATATATTGTATAAATCATATCATTATAAAAAAGCAAAAATATTTTTTCAAAAATAGAAAAATGGCTATAATATGGCCATAAAATGGTCAGAATCATAAAACAAAAAATGACCTAAATTCAGAATTAGAAAAAATACATGCATGTCAAATTTTATTACGATCCGTCGCATGGTTCCAAAATTATGGCGGTATACGTACACACACACACACACACACACACACATACACACACACACACACACACACACACACACAGCCATCCGCACGGACATTTTCTAAAAACGTATGATTCGTACTCCAAACACCTCCAAATGCGTTTCCACGAAGTATTAGCAAAAGTGAAAATTTTACAATTACAAAGCTTCCTCTTGAGAAGGAAACAATATATTTATTGATCTTTTAAATGTGACATACAGCGTTTGTGTAGTATTATCATAAGATTATCAATCTTTTATTAACATTGTAATACAGTTCAAAACTTTTCATAACAATGCGATGTATATAAATATGTATCAGAATATTGGTTATTAAATATAATAAATCAATACCATTTAATATAATATTAGTGTTGTTAGAGCAAACATATAGGCCAGCCAACAAAGCAAAATTATGCCCATTTAGGACATTAAATTTAGCAGAAAACCAACTATGCGATTATGTCAAGAGCAGTAAGTAGAAGGAAAATGCACATTTTCCAACTCCTAAATCATTGGCTTATGCTTTGTTATTAACAAATTAGTACAAAAAATCGCACTTTTTTAATTGCTTCCTCCTCAAGAGGAAGCTATGTAATAGTAAAATTTTCAGTTTTGCTAATACTTCGTGGAAACGCATTTGGAGGTGTTTGGAGTACGAATCATACGTTTTTAGAAAATGTCCGTGCGGATGGCTGTGTGTGTGTGTGTGTGTGTGTGTGTGTGTATGTGTGTGTGTGTGTGTGTGTGTGTGTACGTATACCGCCATAATTTTGGAACCATGCGACGGATCGTAATAAAATTTGACATGCATATATTTTTTCTAATTCTGAATTTAGGTCATTTTTTGTTTTATGATTCTGACCATTTTATGGCCATATTATAGCCATTTTTCTATTTTTGAAAAAATATTTTTGCTTTTTTATAATGATATGATTTATACAATATATTCAACAATAGTGTATCTAAAAGAACATAAATTTGTCTACTTTTTCCCGCAAGATTTTCTAGATTGACTGATCTGTTCATTTTTTATGATATAAAAGGTAATTTTTCGATAAACATATATAACTCCAAAAATAAATAGTGAAATGTTTTGAAAAAATTCATGACAATAAAAAACAACGATATCTACTAGTTGTAAAAATTTTAAGCAATTTTGGCGACTAGTTTTTGAGATAAAAATCAAAAACTAAAAAAAATGTTTTTTTTATGTCGTACGATTACGGGAGTAAAAAGGTTTAAATTGAGTTGAAATTTTAGGAAAAGATTGATCTTTTGATCACTTCGGCTAGGTTCTTTTTGTAGCTTATGAAACCTTTTAGTTTAAAAGATATTAAGATTCAAATTTTTCAACTCTCACCCTGTATGCTCTGTGTGACTGAACATTATTATTTTTGTTAAACCATATAATTTGATAATTAAAGCTTAGTATATTTTGATAGTTTTCATGGTTTTATAAAATGTCCGTGCAGATGCTTTTGGCTGTGTGTGTGTGTGTGTGTGTGTGTGTGTGTGCGTGCGTGCGTGCGTGCATGCATGAGTGCGTATGTATATTGTTATATTTCTGGAACGTTATTAACGATTCCGCAATTACTGGTATTTTTTTTATTACGATATATGTAAGGTATTTTAGGAGTTCACGGAGCTCTATCCTTTTGATATCCACCTTAACCCCCACTCCCCTGATACCCGTCCCCTACAAGTGTCTTTCTAACCTATCCTTTTAGTATCGAATAGTAGCGAATATTTAAATCAAAGAATGAGTTGATTGTCCCATGTAATTATCTTCCACTAGCAAAATAGGAGGAAGCTAAGTGCCAATGACTTGGCAGCGGTTTTTATTAGAGAACGAAATTACGAAGAGAATGAGATCTTGAATAAAGCAATCAGACAATTAAAACCAAAGTTATTGCGAAAAAACCAAAAAATTCGCCATTTTTTCAATATTTAATATTGAGAAATGAAACGTTGCACACAGATAGCTATTGACACATAGTTCATGTGTGCAAAACCCGGTTTCTGTCGAACAAGTTTTTACGCAATCCCCGTTGGAAAATTTTTGGTGATTTTTCCGCGCAGGGCTGGATAATCGTCAATTCGTTCAAATGAACTTTTTCTATAAAATGCATTCTATGGAAAAACCGAAATATACGTTTTGTAGCAGTACCTGTCTTGTTTCCAAATCTTTTGTAAAAAGTTTATTTGGACAATGAGACGAGTATCCAGCCCTGCGCGGAAAAATCACAAAAAATTAATCAAAAGCTATTTGTCCTACAGAAACCGGGTCTTGCACACATGAACTATATGTCAATAGCTACCTGTATGCGAAGTTGTTACCCCCCCCCCCCCCCTCTCAACGACTGCCGCGGGCAGTTGCTTTCAAGCGTGATTCCCTCTCTCCCGCAGTCCCTTACGCGCAGTCCCCCCCCCCACTCTTACTAGCGCGCCGGCGCTAGTAGTAGGGGCAAAGAAGATTCTACCTCAAGTTACTATCAGAGTTTCGATTCCTACCTTACCGACCCCGATAACTGTCGGTCGGTAAGGCAGTTCTGCCTTATCAGCCCTCCTCCCCGTGGCATCCCGCGTCCAGCAGTTCCCTGCAATACTGGCTGGGGATCGATGCTGGCATCCGGCGCGCCTGCAATACCGGCTGGGGGATCGATGATGGCGTCCCGCGCCTGCAATACCGGCAGCCCACGTTCTCTTTAGGAGAAAAAAAATCGATGATCGATGATGGCATCCCGCGTCCCGCGGTTCCCTGCAATATTGGCAGGAAAAAATCTATGATAGATGACGATCGTTTTTTTTAGCTGTAACCTGCTGTTGCCCAACACGATGATCGATGATGGCATCCCGCGTAAATATATGATCGATGACGATCGTTTTTTTAGCTATAACCTGCTGTTACCCATGGTCTGCGTTAGAAAAAATAAATCGATGATCAATTTCTGTTATACCGACCCGTTGACGATGAGAACAGAGTGGACTACTACTACTTGGATTGAAAATCACGTTGTTTACTTGTATGTATAATTTTATAAATCACATCTCGCCGAACGGGTAAGTCAGTAAGACATCCGGCTGGCAACCACAAGGTTCCCGGTTCAAATCTCCAGCATAGCATATTAATCTTTTTCGTTTTCTCACTAAAAACTACTGTAAATGATGTACACATTCATCTATACATATCACTACACTATTCACTTTTTTTAATTCACGGTTTAGTACTGAAATTATACATTTTTTTTTGTTCTTTTATATATATATATATATATATATATATACTAGGGGGGGGTACCCCCTGCTCGCTCCGCTCGCCAACCCCCAAATTTCAATTTACGAATGTACTTTAAAAAATTTATTTGTAAATTCATTGTATATAAAAAAATTCAGTATAAAAATAACAATCATAAAAATGTTTAATCGTCTTCTGTTTTGTCGTCCGATCCAGTACTGTAGTATCCAAAAGATACTGAAAGATTTTTTTTTAAATTAATATTGAACCGAGCAAGAGGTTCAACTTCATTTGAAGATTTAAAAATTCATAAAGGTATAACGTATCAAACATACAAAGACGCAGCGCTTGCAATGGGCTTGATAGAAGATGATTCACATGTTTTTATTATTTTTGAAGAGGCTTGTCACATTATGTTACCATTTCAATTACGAAATTTTTTTGCATGGTTTATTTTAGCAGAAAACATACAAGCTAATACAATTTGGAATAAATTTAAAAATTCTTTTACAGAAGATTTTAAAACAAATAAAGAAAATAATGCTCTATCTCATATTCAAACTATATTAGAGAACGAGGAAAGATCATGCAAAGATTTCAGTTTACCAGAATCAAATATGACTATTGAAAATAATGAAACATCTACAGATCATGTTTTGCTTAGTGCTGATACCTTTCAACGTATGTTCAATCAATTAACTACTGAGCAAAAGTCACTTTTTGAAGAGTTAATTGACAACAAAGACAAAATTTACTTTATTGATGGTCCGGGAGGTTCAGGAAAAACATTTTTATACAAAACATTAATTTATTATTACATGTCATTAAACAAAAAAGTTTTGTCAATGGCATGGACTGGAATAGCATCTATTTTATTACCTAAAGGTTTAACAAGTCTCCCACCCCCTCCACCAGCCCCTCATGTCCCCTCACTTTTTTACGGTGAAATTGTTCAAAACTTACGTTAGTTTGTTAGAAGGGTCAATCCCCTCACCCACTCCACCCCCCTCCAACCCCCTCCATTTCCCTTTCATTTGACGCCCCCTCCACCTTTCCCCTCCACCGGCCCCTCACCGGCCCTCCACTTCATTGTCCGCTGGACCATGATAGTTTTCACGAAAAAGATCAATGTACTCTATTTTGCTTACTGCCTTCATTGACAGTTTTCCACACCACCAGGGGTACTGCTCAGAAGCACATCTGATACTTCAGAAAAAATATAATGTACTTTTCATGGCGCGGCTTGATTTTTTTTCTTTTTTTTTATATTTATCTGTATAAAAGTTCTACACATAATTTTATCTAATTTCAGTGATCATTATACAAAATTATGTTTTTTTAACAATTTTATACAATAATCTTAAAAAACAATAAACCGCTGGATCCATCGCCAAGAGCCCTATTACCACGCGAAACGTAAAGAATGTTACGATAATTTTTGAAATCAAGGCCCAAAATTACCAAAATTGTAAAATGCAAATACAAACAATTTTGGAATGCCAGCAATACAGACAAACTTTTGAAATGCAAAATATCAAAAAATGTCCATTCACAAAATATATAATAGACTTAATTAATCTTTCGCATGTGATCCCTGAATATATTATGCCTATATTTGGATGATAATGATTTTAATCGTAAGCTTCAGGCATCACTCTTTTCACATTGCTTTTGGAAACTAATTTGTTTTTAGCGAAATTTTAAAATATTTTGTTTGTTAAGTCACATTTCTGTAGTGGAGATTGATCGAGTTCTTGCAAAATTTTTTTTTTGGACACGTTTCTAATTTCATCAAAATTTTTATAAATTCACTTTTTGAATTTAAATAACGTAAAATCATTTTCATATTGGGAAGTAAGTTGATATCAATCATGATGCATACAAGAAAATATGCATTGATATATAAGCTTACTTCCTCAATTATGTGCTCTTCATCTTGAATATTTAGTGCTTGTAAAGATAATTTCTTTTGTTCTCCAGGCAACTGCACGTGATTTTGAGTGGGATCCCATTTCCATTGTCATGATATATTGTCTATAAAATAATAAATGTAAGACAGAAGGTCGGTAAACATCTCTTGACAAAAAACTAAAAAGTTTTTTTCTGAAATTTAAGATTATAAGAGTATGGTGCTCATGATATTAGTGAAGTGGCGTAAAACACGATGTATGATGCGGTGTGCAAGATAATAAAAAACATACCCAAACTGCCACTAAAATTTTAAAAAACGCGCTGGATTTGAGCACTTCTACAGATTATTTTATAAAACACAATAGTACAAACAATTCTCTCCAACAGTTGTTACAAATATAATAGGTTTATATTTTACCATTTCGAAACTCAGACACACTCAGTTGACTAAAGAGTTGAGAGAGGTGAAATATGGAGTCGTAGCAATGTATATGTCGTGTACATCCATGGATATCACGACAAGAAAGAACAACAAATATGAATCAAAAAATTTTATACAACTTTTGTATTAATTAAATTTCTCTCCAACTATATCTTTTATTGATTCACCTGTATCATTTGATGTGTATATTGTTAGCGTTTCTACATCGAGACAATGCGACATATAATTGCTGAGAAACAATGCCGTCTTCAAATTATATTCCTATGAATCAAAACTTGGGCCTTGAGATTTCTTGATTGTAATGGCAAACGCTAGAGTGATTGAAATTGTTTCGAACAAGAGTAAAAGGAAAGGGACGAATTTTCAGTATTTAGTGTGCCCCTCCCACCCCCTCCACCAGCCCCTCATGTCCCCTCACTTTTTTACGGTGAAATTGTTCAAAACTTACGTTAGTTTGTTAGAAGGGTCAATCCCCTCACCCACTCCACCCCCCTCCAACCCCCTCCATTTCCCTTTCATTTGACGCCCCCTCCACCTTTCCCCTCCACCGGCCCCTCACCGGCCCTCCACTTCATTGTCCGCTGGACCATGATAGTTTTCACGAAAAAGATCAATGTACTCTATTTTGCTTACTGCCTTCATTGACAGTTTTCCACACCACCAGGGGTACTGCTCAGAAGCACATCTGATACTTCAGAAAAAATATAATGTACTTTTCATGGCGCGGCTTGATTTTTTTTCTTTTTTTTTATATTTATCTGTATAAAAGTTCTACACATAATTTTATCTAATTTCAGTGATCATTATACAAAATTATGTTTTTTTAACAATTTTATACAATAATCTTAAAAAACAATAAACCGCTGGATCCATCGCCAAGAGCCCTATTACCACGCGAAACGTAAAGAATGTTACGATAATTTTTGAAATCAAGGCCCAAAATTACCAAAATTGTAAAATGCAAATACAAACAATTTTGGAATGCCAGCAATACAGACAAACTTTTGAAATGCAAAATATCAAAAAATGTCCATTCACAAAATATATAATAGACTTAATTAATCTTTCGCATGTGATCCCTGAATATATTATGCCTATATTTGGATGATAATGATTTTAATCGTAAGCTTCAGGCATCACTCTTTTCACATTGCTTTTGGAAACTAATTTGTTTTTAGCGAAATTTTAAAATATTTTGTTTGTTAAGTCACATTTCTGTAGTGGAGATTGATCGAGTTCTTGCAAAATTTTTTTTTTGGACACGTTTCTAATTTCATCAAAATTTTTATAAATTCACTTTTTGAATTTAAATAACGTAAAATCATTTTCATATTGGGAAGTAAGTTGATATCAATCATGATGCATACAAGAAAATATGCATTGATATATAAGCTTACTTCCTCAATTATGTGCTCTTCATCTTGAATATTTAGTGCTTGTAAAGATAATTTCTTTTGTTCTCCAGGCAACTGCACGTGATTTTGAGTGGGATCCCATTTCCATTGTCATGATATATTGTCTATAAAATAATAAATGTAAGACAGAAGGTCGGTAAACATCTCTTGACAAAAAACTAAAAAGTTTTTTTCTGAAATTTAAGATTATAAGAGTATGGTGCTCATGATATTAGTGAAGTGGCGTAAAACACGATGTATGATGCGGTGTGCAAGATAATAAAAAACATACCCAAACTGCCACTAAAATTTTAAAAAACGCGCTGGATTTGAGCACTTCTACAGATTATTTTATAAAACACAATAGTACAAACAATTCTCTCCAACAGTTGTTACAAATATAATAGGTTTATATTTTACCATTTCGAAACTCAGACACACTCAGTTGACTAAAGAGTTGAGAGAGGTGAAATATGGAGTCGTAGCAATGTATATGTCGTGTACATCCATGGATATCACGACAAGAAAGAACAACAAATATGAATCAAAAAATTTTATACAACTTTTGTATTAATTAAATTTCTCTCCAACTATATCTTTTATTGATTCACCTGTATCATTTGATGTGTATATTGTTAGCGTTTCTACATCGAGACAATGCGACATATAATTGCTGAGAAACAATGCCGTCTTCAAATTATATTCCTATGAATCAAAACTTGGGCCTTGAGATTTCTTGATTGTAATGGCAAACGCTAGAGTGATTGAAATTGTTTCGAACAAGAGTAAAAGGAAAGGGACGAATTTTCAGTATTTAGTGTTGGAGGGGCTGGAGGGGGGTGGAGGGGATTTTTGCTTAAAATCACGCTTAGATCTATATAATATAGGGTGGATATATACACACACACACACACTTTATCACACTATTCAATGTAATAATAAGGGAGAGGATATATAAATAATGAAAAATATATGTTTATATTTAATAATATTATCTTTAAAAAAAAATAAATACATCTAATCAACTATATCAACGCCCCCTTTATTCAAATAGTTTACATATTCTCTAAGTACCCATGCACGCAACGCTATGACATTTTGCAAAGCACAGTTTTTTACCCATCCTTCACGATGGTATACGCATACTTCAGGCCGTCGAAATCCTGGTGTATGCAGCGATGGACAATGCATATCTTCTAAATTGTAAACATCATTTACATACCGCTCTAAGATGCTCTTTTTATTCAAACCCTTAACATTATACTTTATTCGAATATCATCTCCTCCAATCATTCTAAGCTCTTTAATGACATCTTGGATATAATTAAATGGTCTAGTTCCCATATCCTATTCAAGCCCATGATAGTTACGCTACAGCCAACTGTTTTCCCTAGCTTTGTTACGTGAAAAACCCGAGGGGTTTTTTCCGTTGATTAAAATATTGATTTTTGTGAGAGAGTTTGCGCATCAATTCCCCTGTACAGGGAAACGCTTTTCAAGAAAGAATTAAGCGCTCTTATTTATCTAAACAATGGATTTATAAATCGAATCTGAACTTGAAATCTGTAGTGAAATCTATTACAAAATCTATGGGTCCGCCGGCTTCAATGCCCGATCACGGAGTGACGAGAAGCTTGGCTTGGGGCGCTCGGAAGTCTTCCGGACCTCCCACGCTGTCCCAAGCTTTATTTCCCCGCCGCTACGTCACAGCGTCGACGCTTGTTGCACTCATTAGGCCTTACGGGGCCTGGCAACGGTCAAGCGCCGAAACTGCAATCGCAGCATCGCACGCGCGCAAGTAGCCATCGGCGGGGAAGGTGTTTAGCTCAGCGAGATTCTTGGTCACTTGACATTTTAGTGGCCTTGAATACTCGCTATGCTTTTTGTATGTGGAACTTTCTCGAAGCTATATTTGAAATAGAATCTCGAATAATAGCCACGGGAAAGTTGTCACATTACAAGCTTCTTCTCTTGATAATTGATCCCATGCACGAGGTGGTTGAAATACATACACTCTTGGTATTAAGGAGGTTCACCACTAAATTCATTTTCATAGGCAATTAATGAAACTTTGAGTGAGTTATTGTAATCTAAAGTAGGCTGTCGTTAGCCACGCGCGCACGCACACTAGCGCCGCCGGCGTGTACGTGTGAGTCTCTCGCTCACCGACGTGGCGCGCCTAACGTTGTGTGCGTGCGGCCGGTAGAGGCGCGTTCAAAACTCTCTGCGCTGCGAAGAGGGGGAAGCCATGCGGAGAGAGCGCAGCAGCGAGCCAAACCTTTGGCAGGGACTGTTGGTGGTGAACCTCCTTAAGAGACCATCGACGTCGACTCCCACTTATGAGTTTGCCTCCCCTCTATCTTACCGCCACTATCCTTCTCCCCCGCTATCTTACCGCCAGCTCGCGCGCTGACTCAAGGCCGTTCTTGCGTGCTTCCTACTGGCGCTCTCATAAACTATGCGCATGCAGTCAAAGCTATTTCTCTCTCTCTCTCCTGCTCTGTCGTCTGCTCTCCGTAAGTACTAGACGCCTTCACTCGACACTCCTCTTTCGAACTGCTATTCTGCTGTTTTCTGCCTTCGGGCGTGTTTTTCTTACAGTTCGTTGCACGCTCCTTATTGCAACCTTCAGCTTGTCATAATTTTCGCTGGAGGCTGCACTCACCACACGCTGTCAATTCTACTGCAAATTTTCGCACTCAATTCTAACCTCAAACTGCTTCGCTTGGCTTGGCGTCGCACAGTGGGCGGAAAAGCGAAAAAAGTGATCAAAAGTCTTGATTCACTCGAAATTACGGCTAAATGACTCTATAAGGGCTCATTTTGTTCGTTGTGTAATGGGGAACAAAACAAAGTGTATTGCCGAAATATCGGACAATATACATATATATAATATTGACGAATATATCACACTTTCTCTTATACCAGAAATATCGCTTTTTCCAAACCTCATATCTCCACAAAAAATGAAGATATCGATCTGATTTTTTTTTCTAAATTGAACCCTGGGTGATACCAATTGAGAATGCTAGCATCCCCTACCGAGGGGGTGAGATTGGGGGGTCAGAGGATGAAAACATGGAAAATCGCCGAAAAATGCTTTAAAGGATTTTAGTGGATGGTGAAAACGTTTATGACAATGATTTTATCAACATCCCTCAGTTTGAGCATCCATCCCTCACACTCTAGGGGTGAAATTGAGGGGCGAGAGCGTGAAAGCATGGAAAATCGCCGAAAAATGCTGCAAAGGGTTTTCGTGGATGCTGAAAACGTTTATCACAATGATTTTATCAACACCCCCCACGTTGTTTATGATTTTCCATTACCATCCCTTACTTTAACCGTGAGAGTGATGGGCAAGAGGGTCAAAATAGTTTTATTCACGGCTTAAGTATAATAGCCACTTTATTCCCTGAAGAGCGGGACTAAAGTAGCTTTTTATTTCCTCGTATATTTTTTTTCCCGCAAATGGGGGAATAAAGTTATTTTATTCCCGCAAATGGGCGAATAAAGTTATTTTATTCCCTCATTTGCGGGAATAAAGTCTTTATTCCCGCAAATGCGGGAAAATTTTTAAAAATTTTAAAAAAATTAAAAAATTAATAAATTTTTGGAAAATTTTCATAATTAACACCTTTTTGGAAAAATTAAAAAATTTTAATGTTAAAAATGTTTGAAAAACTTAAATTTTAGAAAATTGAAAATTTTGAAAATTTAATTTGTATTGACATAAGTCCCACTTTTCAAGGGAACAAAGTGGCTACACAGTTAAGTCGTGAATAAAGTTCTATATGCAACACGGGACTAAAGTCGATTATTCCCTCGGGTGATTATTGTCCACCCGCGGAAATCATCTATGACTTTAGTCCCTTGTTGCATAATGTACTATTATTAATAGCTCTATTTTGTTTCAAGATGTATCATAAAGAAACGAAAAATAATATTGATTTTTGAAGTGTGCACTCTTTAACCCTAGAATAAGAAATACTGGAATTCTAAACGAGTTTTCCTTAAATTTCGTAACCTATGGTTTAATTTTAAAAAATTTCTATACAATTATTTACTACACGAAAATTTTTTGTACTAATATTTCATTGTTTTGGTGTATGGTGTAGGATTATTTTCGAGTACAGTTTATTCAGCGTATTTATATATGTGTATATTATATATTATAGCGTATTTATATATTATATATTATATATATATATATATATTATATGTTTTAATAAAATCTCACAACCCATGCCACTACGCACCCCAAACTCATATGAATTATTAAATCATATCTTATTTAATAATGATTAAAAATCACTTGTAACAATTTTTCTTTATAAAAATATTTTTTTTCAATACATATGTTTTTCATTTAATTACCTCTATAATGTTCATTAATTTTTAAATCTTCATTTGTTATACTCACATATACTTTTATAATTTTATTATTATTATTATTATTATTATTATTATTATTATTTATGACGAGGAACAATGTTAACTCGTCATAACCTTCCCAGCATAAATATCATGATGTATAATAATCTATTACAGCTCTGTTACAGGCGAACGGCGGAGAGTGGAACGGGAGTAAGCACGGTAAGTGGGGGGAGAGAGAGAGAGAGGCTCGCGCGCGTGCCGCGTCTCGCGGAGAGAGAGACAGATTCGTTTAGACTCGCAGAGAGTAAGCATCGTGCGCGCGAATCCTTGACACGAGAAATACCGTTAGCTTTGTGAGAGCGACGTGCGAAGGCTCCCGGTTTATGACTGCAACCCAGAGGGTCCGACAGCGACTGCGCCTTGTTCGAGGTTCCTGTACGACTCCGCTACGTCCAAGGCTTCCGAGCGATTCCAACCACTCGCCTTCGAAGGAGACGTCCTGGGGCTTGTGCCGACTCTCGTCAACCGTAAGTGTCAGCTCTGCATCTCTCTCTCTCACCAGTGCCCTCCCCGTCTCTAACTGCACCGTTCGTTTGCGTCTCGCACACCCGCGTGTGTGCCCGTGTACCTACTTTTCGATTGAACAATATATGCTACATTTTCTACGCTACCCAGTGTGTCTTGATTGAACACCGGTCTTTACTCCTACTAAGTTCCCCGCCGCCTCCGCGAGCACGTGCATCGCTTCACGGTGCACGTGCGAATAAACTGCAGCTAGCCGAAATACGACCTTGACCTGTCCACCTACGAACTCGATAATACCCGAGGAAACGAGACTTGGTCTCGATTATTACGCGGTTGTCTCTCCGCTCCGGTAGCTGCACTGCACGCAGATAACGTCTGCGCGGCTATCGACACCGAGCAGAGCAGCCCCGTTATATATTATTATTATTATTATTATTTTTGTTTATCCGGAGAGTTGGAGAAATGCTTAATGCACCATGGCAGGAGCCGTGCGAGACTCCCCGTGTGTGGGACTCTCCTGGCGCGGGACAGACGCCAGGCATACCCACTAAAACTCCACCTCACATAGGGCCGCGAGAATCCCCCCGGTAGCCGCTTTCGCATTCCTTCGGGGGGTCGCCTGTCTTGTTACGACCTATAGGTCATCTATCGTCGTCTAGTCAGCTAAGCACCCGTCACTATTTTTCGCGCGGAGAACCGTCTCCACGAACGCCGTTATGTCGTCCCAATTCTGCTCGCTAGCAAGCATCGTTTTCACTACCGTGTCGGGCGTAAATGCCCCTACCGTCGCCTCTAAGATTCTACGCCTATCAGCCCACCGAGGGCAGTCAAAAAACGTGTGTCTCACGTCGTCCCGTTCGTCACCGCAGTATTTGCAACCCGGTGTCGCTACCTTGTTCATCGCGAACAGGTAACTCCTAAAGTAGCCGTGTCCGGAAAGAAATTGGGTGAGATAAAAATTGACCTCCCCCCATCTTCTGCCTACCCACGGGCCTACCTCCTTAATCAATGATTTCGTCCATTTCGCATGGCAGCATTCACTCCATCGCTCCTGCCATTTCCGCATCGTCCTACCGCGTTCCTCGGTTCGGATTTCCACCCTAGCCGATTCCCGAAGACTCTCGTAGATCCGCTTGCGTTCAATTGCAAGCAGATCCACGGGAATCACCCCCGCAATAACCATTGACGCGTCCCCGGATACCGTTCGGTACGAGCACGCGATCCGAAGCGCCCCTCTTCGTTGCACCGCCATTATCTGCTTACGATACTTTTTCTTCTGCATGGCATCGGCCCACACCTCCGCTCCGTATAAAAGAATAGAATTTGTGGTTGCCATTAAGAGTCGTCTGACTGCCGGTCTAGGCCCGCGCACGTTGGCCATTAATCGACTAAGCTGCGCCACCCTAATCGCCGCCTTTTCGCATACTCTATCTATATGCGCCCCGTAGTTCAGCTTCGTATCTAGGGTTACCCCCAGGTACTTGGCTGTCGGCTTCGTCGTTATTGTTACGTCTCCGACGCGCATCGGTATAATGGTCGAGGCACGCTTCCTAGTCAAGAGAACTATCTCCGTCTATTCGAATGCTAGCTGTAGTCCGTGGTCGGTCATCCATTTTAGCACGCGGGCCAATACCGCGTTCAATTTGCTTTGCGCGATCTCCACATTTCTAGCTGTTATAACCGCCGCTACGTCGTCCGCGTACCCGACGAGTTTAACGTCCTCCGGTACTTCTACTCTGAGTAACCCATCGTACAGAATGCCCCAGAAGTCCGGTCCCAAGATTGAACCCTGCGCCACCCCTGCCGTTATGGGCCTGCTCTTACGTCCCTCCACGGTTTCGTATTCGATCGTGCGCTCCCTCAGATAATCCTCTACGACTCGCATGATGTACCAAGGCACCCCAAACGATCGCAGAGAATCCAAAATGTCAACCCATCTAGCCAAATTGAATCCGTTTTTCACGTCTAGTGTCACGAGCAAGACCAATGGCCTGGCCGCATGGCACATTTCATCCGTTTTCTTGACCGTGTCCATTACTTCTCTGATCGCGCCGATTGTTGAGCGTCCCTTTCTGAAGCCGTATTGCTTGTCTGAAAGGTCTCCCGCCTCCCTGACGGCGCTTAATATTCGCGGCTTTATTAGCGATTCGCCTGTCTTTCCCATAGTGTCGAGCAGGCTCAACGGCCTGTACGATGGCTCCGCGCCCGCCTGACCTTTAGCTTTTTCAATTAAGACTAGCCTAGCCCTTTTCCACCGCGGACTGAACACGCCCTGCACCAGGCACTGATTGTACATTTCCAGGAGCAGCTCAGGCCGTTGTTTGGCAACGGCCTTAAGTATTTCCGCGGGAATGCCATCTAGTCCCGGAGCCTTACCGCTCTTCAGGGAAGAAGTTGCCACGATGAGTTCGCCTTCGCTAAAAAGGGGTATCTCATCCGTCAGTTCGTCCGTCATTTCTAATTGAGGTCGGGTGGGATGGGTGGGAAACAGCTTGTCAATTATCTTCTCGATCGCCTCTGCCGCCATCGGTTCCATTCGCCCCATTTCTCCTATTTTTCGCGTGACGATCGCGTATCCCTCGCCGAACGGATCGTTCTCTACATCATCTAGGATCTTGTACCAGCAGCGGCGCTTACTTTCTTTGATTGCGTCCCGGAGTCTCTTCTTCGCCTCGTCGTACCCGCGAGCAAGTTCTTGAGCCGTTGGGCGGTTATGGGCCCTTTGAGCTCTTCTTCTGGCTCGAAGGCTTTGCTTTCTAAGCTCAGCGATTTCGCCCGTCCACCAGTAAACCGGACGTCTGAGGTGGCCGGTGGATACTCGGGGCATCGTTGCGTCGCACATCTCGGTGATTAGCCTAGTAGTGCGTTCTACTAGGATTTCGGCTTTCTCACGTCCGCCTAGTTCGTCCGGAAGCCCATAAGAAGGTAATTCTGCGCTTCGCATTACCTCCGTAAGCGACTCCCGATTAAGACGTCGAGTGTTCCATCGTGGTTCCCGGCTGTTTCCGCTTCATCGCCTCTCTGCGCGTTCTAACTCGATGTTAAAAAGAATGTACTGGTGGTCGCTAGCAGTAAATTCTTCCGTAACGTCCCAGCCCCTTATCTTGGAGATCGTACTTCCCCCAGCGAAAGTTACATCCGGTATCGACTCCCCGAAACCTGGTCTGCGGTAGGTAGCTGTATTTCCCTCGTTCGCAACTACTAGTCCTATCCTTGCTGCCATCTCAAGTATCGCCCTACCTATCCTATTCGACTGTGGCATACCCTACTCTGTTAATCGCGCGTTAAAGTCGCCCCCGACTACTAGGTCTCCAGGAACATCTTTTATCGCGTCTTCTAGTGCCCCCAACCTTGTCGCGAAGTCAGCTGCAGTTAGGTTCGGTAACAGATACACGCTGAAGTAAGTGACGCGACCCACACTCACCCGCACGTAATCGTCTCCGGTTACCGCATCCGCGATTCCCCGCCTGGGCACCCAGACAGCGGCAGTTTTTGCACCGTTGGACACCCAGCCAGGTGCATCTCGGTTCATATACTGCTCACTTATGAGGAGGATATCCACACTCTCCTCCGCGATGAACTGCGGTAGGAGATCGTGAGCCAGCCTGCTCCTGTGCAGATTACCTTGCAGTATTCGCGCCATTATTTTTGGGTCCTAGCCGCGTTTAGGGCGTTGCGGAAGACCGCGCACGCTCCGGTTCCTGGAGCATGCGCCGCCCTATCGCAAGGCACCTTTGCTTCTGTACACAAGAAACACTTCATTTCTTGAGCCGGCACAGAGCATTGCTTGGCCTTGTGCCCAGCCGCACCACACTTCCAGCAGCTGGTGCTTCTGTCGGGACCCTTACATTGCGCTTTAACGTGACCGTACCCGAGGCACCGGTAGCATCGCGTGGCGCTCGCTCGAACCCGCACCCGGCAGTTGACCCACCCGATACGGATCTTGCCTATATTGAGCAGGGCTGTGGCCTTGGTCTGGTCCATTTCGACCACTGCCACCCTCTGCTCTCTCGAGTTTGGTTCGAATAGGTGCACTTTGGTATCTTGTTCGTCGCACCCCGTGGCCACAGCGATGGCGCCGCAGACTTCCTCCTTTGTCGTAAGGCTGTCAATGTCCCTGATCTCCAGTGTAGTTCTGGTAATCTTGCCCCTAACTGTGCCTGCATGCCCTATTGCGGTTTGTATGGCCGTTTTGAGTGATTCCATTTTGTCTTCACTCTTACCCACGACAACCAAAACGCCACCGTCTTTTGTTTTGCTAAGATACTTAACCTCTGTATTTAATTCTTCTGGCTTAACCTTTGCCTTGATCTCTCTCAAGATATCGGCATAAGTCTTACCCAATTCCGGTCTTATGAGGATTGCGTCTCCCCTCTGCCGCGAGGTCTTCCCTGCGCTTTTCCTCAGTTGTTGAGGCTGGCTTTGCTCCTGTTTGTTCTGTCCTTTCTTCTTTGCTGTTCTTCCTGCAGCTAGCTGCCAAGACCCTTGTGTGTGTGTATCTGCAGCTTCCTCTTGCGTTTTGTTCGTAGACGGTGCCGATCTATCCTCCTTCTTATCTTTTTGGCGGGGGTACCGCCGCCTCCGTTGGATGATGCCCGTCCCCTCTTCTTTGGCTTGCAAGACTTCGAATGGTCTTCTCCAGGTTGTTGAGATAGCAACTTTTTCGCGCCATCCTCTATCTTGTCGAGAAGCGAGAAGACTTCAATCAATAATAGCTCCTATTACCGGTAGTCCCTGTTTGATCGTTGTATTAACGTTCTTCTGCTTATCCAGAGTTTTTATTATCTCTCTGTTCGTTCGTCTTATTTCCAGTAACTTTTCTCGCAGGCTGGCGTGTTCTTTTAGCCATAACCCTATCACTGTCCTGTTTTCGTATTCAGCGGCACTCATCGCGCTGGCTATACTAGTGCTGCTGGTTGACTTATGGATTGGGTATCCACCGTCTTGCGATGCTGGCACCTTTAGGGTGTCAACTGTCAGGTTTCCCTGTATTATTATTATTATTATTATTATTATTATTATTAGGAAACCGCAAAAATGGCTAAGCTACTGCAAGCTAACCTCTGGAGAAACAGGACGTCTCAAGACCTACTCGGCCAGATCTGTCTCGAGAAAGATGTGGACATCGTACTTGTCAGCGAACAGTATCGAGACAGGAAAGATACGAGCTGGTTCAGCGACGCCTTTGGCACCGCCGCCATATAGATCTGCAGCTCACACCGCTTCCAACCGGTGTGCCACGGATCTGGCAGTGACTTCGTCTGGGTAAAGGGTGATGGCGTGACCTACGTCAGCTGCTACCTCACTCCAAACGAGGAAATAGGGCACTTCCAGGCGAAACTGGACGCCCTAGAGGACGTGGTCAGAGACGTGGAGGGGGAGCTGATAGTGGCTGAAGACTTTAACGCCAAGCTCTTGAGTGGGGAGAACCTCATCCTGACTCCAGAGGAAGACGAGTCATGGACATGGCGTCCAGACTGGGGCTGGTGGTACTTTATACCGGCACCACGTCGACCTTCAGGAGACCGGGATGCAGGGAGACTATAATCGACGTCTCATTCGCGACGGAACGCCTAGTTACGCACGTGCAGGACTGGCAGGTGATCAAAGACTATACAGCCAGATTACCAGTTCATCACCTTTCGCGTTCGTGATGACACGCCGGCCGAGGTGGCTCCGCGGAGCCATCACCGCAGGTGGAACGTCGACAAGATGGACACCGAGAAGTTGGCTCCGGCCCTAGAACGCGATCAGCAAACCCGGTTGGAGATACCGGATGGAATCTCTGCCTCAGAGTGGGCAGAGCTGGTAGTCGGCGCGATCATGCGCTTAATCCAGCAAGCCTGCAAAGAGGCAGTGCCCATTAAGTAAATAGTGGGCGGTAGACGTCCTGCATATTGGTGGACGGACGAGATTGTGGACCTGCGCTCAAAATGCCTCCACCTAAGGCACGAAGCCAAGAAGGCAAAGTAGAGGCAGGATCCCAACGCTAATCTGAAGATCGCCGAACATCAAGTGGCCAGAAAGAGCCTCGGCCGGGCAATTCAAACGAGTAAAAGGAAATGCATGGAAAGCCTGCGGGAGGGCCTTCACAGCGACCCATGGGGACGAGGGTACAAAATAGTCTGCGCAAAGTGGGGGCGTTCGCCAAGAGTGCTCCTATGAGCCCAGCGGCTATGGATGAAATTGTCCGTGCCCTCTTTCCAGTCCATCCAAAATGACCGGATGTCCTGCAGGAGTCGCTGACGTTAGAGATTCCGCCTTTCACAAGGGCAGAACTCGACGCAGCGGTGAGTACGTTTAAAAACAAGAAGGCACCGGGACCAGATGGGATTCCGGCCGAGGTGCTTTAGGCAGTGGTAAAAAAACCACCCTGAGCTCTTGCTTTGCATATACAATTCTTGTCTCTAGGCAGAAATGTTCTATTCCAGCTGGAAAGAGGCAAGACTGGTGCTAATAAGTAAGGGTAAAGGACCAACTGACGCGGCAACGTCGAATAGACCTCTGTGCATGTTGGACACTCCCGGGAATCTCCTGGAAAATATGATAAGACCCCGGCTGCAGGCGGCGCTGCAGGCGGCCGGTGACCTCTCTGAAAGACAGCACAGCTTTCGGAGAGGAAAGTCCACTATAGAAGCAGTACAGGAGGTAGTAGAGATGGCAAGGAGTACGGAAAGCGGAAATCACTCTTCTCGCCCAATCTGTCTCCTGGTGACGCAAGATATCAAGAACGCCTTCAACTCGGTGAGATGGCCCGGCGTGCTGCGGGCCATAGAGCGTGACTTCAGAGTACCACAATACCTTCTTTAAACCATCGGAGACTACCTGAACGATCGCTTTATCCTGTACGACACCTCAGAGGGACAAAAACGACGTGAGATGACGGCAGGAGCGGCCCAGGGCTCTATTCTGGGGCCCGACCTGTGGAACATCTCCTACGATGAGCTTCTCAGGCTGGAGATGCCAGAGGGCTGCTCCCTGGTCGGGTACGCTGACAACGTGGTAGTCACTATAATAGCAAGGAATATGGAGTTAGCGCAGTCGCGGCTCGACCAGGTCATGTGCCGCGTCCGCCGCTGGATGGGCGATCATGGGCTGGAGCTAGCGGAGGAAAAAACCGAGATCGTGCTTCTAACAAAAAAGCACGTACAAAAAATACAAGAGGTAAAAATCGGAGAGTTGACGGTGCAGACAAAACCAACAGCCAAGTATCTGTGGGTGACGCTGGATACTAAGCTCAACTTCGGAGAACATATACGGAAGGCAACCGACAAAGCAGCCGTAGTGACGGCGACCCTGAGCAGGGTGATGGCCAACATTGGTGGCCCTCGCCCCTGCATCAGACGTCTTTTGCTGCGGACTGCGGAGTCCATCATGTTGTACGGCGCAGAGGTCTGGGCTGATTCGCTGCGATACGAGGTCTATCGCAAGCGCGTTGGATCGGTGCAGCGCCGATGCGCATTAAGAGTGGCATGCTCGTACCGCACGGTCTCGGATCGACTCATTCCAATCGACCTTCTTGCCCAAGAGCAAAAGTTCGTCCACCAAAGAAAGAGGGACCTTGGCCAAGCGAAGGCCAAGGAGGAGGCTAGAGAGAAGGCCCTGCTCTTATGGCAGCAACGATGGGAGCGGGAAACGCGCGGAAGATGGACGACTAGGCTGATCGGCCAGCATTCCCCGTGGCTCAATCGGCGACATGGCGAGTTGGACTTCCATCTTATCCAGCTGCTGACTGGTCACGGATACTTCAGAAAATGGGTAAGGCGACGGACCCGCAGTGCCTATACTGCGCGTCGCCGAAAGATGATGCCCTCCACGCATTCTTCGTCTGCGAAAAGTGGAGGGGCGAAAGAGTAGGCCTGGAGGAGGATGGCGTACGCCTAACGTCGGACGACATCGTCCTCCACATGCTGGCTCAAAGAGAAAATTGGGAAAAGGTGGCCCGCTGTGTCGAAATAATTCTTCGTCGCAAGCGGGCTGACCTCCAATAAAAAGAGGCCGAAATAGAAGTGTGCCGTAGAGGTAAACAGCTGACCCCACCCCGAAGTGTTCCTTAAGGTCAGTGCCGGGATGGATCAAGGTCTGCTGTGGAGCGTAGCCGGCGGGTCTGCACTGAGGAGGTGGGTTTAGTGGTTAGTCCGAAGGTAAGCGGGAGACCAACACTCTTGGTGAAACTAGTTTGGAGATCAAGCGCTTCCCCCCCCTCAAAAAAAAAACCGCTGCCAAGTCATTGGCACTTAGCTTCCTCCTATTCTGCTAGTGGAAGATAATTACATGGGACAATCAACTCATTCTTTGATTTAAATATTCGCTAATATTCGATACTAAAAGGATAGGTTAGGAAAACACTTGTAGGGGAGGGGTATCAGGGGAGTGGGAGTTAAGGTGGATATCAAAAGGATAGAGCTCCGTGAACTCATAAAATAACTTACATATATCGTAATAAAAAAACCGCTGCCAATTCATTGGCACGTAGCTTCCTCCAACGAAATTTATTGTTCCAATAAATAAAATATTGTTTTAAAATACAGTGTATGAATGCTATTTTAAATATTTCCAAGTTTAATTATTTTGTTGTAGAAGCACTAGACATCCATATAAGAGGAAGCCAAATTTTTGAGAAAAATCGTCATTACATTTCAGCTCTTTACTGGGGAACTGCTTAACGAAATTGTTTTAAAATTTAACAGCAGATAGCTTTGTTTATGGTAAATCACCAAAAAAATTTGAAGCATTTGACTACACTGTTTTAGAGATATTAGGAATCAAAAAAAAAAAAAAAAATTCAAACCTTGATATCTCAAAACATTGTAGTCTATACAAACTACATTGTGTACTTCAAGAATAAGTGGAAATAACGACGAAAGCATTTTAATAAAACTTTACAGGATAATAGAAAAAAAACATAATCAGATTAAGTATAACTATAACCGCTGAATTGTCAGCAGCTCTCACAGCTTTTTTCAGATTATTTTAATATGTTAAAAAGACCATTTTATAATGAATATAAGGTAAGCTCTACGTCCGCGATCGTACTTTATACTTCAATGACGTTGCGTATGTTTTGATGACAGCCGTGTGATCAAATAACCTGATTATGTTCATTTAAAGATTCATTTTGATTGTGAGCATAGCAACCTTAGCACTTGACAACGAAATCAACGATATCGTGCATGTTATTGTTTTATCAGTCAGAGTCTGACAGCTGTTACCGAATAGACTCATTCTTATAAAGAATTCCAATATAGTCTTGTCCGTGTTCTTTTATAAAATGTATTTTATTTACAAATACATCGAACCTGGTCTGAAATGTATTACGGACAAAAAGTTTGTTCTATGCGTCCTGAAGATGATGATCGACTGATGGTTGTTTTTATTTATTCTGCTGGATACGTAAGAAGATAATTCAAATTAAATAGATTCTAAGTAATTGTTCAAATAAATTAAAATTAATAAAAATTCATTTATAGAAAATTGTTTATGTGAAGAATCAACTATTCTATGGATATTGTCACGCTTCAAAAAAATTCTCAAAAATTATGCAAAATTTAGTAAACCGTTAAACAGAGATTCACAGTTTTATATCGAGGATAAATGTGAGTTATTTAATGATAATCAGCAATATGCTTATAAACGCACTATGCACTATATATGCAAACATTACCTAATTTCGCGTAGCAATATATATATATATATATATATATATATACATACATATACATATCAGTATAACATAAATTCACTAGGGAGGAGACTTTAAAACTGCAACCACACCCTTAGAAGAAAAAGCCCAAATTTTTGAAAAAATCGTTTTTACATTTTAACTCGTTTATTGAGACACTGCTCAACAAAATTCGTTTAAAATTTAACAGCGGAATGCTTGTTTATGATAAATCGCTCACATAAAATTTTGAGGCATTGGACTAATTGTTTAACAAGATATAAGAATCAAAAATTTAAAAAAAAAATTCAAACCTGATATCTTGAGAACCATAGGGGTTAAAAAGCTGCCAATGAACTTAACCAAGACAATAAATATCTACGTTTCCCAAAATCTCAAGTGCAATTAGGCTTTTTTACGCCCGTAATCGAGGCACAAAAAAAACTCATTTTTTTCAGTTTTCGATTTATTACTGAAAAAATACGTAGGCAAATCACTTGAAATTTTAATGAAATATAGTTTGACATGTGACCCATCAACATGATTTTTTTCGTGAGGTTATGATGTTTAGTTTCAGAGATATGAATTAAAAAAAAAAATCACCTTTTTCATTTTATCTGCCGAACGGAGCGGTCGATCCCGGGACCAAACGGGGAAAAGGTTAATTTTATTATCTTTAAAATGCATTTCTGATTGTTTGTAAACAACGGATGATGAAAAAAACGCAAAAAAAAATTTTTTAATCAAAAAATCGCCATAAAAAAAAAATAATTAAAAAAATTAAAAAAAATGTTTTTCCGCATATCAGAATTCAAAAATAAATATGCATGTTAAATTTGATTAATATTGACGAAGTAGTTCCAGAAATATGACGGTCTACATCCACACACACACATCCACACACACACACACACACACACACACACACACACACACACATCCATACAGACATTTCCTAAAATCACGTAATTCGAACTTCTAACATCTCAAAACATGTTTCTATAAAGATTTAGCGAAACCGAAAATTTTACTATTACAAAGCTTCCTCTAGGAGGAAGCAAAATACCAGTAATTGCGGAATCGTTAATAACGTTAACAACTGCAAGTTACAAAATTGCGGGTGGCTTCATTTTTTTGTTACCATATTTTATCTTATATACCTCCATACTGCAACATCTCACATGAGAGCACCGGAGTAGTATATGTACAAATATAGGACCAAGATGGCGGTCAAAAAAGTGGAGGGGCCAATACCTCTGCCAAGCGTACAAATATAGGACCAATATGGCTGCCAGAAAGAGGAGAGGGTACATACCTCGGCGAAGCGTACAAATATAGGACCAATATGGCCGTCGAAAAAGTGGTGGGGGAAATACATCTCCCAAGCGTACAAATATAGGATCAATATGGCCGCTGTTGGGTGTACAGCTGATCGGGCTGTGTGAGGTTAGACTCAATATGACCGTTGTTGGTTGTACAGGTGATAGGGTTGTGTGACGTAGTTACAGGGCCTATGCATATAGAAAACTCTCCCCTTTAAATGCTGGCATTGTATAGTGTACATATATGAAGAGTCATACTAATACGTCGGTAAGACAGTATTCTTTACTTTTTAGTATGACATATACATATTTAAATTTGTCTTATGAGTATACTGACGATAATAATAATAATAATAATAATAATAATAATAATAATAATAATAATAATAATAATAATAATAATAATAATAATAATAATACGGGGGGAGCCTGTAACCCCGTATGCGGCGCGTCCCCTGGGTGGCGGATAGGGGAGTGCTCGCCAAGGTAACCTTGGAGGGTAAAGCAGAAATAAAATATGCTTCGTGGACCAAACAGGCCGCCGTGTTTGCCGTGCGGTGCGACCCGTGAGCTGCCAAAGGGAGATCCTGGATGGGGAGGCGATCCGAGATTGCGCGCCGAAGTGACCTAAACCATCTTTGGCTTCTGCTGACGGCAAGACGGGAGGCTGGTTACCTAGCTAGTACCAGTCAAACGGCTTGAGCGAGTGTGTGATGTCGTGTGACGCCTGTTAGAAACTCTCCAGAGAGCCAATCACTTTTGTTCGGAGTGGGAGGTTCGAGAGAGCGGAGATGGGCTAGTGCGACAGCGCGCGCTATATTCTGGTATGATGTACCCAGTCTGGCACCGCTTTCAGTCATGTGTTGGGGCCATGTCAGCTGCCCCCATAGACGGGGGGATCCGGGTGGTCGGACACATACCGGGACGAAGAAAATCGATGTCAATGAATACTATAAACGAACCAAGAAAAGAGGTACAGGGAAACCTGACAGTTGACACCCTAAAGGTGCCAGCATCGCAAGACGGTGGATACCCAATCCACAAGTCAACCAGCAGCACTAGTATAGCCAGCGCGATGAGTGCCGCTGAATACGAAAATATGACAGGGATAGGGTTATGGCTAAAAGAACACGCCAGCCTCCGAGAAAAGATGCTGGAAATAAGACGAATGAACGGAGAGATGATAAAAACTCTGGATAAGCAGAAGAACGTTAATACAACGATCAAACAGGGACTACCGGTAATAGGAGCTATTATGATTGAAGTCTTCTCGCTTCTCGACAAGATGGAGGATGGTGCGAAAACGTTGTCAGCTCAACAACCTAGAGAAGACCATTCGAAGCCTCGCAAGTCGAAGAAGAGGGGACGGACATCATCCGACGGTGGCGGCGGTACCCCCGCCAAAAAGATAAGAAGGAGGACAGATCTGCAACTACTACGAGCAAAACGCAAGAGACAGTTGCAAATACACACACACAAGGGTCTTGGCAGCTAGCTGCAGGAAGAAAATCAAAGAAGAAAGGACAGAACAAACAGGAGCAAAGCCAGCCTCAACAACTGAGGGAGAAGACGCAGCGGAAGCCGTCGGCGCCGAAGGAACGCGCGGCGCGAGGTAAGACCGAATTGGGTAAGACTTATGCCGATATCTTGAGAGAGATCAAGGCAAAGGTTAAGCAGAAGAAATTAAATACAGAGGTTAAGTATCTTAGCAAAACAAAAAGACGGGTGGCGTTTTGTTGTCGTGGGTAAGAGTGAAGACAAAAGGAATCACTCAAAACGCGCCATACAAACCGCAATAGGGCATGCAGGCACAGTGAGGGGCAGCATTACAAACTACACTGGAAGTCAGGACATTACGGCCTTACGACAAAGGAGGAAGTCTGCGGCGCGCATCGCGGCGGCCACGGGGTGCGTCGAACAAGATACAAAGTGCACTCTCTTCGAACCAACACTTCGAGAGAGCAGAGGGTGGCAGTGTCGAAATGGACTAGACCAAGGCCACAGCCTCTGCTCCAATATAGGCAAGATCCGTATCGAGGGTAGTCAACTGCCGGGTGCGGCGTTCGAGCGATCGCCACGCGATGCTAACCGGTGCTCGGGTACGGTCACTTTTAAAGCGCAATGTAAGTCCAACAGAAGCACCAGCTGCTGGAAATGTAGTGCTTGCGGCTGCGGGCCGCCGAATCAATGTTCTGTGCCGGTCAAGAAAGTAGATTTTCAGGCGGACGAGAAGCAAAGTGCCTTGCGATATAGGGGGCGCATGTCCGGAAAACCGAGACGACGTGCGCGGTCTTCCGCAGACGCCGCCATAGAACGCGGCTAGGACTCCAAAAATAATGGCGGAATAACTGGCAAGGTAATCTGCACAGGAGGAGGCGGCTACGGATTCTCCTAGCCGCATTCATCGGCAGAGGAGTAGTGTGGATATCCTCCTCATAAGTGAGCAGTATATGAACCGAGATGCACCTGGCTGGGTGTCCAAGGTGCAGAAAACTGCCGCTGTCTGGGTGCCCAGGCGGGGAACGCGGATGCGTAACCGGAGACGATACGTGGCGATGATGTGGTCGCGTCACTTACTCAGGTGTTTATCTGTCACCGGAACCTAACTGCAGCCGATTCGCGACAAGGTTAGGGCCTAGAGATGCGATAAAAACTTTCCTGGGACCAAAGAGTCGGGGGCGACTTTAAACTGGCGCGAGGCAGACAGAGTGCGAGGCATGCCACAGACGGAATATGAGAGGTAGGGCGATACTTGAGATGGCACAAGGATAGATAGGTAGGTTGCGAACGCAGGGAAATGATAGCTACCTACCGCCAGACACCAGGTTTGGGGGTCGATAGGACCGGATGAACTTTCGCTGGGAAAAGTACGGATCCGCAGATAAGGGCGCTGGCACGTTAACGGCAAGAATTTACTGCTCAGCGACCACAGTACATTCTTTTTAATATCGAGAAGAACGCGTGGAGAGCGAGAGGCGGAAACAAGCCGGATCCACGATGGAACACTCGACGTCTAATGGGAGGGCTTGCGGAGGTGATTCGAAGCGCGAGAATTACCTCTCTAATGGCTTCGGACGAACTAGGCGGTACGTGAGAAAGCGCGAAATCCTAAGTAGACGCACTACTAGGCTAATCACGAGAGTACGACGCAACGATGCCCCGAATATGCACCGGCCCCTCAGACGTGCGGTTTACTTGATGACGAGCGAAATCGCTGAGCTCAGGACAGCAAGCCTTCGAGCCAGAAGAAGAGTCAAAGAGGCCATAACCGCCAACGGCTCAAGAACTTGCTCGCGGATACACGAGGCGAAGAGAGACTCCGGGACGCAATCAAAAAAGTACAGCCCCTGCTGGTAACAAGATCCTAGATGATGTTGAACGATCTGTTCGCGAGGATACGCCGATCGGTCACCCGAAAATAGGAGAAATGAGGAGAATGGAACGATGTAGCGAGGCAATCGAGAAGATAATTTGCATAGCTGTTTCCCCCATCCCACCGCGACCTGGATTAGAAATGACGGACGACTGACGGAGAATACCCCTTTTATGCGAAGGCCGAACTCTATCGGCGGGCAACTCTTCCCTGAAGAGCGGTAAGGCTCCGAGGACTGGATGCATTCCCGCGGAAATACTTAAGCCGTTGCCAAAACAACGGCCTGAGCTGCTCCTGGAAATGTACAATCAGTGGCCGTGGTGAGGGCGGTTCCAGTCCAGGGTGGAAAAGGCTAGGCTAGTCTTAATTGAAAAAGCTAAAGGTCAGGCGGGCGCGGAGCCATCAGTACAGGCCGTTGAGGCCTGCTCGACACTATGGAGAAGACAGGCGAAATCGCTAATATAAAGCGGCGAATATTAGCGCCGTCAGGGAGGGGAGACCTTCAGACCAGCAATACGGCTTCAGGAAAGGGACGCTCAACAACTCCGGCAGGCGATTCAGAGAAGTAAGGACACGTCAAGAAAACGGATGAAGAGTGCCATGCGGCCAGGCCATTGGTCTTGCTCGTTGACACTAGACGTGAAAAACGGATTCAATTCGGCTAGATGGGTTGACATTTGGATTCTCTGCGATCGTTTGGGTGCCTTGGTAATCATGGAGTCGTAGAGATTATCTGAGGGACGCGCACGATCGAATACGAAACCGTGGAGGTGACGTAAGAGCAGGCCCATAAGAGCAGGGGTGGCGCAGGGTTCAATCTTGGGGGACCGGACTTCTGGGGATTCTGTAGAGGGTTACTCAGAGTAGAAGTTACCGGAGGATATTAACTGTCGGTACGGGACGACGTAGCGGCGCGTTATAATAGCTAGAAAGTGGAGATCGTGGTAGCGCAAATTGAACGCGGTAATGGCCGGGTGCTAAAATGGATGAACGACACGGACTACAGCTAGCACATCGAAAGACGGAGATAGTTCTCTGACTAGGAAGCGTGTCCCGACATCATACCGATGCGCGTCGGAGACGTAACAATAACGACGAAGCCGACAGCACAGTACCTGGGTAACCTAGATACGAAGCTGAACTACGGGGCGCATTTAGACAGCGTATGCGAAAAGGCGGCGATTAGGGTGGCCGCAGCTTAGTCGATTAATGGCCAACGTGCGCGGGCTAGGCCGGCAGTCAGACGACTCTTAATGGCAACCACAAACTCTATTCTTTTATACCGAGCGGAGGTGTTGGGCCGATGCATGCAGAAGAAAAAGTATTCGTAAGCAGATAACGGCGGTGGCAACGAAGGGGCGCTTCGAATCGCAGTTGTCGTATGAACGGTATCAGGGGGACCGACAATGGTTATCGCGGGGTGATTCCCGTGGATCTGCTTGCAATTGAACGCAAGCGGATCATCGAGAGTTCGAATCGGCTAGGGTGGAATCCGAACCGAGGAACGCGATAGGACGATGCGAAAATGGCAGGAGCGATGGAGGTGAATCCGCCATGCAAATGGACGAAATCATTGATTAAGGAGGTAGGCCGTGGGTAGGCAGAAGATGGGGGAGGTCAATTTTTATCTTACCCATTTCTTTCCGGACACGGCTACTTCAGGAGTTACCTGTCCGCGATGAACAACGTAGCGACACCGGGTTGCAAATACTGCGGTGACGAACGAGACGACGTGAGACACACGTTTTTTGACTGCCCTCGTGGGCTGATAGGCGTAGAATCTTAGAGGTGACGGTGGGGGATTTACGCCCGACACGGTAGTGAAAACGATGCTTGCTAGCAAGCAGAATTGGCGACATAACGGCGTTCGTAGAGACAGTTCTCCGCACGAAAATAGTGACGGGTGCTTAGCTGACTAGACGACGATAGATGACCTATAGGTCGTAACAAGACAGGCGACCCCCGAAGGAATGCGAAAGCGGCTACCGGGGGATTCTCGCGGCATACGAGAGTTGGAGTTTTAGTGGTATGCCTGGCGTCTGTCCCGCGCCAGGAGAGTCCCACACACGGGGAGTCCCGCCACGGCTCCTGACATGGTGCATTAAGCATTTCTCCAACTCTCCGGATAAAAACAAAAAAATATAATAATAATAATAATAATAATAATAATAAATAGTTGATGGATAGGTGTTTTGTTGTAATGAATAAGAGAGAAAGGCAGTATTATTTTTATGCGTCTATATTTTAAACATGCATAGTATGTACAGTAATTATTGAATAATTTACAATCAATATTGATATTTTACGTAGACATAGTAATTTTTTCAATGACTGATTCTGATATAATGTTACAATGTAAAGTTGTTAGTTCACTAAAAATTACATCAAAATAATTTTTAATACAATTTTCGTCAAAGTTAGTTGATATTGTATTTTTAATAGCAGTATTTTTTGAGTGTAAATACTGTTTGACATAGGGTTTAGTTTGTGGTAGTGTGGTATTCTTGGTAAATTTATTGTAAATATTATCAATAATGTTGTTGTTACACAGAGGCACTGTAGAGGCTATTTTTTCACAAGCCTGAATTGAATAGTCAATGCATTCCGTCATGTTAACAATTCCGTCGAACGTAGGCTTCTGTAGGACAATTGCTGGAGAGTAAGCCTTTTTCTTTTTGTTTACTTGATATTCCACAACTTCATCAGTTATGATCGATGTGTAGCTAACAGTGGTCTTTTCCTCGATTTTGTCAAGTAATACAGCTTTGGTCCCATATGAAGATGTAAAACTTAACGTAATACCATTGAATGAAATCTTGTCAAAAACGTTTGAATTATTTTGTCCTTCATCGGTAAAATAGTTGTTAATTTTAGAAAAATGTTGTTTAAATGTGTGCCATGCCTCGGTTGTAAAATTTATACCAAAAAATGTTTGATTAATTATTTTTACACCACACATAAAAGCGTTATTTTTTTGAGGTATAAGACCAACTATAATTTTTTTAGTGCACGATGTGTTTAACGGATATACTCTTGAATATAGTAAATACTGCAACGCGTCTTCACGTGAATTATAAGAAGCCATCGCTATGCGTTTTGTGTTTCTTGACAGATGAGTGCTGTTTATGTTTGTCGTTTGTAATAATATTGTGAAAAAATTGATATTAATATGTACACGCAACCGTGTGTTACTCAACACAGTAGAGGATCGAATACTCGAAGGTTCTCAAAATTCAAGCCTTTAAATATGCTCATGTTAATGACTAGTTTACGTGAAACACGTATGTCGGCATGGGAAGGAGTGTGGCTGAATAAGTCTTCTAATGTAAAAGATAGTGAAAGTGGTGTATGACTGTTCGTTAAAAGAAAGAAAGTATAACGTATGCAAGGACTGTATTAATATTACATTAGGCAGACGTAATAGCATTATCTTAAGGTCTTCATCGTCTAGTCATGCTACTGTGTCACCTCAAGTCATTACCGTTTGCTTCTCTCAGTTTTTCGGTATTGCAGCCCATAAACTAACGCATCGTTTATACATGACTCTGTGTACCGTGTCTTCTCGAGTCGTGTCTGTAGACAGCGTTTGTCTGCTAGCCATTAAAAAGAATAAATAGTCGAGCCATTTTTATACTGTCTCTGTATACCGAGTAGGTGCCGATAGTCATTGATACTTTTGAATTGATGCGTCGCTGAAACCAATTAACTGGCGCCTCGTTTATACCTGAATGTTCTAGGACGAACAGTGCTAGTGAGTTTTAAGTAATGCACCGTAGGGAAATTTAGGATTCATCTACGGCGTGTCATTAACGTAGGTTACCTGATGCGCCGTTTTCGGACCGCATAGTTCTAATTACGGTTACAGTCACTCAGCTACCTGGGACGTCTACGTAATTACGATGTTCTATCAGACTGATTTGACCGTCAAAAAGCTCTTTTGAAATTATTTTAATATGCATTACATGTCTGCTATATCAATAAAATAATTTGTGTAAGCAGACGTCTAGTCTAAAGAGACATCGTCGCTATTGAAGGATGCAATCGCTAGACCCTAGTTGTAAAATTTTCAAAGTGTGGTCAGCTGTTGAGCTGTATATAAGGTCTTGGAGAGAAGCTTACGCCACTATTTGAATTCTTCAACTGTCCAAAGACGGTTCACGTAGTTTTCTTCTTCTGTTTTGTGTTGTGTCCTATCGATACCATGGAGTTCAATAAGGAGCCTCTATTTAGAGTATTCAAAAAGGTGTTGGATCAGGCCCATACCGAGGCTCGTGGTGATCTGGACCTCATCAGTCGAATCCGTAAAGCGCGAAACGGTATGTACGAGGTAAAACTTGATGCACGACGTAGGTCACCCCGCACTCAAGGGCTGGAAAACGGGACTATAGCGGTGGTGCGGAAGAGAGCAATCAGCGACGCGTGGACTATATTTATGGATTTTATAAAAAACAGCTCAACGGAATTGTTGGGTCTACTTTATAGAAGAAAACTATTCGTCGGCCAGTTAGACATACTGGAGCTGGTTGCTATTGAAATTAGAGCGCGAGGGGACGAAAAAAACAAGAGAGTCGCCACGCTGAATGAATGGATTAGAAAAAATGAGAAAACGTAAGTAATATTGTATTATTAACAAAACGCGTAATTATAAGTGGTGTTTATCTGGGGGATTAAGAAGACGGCCGGCCGAACCGATGGTACGCTAGAGTCGACGTTCTCCTACGTAGGCCTTGAGTATCATGCACTCCCATTGAGTGTATGTGTCGTTGCTTATCATCGTAGGCGAGCGTCGTCGTCGGAATAACCTTTTTTTACATCGCCTGATAAACAGTTATCTTGCAATTAGGACGCGAGCAAGATAGTCCGAACTCGAGTTAGGTTGTTAGGGCTGTTAGGATTGATAGACTCGTTTCAAAATGTAAATTGTTTATTTGTATAAAAGCTTGTGTAAATTTTTGAAAGTATAAGTACTCCTGTATAAAATTTGTATATACATATTAGCTTTGTTTTCTATTCGGTTTTAAAAAGCGTTTAAACACTAACAAAACAAAATCAGGTAAAATAAGTAACCGAGTGTTTAAAATATGTAATTATTAAATTAGTTATCTGACTGTATATGAGTGAGAAACATTTTTAAATATTTAATGATTTATTGTCTATGATTTAGTTTTGTTAGTGTTGAAACGATTTTTAATACTGAATAGAATAACAAAGTTAAAATGTATCGACTGATTTTATGCAGATATATCGTATGGTGTCAATTTGCATTTGATTTTACTCGAGTAAACTCATACTTTACGTAATTATTTAGTTTTGTCTTTCTAGTCAGTTTCAATATCGTTCAAGCATTGTAACAAAACTAAAAACTATAAGAAATAACTTACTGAATATTTAAAAATGTAATAAGTAAATTAGTTATCTTACTATATGCGAGTGAGAAAAACTAACTAGTCATTACAGTTTTAAATATCCAGCTATTCACTTCTTATAATTTTTAGTTTTGTTACAGTGTTTGGAAGAATTGAAAACTGTGTAATAAGACAAAATTAAAATTTAGGTACAGATTTACGTGTCAAAAAACGTGTAGTTTGTATTTTTCAAAGCGATTGACTGAAATTAAGATTTAAAATCGACAACTCGTAGTTTTTTACTATGACGTTTCTCGTGTTATTATTGAGAACATTTAGTTGAAATTTATTATAACTTATTTTCAGAGTTTAATCGTGAGAACGATGCCCTAGATGCCATGAATACGGCACTACCGGACGATGCATCATACGGTTTGGATGAAGAAGATCATCATGACGCTGCTCTGTTGCTTTTAGAGTCGTATGATACTCCAGCAGTCGACGATGTTGATGATGACGCTGTTGAGGAAGATGAAGAAGTATCCTATATGGATGGCGATGAATCCAGCGACAGAGCACATAATGCTGATGCTGACGGCCCGGTAGACGGGGGTGCAGCTGCTGAGGAGGAGGAGGAGGCATCGGATGAGGAAGATGAGGCTATGGATATCCCCGACAATCTCCTTGAAGAAGCGGTCGTAGCCATAGAGGCACGTGAGCAGCTGATACAAAATGGCGCTAGTGTGGGGGGAGAACCAGCAGTTGAAGAACAACCACCGCCTACAAACATTCTTAACAACAGTGAGTTTTTTGTTATATCCTCAGATCAGGTCGCTTATTACCCTAAGTTTAAAACTAATGCTAGGGAAATTAATTTAAATATAAGGGATTAGGATATTTTACTTAGCGATAAGCCGTCTGAATTAGAGAATTGCTTGCGTTGCTTGTTTCAGTTTATAACTGAAAACTGTCAGGTAACCGATTACGTAGGGATTACGATTTCAAGTAATCTCTTACCGAAAGGCCCGTTGCACACTTTCAGATTATTAGCTGATTAAAAGTTTAGTGATCTGTGGGCTTTAATAGATCGCGTCTCGCAAAGTTCTCGTGAATTAAATATTGACGAGTCATTACAGATTAGAGTTATTAGTATTAGACCACCTACCGGGAAAGGACGTATTTCAAATTATGATCTTATTAATTCAAGATCTGTAGTTAGAATTGTAAACGATGATGCTAAATGTCTTCCACGAGCGTTAGTCGTGGCTTTAGCACATAGCCTAAAGCAGGAACAGCCGACGCATGCCTTAAGATTAGAGTGGGACAGAATTCGGAAAAGTAACCTCAAATTTCAATTAGAAAAAGCGAATGAATTGATAATCAGTGCAGATATTGACATAAATGAGGCTGTGGGGTGCGGGTTACCTGAAATAAAAGAATTTCAGGATTACTTGAAAATAGATCGGTCTATTATTAATGTTTATACATCCGAGCAATTGCGGTCTAGTAAATCTTTATTTTTTGACGGTCTTAAGTATTTAAAATCTGAAAACATAATCCCTAAACGTTTTTTAAATATTTTATTCACCCAGAATGATAACGAGATCGGTCACTTTGACGTCATTACTAGTTTAACGGGTCTAACAGCGTGTAGATATTATTGTCAATTCTGTAATAAAAAATTAAACCGTAAATCGACACATAAATGCGAGCACACGTGTAGTCGTTGCATGGCCACCCCTATGTGTGCTAAAAATACCGAGTTCGTTAAATGTAATGATTGTTTGTTAAATTTTTACGGTGATGCTTGCTACAATAGACACCTAGAAGTAAATTCATTTAAAAAACATGTCAGTATTTGTGCTGTTTTAAAGAAGTGTAGCATCTGTGGTAATATGATCTCGATTGAGCAGAATAAACATGAATGTGGTAAATCATACTGTTCCACTAGCACGTGCGTGAGATCTTATAACCACTTATGCTATGTACCGGTCGTAAAAAATAAAATAAAAACAAAAAATATTGGGAGCGGTGAAGATGGCGAAGACCAGGAAATGCCACAACATGCTTTTCTTTTTTATGATTTCGAGACAACGCTGGACGAAGAGATTGAGGTTTTTAGTAAAAAAGGTTTTAAACATAGGGTAAACTTGGCTGTAGCACAAATGTGCTGCGAGAAATGTATAGATACCGGTATGAATAGATAATGTGTGTTTTGTGGCGGTGGTGTGAATGTCGCGTTTAAAGGGGAGAAAACTGTACAATTATTTGTCAGTTATCTAATAAATGTGGAGGCGTCGAAGCCTAAAAACATTAAACAAATTGTGTGTATAGCGCACAATAGCAAAGGCTTTGATGCGCAATTTATATTAAAATATTTTGTAGAGGAGACAAAAACTACGCCTAAAGTCATAATGAATGGTACTAGTATCATGCTTATGACTGTAGGCAAAGGTCTTAAATTTATTGATAGTTTAAATTATTTTCATATGAGGTTATCTGATTTACCAAAAGCTTTTGGTTTTTCTGATGACCTCGTTAAAGGGACGTTTCCACATTTATTTAACAAAGAGGAGAATTATAATTATGAAGGTCCTATACCTGACGCGAAGTTTTTATCTCCTGATTCCATGAGCGTTTCGGAGAGAGAGCGATTTCACTTGTGGCATAGAGAGATGCGTTCATCTAGTTATATTTTTAAATTTCAAGACGAAATTTTAAAATATTGCAAGATGGATGTCGATATTCTTAGGAAGGCATGCTCAGCTTTTAGAAAAAGTTTTTTAGAGGTAGGGAACACATGTCCATTTGTTGAAGCGTCAACAATTGCAAGTGCCTGCTCCAAAGTGTTTCGCAAAAATTTTTTGAAACCCGACAAGATAGGTATCATCCCCACAGGTAATTATAGAAAAAAAAGTATCCATTCACGAGAATCGCTTGAATGGTTGCTTTTTAAAGAAAAGAAAACAGGGTTCGACATTAGACACGCTGGTAAAGGTGCAGAAGTGCGCCTTCCAGAAAATATTTTAGTTGATGGTTACTACGAGTCGTTCACCGGTGAGCGATACGTTTTTCAGTACCACGGATGCTTTTATCATGGTTGTACAAAATGTTATACGGGTAGCGTGCATTTAGAGTCAATTCAGGGTATGCATTTTGAGGAGAAGTATAATAGGACCTTAAATACATCGGAGTTGATAGTTAATTCCGGATATATATTAAATGAAATTTGGGGGTGTGATTTAAAAAAAATAAAAAATAGTTTTTCGACTGATATAAAAAAATGTATAGAGAACCACCCTATGTTACTAAACGATACCTTGAATCCGCGTGATGCTTTTTACGGTGGTAGAACGGAAAACACCATTAATATAACCGAAATTCGGGAAGGTGAGACTATTGACTATGTAGATATATGCTCCCTTTATCCTTATATTTGTAAAACCGGTAAATTCCCCGTGGGACATCCGGAAATTTTCGTGGGGGATGACTGTCAACGGTTGACAGGGCCTGATAATTCGTTAGCTAAAATCGAGGGGCTTGTTAAATGCCGAATTCTGCCACCCCGCGATCTATTTTTACCGGTACTTCCTGTAAGGATGCATAAGCGCTTGATGTTTCCGCTTTGCAGAACATGCTGCGAAAACTTGGAGCAGGCCGATTGCACCCATGAAAACTTAGAAGATCGCGAGTTTACAGGCACATGGGTATCTGAAGAACTCCAAAAAGCTGTTAGTTTAGGGTATAAAGTTACTGCTGTATATGAAATATGGCAGTACAAAGTCGAGCAATATAATCCTGAGAAAGGTGAATCTGGATTATTTGTAGACTATATCAACACCTTTTTAAAACTCAAACAACAAGCTTCAGGATACCCAAGTGAGTGTATCGATGAAGAGTCACGGAAAAATTATATTTTAGAATATGAGCGGAAAGAGGGTATTACATTAGATAAGGAAAAAATAGCTAAAAATCCTGGTTTAAGATGTTTAGCTAAACTCTGTTTGAATTCTTTTTGGGGTAAGTTCGGCCAGCGTGAGAATATGGGTATTACAGAAGTTGTGCATGACCAAACTAAGTTAATAGAAATTTTACAGTCTACCGATAGGGAGTTGAAAAATGTTTTACCTGTCAATCAGGAAACATTTTACATTAATTGGGTTTACAAAAACGATAGTTATAAACCGTCTGCTGTGACCAACGTTAGTATCGCTGCATATACTACAGCTCAAGCTAGATTAAAATTATATAGTTATTTGGAAAAACTCGGTAAAAGAGTACTGTACTATGACACAGACTCTTGTATATATTTAAATAAAAACACACCTGGAGAGTACAAAGTACCTACAGGTTGTTTCTTAGGTGATATGACAGATGAGCTTGAAGCTTACGGTATGAGTAGCTATATAGAATCGTTTGTCACAGCAGGACCAAAATTTTATTCTTATATAGTAAAAGGTCCCGATGGTTCTACACGTGAAGTATGTAAAGTCAAGGGTATAACTTTAAATTATTCAACTAATAGTAAAATCAATTACTCAAAAATAAAATCATTAGTTATGAATAAAGAAAATAGAATAATACATAATTTTAGTTCAATTAGACGTACTGCGATGCATGATGTTGTTACGTGCGATGAAACAAAAACATGTAAATTAAGTAGTATGAAAAGACGTTCGAGTAGTGCTAATACATCTAACCCTTATGGATTTAAAAAAATATGTAAAAATATTTGATTTAGATAATTTATTTTGAAATTCATTGTAAATATTTTTGTTATAGAAATATACATTAACGGTGTTGAGAATTGTAACATACCGACCTGTCAATGCTACCCCTGTTATAAGAAAACTTTGAAAGGATTGTCTTGGAGAGAGGTTTTTTTGTATTTGAATCGTTTGAAGAAAACTTTATCACCCACTTACACCCACAACAGATACTTCAGTGATTTAAAGATATTAGCGTATACTTGTAGATTAAGATTTAATGTACATATGAAAGTTACACGTATGATTGAGTGGTGTGGAATATGCGAAATTACGTGCTGTACTGATACTAGACATTCTAGACATAGGTACAACACATTTTTCTATAATGTACAGAATATGCAGGGTATAATAGCAAACACAATGCTCGATTGGATAGATTGTAATGGGGCTGTAAGTTGTCATAGTATAGATTATATACATTTTACTGTTAATCAACCGGACGATGTTGATACAACCAATAACCCGCATTGACCTATTCATGTAAATAATGTGCGTTTTTCATACCCTTTTTTCACAAAGCCGGTTGAGAAAATCACGAAAAAGTATCTCTAATTTTAGCTACATATTGTGTATAATATAATTTTATACACATAATATAATAATACTAAGTTTTGTACACTTTTTTTGTTTTAGCATTAAAAGCAGGGCAAACTGATACTTGTAATTGTCCACGTTGTCCGTACTATCCCGAACATAAAAGAAGCTTGGAGGGTATTGCCTGGAGACATGCTATAGAACAGTTATTTAGACTTAAAATAAATAATAGCGCCGGTTTTAGACAATACTATGATGCCTTATACACCTATTCTAAAGTATGCTACTTAAAATTTAGCCTGCAACTGACGTATTTAGAACAACGCGACTGGTGTACTATATGCGAAAATATATTTTGTGACGCCGAAGATTGTCCTCGAACCGTAAAAACAGTTACGTATGAAGGAATTCGCTAAATTTATGGCATGACCCCGGAGTCTATAATACTTAGACTAAAGTATGATAATGTATCAAATATTCAATTTGCGGTCGATAATTTATTTGATTATCCTGATTACACTGATAATCATCTATGTCCACTGCATGAAGCTAGTAATAGGTATATGATTATGCACGACGATAATGGCGCGACTCTTCGTAGATGTTATTTTGATGTTTAAAAATAAAAAATAATATTGAATAAAGTTTAAAAGATTTAACCACTATTCAGGTGTTAATTTTATTTATTTTGTTTTCATTTCCAGTGCCTGAAAAACAAAAAAAATTAGCATGAACCGCTGAAAAGCTTATAAAATTAAATAAGCTGAACGAACGCGATCATCACGCTCATAACCTTCACGGTGTAAACTTGTATATTAGCAAAATTGAATAAGCTGCAGGAACGCGGACATTACGCTCATAACCGTCACGGTGTAAACTTGTATATTAGCTAGAGTATTAGCTACAGTGTGACCGGAGCGCGCGCGTGCACACCCCGTGAAATAAGCTTTTCACTATAAGTAAAAATGAATTTACCATGGAAGCATCCATGGACATTTATGATATGTGGCCCGACAGGTTGCGGAAAAACATACTTTGTCAAACGTTTTTTTCGAAATTTAGAAGCTATGTCGGACACTCCTTTTGCACGTAAAATGTTTTATTATTCAGAATGGCAAGAAGGTTATTTAGAATACGGTAAAGACGTGGAGTTCCATGAAGGACTACCCCAGGATGAAGACTTCGCGTCGGATTCTAGACCCAAATTAATAGTTATTGATGACCTTATGCGTGAATCGTCCAATAATACAATTTGTGATCTTTTTACAAAAGGCTCTTACCACAGAAATTTATCATGTATTTTAATCTCACAGAATTTATTTCATCAAGGGCCAGAACAAAGAGATATTTCACTAAATGCCAACTATATTGTTATTTTCAAAAACCCTCGAGATCGAGCTCAAATTCAACATATGGCTCGACAGGTCTATCCTGAAAATTCAAAATTTTTACAAGAAGCTTATTTTGACGCCACAGCAGTACCACACGGTTACCGGCTATTAGATTTGAAACAAAGTACACCCGAAACATGTAGAGTACGCACTTGTATTTTTCCTGATGACCCTCATCAATATGTTTATATACCACGCAATATAAAACGAAATGCAGGCGAGCCAGATCTACCAGTCTTACGTATATAATGGCCCTGTCAACATCTAGGACATCACTCGACGTTAAAACGGCGAATGCATTGCACGCTCTTTATCACTTGAGTAAAGAACAACGTAAAGCAGTACTAAAAAAAGCGAATCGGAAACTAGTTAAAGGTATATGCGAATGTGCTTTAAACACCCTGAAAGGTAACGTACCTTTAAATACAACACAAAAAGCTAAGTTAAAAAAACATAAAACAGTTTTACGTCGGTTATCGGATAAAAAGGCGAAAAGCTGGAAAAATAAAAAACGTTTAATTGTTCAAAAAGGAGACGGTTTTATAGGAGCATTACTAGCACCTGTTATAGGTACAATTATTTCGGCACTAATACCCAGCAGACAGTGAAAAATGCAGCACGCCCGTAAAATGGTGTTAGTACCACATGACAGTATAACTAAACTACAACAACAGCAACAGCAACAACAGCTGGACGATGGTGAGGTTCTAAACAAAAATGAGATCACGGCAACCTTAAATAGCGTACAAACTCCGGGTAATCATTTATCAAGACTGGATTTTGAAATGAGTGAAATTTTAAATTCTTCTGAAAAAAAACGAGAGAGAAAAGTGGCAAAGATACAAACGAGCTTTACAAAGGTATTTATTTTTTGTAGAAGACATAAAGAAGAGCACCAAAACTTCAAATACATTAGGAGTTAAAATAACAGAAGATCCAGAGTACGGTATTGATACGGCGACCATTGCTATGTCCGTGCCAGTAACCTATAGACATAAAGCCGAGTTAATGCTACAGTTTTTGAAAAACTCCAATAACGCCTCAAGATTAACTTGGAATGATCGCGGTACAGCAACAATAGATGGAGTTGCTGTCCAAAATTCAAATATCATAGATCTTATAAACGATGCTGTACGTAGTAGAAAAGGAGTGCGGGCTACTGGACGTGAACATTTCGCTTGGTTATTGCTCGATGTTGGGATGCCTTTGGAATTTATCGGAAACACTGAATTATATAAAGAAGGACAAAAATTTACACCTCACTCTGTACCTTATTCGAGAGGTAACAACAGTAGTTTTTTATCTAAACAAGGGACTCTTCAAAAATCACCCTACACCTCGACACCTATAACTAATAGAAAAGCAGCTAGTAAATCTGTATCTTTGAATAATAGCTCCTACACGGATGCTTCAACGATAATAAACACTGAAAACGCAAACCACTACGACTACGACGACGACGACAATTTATACAGAGTACGCAATAAAAGAATTAGAAGAAACAATAGCAAAAACAGTAGTGATAATATGCAAACGGGTGTATGGTTAAAGCTTTCTATGTAATTTGTAAGATAAATAAATAAATATGGATAAAGATAATCAGTTTTTTGAAAAAATTTATTATAACCCAAAAGATGAAGCAGGTTACGCAGGAGCCTATCGTCTTGTTAATAAAATAAAAAATAAAGTAGATACAAATAATATTTACAAATGGCTAAGGGCTCAAGATACTTATACATTACATAAACCAGTACACCGTAAATTTCAAAGACTTCATTATAATGTACAGACCATGGATTCTGTATGGGAGGGTGATCTTATTGAGCTTACGTCTCTAAAAACTTATAACGATGATTTCTCATATTTACTAGTAGTTATTGACGTTCTAAGTAAATTTGCTTTCGTTGAACCTATTAAAGACAAAACTTGTTTAGCTGTTACAGAGTCGTTTAAAAAAATTCTTGAAAGAAGTAATAATAGAACGCCGTTAATATTTCAAACCGATAAAGGTGGTGAGTTTTTAGGCCGTGAAATGCAAACTTTCTTAAAATCAAAAAATATCATCCACAGGGTAACTAGAAATCCAGACGTTAAAGGAGCCATTGTTGAAAGATTTAATCGTACTTTAAAAGAACGAATGTGGCGTTACTTTACACATAAAAATACAAAACGCTACGTTGATATTCTGCAAGACTTGGTTCATGGCTACAATAATTCTAGACACTCCACAATCAAGATGGCGCCAGCAGCTGTTACTATATATAATACACAACAGGCTAAACGAAACATGGATCTTCGGTATAAAACACAGGAGAGGAAGCCCAAGTACTCAGTCGGGAACCTAGTACGCATAAGCAAGACTAAAGGCACCTTCGAGAAAGGCTATGAGGCCAACTGGTCAGAGGAAATTTTTAAAATTATCAAAGTATTAAAACATAGAAAACCACCAGTTTACGAACTCGAAGATTTAAATGGTGAACTTATAGACGATATATTTTACGAGGAAGAACTTACTGTTATAGAAAAAGATTTAGCAAATACAGAATACAAAATAGATAAAATTCTCAAAACAAGTGGTAAAGGTAAAAAGAAAAAATATTTTGTTAGCTGGGTTGGTTACCCGAGTAAATTTAATTCTTGGATATCTGCCTCAATTATAAAAAAAGTCTAAACAAAATGTCAAAAAATCAGTTTTATATGATTTTACCGAGTAATAGTAGTATGAAAGTATATCCAGAGAACACTACAGCATGCTATGTCACGAAACTGCCTCAAGAAATTAATTTACACGGTTCATGGGAGGTTGGAATTTCTGAAATACACTTCCCGCGTTCATTTTTACATTTAAGAAAAGAAGATAGAGACGTAACAATGTTTTCAACCATAGCAGCTATACATAGAGATATATTAGGTGACCAACCAGTTCATAACACAGAAGTAACAGCATCTATTCCCTATGGTGTTTATAATACCTTTATGGAATTTTTAGACAATTTGAATGATATTTTATTAGTAAACAATACACATATATTTTTTAGATTCTCAGTCGAGCATAACAACACCTACGTTTTTGCTGAGCGTGCCTGTGATACTGAACTTTGTAATTTTGAACATTCGGTGCAGCTGAGTCGTGCTGCCTTAGATATACTAGGCTTTGCTGAAGTTTCTGGACGCATAAAAGTAGACAATAATCCTGCTATAGCAACGCGTCCCGCTAGTATTTTGAATGCAGTCCCTAGACAATTGTATATTTATACAGATGTATGTGAACCAACAATCGTCGGTGATGTACAAGCAGCTCTACTGCGTATTGCACCTGTGAGTTACAAGGATTATGTATTTGCCTCTAATCAGTATCAAACTTTTACGCCTGTGAACTATGTACCTTTGATAAGGAATAGTTTTCGAACCATTACGATAGATATAAGAGATCATCTTGGTCATGTTATACCATTTGAGTGCGGAACGTCGACGGTGACACTTCATTTCAGGCAATCAACATAGCTTTATTCATCATGAGTCATTACGATCATTATTATGAGTCACAAGTAGGGGGTGGTGGTGGGGTCGAGCATGTATACGCAGGAACCGCATATCAGAAGGGTCATGGCAGTATAGGTAGTTTTCTGGGTGGTCTCTTTCGTAGGGCACTGCCATTTCTGAAACGAGGTGCACGCTCTCTAGGAAAAGAAGCACTCAGAGCAGGAATGCATATAATAGATGATGTAAGTGAAAATAAATCCTCATTTAAGCAATCTCTACGATCTAGAGCCCGTGAATCAGGTCTAAATTTGAAAAGAAAAGCCGAAGAAAAAATAGAAAGTCTTATGGAGGGCTCTGGTTATAAAAGTAGACAACAACGTCGTAAGCGTCAGTCGAAGGTTAGTCGGCGTAGAAAGCGCACAACACGTAAAACAAAACTAAAGAAAACAAAGAAAATTATCAAAAAATCAAGTAAAAAGCGAAAGACACGTAATATTAAGAAGAAAATTCGTTCAGTGCGCGATATTTTTGGACCTGCTTAATAAAAATGGCTTTTCTTCATGCTCACTCTTGCGAGTGTGCAAAATCTAAACTTGACTTATTCACTCTACCACCTACCCAAACATCTATAGAAGGTACTCAATGGATTGAGTATAAACCCGTGACTAGTATTTCGGAAGATTCATATTTAGAATTTCTTATTCCTGGAAACTCGGATGATTATATTGACATGGCTCATACAATGATAAATCTCAGTGTACGTCTTGAAAAAGGAGATTTACCCATAGAAGATAAGACTTTAGTTGCCCCTGTTAACAATTTCCTACATAGTATTTTTAACCAAGTGGATGTATTTTTCAATCAAAAAGCCGTTTCACCTCCGAGTAATGCTTACGCTTATCGGGCTTACATAGAAACGCTACTTAATTATTCCGAAGAAGCTAAAAAATCTCACTTGACATGTGGTCTATGGTATAACGACACACCTGGACAGATGGATGCTGCGCTACAGACACCATCCAGTGATGGTAAAACAACTTTTTCCACTAATATAGGAGCTTGTGCCCGTCGTGACTATACCAAAGGTGGCAAAACTGTTGATTTGCTTGGTCACTTACACGCAGATGTTTTCAACCAGGAAAAATTCCTCCTCAATGGTGTGGAGATTAGAGTCCGTCTTATACGTTCCAAAGATGCTTTTTGTTTAATAAACTACGAGACTGAAAATGTAAAAGTGAAAATTCTAGACGCTTCATTACGAGTGCGTCGGGCTAAAATTAATCCAGGAATTTTGCTTGCACACTCAAAAGCTTTATCTAAAGGTACAGCTAAATACCCTTTAACACGTGTTGAAGTAAAATCCTTTACCCTACACACAGGCATAACTGGAGAAACTTTAGACAACATTATTCTCGGTCAAATCCCAAAACGTATAATAATAGGTTTAGTTTCAAATAAAGCTTTCAATGGGAGTAAAAAAGAGAATCCGTTCAATTTTCAGCATTTTAACTTAAACTACCTGGCAATGAGTGTAGACGGTGTACAAGTACCTAGTAGAGCTATACAGCCAAACTATCCAGATAGATATGTGGATGCTTATCATACATTATTTAGCGGTACTGGTATTCATTTCGCAAACAACGGTAACGATATTCCGAGAGAAGCTTATGCAGACGGTTATTGTTTATACGCGTTTGACCTCACATCTGATCTATCTGCAAATTGTAATACACACTGGAATCTAGTAAAAAATGGGACTATTCGTTTAGAATTACGGTTCGAGAGTGTTCTACAACAATCAGTTAACTGCATTGTATATGCTGAATATGATAATATTCTCGAAATTGACTCAACGCGCCAAGTCATCGTTGATTTTGGAGGCTAACTATTAGAAATTTTATGATTCACTTACTGTACATTATATAAGGTCTACTAATTGATGTTTTCCGTGGAGAAAGCTATGGTGCTTACCGATGACAAGACACGTTAAATGACACGCTTTTAGGTATAAATTACAGCGTTCTTGCGTGAAGAGTAGTTAGAAAGGCTTTGTATTTCGGGCTCTACACATCTTTCACAATTCAAAATTATGGATTATATAGTCGACATTTTGGGCTTCCGTGACAGTGCCGATAAGTTCATGATCAAAGAACTTGCTGTAGTTTCTTTAAATAAAGAACACATCACTCACTGGATTGCTACGGCACCTCATTCGTTCTCAGACTTACCTATTAAAATACAAGTACACAACAATTGGATCACAAGTAACGTTCACGGTATAGAGTGGTTTGAGGGAGATATACCATACCGTCAACTACACGCTAATCTTAGGGAATTAGCAAGAACAGCACGGCAGATTTTTGTTCGTGGTGCTGAAGAGACACGCCTTATACAAAGCATAACTACACGACACGTAGAAAATTTGGAGGACTACAACTGCCCATCTGTTTATCATTTACCTAAACGAGATATTTTCTGCTGCTATCACGGCTCTCTACACAGAACCGTTCGCAACTGTGCTTTAAATAATGCCTACAGGATAAAATCCTGGGTAAACAAAAATATTGCTCTCTTAACGGCTTTAGACGCTCACTACGACTATTCAGACCCAAGACGCGTTTACAAAACAGTAGCTGATCGAGCAGTTGACGACTGCGGTTCAACGAGTGTACACAGTGACATATCTAAGGCTCAGGATTATTTAAAACAACCGAAGAAAAGTATTAAGTATTCAAGACCCCCGACACCAGGACACGCCTTAGAAGAAGAACCGTTATACGACGAAATTTCAAACAGTGATTATTATACATTCCCTACAACAACTGTTAAAACACACTCTACGTATATACAAGATGAACACGATTCAAATACAGGATGCTCTACGGCTATTAAGAATACCTTCACCGGGTGTATTCCCTGCAGACAGGATTCCTCGGACATTGATGAGACCGACAGGGTGTGTGTTTAATACAGACATACATACACGGACTGGTTCTCACTGGGTAGCTTTATACATAGACCGACGAGGCCGTGGAATCTTTTTCGATAGTTACGGGGTACCACCCATTTTTCCATACCATATACGGGCTGTACAGCGAAATACTATTTTTCATGAATGGAATACTGTACAACTACAAAGTTTAAACTCCAAAGTATGCGGACAATTTTGCTTGATGTTTTTAGATTATATGAAACGCGGTTATTCACTAGAGAAATTTTGTAAATTATTCACCTCTGATTATAGAAGGAATGATAAAATTGTAGATCGTTTTTATAACAGACTTCGTGGTTTTACAGTAAAATTTAAAAATGGTAATAAACGTAAATATCATGTAGGCCGTGGGTATAATTATCGTTCAAAATGCTGTATTCAATCATGTAAACCTAAAATATTATAAACAAATTTGATATAATTTTTCATTTATTACTATTACTAATATTAATATTAAGAAATAAATATTGTAAATTTTCATAATAAAATATTCACCAAATAAATTTATGTAAAAACTATTACCAAGTGTTTATATAATCATTTATTTATTCTTAATAAATACAATCTAATACGGCTATATTATACATTCATACGAAGTAAAGAATCCTACCTTACCACCGTATTAGTATGACTTTTCATATATGTACACTATACATGGTCAGCATTTAAAGGGGAGGGTTTTCTCTATGCATAGGCCCTGTAACTACGTCACACAGCCCCAATCAGCTGTACAACCAACAACGGTCATATTGATCCTAACCTCACACAGCCCGATCAGCTGTACACCCAACAGCGGCCATATTGATCCTATATTTGTACGCTTGGCAGATGTATTTCCCCCACCACTTTTTCGACGGCCATATTGGTCCTATATTTGTACGCTTGGCAGAGGTATTGCCCCCTCCACTTTTTTGGCCGCCATCTTGGTCCTATATTTGTACATATACTACTCACCGGAGGTGAAGCCCGGGAGTTGCTCGACCAAGCGGGTAGGGATTCTCCTGCGAGATTTCCCTCGACCGGAGGGTCAGCCCGGGGAGAGATCCACCAGACGTTAGAATAGCTCCTGGGAGAGAGGTCTCACTGGAGATCCGCCCGGGACTGAAGCCCCGAGCTCTCTTAAGACGAGAGAGCGCAGGCGTCGGAGAAGGGGGAAAATATTCCAACCTTGTGGGTAGCAGTCTTTTAGGTACACTATTGTTGAATATATTGTATAAATCATATCATTATAAAAAAGCAAAAATATTTTTTCAAAAATAGAAAAATGGCTATAATATGACCATAAAATGGTCAGAATCATAAAACAAAAAATGACCTAAATTCAGAATTATAAAAAATATATGCATGTCAAATTTTATTACGATCCGTCGCATGGTTCAAAAATTATGGCGGTATACGTACATACACACACACACACACACACACACACACACACAGCCATCCGCACGGACATTTTCTAAAAACGTATGATTCGTACTCCAAACACCCCCAAATGCGTTTCCACGAAGTATTAGCAAAACTGAAAATTTTACTATTACAAAGCTTCCTCTTGAGGAGGAAGCAAAAATTATTAGAATCTTAATTATCTTTTATATACATAATATTGTATTATCAATTATAAATATAAATAGTTATTAAACAAAATATTATACAGGTTAACATAACCAACAAAGAATTATTTTATCATTTTACTATATAATTTTAAAAAATATTCTTATGGTCTTTATTATTCTTATAAAACATATTTATACAAGCAAATATAATTTATAAATGGTTGTTCTGTCATAACATGCATTACGACAAAATATGTTAATCGCGAGCGAAGCGAGCGTTTTTTGCTAGTATGTTATTAATTTGGTTGCTAAGTAAAATCATAAAAAATTTAAGTTCAAAAATTAATCATTTTAAAATGAACAATTAAAATCGTAATTAGAAAAACATTTGGACATTAGAAAATTAGACAATTAAAAACAATGATTAAAATTAGGGGGTTAATGAGCGAAGTGAGCAGGAGAGTACCCCCTCTTGTAGTTACTTTAATAGCAATAAACGTATTTACTCAATTTTAAAATGAGTGATATTAGGAGAATATTGCATTTACTAGTATGTATATATTTAACTTAAAACATTTTTACAATTTTTCAGATTAATGTCACTTTATCAAGTTGCTAAAAATAACAATTATGTGAAACCTCATATTGTTAAAGAAAGAAAAATCGCAATAAAGAGTGGCAGACATCCATTGTTGGAACAAACGCGGACATTTATTCCTAATGATACATATTCTGAATCTACCAGTAATTTACTGAAAGTTATAATGGGTCCAAGCAGCTGCGGCAAAAGTACATACGTTCAGCAAGTTGCTTTAATCATCTTTTTGGCTCATATTGGCAGTTATGTTCCAGCTGATCAAGCAGTTATTGGACTTGTTTCACACATTTACAGCAAGTTATTTATTTGTGAAAGTTCTTCTTTGGAATCAAGTTCGTTCTTGCAAGATATCCGACAGGTAATTTATAAATGAGACTTACAGCATACTAAATTTTGCGCACTATTAAAGTAGGCTCTAAAGACCAAGTGTGGAGGTTGAAGTGTAAGTCGAGGCAAGAAAACGAGTACTGCAAACTTCACACTTGGTCTGTAAAAGCCCAGTTATGCGGTGGCCTCGGCAAGGTATCCCTGACCACAGCAGGGCCCTGCTCCGGACGCCATCCGACATTACCACGGCCAAGAAGATTTACACCGGCTGATAGGGCAGCCAGGTCCAGTTGGCAAGACGAACACGGGCCCTTGTACTATCCGGCAATCTGGAGAACCATCATCCCAGTTTGCAAGCTGTACCCTCCGTGCTTAGGTTGAAGAGCACAGTATAAGAGACTTAGTAGGGCGTGATTTGCCCAAGAGACACCGCAGTCAAACTACCCCGTTGCACGGGTAACTCGGGCACGTCAGAATTGCCATTCGCAGGGAATCGCAGGGGACAGTCCTTCAGTCGCACACAAGTCTACCATATTATTGCTCTGCTTGCTCGGGCAGTCTAGGAAAGCCACTACCCATAGGAAGCAAGCTGCGTCTCTAAACGCATGTATGTATGCATGTGTGTATGTACGTATGTATGTATGTTCTTTTATTTGGCGTAGGCAGAGCAAGCTCTGCACAAGTGACCCTCAAACACTGGATACCCAGAGGGACCATCGTTTAACAATACTTCCGTGGGGCCCATTAATTAGTCTAGTTAGCTTCTTGTATAGGGTTTGACATTTTAAACGCATCTCTTTCTTTCTGCATCATCTGGACCTCTTCTTAATAGAGCATCGTCTGGTTATCCCCTAGACAGATTTAACCCCAATACCTGTTCCTTTGCGTTCCTTTGCATCAAGTAAGGGAGTCTAGGCTCAACATAATTACCCAAGTTCCTCAGCATTGGTCTAAGGAGCGCGTAGAGGGAATCAACCCTAGCTCCTACATTCCTCTGCATCAGGCAGGGAAGCAAGAGCTTAACTCTGTGACCTACATTCCTCTGCATTGGTCCAAGGGGCACTTAGAGATCCTTCACCCAAGCTGCTATGTTCTTCTGCATCAAACAGGGGAGTAAAAGCTCAACTCGGTGTCCTACATTCCTCTGCATCAGTCCAAAGACCGTTCCATACTGACGCTTTAGTAGCCATCGTCTAACAACATTTTTGACAGCTATTCAGCTTTATCTTCCCCTACTTTTCCATTCGTTATTTTTGACTTTCTTAAAGATAGTTATTATGTAGTTGTTTACTGCGCACCAACCATCCTCCAACATCAACATGGCTTTCATCATTGACTCGGTGTTATTCTCGTCAGAAGGAACCTTTTTTGTGTCTGCCACTCCTGTTGGTATCTTCAGCAGTCACAAAATATATGCTTAGCATCTTCATTTGCTTTCAAACACACTGGGCAATTAGGTTTGTTAATCTTAAAGCGGTGTGAGTAAGCTCAAAAGCATCCATGTCCGTTCAAAAACTGCGTAAGGTAGTAATTCATTTCTTAGTATCGCCTTTTATTCCAGTTGTTGATCTTTGGTATGAGATAATGCGTCCAACACCCTTTTTCACAGAAGTCTGCAACGTCTATATCTGGAAGCACACAAAACATTGCGCAATAACTAACAACATAACTCGCCTCCTACAGAACCTTGAATTACAGCTACGTGCTGCCCGGCTGGTCCAGCTACGTCAGTCTCCCAGTCGGTTGTCCTAGGACTCTCGACGTATAGTGTTATTCATAATTAACGATCATCACTAACTACCTTGTACGTATAATTTTGTTTCAATGTAATTTAATTATTACGCAGTATTTTATTTACATTATTATTTTTTATTAACAAATATCCAGTAAAATTTGCTTAGCATTATAAGACCTGTTGAAAACTGAACTTGTTTCCGTGTCATAGGTGAATCTACAACAAATTCATTTCAATAATCTTCCTTTATATTATTGCAAGTAACTTCAATTAATGTATCATTATTTGTTTAAACCATATCAGTTTCACTATTATTTCAATAACTTATTTTTTTTCAAAACTATAGTTCGTCTCATTACAGCTTCGATATATTTATCAATTAACAATCATTTCACAAATCAATATTCCTCATCCTATATATGTACTTGAATAATTTTTCGCTTTGTATTGATTCTCTCGCCATGATTTTACTAAGAGTATATTTTGTTTAAATTGTTTTTCGACAAATTGGATCAGCTTGTAATATAACATTTTGCGTTGATATTAACATATACTTGCAGTCGTTTTTTTTCTATAAATAAAGTAAATAAACCCTTCATGCCACATGACTTATCTAATCAATCATAAATAAACGTTTATTCATTTATCTCAATCCTTCTATCCCACTCTCTACCACAGGGACTTACATAATTTATAATAATTGAATAAGTCTAATATTATTATAAATCATTCGTATTTTTGCTTACTTTCAATTAGCTTCAAATATCAATTAACCTAATTCATTTACAATTATAAATTATCACTCCATCATCAAATCAGAAATATCTTGAAATTGTAATATTTGCTAGTTGTATTGCAGTGTTTGCTACTCTGCAAAAGTTTGTTCCTTCGCAGGTGTCCAAGCTTCCTCCTGAGTATTGTCACCACGCCGGCTTTCTTCATACATATTCTGAAACGGTAACGACTTTTCTCGGTCCTGGGTGCAGTTAGTTTATATGATAATTGACTAATAATTTATAGAAAAGTAGTGATCATTTCCTAATCTGCATCCTAATTCTGACTGCAGGTTAGGTAAACAGATTTTAATTAATGATTTTAAATATTTATAATAATTATAATAATATTTGTAGTACAGGTCCGGGATACCAGGTAGTGGAATGTTTTACTACAATAATAAGCTTTCGTTCTTTATAACAAAATAAATATATTCAAGTTCTCATATATAGAAGAATATTGCGTATATGGTTGCATATATTCTCTATCACATAAATAAATTAAATCGATAAATCCGCTTTGATTTTTACAAACAACATCAAATACGCGTTTATATGGCGGTATCTAATCAGAATGATAATATTATTATAATTAAACAGATTTTATACAGATACGCTTAACTTTGCGTTATTTGATCGAGTACGAAAATTATACAAGTTTTATCACGATTGGTAATAATTCTAAGTTTTTTGAGAATGATTGAAATTTTTATAAGTCTAAGACGGATACGCTTAATTTGCGTTATCCTATCTGACTAGAAAATTTTATAAGTATAAGATATATTCAAAAATTTATCTAAGTCTTTTGAAAGGAACTGAAATTTTTCTAAGTCTAGGACTGATACGCTTGAAGATGCGATATCGTGCCTAACTCGAAAATTTTATAAGTTCTTCAAAAGTGAGAAAATATTCTAAGTTTTATCTACCAAGGCGTAAATTGCTCTTGAGTAGAGACTAGTACGCTTAAATTGCGCTGGAGCTAGTGTTTTGCTATAGGCCGCGCGGGTCCTTTTATATTCTGCGGAGAGAGCGTTGCTCAAGCCGCCAAAAAAACTCTTACATACAAATATATATACGCACATTCACACCTATATACAAAAACCATTCATACAGACGTACATAGATGCGCGCGCCGCGCCGCTGCTGCGTCATCATCCCACTCTCACACACTTTGCACCTCACGTCGCTCGCTGCTGCTTTGTATACCTATAGGTATTGGCGCGCTTGCGTCGCTTGTGTCTGCTGCTCGGCGATTTCTGCTGTCGCCGCTGCTGGCTATTGGCGCTGCTGGCGTAATGTTGAGGCCGGCTGCTCAGCTGTAACCCGTAGCGTCGGTGGAATGAGTGGGAGTGCACGCTTATTTGCGCGTAATTTTGCTAAAAAAGGAGTCGTGAGACTTTAGTTTTTTCAAATTATTCGGAGCAAAGTATTTCATATAATATTTTTGTAGACCTTGAAGAATATTAGTAGGTAAACTAGGCCGTTATGAGTGCATGCCGTTATGAGCGCATGCCGTTACGAGCGCACCCCGTGACGAGCGCACCCCGTTACGATCGCACACCGACGCTTTGATCGGTAAGAGAGCGGTGAGAGAGCGTGTGGATGCTGGCAGTGACGTCAGCGGCCCGATGTTACCTTTTGCTGTCGATACTGACGTTTTAATGATATCATCGAGATGCTGGCCGCGAGATTTTAAGAGAGCGGTGGTAAGAGAGCGGTCGTAAAACAGCGGTCAAGACGATGACGTCATCAACGCTGGCGTTGTCGACCGCGAGATCCCCGATCGATATGTTGCGTCTCGGTGCTGGCGGTCAACCGCCCGATGTTAACTTTACCGTTGGCTTGCTTCTTTACCGATATACCTGCTAACAGGAGAGTCAATTTCTAACGTATGGCTTTACCTCGCAACTTATCGTTTCCGCTGGCGAATGTTTTGAGGATCTTATTCTAACTTATAAACAAAATCGCACGGTGGCTATAGAACGATGATCATGAAGACGCATTCCGAGCTATTCTCTGGTACGGTAAAGACCCTATGAATTCAAGTCTTCTCTTCTTCTATCATAAAATGGTTGAAAATATGTAAGTAAAATAATTATTATTTATAATTTATTAATATTAGTTAGTTACTTAGTCACTTTAAATCCTTTCAAATAAGACAAATCTGGAAATTTAGAGTAAAAATAAAATTTTATATTACTCTCAAGAAAAATTGTTTCATTTGAAAAATGTAAAGCGAAATATCTTAAGAGTATTTGATAAGGACCAATTTTTTTGTTTTGAAATCTAAATATATTTATATTTTTTTCAGCCAAATTGTATTACTACCAGCGCCTTTGTTTGCGAAAAAGAGATTTTTTCTTTCTTCGGCAGAGGATTATTATGAGGGAAACGACACGTTTTACGCAGCAATGTAAGATGACAGTCTCAATACAACAGCATTTATGCAAGAAGGAATTGAATTGTACGGCGATGTAGCGAGTTTTTTTGAGAGAGATCGATGTCCTAATTCTTTTTAAAAGATTAATGCTCTTGGAAATTGGTACAGAGGTATGTACTTTTTAAATAAATGTACAGATTATTATTATTATTATACAACATATTAAACAAATTATTTTTTACAGAAATTTGGCAGTATTCGCGATTTCTATACACAGCTGTGTTTAGAAAGTGATGCTGAACCTTCGATATATATGCAGGAAGGCTGCAGCCTGCACATGTAGAAGGATATTTTCTTGAACGAAGTGCAGAAGCAAGTTACAATGGAGCAGCACATATTTGTGCTCAAAACGGTGCGTGATTGCATCCATTACAATCTCCCAAATTTGGCTCTTTTGATGTTAAAACGCATAATAGAAGAATTGGAAAACGAATAAAAGTTACGCTTTTACATATTTATGTTGTATTACCATAATTTCCATGTAATCATTGTGTGTGTGTTTCTAACTGTAACTCATCCACTAAAAGATAGCATTATTGGAATGAATAATGATTCAGAGAGAAAGACAGAGAGAGAGAGAGAGAGAGATCCAACATGGCGGCGCCCACGCCTGTCAAGCGCAACAGCTTAATTCTCTCTCTCGCTCTCTCTCTCTCTCTCTCTCTCGCTCTCTCTCTCTCCCTCTCTCTCTCTCGCTCTCTCTCTCTCTCTCTCGCTTTCTCTCTCTCTCTCTCGCTCTCTCTCTCTCTCTTTCTCTCGCTCTCTCGCTCTCTCTCTCTCTCTCTCTCTCTCTCTCTCTCTCTCTCTCTCTCTCTCTCTCTCTCTCTCTCTCTGTGATATCGTTATAATAAGTTGGGGTTTTCTAGGACGGCCCTCCTGTGGATAAAATCTTACATACAAGGGCGCACGCAAATGGTTATCTCGAATAAAAATGGTAACTCAGAATGGCTGGAAACCAATCTGGGTGTACCACAGGGTTCTGTACTGGGACCCCTGCTGTTCAGTCTTTAAGTTAACGACTTACAAGACGTACTTGATGGCTCTGCGGTTCAACATCTACTCTACGCTGACGACCTTCAAATTTATCTGCATACCACCAAGGATAAATTCCACGAGGGCCTGGCTCGGCTGGCTGATGCGGCACGATTGGTTGCTGATTGGGCGGGGAGCTCCGGCCTGCGACTGAACACCAGTAAAACCAAAGCCATATTTTTCGGCTCCATGAGGAATGTAAATGATATCAAGTCATGGAGCTTGCCTGGAGTTCCGTTGCGGGACGGCGTGATCGTCCCTTTCAGCGATACGGTCGTGAGTCTCGGTGTTGTGCTTGATAGTAAACTCACTTGGAAGCCGCAAGTAGATTCAATCACAAAAAAAGTAAATAAAGCCCTCTATAGCTTGCGGTTTATTAGGGGCTGCACCACCGAGACTCTCCGTAGGAGGCTGGTCGAGACCCTTATTCAACCACACTTGGACTACTGTACTGTGACTGTCCTCGACGCATCGAATGAACAGCGCATTCGATTGCAACGACTGAGCAATTCGTGTGTGAGATATATTTTTGGAGTGAGAAGGGATGAGCACATCACCCCCTACAGGAGGCGATTGGAGTGGCTTCGCACGGACTCTCGTAGGCTCTACTTCGAGGCCATTCTTCTGTACAAGGCAGTTCGAATCGGTGAGCCTGAGTACCTGGCCTCACTTTTCACGAAGTATAAGCCGCGTGCCTCCAGTAGGGGAGATCCACCGGAACTCAACATTCCCGTAGCGAGCACCGAGGCCAGAGCTAGGGCCTTTCAAGTTCATGATGCTCGTTTCTGGAATTCTCTCCCTTCCACCCTGCGCAATCTTCCATCGCTTGCATCATTTAAAAGAGCGCTGCGACTGCATCTGCTTGCTCTCGATCTCTGACTGCCCCAATTCGACCGGCGTTGCTAATTATATTCTAGTCTGACTCAGTCTATTGGCTGTATATAGTATTTTATTCTGTATTTTATATATAATGTATTTATCTGTATCTTATCTATAATGTTACAGCGTATAATTTTAAAGTCGTGCAATATGGATAGCTCTATGACAAAAATGTCGATTTATTGTGATATGCGATGGTGTTTTCACCTTATATATTTTATAATGCACTACTATCTGAAAATATTTTATTTGTGCCACACGTAAATTCTATAACTGCGTGCGTAAACTAACTGTATCATAGTTACCATGTATGTAAGCTACTTTAGCAACCTAGTTGCTTCATTATTGTATTTTTGCTATTAAGCGAATAAAAGAGCATCTATCTATCTATCTCTCTCTCATTAATTTATTAACTGTAACTTAGCTTCTATTAAAGACATAAATCTTGAACTTTATGCACACCTTTTTTCATGTAATATTGAATAAAAAATTCATAGTTAACTATATATCTGTGTATTAATTTAATGTATACTATATGTTTATAATAATAATGTTCTTTAATCTATTAACACCTAATGAATAAATATATAGATAAATAAAAGCTATTTTATAGTAAGTAAATTTGTTACTCAATTTAAAGATATATATCACTATCAGAAAATAAGTTTTTCATAAAATAAGAGTATAGTAATTATCTTTGGTTGAATAAAAATCTTATACAAGCACAAGTTTCATTGCTTTCATCCGCTATACATCATAATTAGCAAAACAAGAATATATATCGCACTCTATTGTATAACAAAGCTGTACATAAAGTAATAGACGTATGTTTTTAGTAGATGCTGTCTGAGATACTTTATTTCTAAGAGACAAAGCATTTTTCTTTAATGTAGGTATACTGAGTCATAACTCAGCTCCTACTAAATATATAAGTCTAATACTTTATGCAGCCTATACACAGGCGTAGCTTTGTTATATAATAACAAGCGAATTTAAGCATTTAAACTTATGCTTGTATAATATTTTATTTAACCATAGCTAGTTACTATACTCTTATTTTTACTAATTTTGCTATATATCTTTCATCGAGTAAAAAATGTACTCATTATCAAGCAGTTTTTATATATTATCTATATATTTATTAATTAGGTGTTAATAGAATAAGTACTGTAGTACGGATTATTATTATTATAAACATATAGCATACAGTAAATTAATACATAGACATAAAATTAAATATGAATTTTTATTCAATGTTTATTACATAAAAAAGGTGTACAAAAAAGTAAAAAAGTTTTAGACTTATATATTTAATAGATGCAAAATGACATGGCTCATTTCCTTCTTTTAAGTTTAATTTTTTTATTTTTTTGAGATAAGAGGAAGCAGGGGTCTCGTTGGATTTTGACATGTGGAGCTAGCGTCCAAAGACTCTACTGGTCTTCTGGTGTTGTTAGCCCGTTTCCTCCTTTCTGCTTGCAGCTTCTCCCGGGTCTCTTTATATTTCTGCAGTCGTCTTTCAGTGAAGATAGCCTTGCTAATAGGTTCCGGGATGAGCTTCATCATCGGTCTCCTAGGATGCTTGTGAGGATTCCCGAGAGCAATTACCTCCCAGATATCTGGAGCTAGTCGTTGCTTTACAGGTTGAAACTGTTTAGGCAAATCTTCTTTGAGCGTCAGCGCTAACATCTTCTCTTGCAGTTTCACTTGTTGCCTAATTTTTTCTTCCAACTGGAAATATTTTAGAATGCTTCATTGTTCTTTCTCACTATCAGGTAACATTGGTACAGATGCCATTTTTTTCAAATCGAAGAATGGTGTTATATTCTTTGTGTGCGAGCAAGCGTTTCAACGGTCAGCGAAATTATGTCGAGAGAAAACATGTCTGAACGTGTCCGAGGCGCTCACCGAGCCAGTTACCTCTACGACTCCAGCGAGCCAATGCTGTCGTCGCAGAGTCACCCCACCACTACTACCCAGAAGCATCCATGCCACTAGGTGACGTCACAACATATCACATCCGGTTTAAATTTGATACTTGATTTCAGGATGAAAAACGATCCCGAACGCTCTGTTGGTAAATGCAGAAAACGTTATTAACTGATGTAGGAATCACTGATTTAAGGTTGAGCTTCCTTTCCATGTTTGTCGGTACATGTAGGAATCATAATCTACTCATATATATGATGATATCTACTTTTTATATAATATCCACTACATCAAAACTCTCTGCTATTTTTGGTTTCTGTCCAAGTACCCAAGTCTTCAGTGCAAATGCGCTTTTAGCTGCACATACCGGTTTTTTACAGAGTTTGTGGTTGTTACATGTTGAATAACTGTTTATCCGCAGCTCTTTCAAAGATGGAGATCTTATCTCGCCAAGATCAGAGACATGAGGTATTATTTTCTCCAGCCATCTTCTTTTCTCCGGACCTTTGACATAGATCTTATGAGCTCCTCGTAGAAGATTATGAAGGGTATGCACTAGATCTTTGTAAGGGATCTCTCCATCATTCCAGGATATTCCTAGATAGTTGTGTTCCAACCATCGGTTCTCACATTTTCTCCATTTTGGTAGGGTGTTCCAGGAGTATGGTGGTCGAAAGAATAAGACTGATGGAGTTCCATCTTCCTCGAGAGCAACGATCGCTACCTCTTTGAAGATGAACTCGTTGCAAGTGCTCTTGAAGCCTTGGATGTCTACTACATAATCCATGACGAAATTATTACTAAAACGTAGCAGGTTCCTCTTGTATACTGCTCGCGAAAGCTATGTCAACAGATCAGACTTCCCCCTCCACTTAGATCTTCGCCAATCAAATTAATGCTTCCCCTTCTACATTATTACGATACGAACCAATCAGCGTTACAGCTTTCCTACTGCATTATAGTGGGCGGGTCGAGATGACGGGGGGGGCTTCTACTTAAAGAAAATTGATGCTTAAAAAAATTATTATTGTTCATCGACTCGTGGAGTAAGGAGCTGCTGTGTAAAAAGTGACAAGTTATATAAAAAGTGTAGTGTAAAAGTGTCAAGAGATCATCGAACGAAAGTGTACAACGAACTTCTTAACTACTGAACTATAATCTGGTGGATGTCAAGTCTTTAAAAGAAGTGTAAAAAGTGACAAGTGCTGTGAAAAAGTGAAACGCTGTCAGACGTCGAATTGCTGCTGAACGACGAATCTCTGCTGGATAACTTAAAAAGTGATAAGTGAAAATAGTGCAACGTTTCAACAAACTGTCGAACGACGAATTACTGCCCAACAAACTACTGAACATCATTGTCTCCATTAATAAGTGAGTAAAAAAATGGATTTAATAAACGAATTTGAGGACATAGTGAAAGAGTTGTGGCGTATTGTAAAATATGCTTGTGATAAAGACTTGAACTTTAGCGACTTGCAAAGATCGATTGACTTAACCTCTAAAGCTATTAGTGAAGTGGAAGAATTGATAAAATCGCCAGCCTTGCACATTTATAAGAAAAGGACATGTCAAACATCATATGGTCAACTTTATAGTATTCATCGATTACTCAATGACTGCTTACTAAAAGTTGGCAGTGGACTTGAAGGGGTTAGACCTTGTGTGACGTGGGATGATACTAAATCAGCATTAAAATTAACCTCAAAACTAGTGTTATAACAAACGTGAAATATTTGGACATAATCTCATTCATGTGATAAGAGATGCATATGATCGCTTTATGTCAAAAATTAAAGAAGCGTTACTAGTGCATAAGTCGATAAAAGTTGACTTAAAAGAGTGGTTTAAAGCTAATGTCAAACAGCCTATCGAACGCGATATAGAAGAGTTCCAGGAACGAGACTCAGGATGGACTTTAAGAGCAATCCTTAACTTTACTATAGATATAAAGAAACTTAGTCCCATGAAAGCTGGTTCATACATTGAGTTACCAATGGCTATACAAAAGAAAATGGGCAATTTTATCAGCACTACATCTTGCTATAAAAGATGCACAGCAAGTTTCAAAATATCAAGTTTATGCGAATGAGTTGAACTTCAATGATATTAAATTCCCAGTATCTGTAAAGCAAATACCTAAGTTTGAGAAGCAGAATGACGTCTCTGTAAATCTGTTCATACTCAAGAAGAAGGGTAGTGTATTTAATGTGTCGCCGTGTCACTTGACAGCTTCAAAGAAAGATAAACATGTGAACCTGTTGCTCGCACAAGACACTTATATAGATCAGAACGAAGAAAAACAACAAGGAAATTTAAAAATTCCACGATTCCATTACATATGTATCAAAGATTTGTCTCGTTTAGTAAATTTACAGTTATCAAAGAATTCACATAAAAAACATCTTTGTGATCGTTGTATTCACTATTTTCATGATGAGCCAAAATTGAAAGCTCACATAGTCGACTGTTTACCAGCAAATATGTGCAAAGTGTTGTTACCTGAAGAAAAAGACAGCGTGCTGGAATTCAAAAACATCAACAACAAAGAGAGAGTTCCATTAGTTGTGTATGCAGACATCGAATGCATACTCAAGCCTGTTGACGATAATCGGGCTTACCAAGAGCATGAACCCTTCAGCATTAGCTGCTATGTTCAATATACTCATGAAGAATCCAAGTGCATCAGCTACAGAAGAGAGACAGAACAAGACGAAGATCCGGCGAAATGGTTCGTTTCACAACTCTGCGTGCTAGCTCAAGAACTCACCAACATGCACGAGAATCCCTTGCCAATGAAGAATGTGGATCAGAGATTGTTTGATTATGCTACGACTTGTCACATCTGTAGAGGACCGTTCAACGCGACAGACATCAAAATCCATAATCATTGTCACCTTACGGGACAGTAAGTTGTTTATTATCAATCTGATTATTATCAATTTATCTAATAAATATTCTTTTTTCCAGATATCGTGGAGCGGCTTACAACAGCTGTAATCTCAACTATAAGGATTCTCGATGTATTCCAGTTGTATTCCACAACCTAAGTGGATATGATTCACACTTGTTCATAAAGGAGCTTGCCAATAACTTCAAGGGACGAGTCTCTATCATACCGCAAAATAAAGAGAAGTACATCTCTTTCACCAAACGTATTGATGGAAGTGACATCAACTTCAAGTTCATTGACTCCTTCCGATTCATACCATCTTCACTTGACAAGCTTGCATCGTATTTAGACAAGTTGGAAATAGTTGATAGAGAGTTCAAGAAGGAGTTTGGCGATGTTCAGATTGAACTGCTCAGAAGGAAAGGTGTGTTCCCGTACGATCACACCAAGTCTTTTGAGAACCTGAAAGAAACATTGCTTCCAGACAAAGAGAGTTTCTATAGTAGCCTCTATTATAGCAATATATCAGACGAGGACTACAACCATGCTCAAATTGTCTGGAATGCTTTCAATATCAAAACTCTTGGCCAGTACTCAGACCTCTATCGAAAAACTGACGTACTTGCAACGTCACAAAGAAGGGAAGGCGCCTGCATAAAGAGCAAACCGCTCGTACTGAGCCATCCCTGCAGCACGGCAACCCGCTACCTCGGCATCATGAAGCACATGGTCGACGGCAACTGCGTAATTGTCGTGATTGCGTCATTCTGTAGATTTTTTTTTATGTTCATTAAGGATTAGAATATATAAAACGTGCTAAACGTGCATAAGATTCCGCCCTGCACAATCTTATACGCCAATTTCGAGGCTCCTTTCGTTTTTTCTTTTATATAATTCATGCGAAGTAACACTTTTCTTGTTCTTTTATTGAACATAAAGAAAGCTTTTTTATTTATTAAAACAAAAATTATTCAAATTTAATTTTATGTGGATTAAGCATCGCTAATCACTTATCTCAAAGAAAAACTATAGGTACTCACACAAAATTGCGAGGAAATTTT
>CM053168.1:31764198-31803273 GCA_012977825.3 Pteromalus puparum
TTATTACAGGGAAAGTTTCGGGAATATGCACGCTTGCAGCTGTGTACCGATCCTGGAATTTTCCGCTGTTTTCAATATAACATTATCAATTATTTAGTTAGAAATAGGAATTACTTGCATTGGATTTTTTCACTACGAGCTGTTGTATAAACTATGCATTTTTCGATTTGCATAAGTTCGCTTTTAGCAACGGTTTTGGTGAGAAGGTTTTATGTAGATATGTTTATACTTATATATATATATTGTCTGCAGCTGTCATAATCAAATTTTAAAATAACAAACTAGCAGTGCAATTTATTCATTAATTATTTTAGCACTAAACTGTATATTTTTCGATTTATACAGTTCGCTTTTGTGCATAATTGATGGATGGATTGAGTGCCTGTTTGTAAACTTTACTTTTGATTACATTTAGTAGAACTGCAATAATCGGTCGGTGTGAAGCTACGATTATTGTAGAAATATATATATATTTTTGCAGAGTTATAATAATCGGTCGGTGTGAAGCTACGATTATTGTAACGATGCATTGCAAATAAACTCAGAATATAACAAATTTATGATTTACGTTAATAGTGATGGCTGTAGGCATGAAATGTAAGTAGTTTTCAATAGTAGTTTCATTTATTTATAAAATCTTTTGAGGTAACGCGCGTAAAAGCTTTATTAAATAATTTTAAGTATATGCTATTTAGTATCAATTTGTAGGGAATTTCACAAGCATTAAAAATATAATATTAATTATTTCTCCTTTACACTTTAGTAAACCTTGATTAAAGAATAATCTAAATGCTTGGGAAATTCTATGCAAATTTGGCGTGCGCGGCAAAGCGTTAACTTCGAGAACCACGATCATAGAAGAGAGGGCGTAGGCGGACCGAAGGGCCTGACCAATGCTGCGTAGGAGGAGAGATGCGAAAATTCGGCGTAAGTGAGGGAAAGCTCAGATATAACGGCTTTTCTCACTGGCTAATTTTCGGCATCTAGGCGGAACGAGACACCCAACAACATCAAGGAGGGATGACTCTGGGCCCTACGTGCTGCAAAGGCTCACTCTCGATCTTCACTCCGGTCCCGACTCTAAGTAAGCTCGGTAGATTTTTACGCGCTTAGTACGCAGTTTATATTTACGCGCTTGGTACGCGATTTTTGTATTTACGCGAATAGTTAGATTTAAAGTAAAAAAAAAAAATAAATTACTTGTTTTTCCTAATCGTGATTAAAAGTTTTGTTTTTGACGTAACTCCCGATTCCTCAATTGTAAACTCTGTGCGAGTTCAACAGCAGCCAGTCAACAGCAGGAAAAAGTAAGTGCATCTTATTTGGCTATTCTATCTTTCCTAGAACTGCCTAAATCTATCGCTAGGATAAATTGAACCGATTAACACCGGGTCTTTTTATCCCCTTTTAGAACTTAGATCCGACTAAACCCGGGTCATTTTCTAAAAGTTTTCATTTCCTTTCATTTTCTTTTATTTTTGCAAACACTCAAAGCACCCAGNGAGGATTCTCTTAATTGATAGAGAGTTATCTCATCTCCCTCACGGCCGGCGCGTTGCTCTGCTAGTTGGAGCCCGCCTATGGACGCTGAGGTGGAGAAATCCCTTTTCTTAGACTATAATATTTATTTATACTGTATATAAAATTAGTTTTAATATCATTGATTAATTTGTCGTAATTAATGAATCCTTATTGTGTACACAATTAATAGGTGTGCAATTTAACTAGAATAATTCAAAAAAAATAGTAATTACCTCAATATTATTTAAGAATGAAAAATTGATTTTTTTTTTTGTTGATTATTAATTCTGAAGTGCGTGATATTCTATACCCTTGTAATTGACGGCACAGGTTAATTGCTCCTATTAGTTTATTATGATATTAATGAATAATTATAATGTGTTACTTCTCAAATAATTGTTGCGAAATATGATATGAGACTCGAGTCGTATTTATCCTTAGAAATGACTTTGAAGATATAATTACTCCAGTAAATCCAATTTACCGCATTCACTATTCAATAAATAAAATAACGATTATTTTCTATACCTAACGATAAATTTGTGTATGAATATCTTATTTGGCATGAAATCACAATCACCCTCTAGGCCCTAACATAAGATATTTCGAACTCCGAGATCAGACTAAAGAGAATCTCATTGTATACTTCTCCTCGCCAATATGTTCAAAGACTTCAGATCCAAGTGTCTCCATACCTATGAGCTAGATCCTGCTCATTATTATACCACCCCCGGATTTACATGGGATGCCATGTTAAAGTATACTGGCATCAAGCTCCAGCTGTTAACTGACATAGATATGTTACTCTTTGTCGAGCGAGGCATCCGAGGTGGTATTAGCCAATGCTGCAATAGATATGCCAAGGCCAACAATCGATACATGCAGTCTGGATACAATGAGAATGAAGAGTTGAAGTATCTGATGTATTATGATGTCAACAACCTATACGGATGGTAAGTTCACATTGAAATAATGATATTAATGATGATATACTAATAAATTCCTATATTTCTAGGGCAATGACGCAATCCCTTGTGATGGCTTCAAGTGGGTGGAAGACCTGAATTGTGACTTCTTCAATGCTCCCGACGATGCTCCTGTAGGATACATCCTGGAGGTAGACCTCGAGTATCCGGAAAGTCTTTATAATGCTCACAAAGACCTTCCTTCCACTCTGTCCAGAGCATGCAGCACTACCAGGATCAAACCAAGAGAAGTTGTTAACTACTCTGAACAACAAGAAGCGCTATGTCCTGCATTACGTCGCTCTCAAGCAAGCTTTCAAATACGGTCTTCGATTGAAGCATATTCATCGTGCTCTTCAGTTCAACCAGAAGCCATGGTTGAAACCATGCATTGACCTTAACAGCGAGATGAGGAAGAATGCGAAGAATGAAATCGAGAAGATGTTCTTCAAACTCTTCAACAACGCAGTGTATGGTAAAACCATGGAGAATGAGCGCAAGAGAGTCGCTACGGCTGTGAGGCATACATTGCTCAACCGAACTTCCACAGCTGTGCGATTTTCGATGAGAATCTCGTAGCTATACAACTTGCCCACACTGAGATCTCTGTTCGCAAGCTCATCTAGAATGGATTAGCAGTGTTGGACTTGTCGAAGAGCCTTGTTTACCGCTTCCACTACGAATACATGCAGGAGCGAGTGGGAGACAAGGCAAAGTTGCTCTACACGGATACAGACAGTCTCATCTATGAGGTCAGCGATGTAGATATGTATGCTGTGATGAAGACTGACCTTCACCATTTCGATACTTCTGATTATCCTGCTGATAATCAGTTTAACATCCCTCTGGCCAACAAGAAGAAAGTCGGACTTATGAACCATGAATGTAACGGCAAAATCATGACTGAGTTTGTCGGCCTTCGTAGCAAGATGTACTCGGTCAAGGTGCAAGACCAACAGCCTATCAAGAAGGTAAAGGGTCTAAAGTCGTCAGTCGTTAATTCTACTATTGAGTTTGATGACTACATCCATTGTCTTCGAGACAATGCAATCATGAGACAGCAGAAGAACATCCGCACGCGTCTTCATGTCATCAGAACGGAGAAGGAGCGAAAGATTGCTCTGAGTCCACATGACGATAAGCGATACCTAATCCCTGGTCAGACGGATAATCTACCGTGGGGTCATTACATGATAAGGATATCAGCTTATTGAGGATGCTGACGAATAATCTGCGAAGAGAGTCAGATTATATTAGTTATGTTATAATCATTTATAATTTATATAATAACAATTGTCATTATATTAATCATACATTTTGTTTCAGATCACAGCTCTACTAGGCAAACTCCTTGAAATCCAAAATCCGGTGTGTGAGCCGCCGTCGCCGCTGGTAGTAGTGGTGGGGAAGACTATACTTAAGGAAGTCCAACGCTCTCCAAATCATTCTCGATCGACGAGCTAAAGAGCAAATACCTCAAAAAATGGATGCTATCAACAAGATTGCCAGTGGAGGATTCCTTCCTACGAAGAAGATGGCTGAGTTGGAAACTGGATATAAGCACATGGTGACAGCCCTACGATAAGTAAAGACCAGATATGGATTGAAAGTCATAGCAACCCTGGAAGATAAATGTCATGTATTTCTTCCTGCTTGAGTATCAACTGCTTTGGAGAAGAGTAAAGAGATATTCGAAAATATGATCAATCAAGCAAAGGAGATGAAGCTGACCTTAACGTTAAAGGACGATAATAGCTTTGAATTTTGTATATTGTAAATAATTGATTTTTTATGTTGTTTGAATAAATGAAGGAAGTTAATAGAGAGATAGCTAATAGTGATTGTATCTCGCAGGTGAAAGCGAAGGTGGGGCTCTCATCACTTCCAAAAAATTAAATTTCATTCTTATCAATCCAACTATTGTGCGTACTATCAAATCCTAGCCATTTAACGTATACTTGTTTTCCACGCTTCTTCAAGACTTTGTCTACAAGATAAACATCGGAATACTTTGCCTTCAAGAGCTCCTGTTCGTAGAATCCACCAGTGATTGGATTATCTTGATAGTTTTTTAGATGATATGTAACTGGGTTCGTTGTTGCAATTCTAATTATAGTGAAAATCTCAGTTGACCAGTTAAGTGTATAGCCTTTCTCGAAAACTTGCTTCACTTTACTCAAATGTACTTTATCACCAATCTTAAACTTAGGCTTCTTAGTCAATCTACTCGCATGAGTAAATCTTTTTAGAATCTGGGATTGGTTGGTTACACTTCGTTGGGTTTCATTCCAATGGTTCTATGCTTAGTATCGTTGTACTTTGCAATCAAATCAGGTAAGATATTCAACCAGTTATAATTACCTTGTAAACTAAATTGAATCCACATCTTAGTCTTGAGAGTGCGATTAAACCGTTCACATATAGAAGTTTTTAAATTGCTAAACGTTGAGTACAGATTTATCTTACATTGCTTCATGAGAGTTTGAAAATTGGTATTGTAAAACTCTTTGCTTCTGTCTATATGTAGATTTTTAGGTACTCGACCTTGACGAAGTATGGACTTCATTGCTGCTGCAACTTCTTCACCACTCTTTTTCTTCACAGGAACAGCCCATGCAAACTTGGAGAATATATCTATGACTGTTAACATATATCTAAAACTCTTATTGAAGTGAATACTTCTATAGGCTCGTTAGGTACACATTCTTGCCGGGGAGTGAATCGAGAAAAAACCAACCGTCACGCGAACGCTAGGAGGGGAATTAAGCGTACGACCGCAGGGGAAGAGCTCTACCCCCCCCCCCTCCACCGCGCTCTCTTCGCCACACAAGACGTACGGACTATACNGACGTACGGACTATACGCGCACCTCTCCCTTCGCCGCGCTCTCCTTCTCTCTCTCTCTCTCTCGCTCCCCTCCACCGCGCTCTCGTCGCCGCGCAACACGTACGCGCACCTCTTCCTTCACCGCTCTCTCCTCCCTATCTTTCCGCTGGCTTTCGGGCCCCTCGGCGCTCTCGGCGTTCTCTACCTAGCATAAACTGAAATGATGAATGATATCCCGCGTATACGCGTCAGTTGTACGTAAACATGTATCGCGTCAGTTGTACGTAAACATGTATATCGTTATTATTATTATTGAAGTGAATCCTTATATTTAACTACAAGTGTATTAATAAAATTACATTGATCACTACTTGCATACACTGAAGTAGGAGCACGGGAACTCGATACAAATAACCATGAAATACCACTGATTTTGGCAGGAGATTTTAATGTTAACTTTGCAGACGAAAGTGCACAGCCATTAATTGCATTCCTCAAAAATAAATTTTAATTAGAAATGAATAATGATGCTCAACAATCAATTACTAAGTATGGCACAACATTAGATGCAGTATTTTCAAGATTTTTATATAAAATAGATTCTAAAACATTTATATCATACTTTAGTTACCATAAACCGATTGTTTCTTTAATTGAATTAAAAAATGAAGATACCTGTGATTCTACCATAGATAAGTAAAGTTGTAAATAAAGTATGTAAGAAATAAAATAATGTACCAATAACGATAAACATATCTTTATTATTTCATCTATTAAAAAAAAAAACAAAATAAAAATCTACAACACACCTATTTCAGTATTCACTTCTATCGGCTGTCCCCAAGACAGCCATTCTTTTTTTCCTTAGCATAAGGTTGCGTCTCTACTAAATCAGCTTGCCAAGTCTCATCTAATCCTCGAACATCAAACTTTCGACGTGGATAGTTACGACGAGCAGGCTTATACCACTCAATGGTTCAAGAAGATCTTTTAAAAATTTGTACTTGGACTGATTGAGTGATTTATAGTAGACGTAAACATTTTCAAACCTTACTTCATTTAGATTCGTCATAAGAGCTAGCAAACTGTTGGTTTTACCACAATTTGATAGTCCACAAAATACTGCCCGAATACTATCTGGAAGTAAATCCCCGTGTCGCTTATCTTTTTTCTCTGGCTCCGCAATAGTATCAAAGTTTACCACTGGAAGCTTAACAGACTGTTTCTTGAACATGTATAGAGATGTCTGCATTACAACTGTCGTAAGACTATAAATAGAGCTGGTATTTATACTCTCGTTATTAGTTGTCATTTAACCTTTAAAGTTAAATGATCGTTTACAAACGTCCAGGACGAGGACTTGTTAATCGATTGATCAATAATCTTCCAATTGAACTTCATTTACCAGGTTATCAATACTGTAGACCAGGTACTAAACTTACTAAACGATTAGCTCGTGGTGATCCCAGTATTAACCCTCTAGACGTTGCCTGCAAGGAACACGATATAGTCTATTCTCAGAATCGAGAAAACATCGAAGCTGGGAACGCTGCTGATAGAGTCCTTGCCCATAAAGCTTGGCAAAGAGTTGTCTCGAAAGATTCGGGGGTTAAAGAAAAAGCAGCTGCGTTTGTTGTACTGTTGCGTCTGTTGTTACAAGTGCCATGAAGTTAACGTCTAAATTTGGAATGGGTGTTCCATTTAAGAAGATAGTAAAAGCTGCATCGAAATCAATTGTTCCCAGCAAATGTGCTCGTAAAGTCATTCTGTCAGCATTAAAAGGAGCTCGAAAAGCAGTCAAAGAGGCTGGTGGTAAACGAAACATTGGTATTCCTCGTATTCTACCAGTTCCATCGAAAGTAGGAGGCTTCTTACCATTCCTTACCTATATTCGCTGGTTTAAGTGCGACAGGTGCTATCGCAGGAGGAGCTGCTGCAATTGCGAAAGCTGTTAACGATTCAGCCCTAAATCAGCTAAACTCGCTCTCGAAGAAAAGCAGAGGCATAACAGAAAAATGGAAGATATAGCTCTTGGTAAAGGTCTCTATTTGAAACCGCATAAAACAGGGCTCGGTCTTCTTCTAAAGCCTGGAAAATGGGTTAAGAAAAAAAAAAGATTATCGACGTAAGATTACCTCAGAGAGCTATTACTAATTTTGACCTCGTGAAGTATGCTAAAATCTTGAAAATTCCATACTTCCGCGGTGTCTTTATGCGTAATGCCCTTCCTACCAATGGACCACATTATCGTGAATCTGCTATTATTAATTTGGATGATGCTACCAGTCCTGGCACACATTGGGTAGCATATCGAAAGAGAGGTAGCGAAGTTGTGTACTTTGATAGTTTTGGTGACCTTCAACCACCTCTAGAATTAATGCTATATTTGGGCGTTGATCAAATAAAGTATAACTATGAAAGATATCAGGACTATGATACATTTAACTGTGGGCATCTATGTCTTGATTTCTTGAGTTCGAGACTATATAAAGGAGTGAAAAAATGATCATGAAAACAGTATCAATTTGACTATCATGAGTGATTCATTAACATTGAGTCTTTCAGGTACATCTACTTGAATTTATGTTATTATCTACTGACATCTACTATCTTGAATCGCAATTTTTCCCACCAATTGAACTTTCATCGAATAAAAGCTACGTTCTTGGATTGGTTGAACTATTAACCTTCAATTCGATTCCAAACATAGATATAGATAACAACAAGTTCTACGTTGGTAAAGAAGTAATCTACCTACCAACTGGTAGTTACAAGATTGAAGATATAGACGATTTGAATTGACAATTTGATTTGACAATTTGACAATATTCGTGAAACATTGGCTGTAAAAAAACATACTTTTGAGTCTTAAGCCTAATAACAATACTCTTCACAGTGTAATAGAGTGCAGTCATACAATTGATTTTCCTCCAAAAGATTCAATAGGTCAATTGCAAGGCTTCACCACAACGACTTCTTTCATCAAACGTCTCTCATAACTCTGATCAACCTGTATCCATTCTCAAAGTCAACGATCTACGAGTCGAGTGTAATATCACTACCGGTACCTATATAAACGGTAAGCAAGTGCATACAATACACGAATTCTTCCCTGCAGTGCCAGGAGGCTATATGATTATTGAAGTTCCTTCTTAAGTTATTTATCTTCCAATCACTGTGAAAAGCATAGATCAAATTCAACTTCGTATAGTTGATCAAAACGGATACTTAGTTAATTTTCGTGGTAAAATAAAAGCAGTGAGATTACATCTGAAGCAAGTGTAATGGGCATCGTTTACGGGCACGGGCATATAAGGAATCGAAAATGTTGAAAAGTCATCAGTCGTCCGCGAACGTTAAGATCGCTAACGCGGCAAAACATTCAGTTTCTAAAAAGCCTCGGCTTAAGAGTTGGTGAAAAATAAGGTGTATATTCTTCCGCTGTCAAAATGGAAGAAATTCTAAATATACAGTCACCCGTGACATTCGATGAGTCAATATCTCATTATGAGATTCATGCTCATCAACCTTACAACGCTTCATCTTACAATAATAGTGATGAAATTCGTATCTCGGTGCAACATCAAGACTTGTGTCGTTTGCCGTCAGCTAGTTCACTTCATGTATGTGGTAGACTAACAAAAGCTAATGGTGCTCTCGTGATAAATACTAAATTAGTAAACAATGCTATTTGCCACATGTTTGAAGAAGTAAGATATTAGATAAATTCTATAGAGATCGATAAATGTAAAAATGTTGGATTAACTACTCTCATGAAAGGATGGGTATCGATTAATCACAGTCAAAGTCTTATCATACAAAATGCTGGTTGGCTCGACGTTGAGGAGAAAGAGAATTTGATTAATAGTGAAGGCTACTTTGACATATCAATACCTCTAAGTATGATTCTTGGCTTTACTGAAGACTATCGTAAGATAGTTAGTAACGTGAAGCATGAACTAATTCTCACTAGATCGAGAAATTATTTAAATGCTGTTATACAAACACCTACAAAGGCTGCAACTGGAAATGATCCAGCGGAATACAAAGATTTTAAAATTGAATTGATAAAAATTAAATGGCTCATGCCATATGTAGTATTATCTAATCAGCATAAAATCCGGATGCTTAGTCATATTCAGAAGGGTAAATCGATCGACATGAGTTTTCGTAGTTGGGAGCTGTACGAATATCCACTGCTTCCCACTACACCCAGACATGTTTGGACAATCAAAACATCTAATCAGTTAGAAAAGCCACGCTTCGTGATCCTTGGCTTCCAAATAAATAGGAAGGGAGTGAAAGAAGTTAATGCTAGTCGTTTCAATCACTGCAATATCAGTAATGTTAAACTCTTCTCAAATTCACAAAACTATCCTTATGGAAATCTAAATTTGGATATTGAACGCAATCAGTATGCTATGCTCTATGATATGTATGCCAACTTTCAACATGCATACTATGACAAGAGTATTGAGCCTATGCTGAAAAAGCAACACTTCATTAGCTATCTACCTCCCATAGTCATCGATTGTTCAAAGCAGAACGAAGCTTTGAAAAATGCGTCAGTTGACGTTCGGCTGGAATTTGAATCCAAAGATAATTTTCCCGCAGGAACCTCGGCTTATTGTTTAATTATACATGATCGCATAGTTCAGTATAATTGCGCAAATGCTGTTGTAAAAAAAACTCGTTTGATTAATATTATAACACACATTGTATCATTAAAAAAAAAAAAAACGATTTCATGTAGATTTGAACTTGCATCCCAATGCTCTTTCGAGTAGAGCGCTCTCCCCACTCTTGCACTACTATGCGCGCATTCAAGACCCCTCTTTTGCGCTGCTTGTAGTGGGGATGGTAGTAGTAGTGGGGATATGATATAAAGGAAAGTGTGCTGCTAGTCAAAGTCATTCTGAGATGGAGTACTTAGTGGACATGCAAGGCTTTAACGTTTCAAATTCAACGTAATCGACATCTCGGAAATGGGATATCCACCTCTAGACAAGATCAAACTCGTAACCGTTTGTCCTCATCATAATGGTGCCTATAAAGCTAGCTGTGCTCTTCACAATATACGACTTATGAAGGAATATATGCGAGAGCAATGTAAGCCATTGGAGAGACAAGGTTCATCCATGGAGCGGGAGTGAAAAAATATTTATGGAGAGGTTAAGTTATACGGTTGAACCTCACAGATGAGAGCGATGGTTGGGGCTCTCATCAATTATAAATACAAGACAATTACCACACCACGCTCATTTGTACTATCTACATGATGGGTCCAACACCTAGTAGTGCGGGGTATACTCCTCTTCCTGATTCGAAAAATGATAAGAAAAAGGAAAAGAAGGAAGTATCTTCTGATTGGAAACAGTATTCACAAAAGTTTTCCACAAATACTTATTCCACCCCAGACGGAAATTTATTTACCTAAAAAAGCTAATAAAAGCTAATAACTTTTATGATTAGTTTATAATATGTCGATTTTGGACTCTAAAAACGTTTAATAATAAATGATAGCTTTTATTAGCTTTTTTTAGCTTATATTAAATTTTCTATATATTCTGGCACAAAAATAAATGAATGCGTGATCTCCAAAAAAGCTAATAAGTTCTAATAAATTTAAAACAATATTTACATACAATAATTTAGATTTACCGGTATTTATAATTCTTACATATGTTAGTAAGTTTTTTAAAAAGCTAATAACTGCTATAAAATTTTATGAATTATTTTTAGTTTTGTCTTCTAATTTCTTTAAAAAAAATCTTTAATCACTTGTTTTTAATGTTTTTAAAAACACACATAGATACTAATAAAAGCTACTGAACTCTAGTAAGATCTAATAGCTGTTATTAGCTTTTTTGAGCTTTTTTCTTGGAGATTATTCAACACGCTCAAAAAACTAATAAAACCTAATAAAAGCTTAAAAACATTTTAAAAATTAAAAAATATATAATTAAATCTTTCAAACATTAATAAGTGTTATAAACTATTATTAGAGTCCAAATTCCACACTTTATAAATGGTTATTAAAATCTAATAAAAGCTAATAAAAGCTAATAACTTTTATTAACAATTATGTGAATGACATTATTTCCGCCTGGGATGCCTGAAAAAGAGGGTTATAAGAGATTTAAGTAGTGAGCTAACTCGATTGTATACTAGTCATCCCTCCCGTAACGGGTAATTCGGTAAGCTGCCCGGCCGGCGACCGCTAGGTTCCCGGTTCAAATCCCCTGCATAGCCAACGATATCTTTTTTTCTTTTTTTCATCTAGAAGATGCATGACGGTAAAGAAGCAAGCCGCCAGTAAAGTTAACATCGAGCGGTTGACCGCCAGCACCGACACGCAACATATCGATCGGGGATCTCGCGGTCGACAACGCCAGCGTTGATGACGTCATCGTTCTTGACCGCTCTTTTACGACCGGTCTCATACCACCGCGCTCTTAAAATCTCGCGGCCAGCATCTCGATGATATCATTAAAACATCGGTATCGACAGCAAAAGGTAACATCGGGCCGCTGACGTCAGCGCCAGCATCCACACGCTCTTTCACCGCTCTCTTACCGATGAAAGCGTCGGTGTGCGATCGTAACGGGGTGCGCTCGTGACGGGGTGCGCTCGTAACGGCATGCGCCCATAACGGCATGCGCTCATAACGGCATGCGCTCATAACGGTATGCGCTCATAACGGCCTAGTTTACCTACTAATATTGAATAATATAATTGTATGTAATATTGAGATAATTGTAGGATTATAGGAAAGGTTGAGATATGAATATGTATAAGCTATAGTGAATTTATGGTGAATTTATGGCGTATAAATGATTTATCTGATTGAAATGAATATTGTAATATTAAAAAGATGCAAAAATAATTGTTTGAAAAATAATTTTCGTAAAGGCTTAAAAAAAGGTCGACTTGTTATAGCCTTGCCTATGTCACAAACGTGAGCTTGAAATTCAACAGGACTTATAGACCAAACAAGCTGACAAAGAAGGATATTTAAGAAAATTATAATGATATCTTGTGTTAACGTTAAACATACATTTGCGTGATATAAAGTGAGAAAAGGCGAGTTATTTGTTAAGAGGACACACCACTTTTTAACTCTGAAGAATAAAATTCTTGTAAATAATTACAAAAATAAATTATAATTGTTGCATAATTTTTATACTAATATGACGTTATATTACTTGTATTTCTACTATGGTAAATCCATATTAGCACATACTTACCCATAGTGACTCTCCGTATACTGTTTTGAGTATTTTGGCACTATCCGTAGGGTTCCATGTGACCACATGGTTTGATTAGGCTAAAATTTTAGAAGCATGCTTTGTACACTTTTACTTTAGGTATAAATGAAAGAATTTTAATTTAAATACTTAAAACATTTTTTATGAAAGAAAATGTGGTATAAATAGGTTGGTAATTAGGTGATTATAATTTATTTTTATAATTATTCATAAGAATTTTATTTTTTAGGATTTAAAAGTGGTTTTTTCCTTAAGCTGAAAATAATGTACTCGCAATCAGGTGTATGTAAAAGTATTATCGCACGAGTGGTTATGATGAATTTATTAGTTAAGTATCTGAATACGTCGTGCGTCCATGAGAGAACCTACTGAGATCTGACGTAGCCGGGCGACACGAAGCGGCACTTTTATGACTCGTCGGAGGCGAATCAGTGTTTTGGTTATGTGCAGAGATTTTCCAGTGTTGAAAAAAACTCCCCAATTCAGTCCACTAGGAAGATCCCCGGGCGCACCAGGAAAATTAAATGATGAGTTAAAAAATAGTAAAATACTAGTATCCAGCAGCGAGGCAAATATAGCTCAGCGCACNTCCCTTCTCCAAAAAAAAAAAAAAAAAAAAACACGTGGCGCTGGTATCACGTATAAGTAGGTGTGTCTTGTAGAAAGATTGAAGATATACTGACTGCGTAGGAGCCCTCGTGTCGCTAGCGAGCTGTGGAGACGCGAAGCAAGAGAGAGATAGCGTGATGCGCAGAAACGCAATTGCGTATACAGGTGAGCTCAGCGCGTCGATGGAAAATACGCACGCGCTGCCTAAGACTAACCTATTCTCTCACGCGTCATCGGATTCGCGAGCGAGAGAGAGATAGATCGAGTGCAGGGACGTGTGAAGTTCCGCCGGGGACCCTGACTAAGCGCAAACTTGTGGTCAACTGCGCCCGATTCCCTGTATCTATCCAGAAGATGCAGATTCACTTATAATTGAAACTGCGGCAAATTTGACTACAGAAAATAACATTATCGTACTTGGTGAAAATGTTGATTTGATTGTAATTTTAACTCAGTTGGTTCCTAGCAAGAAAAAGATTTTCTTTTTGAAAAAGGGAAAATGTCGGGAAGTATGGATGGTACTCCAACGCCAGTTTAAATATGCAGAATTATCAATAGCATTTATTCACGCCGTATCGAGCTGTGATACAGTATCTTCAATGTTTAAAAAAGAGAAGAACAATTTATTAAAACTATTCAATTTTAATCCAGATTACCTTAAATTACTAGATGTCTTTTATACACTGAGAGAAATTTGATAGTAGAAATTACTTTTTGGGATTGTAATTTGTACTATTTTCAATAGTAAATTGAGGACAGACTTTTAAGATAGTAGATTTTACTATCCAAAGATAGTAATTTTGGATATGAGATCGAATTTTTAAAAATTTAATATTCAATTCCGCTTATTTCTATATTTTACACCTATATGAGGTACTTGCTGTTATATTATTGTTATTAATTATTATTATGTTATATATAGAAGAAAGAAAGAGATTAAATTTTTTTTCCGGTGACGGGACTTGAACTTGGGACCTTCGGCGTGCTAGTCGCGTGCGCTGACCATTTACCTAAACAGATCGGTTATACAAAAAATGTCAGATCTGATATATTAATTACCTTGACGTATGAACTAAAGTTAATAAAAATTAATAACAATTAATATATAATAGAATCGAATTAATAGACACAGAAACTCATTATAATAAAATAAACGTAAAATATCAATTAAAATACTGATTACCGCAGAAAAAAAAACTAAGTTCAAACGTTACTGACTGAGAATATTATAATTTTTCCTGTATTTTATAGTACATTTTATTATCTTAGATAGTAAAAATTTCGTTTCGAAAGTTTAATGAAAACCATAACAATTTTTACTATCTGAGATAGTAAAAATTAATATCAATTATAGTGAATTTTACTATAAAAGATAGTCAAAATTACTACCATCCGAGTCGGTCCTCACTTTACTATCCGAGATAGTAATTTTTACTATCAGATTTTTCTGAGTGTAAAGATAATGATCTTCGTGAAGAAATTGCTGAGAATATGTGCCAAACAATTTCTTTGCTGTACTGCAATAAAACAAGGCAAGGTCTTCTATAAAGATTATACTATTCGTGAAGAAATTGCTGAGAATATGTGCCAAACAATTTCTTTGCTGTACTGCAATAAAAAAGAAGGCACACTTAATGAACATCGCTTTGAGTGTTTTAAACGATCTATAGCTCGAGCTTCGTTTAAATTAGAAAATCTACCTCCTACTGAAGGAGCCGCCAGACAACATGCCTTCAGAGTTTATTTGCAATCGCGAAAATGGTTTGGCATTGATAAGGATATAACTCAATGGGGATGGAAAGTTACAGAAAATATATTAAGGGGACCTAACCACCTTAAATTGTCAAAAAATGAAAAATTGCATTTTATTTTTATAAAATGTATTAAACAAACATATAAATTAAAAATAATGTAGAGAAAAAAGACAATTTTCATATGTATCAAATTCCAAGCGTAACATGTCTCCAAAGGCCAAAACTCACAATTTTCATTTCTTCACTCACCACAGACTTACATCAGTTCTAGGTATCAAATTGGATGCAGTTATCCAATAAATAGGAGAAAAATTGATTGAATACATTATGTTATTGATATAGGGCTGCTATATACCACTACTCTGATTTTAATTATTTTGTAAATATTTTGTAATAACTCTATAAATAAATTTAAATAAATTAATTTTAGAAATTATGCGTCATGAGTTTTAATGACAATAATATAAAAGGAATACTGACGAGTAGCACACGAATTACTATGGAAAAATGTGTGACATAAAAATAATCTCTCTTTAAAAAAGTGATTACCGGATGTTTTGAAGCCGTTAATGAAGCCATTTGATTAGTTGATAAACAAATATCTGGTCTGAATATAGTTACGAATTACGATTTTGAACTTTTAACCTTAGAAAACTGAGCGTGCGAAGCGCGAGTTGGGTTCAGCTAGTAATTAAAAAAAAAAAGTGAATTGAAGTATTTCACGTCGTCTTACTCAAGTTGTCGCAAGAGCAACATCGTGCAGAAATTGGATTACGATGGATTTTTATCTTATTACCATTTTTATGCTAGTTCTTGATGGAGTAGATCATCCTGACTTTTGAGAAAAATCGGTTTTTACATTTCAGCTTTTTACTTGAGAACTGCATGACGAAATCGTTTACAATTTTAACAGCAGATAGCTTTGTCTATAATAATTCGCTAAAAAAAAAATTAAAGCATTTGACTACATTGTTTTAAAATTTCTAAGAGTTAATCGTGTAACACCAAAATTTTCATTGGAAATATACGTAAAAATCCATAAAATCTAAACAAATTGTACCCGCAATTTCAAAACGACGTAGAGGATCGGGATAAAAAAAAATAGTTTTTTGGCTTTTGCAAAAGGAGACTTCTCCTTAAATTTCAGCCCGATCGGTCGAAAATTGTGCGAGATATCGCATGGTACACATTTTTCGCACACGAAACTCTAAGGCACTTCCTTGTCGCGGTCGTGCCTAAAAAGTAATTGAACAAATAAAAAATAACTGTTTTTCTCGAATTTGGAATCCAAAAATAGATATGCATGTCAAATTTGATTGATATTGACGGAGTTTTTCCAGAAATATTACGATAAACGACATTTTCTAAGAGCACGTTATTCGAGCTTCAAACGTCTTTAAACACGCTTTTATGAAGTTTTAGCGAAACGGAAAATTTTACTATTACAAAGCCTCCTCTAGGAGGAAGCAATAATAAAGCACAATAATGAATTTGATCAATTCAAACGCGATCAGTTACCATTATTTGTTAAGAATTTGTTCTCTCTTTAATTTTCTCTACTTATAGTAGTCTGGATTGATCAGCGCGCTACCAGCACCAGTGCTTGGAGGACCGACAGGTGTTCGTCACCTTGTACTAAGCAAACGCAGCACAGTACCCGGCGATAGTTCAGACTATCTGAGTTGTAGGTCCCAAGCCGCAGTAATCCCTTTTATAATCTTGAAATTTAAATTTCAATATATACTAGAGTTAGTTGGTTATCAAATAAACATTGATGGAGATATGCAACTTATAAAAACAAAACAAATAAAATTTGAATTAAAAAAATCGACAAAAAAATGATTCTGAAATGGTTTCGAATTACGTATACAGCTGATGCAGCGAGTGAGAATGAAAAATTGTTATTCAAATCTATAGTATGAAATTATTTGTTGTTTTTCTGTTTTTTAACAATTTTAGTTAAAATAGATATTTGTACTCACACTCTTTATACGCAGTACCCGAGATGAGTGAAATGATAGACACTTGTTTTCCAAGCTTTCCAAGCTTTTCGAGCTACAGTATGGTACTACGAAGCATATGTGCCACTTCAAATCGTCGACCCTTCTAGAAGATAGTAGGCAAAGAAATGTAACCAAGCGAGAGGACGAAACAGAGTCCTTGTTCATATTTTCGAACAAAGTTAAAAATTTGTCTCTAGTGTTGGTGACGCACAAGTTTATTGAGCTTTTCCATCTCTTTCTATTATAAGGCTCCGAGTGTACTGCTAATTTTAAGGAACACATAATTATAACATCGTCGTAAAGAGTACTAGCATCCACCGCGGCGATCGCGCTGTCCCGTATATCTGCAGTCCCCACTAATACTTTTTATTGCGTTCTTGAACAAACGACTAAGATCAATTTATTAAAAAATATGCATAAATACCTTTTTTAATAGACTTTAAACAGAGAATTTTAAATAAATTATAGGAATCTTTAAATTACACAGGTTAGTTTAATTTTAACCATTATAACTAAAACTTTATCCCTTCTTGTAAACTATTATTTTAAAATAGGTCGATAATTGGGTTGGGTCCAATATTTATTTTGATTGATTGAGAATAAAAATAATCACATGAATTTGTTTTGTAAAACGCGTTCTTTTTAAGATGTACGCGCTTGAAAAAAAATTGCGTTATGGCATATTTTGACAGCTGTTACAACACACACACACACACACACACACACACACACGCGCGCGCGCGCGCGCGCACGCACGCACGCACACACAGACCGATGCTGAGGAACGTAGGTAACTGAGTTGGAGCCCAGACTCATTCACCCGATGCAGGGAACGTAGGTGTCGGGGTTGAGTCTGTCCAGAGGATGCCCGGACGATGCTGCTGGAAGAAGACGATTGGATGATGCAGAAAAAAAAGACGAGATAAAAGACTACATCAACAGAAGTTGGCAGTAGCCACGCGCCCTCCGCGAAGCAATACTTAACGATGTTACCGCGGTGAGGTCATATCGGAAAAAGAACCAGGTCCAACTTACTTAGGATCGGTAAGGAGGACGGAGGGAATTCTGTTGCTGTTAGAATTTAAAAGCTAACAGTAGCGAAGGGTTTACTGGGTGAGAGTTCCACACAGGTGGTACCAGTCGGTGCCATATCGTCCATAATAGATTTGCCTTTACCTTTCTCTCTATAAAAAGAAAAAAAAACACACACACCCATACGGATAAATCTAAATACACGTGATTCGAACTCCACGAACCTCAGAATGGATTTATAACCTGTTTTTCATGAACCCGAAAATTTTACTATTACAAAGCTTCCTAGAGAAGAAAGCAAAACTACTAGTCCTAATTTCTAGTCAATTTATACTTTTTATTCTTTCAGACAAGTATAGCAATAAACTCTTCGAATCGAAATGCATTAATTGTTATTGACGAATTTGGTAAGGGCACCTCAGAAATTGATGCTACTTGTTTATTAGCTGCATCAATAACAAATTTTCTGCAGCGAATGGATGAATGTCCTTATGTATTTATTGTGACTCATTTTTATAAGATGATACCATGTATCCCTGATAGCAAGCTTCTTCATTTGCAGGTAAGAACGTATTTTCCTGTATTGCTATTTATTTTCTACGTTGCATTTTATTATATAGGTACAAGATAACATATTATAACAGTGTTTTAGACCGGGATGTTAATGAATGACGGGGTCCGCAACCGTATATAAACGATCAGTGGGACATCCACTGATCGATGAACAAGCGAGAGGAAAAGTATGTAGCAGCTAGTTGCAGGCTTCTTGAATGCTGTACGAAGCCTGGCCCGTAGCGCAGTTTGCTGTACGTGCACGTCCTCGTGCACGTGAGCCCGCGGAGGCGTCGTGAGTGATTTGGCTACGTAGCTAGTTCGCGAGATAAATTAAGAGTGAATCGCATGGGAATGGACAGAGTCAGGAACAAAGTGACACAAGCCGAGTAATAGCAAAGTTTCTCTTTATGTAAAGACTAAAAAATCAGTACAAATGCAGCGCGGAGTAAGAGAGACGGAGCAGAGTGAATAATGCGGAGAGAGAGAGTATTGCGATCGGGCAGGTACTTACAGATGTGCTTCGCGGAGCTCGACAAATGCCTCGTGGCTTGGACCGGAGCGGCGCAGGACGGATGACCAGGGCCCGACGCTGGACAGCAGGACGGATGCCTCAAAGCCTCGTGCGTGGCCGGGGTGCAGCTAGAAGTTGAGCGGCAAGCCAATGGACACGCGGTGCTGAAGAGCAGCAGGTTGATTCCAGCGACACACGAAGTTCCTGGTCAAGGACGCTGTAGCAGTCCTCTCAAGACGAACGCACGCACGCACGGATCTACCTAGCTTAGAAGTAAGCGTAGCCGCGGAGACGAAGAGACAGTATCGGCACGACTGTACTGTACGGCGGTAAACTCCTAAGTATCAAAGCGTGAACAGTGCAATCTCGCTCCCTCTCTCTCTCTCTCTCTCTCGCTCTCACAGACGGCGCCACGCGCACATACACACAACGCGCGGCTCTCTCTGTGTGTGTGTTATGGCTGTCTGCTCCTCTCACTTACCTGCTGCTGAAAGGAATGTTATACACAAGAATATTTACAGATATAATGTTTATTATATTATGATCATATAATATAGGGGAGAGAGGGACGTAACGAGTGCACACAAGGCAACTCGTTATTATATAATTCATAGTTCTTGATCTTCTGACTAATTCATAGTTCTTGATCTTCCTCACATTTGTTGTGAAGAAAATTCAAATATAAAAACAGTTTAAGTTTATACAATTAAAAGAAGCTTTCATCGCTCACGGATAATATATATTGTTTATTATATTTCGTTATAGAGCACGTTTAAAAACAATAAAATATTCAAAAAATAAAATTTTTGTATGAAATTTGTTAACATAATGTTTCATCATTTCAATACAGTTTTCAATTAGATAATATAAAAACTACTACCAATTCATTAGTTCGTAGCTTCCCCTAACAAAATTCATAGTTCCAATAAATAAAAGTATGTTACGATATAAGTGACAAACATAATAGGGTGTCAGTTATCAAGATAGGGTGACCAAAAGGATATTGAAAAATGGGTGGCTTTTTCGAACTCGAAAGTTCATGGCCTCACAACGTAACGTGTTGTGTTTCTAGATGAATTTTAGCGTTCGAAAGTTTCCAGGGTAGGCTCATCACACCTACGCCTTTCTCAAACCCGGTGTCGTGAGTAAGATTTCCATCGGATCTGAAAAAACTGATCGCGCTGATGGGGGCTCGAACCCACGACCCCTTGACCGTGAGGCAGGTGGTTTACCATGGAGCCATCGCCGGTCTGACCAAAAGGATATTATAAGGTATAAAAGAAGTAGATTAAGGTTGGGCAGGCAGGTAAGACTTATGCTGCTGAATTCAGAATCAAACAAAGATATAAATAACAAATTCATACCCGGTCGACTGCGGCTAGCGGCTCTGCCGTAGCTCCGCTCACGGCCTTCTCGTAGGCTCTCCGCGTGCCTGTCTCGACAACGCGGACATGTGTTGAGGTCCTCTGCGAACCGAGCACAGTTGAGGCAGATACTTCTTTGCCTTGGCTCCGGACACTGGAAGACGGTGTGGCCCCTCCTCCAGCAATTGAAGCAGTAGTACGGGGGTGGGTCGAGCTCCGGATCCGTAGGGATGGGATTTAGCCCGCTGTAACGCAGGCTTTAGAGTTTGACCCTTAGCTGCGGCCCTCTTCTCTTCTCCACCCATGGCTCCTGCTCGCTCTTCGGAACACGGCTGTCATCCTGGCGGTGCCTTACGGCAGTAATGCCCGGCTGTAAGTTGGCTTGGGGGCCGCGACTAGCGACGCGTGCGGAAGAGGGCCGTTGAGGTAGGTTCCCCTTGTCGAGAATGGGCTCTTCGATCTGGGTAGAGTAACCTACGCTCGTTTCCTCCACCATCACGCTCGCCAGTTCCTCCACGGCTTCCCTGCTCGCACGCTCCTCAGCGCTCTCCAACGAATCCTATGCGGGGACTCTCGTCGATGACGGGTTGCCTCCGTCTACCCGGGGTTTGGGGATCGTCGCAACTAGAGAGAAGGCAGTTACCTCCATCGGCTCGAGCTCTTTGGTTGGTCGTCCTCTCGTAGAGAGGGCTTGCCCCGGCAAATAGCCTTCAACCTCGTCGTCCGATCCGGCCAGCAGCTCCCGTTCTCTCATCTCTTCCTCCTCCTTCTCCCGGTGGCGTGCAGCGATCCGCACCCGAAGTTCGTGGCGCATCGCTTCTTCCCCTTTGGGACCTCCAGGGTGACGGTCACGTTCGTGGCGCGTCGAACACTGTGGAGGCACAAAGTCTGACGGTACGGCGGTGAATTCCGGCGGGACGAACTCTTCCTCGGCGACATGTCGCGAGCTAGCCACGGCACTGCGAGAACGAGTCGGGCGATGCATTATTTTCCTGTAATTCACAAAACTATAAGTACAATTTCAACATGATATATCAGGATAACACAAATTTCTACAACATAACCAGCACAAACCACATATATTTGAGAACAACCTAGCGGTTGTGTCCTTCTGCAGGTTGGCTTCCACTACCGGCTTTCAAGGCTAGCTAGGACATTTAATTTCAGGATTACGTGGCGGTAAATATCTTTTCAGATCCAACACATGCACTTTCGCGATTTTCCGGCTGTTACCCTCCTCGGCTTCCAAAATATACACGGTAGGGGATTTTTGTTCGGCTATTCAAAAGGGTCCTTCAAATTTCGGGGCTAGTTTGGCAGAAAAGCTTCCGGCTGCATTCGAAAGGTAATGAGTTCGTTCGTCTTAAGACAAGATCACCGATAGAAAAACTGGCTATCCGGCGACCTCGATTATATGCTCTACCCTGCTTATCCCTCGCATTGTCTATAAATTTAGCAACTAGTTCTCGTAGTGCATCCAAGCGTTTCATACGGTTTTCCCATACTTTAGGGTCAAAATGTAATTTCGGTCCCCTGTTTTCTATTTCTCTACGCAAGCTTTTAACCGGTGTGGGGTGTCGACCGTAATTCAGAAAGGCTGGTGATGTCTTTAGCGTCGATTGCACGGCCGTATTCATAGCATGACGGGGCTTGTGGACATGTTTGTCCCAGTCTCGATGATTCTCGGCGAACATGGCTATCATAGTTGTGAGAGTACGGTTACTCCTCTCGACGGGATTGGCTTGGGGGTGATAGGGCGGGGAAGTAACGTGAGTCACGCCATACTCCTTCAGTGTTTCGGCGATATTCTTGTTAATAAACTGAGTCCCATTATCAGTCAACAAATACTCCGGCGTCTCCCATCGGAATAACACGAGCTCTTCAAATGCTCTGGCAACTGATTTACCGTCAGCTTTACGTAATGGCTTGATCTCAATCCAGCGAGTAAATAGGTCTTGGAAGACCAGTAGGTATTTATTCTGACTCTTACTCCTTGGAAATTCCATCATATTGGCTGCAGCTACGGTCCATGGCTTCTCGACGACTCGCTTCCCAATGAGACCTTGAGGCCCTTGCTGCGAGACTTTATACTGTTGGCAAATCTGGCAGGACGTAATAAAGGCATGTACATCATGGTACATTCCCGGCCAAAAATATTCCCTGGCTATTCTGTCATAAGTTTTTTCTACTCCCAAATGTCCGGCGGTAATCTCTCCGTGTGCTACGACCATGACTCTCTCTCGTTGTTCTACTGGTATTACTAGCTTCCAAGTCTCATCGCTATGAGTACCAGGGTCCAACAGAGGGTCTTTTTTATATCTGTAAAACTTGCCATCCTCCACTCTCCACTGCGGGAACTTGCTCGGCGACTCCTCTACTTCTCTCAATCGCCTGGCATACCAAGGATCGGAAATCTCGGCCACGGCTGCTAACTCGTTCTCGAACATTCTCGACAGGGCGTCGGGCACCTTGTGGTTGGCACCTTTGCGATGCACGATGTCGAAGTGCCACTGCTGAATCTCGAGTGCCCATCTGGCCAGTCTTCCACTTGGTTCTTTCAGTGATCGCAGCCAACGTAATGCACTGTGATCTGTTATAACTGTGAAGTGATATCCTTCTACGTAAGGCCGTAGTTTCTTTATGACCCATACCAGAGCCAGACACTCCTTCTTGGTGGTGTTGTAATTCTTCTCTGCGGCTGTTAAAACACGGTTGATATAAACAATCGGGTGTTATCCGTCGTCAAAATCCTGAGTTAACACGGCCCCTATGGCATAATTACTGGCATCACACTGTATACAGAATGGCTTGTTAAAGTCTGGTCTGGCAAGAACTGGCGCTACTGTTAAAGCTTTCTTGAGCTTTTCGAAGGCTCCTTGCTGTTCCTCCTCCCACACCCACGGTTGGTCTTTGCGTAATAGTCTGACTAGCGGGATTTCCGTTTCGGAGCTGTTTTCAATGAATCTAGCGTACCATCCGATCATCCCGTGGACTCGTCTTAGTTCTTTTACATTACGTAGAGTTGGGCAGTTCAGTACCGGCGCCACCTTGTCTAGGTCCGTTCTCAGTCCGTCTTTATCTAAGATGAAACCTAGATACTCAATCTGGCTCACGCAAAAGTCACATTTCTTGGGATTAATCGTCAGACCCGCCGATATTAACTTTTCCAACACATACCTAATCTTGATCTTGTGTTCTTCGAAAGTATCTGTTGCAATGACTATGTCGTCTAAATAGCCAAAGATTTGAGGTGTATCTTCGGGGCCAAATAAGGCGTCTACTAGATGTTGCAGAGTCATTGGGGCGTTGATAACACCTAACGTCATTCTGGTGAACTGCCAGAGCCCATATCCCGGTACGGCAAAGGCGGTATATTTCTTACTACTCTCTTCCATTTTAACTTGGAAATAGGCTTGGCGGAGATCTATCTTGCTCAGATAGCGAGCACACCTCAATCTATCCAATATAGCGTCCATTTGAGGTAGTGGGTATCCGTCTTTCGTTGTGATTTCGTTGATACCAGTATAGTCCACACAGAGTCTCTCCTCATCTGTATCTTGTTTTGGGACCATGACTACCTGGCTGACAAAGTTACTGGCAGATCTCTCAATTATCCCTAGCCTTTCCAGTTCTTTGGTCCCCTTCTGAATGGCTTCAATCTTTTTCGGCGATCTCCGGCGGAACTTCTATTTCACTGGCGTGTCACACGTTAAGCGAATGTGATGCTCAGTGAGATCCGTATATCCTAGTACATCTGGTGAGTACTCGGGCAGGATTTTGTCGACTATCTCTTTGATCTGTTTTCTCTCGTCTTCATCTAGTTCAGTTATTCCGGCGCATTCAGCAAAAACTTTATCGCCATCTGATAGATCGTTAAATCTACGTCAATTTCCGACGTTTGCTCTCCACCAGCCTCTGTGATCTGTATCTATCCTAAACGTCTCGCAAAAGTCTCTACCGATCACTACATCATGGCCAATCTCTTTGACTGCGCGGGCTGTAATGGTGGCATTTATTCGCTCAAAGTTGACACTTAAGTGTCCCATTATGAGTGATAGTTCGCCAGTGATCGCTTGGATGGAGGCTCTAGCGGCTGTCAACCTGTTTTTGAATCTTTCGGCTACTCTCGGTCCCACTAAGGTGATCATAGCACCGGGGTCAAAAAGGGCCCGATAGGGTTTTTCCCCCATGACTATTTGCATATAGTTCCAATTATCTGTTATTACGGCGGCGGTCGGAGCGCGGTTCTCTTCCGCGTCGAGCGTTCGAGTTACCTGGCGCAAATAGTCTGAATCAGGATCCGGCGCGAGCGGTTCTGGCTCTTTCAATTCTACAACTTTTTTCGTTTCCGGCTGTGATTGACCTCCGATCACTACTTTCCCTTCGTTCAACTGGTCGATTGCCCACGCGATCTTCCGCAGCTTCCCAACATCCTCATCCTCCTCTACTAACTCCACAATCCTCTCTCGAGTAGTCTGAATCAATGCATCCTCGCCGGTTCCTGAAACTTCCACAAGATTTACTTGGGGAAGTTTTCCTCAAGTTTCTCTTCTTTATCTGACTCATCCGACTGTTCCGATTCCGACCTAAAGGTAACTCTCGCTTCCGGCTTCTCAACATTCACTCCTTCAAGTTTCTCTTTCACTTTCTCCGCCAACTTCTCTTCTTTTTCTCTAGCAGCTACTCTCTGCTTGACTTTGTCAATAATCTCTCGTGAGAAAACAACACCTTGGTTTAGAGTGAGGTTTTTCAGCTCAGATGTATTCTTCTCTAGAGGATATGCTCTTCTATTTAACTTCACGACTTCACTGAGTAGTGACTCCTTGGAATTGCTGCCTGTTTCTAGCGTTAGTGGTGAAAGTTTATTTGATTCGTTTTGAATTTCGAATCGGCTGCTACTTTTATCATTCGGGAGTTGATTTCTCCGCTGGTGATCTGCGTAGGCCTTTTCGCTGCTGGACGAATTCTGAACACCCACCTTCGCTGATAGCTTGCTATCCTTAACTACTTCACTACTGGCTTCTCTGTTGCTGTTCAGCCGACGGGTTACGTCAGCTTCTGGCAGTACCTTCTCTTCCTTCTCCTGTGGCTTTAAGTCTTATTTAACCGATGTGCTAAGCCAGCAGGTCATGCTAGCTGTCGCTTTATTCTGATTTCTCACTTCTGGCTGTTCTAACCTCAGTAGTCCCTGACTACTCCCTCCCCCTCCCAAAACTGCAACTACTCCTCGCGACTGAAATTCGTGAACTGCAGTTTTCATAACCTCCGGCGAGGCCTTTATTGTTGTGTTGTAGATGGCATCGGCCCCGTAGGTGCCCCCGCATTGCCGTTTCTCAGCATTGATCAAACCGGCCTTGGTGGACTACTCTTGGTGTGTTCGTACCCACAACTCGAGTTCGCGTTTGCCGGCTGGTCATTTACGAGAGCGGAAACCACAGGAGTTACCTGTACCTGTTGTTTCTGTTTCTTATTCCTATTCTTGTTGTTAGTGTTATTTTTATTGCCAGCGCCTGCGTCTGCAACTCCGGCAACTTCATTAACTTCCTTAGTGGCTGCAACTTTGGCTTTCGAAGCTGGCGTCCAAGCGGCGGCTGGAAATCGGCTTTTAAAATCAAAATAATTATCAAAGTAAAAGTGCATTTCATAAACAAGGACAACAAGTCCAAACTTTAAATGTAATTGAAACAAAAAACCCTCAGTTAAAAAATCAATCAACCACAGAGTCGGGAACAAAGCCCAAAGAAACTAAATATAAAATAACACCTAAATTTGACTCCCAGTCTCTAGATAACGACTTAGATGCATGTTTGAAACACACTTGAGGACATCCAAAAAAACCGGAAAAGTTGTTTCTTGTGCCTCGGATAAACCTTTAAACATACTAAAAAAAAAAAACAAGAAACAACTTCACAAAAACTTAATGTCTGCACCATCTTTAACAATCCTCCTGAAGACTTATTATAAGAGTCGGATGAAGATTTAAAATTAAATGAAATATGTGCTTGCCCGGAAATTGATATTAAAATTAATAATATCAATAATATCAATAATATCACAATAAAAGCTTTAATTGACACCGGTAGTCAAGTAACTTGTATTTCGGAAAATTTCTATAATTTAAATCTTGAGAAATTCAAAAACGTTCCAACTTTGCCTATCGTTGGTACTGTAATACGAGGCGCGACTGGTTTAAAATTAACCCGTCTAAATAAATAATTAATGTGTCCTACGCAAATAGGTACTTGCTCAAAAGACTTGATATTCCTAATAATTCCAAAATTAATTCGTGATTGTATCCTAGGAATCGACGCGATTAAAGAACTCGGCTATTTAATAGATATGATATATGACGAAATAACAATTCGTGTAAATAATAACAATGAAAAATTATCATATAAAAATAAAAAGATATTTGAATCAGAGATGGATCATCGATATATTGAAATACTCGAGGAAGAGACAACCAATGATGTTGATCTTCACTCACAAAAATCGGCCAGTGCTAAATAAAGCCAGAGGCCAAAAATATGCGAATGAATTAACGTATCGATATAAAGATCAAAATTCACTAGTCGATCTGTACGATATCACTGATACGGAGATTGACGAAAAACTGAAATCCAGTATAGTCGAAGATCCTGAATTGATCAAAAATCTAAATAATTTGATAAAAATGTATCGTTCAGTATTCTATAAAAAAACCGGGGCGATTAAAAGGTTACGAATATAAAATTAAAGTAAACAATCCTGAAAATTTTTTCATTCCTCCTTATCCAGTAGCTACTAACTTAAAAAGTCAGCTACGGGAGCAAATTGAACTTATGTTAGATTGAAAAATCATACGTCGATCAAGCAGTAATTTCATAAGTCCGATACTACTGGTAATTAAACGGAACGGATCAATTAGAGTTTGTTTGGACACACGTAAAGCAAACGAGATGTTCGCAGATGATTTGGAATGCCCTCAAAATATTGAGGAACTGTTACAGCAGTGTTTTAGAGTAACGGTTATGTCGAGTCTTGATTTAACTTCTAGCTTTTGGCAAATTCCTTTAAGCGAGGAAAGCAAACAATATACAGCCTTCATGTTTGAAGGGAAAATTTACGAATCTGAAGTAGTTCCTTTCGGTACAAAAATAAGCAGCGCAGCGTTAATTCGTGGTCTATTTCATGTTATAAAAAATCTTAGGGATACAATATCAAATTTCGTAGATGATTTTTTTGTGTGTATCGAAAAGTGAGAAAGATCATTTAGATCCTCTAGAAAAATTATTTCAAAATTTAATTAAATGGAATTTTACTTTAAGTTTTACTAAATCAGAATTCTTCAAAAAAGAAACTAAATTCTTGGGATTTATTCTCTCGACTACAGGAACAAAACCACAAGATAATAAAATAGAAGCAATCAAAAATTATCCTGTACTAAAAAACGTAAAGCAATTACAAGCCTTTCTTGGAACGGTGAATTTTTATTCTATATTTGTAAGTAATCATGCAAATGAATTACTCCCTTTATTAGAATTATTAAAAAAGGAAAATCTCAAAAACTGGGAGTGGGGGGACAGACAACAAAGAGCATTTGAAAATGTAAAAGAACTTGTTGAAAAGAACGTCTGCCTCACATACCCAGATCCTTCTAAACCGTACATACTTCGATGTGACGCCTCAGACTTTGCAATAGCCGGTGCGTTGTCACAAATCGATGATAACGGGGATGAACGGATTATATTATATATGAGTCGTACGTTAAAAGCAGCAGAAGTTACTTATTTCACAACACAAAAGGAACTACTAGCAGTAATGTGGAGTTTCCAGCAAAAATTAAGCACTTATTTACCAGCAGCGAAAATTTTTGTAAAAACGATCACAAAGCTCTTATCTTCCTATTTAAATGTAAATTTATCGGTAATCGTATCCGACGGTGGAAACTCGGAACTCAAGATTTCAATTTAGAAATTGTGTCGGGAAAGGAAAATGTCGTTGCCGATATGCTTAGCCGACAACCTAACTTCAATCCAGAAGATCATAGAAAGCCGGGTGAAATTATTATTGCAATAATTAATAAACAAACTTTTTCCAAAGGTTTGATTAGTATATTTAAGCATTTATCAACACTTCAACGTGATGATGAATATTTAAATAATATAATTAATAAAATCAAAGAGAATAAAATTAAAAATAAAATGACATATTTAGTCGAAGAAAAAATTATTCATAAAATGAATCAATTGAAAGAATATAAGATTATGGTTCCAAAAAACATGATCGAACCACTCATTTTTGAAACACATGGCCATGTTGGCGCAAAAAAGATTTTTCGTATATTACAAGAAAGTTATTACATAAAAAATTAGACATAAAGCGCAAAAAATAATTGCTTTCTGCGACTCATATCAGAGAAATAAAATATCAACGCGTACATGTGCCGCACCGATGGAATCGATTATTCCAGAAGCTCCACACGATTTGCTATCGATAGATTTTTTTTGTCCTCTACGAACGGGACGTGATGGAATGAAAAATATTCTTGTAACAATAGATGCGTTCTCAAAATTAGTAGTTTTATATCCAATTCGTAGGCAGACGTGCATGACAGCGATACAAAATATTCTTTAACGACTACATTCTCCAATATGGAAAACCGAAGCGTATCTCATGCGATCACGGCCCGCAATTCACGGCAAGCGCATGGATCAACAAATTACAAGAAGAAAACATAGACTTAATTTTTTCATCCATTCGTCACCCTCAAAGCAATGTCGTAGAGCGCGTAAACAAAGAACTCGGGAGATTCTTTCGCAGGTTCACGAGCGAGAAACATACCGGATGGGTTGGATATATAAATATCATTCAAACAATTATCAATGAGACGTATCATGATACGACTCAATATACACCGATTGAATTACACTTGAATATTAAGCCTAAACGTGCATGGAAAAATTGGATTAGACCAATTAATTTAGAAAATTAAATCCCGTATGAACAAAAGATATTTCTCGCTTGTGAACAAATCAAGTCAAAAGCATAAAAACGTGCTAATAAATATAATTTAGCGAAAAAACAATTTTTTGTAGAATTGAACGAAGGCGACGAAGTACTTTTATAATCAAATAATATATCTGATTTAGAGGATAAGAAAAATTGGAAAAACATCATATTTTTTTATCGATTGGGAAAATCAAAAGGACAAAGGTCGTTTTCACGTAAGGGATTTAAAAAAATATCTAAGAAAATGTCCTGATCAATAGAATAATTCCCAGAAATTTATTTGATTTTAAAACGAAAACAAAAAATCATGATAAATACAATTCATTAATGTAAATAGACATTTAAGTGCATAAATATTCCAGAAAAATAGTATATTGTGCAACTAGGGGGGAAAATTGGCTTTTCCTAGTGAGGGTGATGTTTTGAGCACGAGTGGGAGTCGAGGGCGCCGTAGGCCGGGCAGGACGTTTGGGTTCAGACTGTCCCCATTGGACAGAAGGTAAGCCTACCCGGGGATCGCGAGATGATGCCCCGACCACCCTGTTAGAAATAGTTCATAGAAATCGATTGAATTTTTAATCGAATTTGAAGCTATTTCTTAATCCCACTTTTTGCATTAGAGCTCGATTAAAATCGATAGAATCGATAAAAGTCAATAGAATTATATACGAAAAATGACTATTAAAGTGAATAAAGGTCAATCATTGGTATGAAACATCGATTTCAATTGTTGTTTTCCGTATTGAAATTTATCGACTCCTATCGATTCTATCGGTTTCAATCGAGTTCTAATACAAAAAGTGGGATTAAGATATAGCTTCAAAATCAATTCAGAATTTAATCGATCTCTATCGAGTATTTTTAGCAGGGCAGTGAAAGAACGAGAGAGACTATCGTACACGTAGAATTCTCGGGGTAAAATAATGCCGTTTGGCCAGACATCACAATACGTAACCCCACCGGTCTCACCTACACCACAGGCATCTCTCGCACCCGAGGACGAAAAACATAAAGAAGCCCCGCTGAAGAGTCTAACTCCTCCTCATCTACCCACCAACATCGAAGCAGCTCGGTGTCAGCGGATGAAAAAGCGGATGAGTTATCAAGAGGAATCAATATTTTCGTTCAATCCATTGGCCATTCTACCATCAGCTCCAAAGAAAATGCACTGGTTGGGTAAATACAACTTTGATACACCAAAATACCAGGACCTAGTCATGAAGGAATTCGAGGCGGCCTGGGCTACAATAATAGAGGAGGAGGAGAGAAGAGTAAAACTACGTAAGATATAACCCAAAAAAGAGGTAAAGGTTTAACTCTAAGTGATTGCAATTTAAGCATCACATCAATTCTTTTATTTGTATAATTGTTATCAAATAATTGAAATATTTTTTCTGGAAGTATAGTGAAAGTTTTTCATCCTTTGAAACATTTTCACTAGGGGACTATGTAATACCCTGTACACTATTTCCGCGCATAAAGTAAAAAACCAATCATTTCAAAAAACTAAAGTCACTCGAAATTTCTACAGAAAACTTTTGTGCCCTGCTTTATCGACACAGCGAGCGACGACATAGGAATCAGCATCAGCATCGCGGACGTGTGCGCGTGCTCCCCTCTTCACAACAAGCAACAACCAGCATCAAGCATATAGAACTACGCAGCGGCGTATTAGAATAAGGTGTATGTGTGTGTGAGCAGCGAGCGATGACGCAGCGGCGGAGAAGCGCGCGCAACCAAGTATGTTGGTATGAGTGTGGATTATATATATGTAGGAATGAGAGTATCATATGTGGAACTGTGAATAATTTCGGCGGCTCAAGTGAGCGCTCTGTAATTCGCTCTCTAAACTCGGCTATAAAAGGCAACGCGGAGCCTGTATCTGACCACTGGTCGTCGCAATTTACAGCGCACTAGTCATTTCTCACTCCATAGCAATTAACGCTTGGATTAATAATACACTCATGTTGATTAGTCACTGCAATTCATGCGTACTGATTAATACACTATTAAATCTGTACATAAAACTTGCGATACAAACAAAACATAAAACACGTATGAATTATATTTGTCACATTTCTAAATACTAAACGTAGATAACATTATATAAAATGTATGCATAATCTTAAAAGTTATCAAAGCAGAATGGTTTGCATATGCGAAGCAACATGTCAACACTTGTTCTATTCAATACATATATTATTTCTTTTTTGATAAATAAGAATTTTCATTCTTGGTGTTAAACATCCACTACCTATTATCCCGGACCTACCACAACTATTATTCTTACTATTATTATCTATATTATAATTAGTATCATTATTTAAAAAATTAATCTAGAATCATTTTCTTATATTCACGAAAATATAATTAATTAAACTTTTTATTTTTTGGATATAAAATGGATTTACACTTGTGAGGACCATTACAGACTGGACATGTGAATCAGTGTTCCATGAGTTCACTTTCATGATCCCCAATTCGCCACGTGGTCGTCTACACGGCTTGATTTTCACGGCTGCAATCTTTAACAGCAGGCTGGAAAATTTATTTTCTCACTACCTCTGGGGTCTGTACACCGTCTGTCATTCGGTACTCATGAAATTTTGAACAAATGAATTACGCATTCGAAAGAGACGAAAAAGAATTTATTCTCCGGCTACGTAGCTTCCTTCAATAATTAATTTACGCAAAAGAAAAGAAATTCGGCTAATATTAATTCTGGAAAAGGTTCTCGCACACGAATGAATGGCAGAAAAAATTTTAACATGTGTGAAACCACTCAAGAACCTCGGAAGCTAAACAGGGTGAACCATGAGGTTACTTCTGAGAACCCCAGTTTTTCGGCCTCTCCGGCTATAACCACGTGGTCGGCAAATTTTCACATTTAGCAGTCACGTGAGTTTTAATCCTGTTCCCGGCATTAAACGAATTAATCACGACACAAAAAAAAATTTATTCAACGCACTTGTTTTGCCGAGCGGAACACAACTCTGAAACTTTCACACGTGTTCAACGTCGAGTCCCAAGATGGCGGCTAAGCGTCTTTCCGGCTTACAAAAATGTCGCGCACTACTCACTTCCGATTTCTCACGGCTGTGCCGCACGTTGGGCGCCACTGTAATGATATGGATGCTTACGCCTAATTACTCGCGGCCACACTCATTAACACGTTAATAATCCCTGCTAAGACTCCGACTGAAATTCGTATTCGGCGCCAGGTCGGAAGTATTTATTTATTTATTTATTTAACTCTAGAATTACAAACATTTGCATCCGATGCAGAGTTGATATTATTCACACAATAACACACTATAACGCCGCAAATCCTGCAGAGGAAAACAGTATTTCTTGTTCGCAGGTCCAGATTAACAACAGAGATAACGAGAATACATATAAATACTGGTTAGTTATTGCTTTAATTTACAGCAATAACCTCCAGTCATACTACATACAATCCAGCCTCCATTCATACGTAAGGATAGCATAAATCCATTTCGGACTTCCAGACACAGATCATACCATCCTTCTCATTTATACTTAACCTAGGTTGGGTTACGGGAGTCCCTAGAATCTTTTCGCCCCAACTCTGATAACAATATACAAAAAATTAGTATTTGCATATAAAATTAATAATGACATATAATCCATTTAATAGTTATATACAGGGTGATTCTAAAACAATACAACATTTATATACCATCGTGATCAGCGTGAAAAACTGAGCCTCGGGGAATTAGTCCGAAAAATTTTCCTACACTTTTCACTTTCCCAATTCGAAAAGGAAATTCCCCCCACCACAGCGCCAAGCGGAGAAGCGCGTGCGGGGAAGTGAGCGCGGCGGCCGCGGCGAAGCAACAACGGGGGGAAGCCGTTGCTAAGGAGGTCGGCGGCGGCAAACGGAGGGGAAGAGGGAGCTAAAGAGATCGGCAAGCGCAATTATTTCGCAAAGTTTGACGATCTGCATGTGCGAAAAATTTTCGTTCAACTTACAAAACTGATTTTAATTAATTTCCCAGACACTTAATTTCGAGGTTAAGTCAATGAGAAAATGGCGAGAGCCTCGGTTTCGGAGCAGATGCTGCAGTTTTCTTTCGCTTTTCTGGATAATTACTGGCCAACTACACAAGTAGCTCCGTTCGCGTCGACACCTAGGAGATAAGACTTTTTTGCTGCGAAAATTCGGAAAACGGTGAGAGCTTCAGTTTTGGAGCAGCTGCGGCTGTTTTCTTCCTCTTTTCCTGCATTATCACACTGGCAAACTGCACAAGGGGCTCGGGTCACCTCGAGACCGAGAAGATAAGGTTTCTTTGCAGCGAATATTCAGAAAGCGTCCGAAGCCTCGATTTCGGAGCAGCTGCGGTAGTTTTCTCGCGCTTTTCTCGACTTATCACAAACTGCATAAGGAGCTCCAGACATTTAAAGACCTAACAGATTAGCCTTTGTTGATACGAAAATTCAGAAAACGGCGGGAGATTCGATTTTGGAGCAGCTGCGGCTGTTTCAAGCTCGTCTCGATCAATTTTCGGAGCTTGCGCGACAGGGAGCTTGTGCAGCGCGCTGCAGCCCAGTTCATACGTTCTGCTAAGTTTTTACTTCGGCCAAAATTCTCGTGGGTGACGAGACGAGCTGCTGGTCGAGAATCGAACTCGTTTCGATTAATTATGAGGGCTTGCGCGACTGGGAGCTTGTGCGCCGCGCTGCAGCCGAGTTCAAACGTTCTCCTAAGTTTTTACTTCTGCCAAAATTCTCGCGGGTGACGAGACGAGCTGCTGGTCGAGAATCGAGCTCGTTTCGATCAATTTTCTGAGCTTGCGCGACAGAGAGCTTGTGCGCCGCGCTGCAGCCCAGTTCAATCGTTCTCCTAAGTTTTTACATCGGACAAAATTCTCGTGGGTGACGGGACGAGCTGTTTTTCGAAAGTCGAGCTAGTTTTGATTAGACATGAGAGCTTGCGCGACAGAGGCCTCGTGCACCGCACGGCGGCAGCGTTCTTACATTTAGATGCGATCTTACCTTGTCGAAATTCTAGCAGGTTTCGAGGCGAGCTGCTTGTCGACAGTGGAGCTTGTTTTTATCAGTTTGCGGAGATTGCGCGACAGAGAAGACCTGCGCCGCGCCACGGTCGCGTTCATACCCTCAGCTACGTGCTTACCTCGTCGAAATTCTCTAGTGAATCTCAAGACGAGTAGCCCTTCCAAATTCGTGCTCTTCTCGATTAATTATTGCAGCTTGCGCGACAGGGAGCTCGTTCGCCGCGCTGTAGCTCAGTTCATAGGTACAGCTGCGTACTTATCTCGTCGAAGTTCTTGTGGGTGACAAAGCGAGCTGCTTGTCTAGAGTCGTGTTCCTTTTGTATCAAGTTTCGGTGCTTGCGCGACAGAGACGACCTGCGATGCGCGGCGTAAAGTAACAATAATTCAACGAAGAACTAAATATATTAGTAAATAAATAGTAAATATAAATTGTATTAATAATAAATAATATAATTGTATAAAATAATTTAAGTATCCTCTTGTTCTCTTGGAGCTCATCTGCAGTGCTCAAACGGGCCTCCTTCCTCTTCAATGCACGCTCGTGCACGTCGGAGGATATCGTGATTCGCCCGTTGTATTTTTTCTCGCTCTACACTGATACCATGCTTCTCAATACGCTGTCACAACTGCTGTACATTTGCAGGAGCACCGTTGTGGTACACCTGCTCCTTGAAATATCCCCAATAGAAATAATCCAATGGATTGAAATCGGGGGAGCGCGCTGGCCATGGGGTTGGCCCTCCCCGTCCAACCCATCTGTTTGCCCGCCATCGTGCATAAATATTAAATTTTGCCGTTGCTCTTCTGTTAGAGATTCTTCGAGAAGGCGGGGCAAATCGTTTTCCAGAAACTCTAAATAATTGGGCCCATCTAGCCTCGCAGGCAACTCAAAAGGACCTATCAGCTGATCGCCGATAATTCCTGCCCAAACATTTATTGAGAAGCGATTCTGGAAACAATCTGTATAGAGAAATAATTGCTTTAATATATTTTGTCAAATTTATCATGGTTGCGATGTAAATGGGTCGAAATATCATGTAAGTAGTATACCCCGGACTATGGCGCGCCAAAACAAACCCCCACCACCTGCCCATGGTGAGGTGTCTGTCTGACGCGCCATAGTCCGGGGAGTGGGGGGATTGATTTCGATAGGGGGAGTGTGGTGGGACGCAGGCCCCGGAGAGTAGGGAATTTTCACACACACACACACGCACACACACACACACACACACACACACACGCGCGCGNACAGAAAGAGAGAGAGAGAGAGACAGAAAGAGGGGGAGAGAGAGAGGAAAGAGAGAGATGGGAGAGAGAGGCAGAGAGAGAGAGAGAGGGGAAAGAGAGAGAGAGGAGAGAGAGACAGAGGGGAGAGAGAGAGAGACAGAGGGGAGAGAGAGAGAGACAGAGGGGAGAGAGAGAGAGGCAGAGGGGAGAGAGAGAGAGAGAGACAGAGAGAGAGAGAGAGAGAGAGGAGAGAGAGAGGAGAGAGAGACACACATACACCTTCATCATCTTTCGGCACGAATATATGGATACCACACACACACACACAAACAAACAGAAAAAACTGAGTCCCACACACACACAGAGAGAAACCGAGTCGCACCGCGACAGAGCGATGTATAAAAAAAATGCATAAATTTAGCTGAGCGGGTGTGTAATGATTTTTCGTAAAATAAAAAAAACGATTTCAAAAAATAATATACTCACGTTTAAAGATATCAAAGACATCACCTGTAGGACTGGTAACCTTGCGCTCAAGGATACCCTCTTAATTCTTAAGACATACGTCGGCAATGTTCCGCTCTTCAGCAACTTTAAATATTTTTTATTTACACTTTTTTATTCTTACACTATTTAATAATGCTTTCTAGTCAGAAACTCGAATATTGTTTATTTACACCTCTAAAACAAAATCGATGATCTTAATCCTGACGTGAATTACTTTTTTTATTTATTTAAGTCAATAAATAAGTCTTTTCTTCAACCTTCGCTCCCGTTTACGAAGATCTTCTCTATAAATGAGACAAAACTGTGTGGTTGTTAAATACAACACAATGAAACATGGTTTACATGCTGATTTTAATTTCAAACCCTCCGTTGTTCGACTATGCCAAATAATTGATGTTGTTGGGTGAAAATGGTATACTGTCTTGGCACGCTCAAAAGTATGGGTGGTCCATGAATAAAATCTAAAATAACCCGGCCACATTAAAAGCTCGACCGATGAGTTTTCAATTTCTCTCAGACACTTTATCGGATATGTGCGACGTCGACGTTGTAAAATACGATGCTCAAGTACTATGTCTACTGATGGTATTTTAGCACCTTCAATTGCGAAGTGACTTTGTTGTGGTATCGCATCACCACCAACACCAACAATATCAATACCATCACTATCACCCTTTGGAAGCATTTCGACTCACTGATGGTTGTTTTTGCACGATAATATCGACACTGGTCTGCTTATTGCTGGGGCTCTGACAATTACACTCTCGCGCACAGGTCTTTCGATTGCTACTTCTGTGGATGCCCTAACAATTACACTTTGGCGTACGGGTCCTTCAGTAGATGTTATAGCTGCTGTCGCAAAACTATTGCCGATGTGTACCACTTCTAAATTCTTGCGTACAATAACTAATTTTTGTTTTGCCACTTTCTTCTCCTCCTTTTCGTAGCTGTCATGCGCGATTTCCTCGTCTGAGAGCGGATTCGGTAGAAATTGTAGAAGCTCCTCTTCCGTATCGCTTATTATCTCCATATCTATGCTGAATGATAGTGGGTGAGATTTTTCTGGTTCCACTTTCTGAAGCTGAAGTTCTGGATCAGTCACTTCTGAATTTTTCTTAAGCACTTGATCACGTCGAAAGATGACTGACGACTGACCGCCATGATCACAGATAAAACAATCCTTACTCTTTTCAAGATGCACACGTGCAAGTAACTATATATGCTTTCTTTTCGGTGTACATGTACCTCGCTCGAAGTGTGGGATACGATGCGCTGCAAGTAGAAGCTACCAGCTGAAGTATGACTCACTAACCGGCGATGATTTTTTCTCGAAATCTTCGGACGGGAATTCGCCCGAAATGTGATTTCCACTGACATAATATCGATGGCAATCTTCTCGTTTGAAAATCCAAAAACGTGCTAGTGTTCACGGCAAAGTCGTGAAAAGTGCTATGCTAGTCTTCGTAGGTACCGATGACATAGTCTCCGTGTACCATATCCAGATGATCATAATACACGAGAGGAGAGCGTGAGGTGGTGTGCTCGTTGGTGTGAGCATCGGTGAAATCAGAGTCGCTGCTTGATGATACGAAGGAGTAAAAAATAAATGCAAGCTCGGCTACGTTCGCACCTGCAGCTGCATGCGAGAAGCACATTATATGCTCTCTCTCTCTCTCTCTCTCTCTCTCTCTCTCTCTCTCACGAGACGTCGTATATGTATATATAGTTTAAAGCGATACGCTGTTACGAGACTCATTGTTTTTTTTTGTTTTTGCCCTTGCTTTGTCGAAGTCGTCAGGCCCCGGTGGAGAAAACGACTTCGAGGGCCAGCGTGCGTTTCAGTGAAAAAACTCCGAATGGGTTGTAATTCGCCATCATTAGAAAATCGTGTAGAAATTAATTTGAATTTCATTATTGCCCTTTTTCAAGCCGTGCTGGAGATTTATGCCGCACATTTCTCGCTGGTTTTTTCTCTCGCCATCTCTCGAAAAAATCCGCCGAATTCGCGGAAAAAAATCTCTATCTCTCGAATTCGATGACTAACAACCGCGATTAAAGAGAGAGAAAGAAACGGAATCAAAGCTCTAGAAATCCGCGCCAGCTGCAAGTGCAGCTACCTTGACGCTGGATCCACTTGCAGATGTGCACGGAATTTTTCCCGCGTTATAAAATTCGTGTATAAGGGGGAGGACGATGCCGTCGAAGAAAGCGAGCGTCGCTCGAGCGCGATGGCGTGGAACGCGCGCGGCTCTCAAATTAATAATATGCAAACAATACGTATATACCGTGTATACGTGAGTCAGCGGCTATATAGTCGGATTTTGTACACTAAAAACGCGAAAGATGCGTACAGTGCATACAGCCGCGTGATATCTTCCGTAACGGTGAGTTACCACTGCCGCCGCTGCTGATTCTTGGCGGCGTTTGCTTTGTATAATAGCCGCTACTGCTTTTCTCACGGTGAAGGTGATGTTGCTCTATACAGTTTGCGATGGGAAAACGAAGACGTTCGAGTAATTGGATATTTCGCCTTGCGCGCTGCGTGCTACAGCGACGTCGGAGCTTTCGGGGACATAAAGCTTGAGGGTCGACCCTCCCTGTGTATCGAATCAATTTCCCAAAGGGCTAGCCTCCTATACGTATTTCAATATTCTAAATAACACTCCTTTCGATCCACCCGCGCGCGCTCAATTTATTCATCACGAACTCCTGATGCGCCACCGAGGCGGATAAAGGTATAATAATATACTCCGCGAGAGTCAAAGTGCATGCGGATCACTGACCGCCGAGAATAATCGCTCGTGACGACCCCGCGAGGAAAATTATCGCGCGCCTGGCTGTGTGTATATAAAACGTTTTTTCCCACGAGGGTCTTGACAAAAGTTCACTGCTGCGCCTCTATACAT
>CM053168.1:31814458-31857372 GCA_012977825.3 Pteromalus puparum
GAGTCTCCTCGGTCTTACTAACCGGGAGACTCTTATTACTAATAGTCTGAATATCAATTATTGAGGACGTCTCTGATGACGATGAGTCGATCAAAGCGATCGGTGAACGTTGTAAAAGATTCTCCTCGGTTTTCCTCGTAGCGATAGCCTCAGTACCCATCAGTAGGGAGAAGTTGGTTGGCGACGGTTGTTCTAATGATGAAGAGGTGGGTGAATTTGTCATTACCCGCACACCACTATAATATTTAATTTTCTCCAGAACGTGCGCGTCCGCACACTTTAGATTAACCAAACGCATGATACAAAAAAACTTATGCACACGTATCTACGTCTGGATAAAGACTGACGCTCGCTGAGCTTGAAAAAATTGTTTTCACTAATTGTTTTGCTGTATCTGTGGATATGTGGGTGTGCTTACCAATGAAAAAAAATTACTCGGGATCTGCACAGCTGTATCTTCTGAGTCATACTCTGCTCGCTAACGTTAAAAAATTTGATACAACGATGCTCCCAAGACAGTCGTGTGAACTTCCAGGGTGTAGTATAGCCACGCAGGTGCTTTATGACTCATGATCTCTCCTTTAGAGGTGAAATTCTGCAAAACTTTAGACTAAGCAGCTGTACATCCATACTGTAACCACGTACTGCACAGTGTATCTTCTTACTTACTCGTTTGAATTTTATTCGTTATTTATTCGTTGAATTTATTCATTTATTCTTTATTCGTTGAAACCCTAAGAAATTCACACATGTATGTAGTATAACTACACAGCTGCATCTATTTTTACCGATTGCATTTTTGCTGACGACGGTATGAAAAATTCAACAATTAGACGACGAGTGCACGTGTACTTCCATGAAACCATACAACGAACTTTTTTCAAGAAGTTTTGCTAACACCAGTATAGTGGTGCTGGTGCATAACATAGTTTTTCTTCAGTCCCACTGGCGTTGCATCTATATAAAGTCGTGCGCACGCGACTCGGCGACATTACCGTTTCTTCGAGTTTACTCATACTCGTCACATCTATAGACTCTGTACTGTGAGAGAGACATCCTAATTTACGGAATCGGTGAACTACATACGTCAGAGAATAATATTGCTGGATCTGTGCGACCAACTCATTTATATTCCACGTGAAATTCCCAACGCGTTAGATGATACCGACAGGATGGATTATAGGTAATTTAAACTATACCTCTATATGATTACCACAATCAATTACAAAATCATGTCATAACTAACTCGATATTTCTTCTGTTGATCAAGCAGGTTTGAAGATGTAAGATTACAAAGTTTTGAGGAGTGGCCGTCAGAACACGTGCGACCAGTGGACTTGGCAGCTGCAGGTTTCTACTTCACCAAAAAAATAGACAGGGTGCGTTGCTTCGAATGTTCTACGGAGATCTGCTGCTGGGAGCAGGGAGATGATCCTATGACCGAACACCTGCGTTGGGGTGGTCGATGTCGTTTCATCAGGAAATTATCCTGCGGTAACGTACCCATCGGTGCCAATGGAGACATGATCCCTAAACCTCGTCCACGCATCGGTGACGTTTGTGGATCATACAGATTGGATTACCGACCAGGAGCCGAGGCCGACACCTACGTCTCGTACCGTGGTTCCAGACATACCATTGCTATCCCCAGGAGACCTGTCTTCCCGGACTGTGATAGCTACGAAGCAAGACTGTTGACCTACATCGAATGCCCGTCTACTCTCTTTTCTCAAATGAAAGAGCAACTGGCGGATGCTGGTTTCTTCTACAGTGGAACTGGTGATCTTACTACATGTTATTATTGCGGGGGTGGTCTAAAAAACTGGGAGTCCAAAGACGATCCGTGGGTGCAGCACGCCAAGTGGTTCTCCACCTGTATTTACATCCGGTTGGTCAAGGGTCAGGAGTTCATTAACAATGTGAATGCAAATCATGTGACACTACTACCAAAAGAGGTAAGAATTTTTCACACTTTATTTTTAGGAATAAACCAATGAAGTTATATCAAAGTAGTTATTATTTATAAAATTATTTATAATCTTATTCTTTATAATGTTTCAGGAGAAAAGGCCACTTCCAAGTTGTGTTGAACAAGTAGAAAAACGGACTAACAGCGTGGAATGCACGGTTCCGATGCAACGAATAAATGCAGAATCACAAACACCCAAACCTCAACAGCTAAGTGATAAAAAATCTATCGACGATGCATTTGTTTGCAAGATCTGCTACATCGAGGAGCTCGGGGTGGTATTCCTACCATGTGGCCATATAACGACCTGTGTCAAGTGTGCCTCGAGTATGACAACGTGTGCTATTTGTCGTCAACCATTTTCTATGACCGTGCGCGTCTTCTTCTCCTAGTGTGTCAGATATCGCTAGTATATATAATAAAGCTTCAACATTAAATACATTATGGTTTACTTCGACACGCAATTTAATGTACATTACATTAAAATTAATGTACATGAAATTTAATAAAAATTTATATTAAATTTACGAACGAGTCATTGTTTCCTCGCGCGTAAAGCACTATTCGATTCATAGGTGAGAGGTTTTGAGAATGCTGACGAAGCAACCGTCGTCGTCAACAGTAGCAGCAGCATGCTAACAACGGCAACGCCGGAATCATCCACCGCCGCCACCGCCGCCGCCGCCGCCGCCGTCACTGATGAGTCATCAGTGTGCGCGGTGTGGGTGATGCACTGCACTAGCAGTTGCAAATATACTCTCGTCCCGTGAGGGCGAAATTTTTTTTTATGCATCGCTCTGTCGCGGTGCGACTGGGATTCCTCCTAAATTTTCGCCGTAGCGTGTAGGTAGGTGTAGGTGCACTTGAGTCTCGCACACTCACATCAGTATGCACGCGCTTGCGAGAGGGTGGCGGGCGCTGCAAGACAGTCTTGTGATTCATTGTTGTCACGAGGTGCGATTTGCGGTCTTTCGCAATTTGTGTGTGTATGTGTACACTGTAGCCGCGCGTGTATCGAGTGCGACGGTGGCACTCAATGTCCCCGGTTCGTCTCCACCCCTAAAGAATGAGCTTGGCTGCTGCTGCTGCTGCCGCCGTGAATTCGGCTGGCGTGGCTATACCTTGCTGCAAGATCATGAAGGTCTCTTTCTCTCTCGTTCGCTCTCTCTCGCTCTCTCACTCTCTCTCTCGTTCGCTCTCTCTCGCTCTCTCACTCTCTCTCTCTCTCGTTCGCTCTCTCTCGCTCTCTCTCTCTCTCTCTCTATCACTCTATCATTCACTCTCTCGCTCTCTCACTCTCTCTTTTACTTTCTCTCTCTCTCTCACACTCTCTCTCTCTCTCCAACGTCGAAAAAAAAAATGATGAAGACGGCGGTGACAGTGGCAACGTCGGAGTCACCACCGCCGCCGCCGCCGCCGCCGCCGCCGCCGCTGATGAGTCATCCGTGTGCGCGATGTAGTTGATGTACTGCACTGGCAGTTGCAAGCATGCTCTCGTCGTGCAAGGGCGCATTCTTTTTTATGCATCGCTCTGTCGCGACTCGGTTTTTTCTCTGTGTGTGGGACTCCGTTTTTTCTGTTTGTTTGTGTGTGTGTGTGTGGTATCCATATATTCGTGCCGAAAGACGATGAAGGTGTATGTGTGTCTCTCTCTCCTCTCTCTCTCCTCTCTCACTCTCTCTCTCTTTCTGTCTCTCTCTCTCTCTCTCCCTCTTTCTGTCTCTCTCGCTCTCTCTCTCTCTCTGTCTCTCTCTCTCTTTCTTTCGAAAAAGCACTAGCCTTAGACTGCGCAAACATCTTGTGCAGGCTCTCCTGTTTCCCATCATTGACTATTGCTCACTGGTATACTGCGACTTGACTAAAGAACTAGACCTCAAACTACAGAGACTGGTAAATACAGGAATTCGTTACATCTATGGTGTAAGAAGGGATGAGCACATCACTCCTTACAGGCGTGAGCTCGGCTGGCTCACCACCGCCGGACGTAGGAAGTACTTCATGGCTTGTTTTCTAAGAAAACTATTTAATACTGCTGTACCATCTACATCTTAGCCTATTTAACTTCCACGTCGCCCGTCCGCCCAGTGAGGGTGCAAGTGAGTCTCTAGACATCCCCCCCTTCGCCACAGAGACGCCTGAGGAAATCATTCCACATCAGCGCTCATATCTCTGGATATCCCTACCATCTCACTTACGTAACAATAGCTCAATTCTTGTTTCAAGGCGCAGGCCTAGACAATACTTTTTCGCTCAAGAAGAACCGAATGGAAACAACTGAGCTCGCAACTTTCTTTCTCACACACTTCACAAACAATAGTAACTATCACACAACACCTCATGCATAATTTTTTCGCTATCTCATCTCACCACCATTATTTAACATACTTCCATACTGCATCTATCGCTCAAACCTATAATTAATCTGTAAATATTTTCTATAATTTATTTGACACATAATGTACAGCAAATAAACACATAAAATCTAAATCTAAATCTAAATCTCTCTCTCTCTCTCTCTCGTGTGTGTGTGTGTGTTGTTGTGTCGTGTGTGGTGTGTGCCTGGTGGTGTTTGTCGTCGTGTGTGTGCCTGTGTGTGTGTGTGTGAAAATTCCCTACTCTCCGGGGCCTGCGTCCCACCACACTCCCCCTATCGAAATCAATCCCCCCACTCCACGGACTATGGCGCGTCAGACAGACACCTCACCATGGGCAGGAGGTCGGGGTTTGTTTTGGCGCGCCATAGTCCGGGGTATACTACTCATGTAAATTTTTTGCCTTCTCTGGCTAAATGTGGATTTTCGTGAGCCCAATAATGTTCGTTGTGTGCATTCGCCAGTCCAGAGCGTACGTACGTGGCCTCGTCCGTCCACAGAATCCTGTTGAGAAATTCAGCATCTCTTTCGTGCTCCTGGATTATCAAGTGGCTGAATCCGAGTCGATATTCTCGATCTCCTTCCACTATAAAATAAAATTTATCCTAGTGTGAGCGTGCGTATGCGAGCTTTGTTGCAAGCCAGGGAGAGAGGCCGGCCTCTCTGTACTGGCTTGTCGCGGGCGGATGAATGTGTGTGTGTGTGTGTGCATTTGTGCAAGTTTTTTACAAGCGAGGGAAAGAGGCCGGCCTCTCTGTACTGGCTTGTCGCGGGCGAATGAATGAATGTGCGTGTGTGTGCGATTTTTTTTTTTTGCAAGCCAGGGTGAGAGGCCGGCCTCTCTGTACTGGCTTGTCATGGACGAATGAGTGTGTGTGTGTGTGTGTGTGTGTGTGTGTGTGTGTGTGTGTGTGTGTGTGTGTGGGTGCGTGTGTGCGTGTGTGTATGTGTGTGTGTGTGTATGTGTATGTGTGTGTGTATGTGTGTGTATGCGTCTTTGAAAGTATAGAGCCAAGGTCTCCTATGGCCTGCTGATTATGAAATTCTATGTTATAATTCAAGGGTCCAGAAAGTATGTTTCTAATAAGGATAGAAAGGAAAGAAAACGGGAAATAAGTGATTAGAATAAGTTTAAATAATTTCCGATTATGATTTCTTTTTTGAATGCATTTATTTACAATTTTCGCAGAACCAATCAATCTTGCTTATCTGGCGTACTTCTTCTGATGTTCTGACACCAATGCAAACGTAGTGATACCACAATAAACAGGAATCACATTGAGCTGCGTCAGTTATCACACCTTTTAGACACTTCTTACACGTGTATTCTTGTAAATTTTTCTTTGATTGTACCATCTTTTTTAAATGTTCAAAAGCGTCAATTTGCAGAAAATTCTTTAAAATATCTAAATCGACATCATCATCTTGAAAGAATTCCGATAAACTAGTAATTTTTACAATTTCTGATAATTTGATCGAAGTTTTTCCAAAAAGCACATAGTCTACAAAATCATCAGTAAAATTTAGCAATTTTAACATTCTTCTAGCCTTCTCAACTAACGTCATATCTCGAAACTTCTTGACTTTTGGACTGTTTAGAGAAACCAATTCATTCTGAAAATGTTTAAAGAATATTGCATATAATAGATAAATAGTAAATTTACTCTCTGTACTGGCTCGTCGCGGGCGAATGCGCGCGCGTGTGAGTGTGTGTGTTTGTCAGGTAGGTAGATAGACTAGTAATAGCAAAATTACCTTAATATTCCAGTAGCCTTTGCAATTTTCCGGGAAATGTAACTCCTTCTTATCTCTCGTTGCTTGGAACTTATTTCTGACGTACGATTTTGCGAGAGACAGTCCATTGGTCGGTACTTGAGTTCCCCATGCATTTTCTATAACAGTTTACAAAAATTGAGTGTCATAGTTAGCCGTTTCCAAATCCAAATTTTTCACTACGTCAAAAAGTTTGATTTTGGCACAAATATCTATAACGTGTTCCTTCAGAAGAATCTTCGCATCTGGCTCGTTCTGGTATAACCTATAATAAAATTTGTTCATATAATTTATNATTCGTATAATTTATATCCGATTGACTTTAAAAAATCTATAAATACTTACTGTATATGGCACAAAATTTCCTGTTTGTGAATGTTGATGAAACTATTGAACTGCGCAATTTCAGAGATTGTAGGATTTGAAGCAAAAACACTTTTGTACAGACTGCAAAGACGTTCCGAACTGCAATTTTCCGGATCATCGAACGTTGACAACACACTTACTAAGCACTTGTATTTGGTTGCGTTTTTAAAAAAACGAGAAGTTACAGACATCTTTCCTGACATGATTATCGCAAGATTGTTGACACACTAAAGCACATCAAAACAGAAATCTGAAGTCAATAAGCAAGAAAAGACACACTATTATATTGACATCACATACTATTTGTAGAACGTTCTGAACAACAGACTTCTCTTCAAACATTTCGTATTTCTTCATAAAAATTAACAAATAAACTTGACAAAAAAACCATGTTATACAGTCATACAAAAAACTATGTTGGTCATAGAAATTTTTCAGATATCCGAAAATTATTTAAAGAAAGAATTTGACGGTCGAATACTAGCTCGCCCCGTGAATTTCGCAAGCTTCGAAAATTAATAAAAAGCTAGACTTTCGTAGAGCAGCTCACCTCGTAACCCACGATACATTCGAGGTGCAAAAACTCGCAGCTTAGGATAAGAACTCTGCCGCAGCGCATGGCACGACGTCTCATCGACGACGTCCTGCCACGGGTCAAGAGAAGTATAGCGGACAGAGTAGCCCCCCAGACTCACAAAAGAGTAAGAGACGGAGAGAGAGAGTGCAAGTAAGAAGTCATGGCAAACAGCGTAGCGCCGGACTCGTATGAGCAACAGGCGCACAACAACGGCGTCGCCGACGGCCTGGACAAGTCCAAAAAGAGTAATTTCTCCACGCTGGACCTCAACGCGGCGGATTTGAAACCTACCTTATGCATCAGCTCAACGCCGCCTTAGGCGTCCGTGCCGCCGCCGCCGCCGCAGCCGAAGTCCCAGACAGCATCCGAAACGGCAGGCAATAACAGGTCTGCAGCTAATGACTTTCTAAGCCGGAATTTATTCGGAGCCATACGTTGGCCAATGTCGCGCGACGCTGCACCCGCTACCTCCCTCACCTAACATTCGTTGCCTTATCAATGTGGACATGCAGATCATCTTTATCGCGCAAGCTCCAAAAATAAATCGAAACGAGCTTGACTGTCGAAGGGCTACTCACCTCCTCATCTACGAGAATTTCGACGAGGGAGACACACAACTGAGCGTGAGAACTGGGCCGCAGCGCCACGCAGAAGGTCTCTGTCGCGCAAGCTCCAATAATTAATCTAGAGGAGTTCAACTATGAAAGGGCTACTCGCGTTGAAACCCACAAGAACTTCGACGAGATAAGCACGCAGCTGTGCGTATGAACTGGGCTGCAGCGCGGCGCACAAGCTCCCTGTCGCACCAACCCTCATAATTAATCGGAACGAGCTCGATTCTCGACCAGCAGCTCGTCTCGTCACCCACGAGAATTTTGGCCGAAGTAAAAACTTAGCAGAACGTATGAAATGGGCTGCAGCGCGGCGCACAAGCTCCCTGTCGCGCAAGCCCTCATACTTAATCGAAGCGAGTTCGATTCTCGACCAGCAGCTCGTCTCGTCACCCACGAGAATTTTGGCCGAAGTAAAAACTTAGGAGAACGTATGAACTTGGCTGCAGCGCGGCGCACAAGTTCCCTGTCGCGCAAGCTCAGAAAATTGATCGAAACGTGCTCGATTCTCGACCAGCAGCTCGTCTCGTCACCCACGAGAATTTTGGCCGAAGTAAAAACTTAGCAGAAAGTTTGAACTGGGCTGCAGCGCGGCGCAGAAGCTCCCAGTCGCGCAAGCCCTCATAATTCATCGAAACGAGTTCGATTCTCGACCAGCAGCTCGTCTCGTCACCCACGAGAATTTTGGCCTGAGTAAAAACTTAGCATAACGTATGAACTGGGCTGCAGTGCGGCGCACAAGCTCCCTGTCGCGCAAGCCCTCATACTTAATCGAAACGAGCTCGATTCTCGACCAGCAGCTCGTCTCGTCACCCACGAGAATTTTTGCCGAAGTAAAAACATAGGAGAACGTATGAACTGGGCTGCAGCGCGGCGCACAAGTTCCCCGTCGCGCAAGCTCAGAAAATTGATCGAAACGAGCTCGATTCTCGACCAGCAGCTCGTCTTGTCACCCGCGAGAATTTTGGCCAAAGTAAAAACTTGGGAGAACGTTTGAACTGGGCTGCAGCGCGGCGTACAAGCTCCCAGTCGCGCAAGCCCTCATAATTCATCGAAACGAGTTCGATTCTCGACCAGCAGCTCGTCTCGTCACCCGCGAGAATTTTGGCCGAAGTAAAAACTTAGGAGAACGTTTGAACTGGACTGCAGCGCGGCGCACAAGCTCCCTGTCGCGCAAGGTCAAAAAATTGATCGAAACGAGCTCGATTCTCGACCAGCAGCTCGTCTCGTCACCCACGAGAATTTTGGCCGAAGTAATAACTTAACAGAACGTTTGAACTCGGCTGCAGCGCGGCGCACAAGTTCCCCGTCGCGCAAGCCCTCATAATTAATCGAAACAAGTTCGATTCTCGACCAGCAGCTCGTCTCGTCACCCACGAGAATTTTGGCTGAAGTAAAAACTTAGCAGAACGTATGAACTGGGCTGCAGCGCCAGTATGATAATGCAGGAAAAGCGCAAGAAAACAGCCGCAGCTACTCCAAAATTGAAGCTCTCACCGTTTTCCGAATTTTCGCAGCAAAAAAGTCTTATCTCCTAGGTCTCGACGCGAACGGAGCTACTTGTGTAGTTGGCCAGTAATTATCCAGAAAAGCGAAAGAAAACTGCAGCATCTGCTCCGAAACTGAGGCTGTCGCCATTTTCTCATTGACTTAACCTCGAAATTAAGTTCTGGGAAATTAATTAAAATCAGTTTTGTAAGTTGAACGAAAATTTTTCGCACATGCAGATCGTCAAACTTTCCGTAATAATTGCGCTTGCCGATCTCTTTAGCTCACTCTTCCCCTCCGTTTGCTGCCGCCGACCTCCTTAGCAACGGCTTCCCCCAGTTGTTGCTGCGCCGCGGCCGCCGCGCTCACTTCCCCTCACGCGCTTCTCCGCTTGGCGCTGTGGTGGGGGGAATTTCATTTTCGAATTGGGAAAGTGAAAAGTGGAGGAAAATTTTTCGGACTAATTCCCCTAGGCTCAGTTTTTCACGCTGATCACGATGGTATATAAATGTTGTATTGTTTTAGAATCACCCTGTATAAAAAGCAAGCGAAACCGGCGATGGCTCCGTGGTAAACCACCTGCCTCCCGGTTAAGGTGTCGTGGGTTTGAGGCTCATCAGCGCGATCAGATTTTTCAGATCGAAGATTATATTGCATTGATTCCAAGATTCTATATTTTTGTATTATAATTTGATTTTGTAAAACGGTAAAAACATTTGTAAGTTAAAATTTCTACTTTGTGTCATGGCACTTTTCACAGCTTTCACAATTTTACCAGTTCCGAACTAACATTTGTCTTGCTGTCATAAATCTATCTGTTGTTGCATTTTTTCTCTTATGCACGACATTTTCTCTGTATAGTTGAGTCTAGCTGGGCATGTGAGTACGACAACACAGGTAACTCTATAGTGTGGAAACATTTCTTTATGCTGTTTAGATAAGTCACACTTACAGTCTGATGTAATAATAGGGTGATTGTAATTTAAGAGAGGACACTGAGTTCGTAAAAAGCTATTTTGCTCGTATTCCTCTATCAAAATAGAAAAAAGCTTTGTTGGATCCTAGATAGTTGATATCGCCATACGTCATTCTGAGGCTGGCTGATTCTGTGATTTTTAGGCCTGGTGCGGCCGTCGCTTCTCTACTCCTTGCTTTGTTGCTATTTTCTTCAGCCATTTCATCTATCATAGAGAAGACCGTTTCTATTGGTTTGTATTTTTCAGTGTTTACGTTTTTGTTATCATCCCATCCATTTGCAGTTGCTTTTACAAAATTAATGAATTTTATATTTGCTTTATTGTTTGTAGTTTTGACCATGCAGGTATTTATTATTTCATTAGTTATATTGTCTAAGCTATCTGTAATATTCTGATATGATAAAATCATTTTTTTATAGTTGTAGTTAGAGATGCGTCGATGTTTACGTATTTTGTGAGAGTTACATTCGCCCTTAGCGCAAATGTAAGTTCTAATATCTAAGTAAACAGAATTTATTTCAGTTTTTTTTCCATTACTTTTCATATCATTTCTGTGCTGTATTAAATCCTGTGTTAATGAATCTCTGAAAACCATGATTTAAGTTGCTTGCAGTCAATTGTAGTGGAAGTACTTATCTCACTCATTATTTCTCAATCAATCTTGTATTTTCTTAATGTTTCATTTTTTCCATAAATCTATGATTTTGAGATTATTTGGTAGATTTTTTTTTTTTTTTTTTTTTTTTTTTTATTTCAAATGTCTGTAACGGGACAGACGTTCAACATCACTAAGTACTGCACGCCATACTCGCCACGATTGACACATCCATTACTAAGGATGACATCGTATCGATACGTCCGCTTAGGTCGGAGCTTGTAACTAAACGCGGCCCATCAAAGCCTGGTTTAGGGCATCGCCGATCTCCGTGGGTGGTAAGCCTCTCTCGCCGCGGCACGGTGGGAAATATTATGCGTGCGAAGGGCAGACTTGCTGCGTTCAGCGCAACAATATCAACGTAACTCTTCTGAATGAGGAAACGCGTAATTGATTAATACCAAGTAAAATTTCTATAAATGAACTGTTAACTAAAGATAATTTTGTACGTTTCCATAATCTCAAGCAAACTGCGCGTGGCTTAGATTTTAAATATATATGACATAGAGGCGGGCGATTCCTTATCAAGAAGAGAGACGGTGGTAAAACTCATGAGTTCACCTCGGCGGCGGACCTACACGCTATATATAGTTGTATTATAGCCGCATCCTATAGCGCTAAAATTGATGGTGACAATTGTAATAGTTGCAATAATAATAACATCAGTGCTGGTGATGCTACCACCTCAGACGCAACTAATAATACTGTCAAAAATAGAAAACAATCAGAGTGAAAGTTAAGTAGTGCACCGACACCGACTACACCTGGACAAAATTGACTAGGCCGGGGGAACACGAGAGAGTCAGATGGGGAGGCATTAAGAGCGGGCTTCCTGAATGCAACCTCGCTATTCGCGCACATGGGGATGTTTAGGCAGTATCGCGAGACTGCTCGTCCTACCTACCACCTCTTTGGCGTGGCTGAGACGCGTTTCGGGCATGCGGTTGATGACGTGTTCGCGCGGGTGGACGGTTTTTCGATCTTGCAGCAGGATAGAAACAAGCGAAGAGGTGGTGTAGCCCTGTACATTCGCAATAGCTACAAAGCGACGATCCTGTGCTCGTCACAGTCAGAGGCAGAGGGGAAGCCGGGAATCCCGGAGTATCTGATGTGTAGAGTTCAACAGGGCAAAAGGCCACCAATCTTTGTTGCCGTAATTTATCTTCCACCAAGTGTTTCCTTCACTGACAATTCAGAACTGGCGAACGACTTGCGCAGATACTCCGTGGGTTACGATTACAGGCTAGTTATGGACGATTTAAACACGAATATGTTATCAGCCTCGCATGGCGCGGAATTCATTAGAGACCTTGCCTGCGAATTGAATTTGAAACTAGTAGATCACGGCGTGACTCACTACTTCAGGGATTCCCACACACGGATTGACGTGATCATGACTGACGACGACAGCATAGTGCTGAATGCGGGTAACTCACTGGCGACCATAAGTTTCCAAGCAGCCATAACATTCACTTTCAAACAGCAGAGTCCCCTGCTCTCAAGAACTTTACATACAGGGACTTTAAATCCATAAAGTCAGAAGAGCTCTTATCCCTCTTGGCTGCTTGTGACTGGTCGTCGGTGAGCTGTTCCGACAGCGAAGTTGACACCCGGCTAGAACATCTTAGCCAAAACATCATGACTGTCATTGACCAACTTGCTCCGCTCAAACAATTCAAACCGAGACAGAAAGGACACCCTCCATGAGTCAACGCTGAATTGAGACATTTATACAGCCGACGAGAAGCCTTACGAAGACGACATAAACAAGCCCAACGAGGCACTAGACGACGTGACGACCTATGGACGGAATATCAATCTCTCGCTGCTGAGGCAGAGCAAGGAACTAATCAAGCGCGAGAAGAATTGATTTAGAATCGAGTCTTTGACGCGCTGGAAAACAATAAAAATGTCTGGAAGGAATTACGGAGTCATGGCCTTATTTCAAAGGCCAAAGAGGATTTACATGGCTTCGCCACGGATGAATTAAACACGCATTTCACTGGGGTATGCATATCTGATGCCGAGGGCGAGGTTGATCTGAGTGGCATCCTGGCCGAGGCTAATGAGGATGGTTTCACCTTTCGTGAAGTCACCTTCGTACGTGGTCATGGCGGTCGCTCACTTTTCATCTCAAGCGAAAGTGGGGTCTTCCCCGGTGCCTGGAAGAACGAGGGCCCACGGGATTGCTGACCAATAGTGTTGCGCATTTGCTTTACGCGGACGACCTGCAAACCTACACCCAGGTTACAAGGGCTGATCTTCGTGAGGGTGTGGACCGCATGTCAGTGGCAGCACGAGCTGTGTCGGATTGGGCTTCACGCAATGCTCTGCACCTCAATACTGGCAAAACGAAGGCTATTATTTTTGGATCAGAGTATAATATAAATCAACTACAGGGGTTGAACTTGCCTGGTATCGAGGTGCAGATGGGTGGGTTCGTCCCATTTGTCGATACTGTAACTAACCTCGGAGTGGTCATGGATTCGAAGTTAACGTGGAAACCGCAGGTGGATGCAGTTAGCCGAAAGGTTAACAGAGCTCTTTATGGGCTCAGATCATTTAGATCCTGTACCAACGAGGCGTTACGTAAACAGCTGGCCAGCGCTCTCGTCGTCCTACACCTAGATTATTGCTCTGTAGTGTATCTGGACGTGTCAGGGGGGCTCCAGACTAAACTGCAGAGACTACACAATTCATGTGTGAGGTATATTTATGGTATATCGCTACAGCTGGCACAGAAGGGACTCAGCGCTACTTACTTGTAGTCGCCGTTCTCGGTAGGCGCGCACCACACACCGCACACTCGCACACACTCTGTCGTCGGTGATCTTGATGGGTTTATCGTACAAGCTGACGTCCTCTCGTCCGGTCGCTGGTTGACAGGTCGGTTCGTCCTTCTCTCTGGTGGCAAGAGTTGGTCAGGACGTCTTCTTTTCGCGCTCGCACACACCCTCACCTATCGCATGCTATCAGTGTAGTCGCTCGCAGCAGTCAGTCTCACACACGAGAAATGCCGCGTTCGCAATGATGTCCGGATACTATGTCCCAGTCCGATGGACCGCTAGTCTATGCGAGGCCCCGAATCATGCCTCGCGCCTGCTTAACGTCGTGTTTATACGATGCGCGAATCTACCTATTTTTGCGCCTCGTTACAATGAATTCTTATGCATCTCAAAAATGTAAAAACATCACCTGAGGCATTTATAGGTGTTATTTCAAAGTTTGATAAAATATAATTTCACTTTAAGTTTTAAAAAATTTAAATTTTTTCTAAAAAGAAACTAGAATTTTGAGATTCATTCTCTCGACAAAAGGTATAAAACCTCAGGAGAAGAAAATTGAAGCGATAAAAAACTATCCAACTCCTAAGAATCTAAAACAGTTACAGGCCTTTTTAGACACAATAAATTTTTACGCGAAATTTTACGCAAAAACCATGTGCATGTACTACTTCCGTTATTGGAACTTCTAAGAAAAGAAAAACAAAAATCTTGGAAGTGGGGGGAGAGTCACCAAAAAGCCTTTGAGCGAATCAAAAAGCTCTTCGAAAAAGACGCCTGCCTTGCATATCCAGATCATTCCAAGCCATATATCCTCTGTTGTGACGCGTCGGACTTTGCAGTCGCCGGTGCAGTATCACAAATTGACGATAACGGGGAAGAAGGGGTTGTTATATATATATATATATATCTTCCTATATTATATAATTATTTTGTGTATACTCCCCCCCGCAGCCCCCCCCCCGCACCCCCCTGCAGCCCCCAGCGACTTTTTTGTAAATTAAATTTGTATTTGTTATTTGATAATTTATATTTTTTCCACACCACCCAGGAGGTAAATATACTTATATTTTATATATAATCGAGGCAGGGGAACCCCCTATATATATATATTTTCCTATATTAATGTTATTTTGGAAGACTCCCCCCCACACCCCCACCAATATAATATAGTATATATATTTATGTGAATTTTGAAAAATATCCCCAAGCAAATATAGAAGCGCCCCACCCGACCCCAAATTATTGCTCGGTCACACCAACTACAATATTTAATGTTGGTGTAATGTTACGTTTAAAATTTTATTTACACTTAATGCCTCTGAATTTTATTATTCCCAAACATAGACTTTTATATTATGAGTCAGTGCCGCATATGTTTAATAATTAATTTCTTAAGTTTGTCATTATTTGAAAATATTTCAGCAGATATATATTTATCAATATGTTCAGATGTGATTATTTTGTTATCAGGATATAATGTTATTAAAATGTGTGCATGTGGTAAACCTTGTTTTTGAAACTCAACTGTATATACATAAGCTAATACTTTACCAAATATATTTTTCATGTATTATATCATTCAATATTGGTTGTAATTTTCTGTGAAATAATCTAACTGTGATCTGAGGTATATCATTTGGAGTTGTATTTTTTGGAAATCGTTTTAAAATTAATTTTAATTCTTTCCATTTCGGATTACATGTTACAGTTATGAATAAATCTGGTCTACCACTTTCTTATAATAGCCGTTGCATCTTGATAAGTTGTTGCTATATTTAGGCACTTCAACATATATATTTAATCGGTAGTATAAGTAAACTCTCCTCTTTTTTCCTTTTGTTTCAAATTATTAGAAATATTTGAAGCACTATTAACTACTGCATCTAATAAGCCTTGATAACATTCTATCCTTAATGTTTTTTGATTACTTCTCAAATAATTCAAGCGATTATTTTTTATCATCACGTAAGAATGTATAAAATTGTGAGTTAATCTTCCTGCATACAATAAAGGACTAAAATTTGTTTGATTCGCTCGATATGCAAGCTGTATGAATAATATTGCAAAAGAGTGAGCTTTTTTTCTCTTTGGTCTGATAATTTGAAATAATTAGTACTCCATCCTAAATCACCTAGTGGAAACAGTAATGGGAAAACCACGATCAACAAATTTCGAATAATTTATTAAATATGTATCTGGTGATGATTTCTGGCATTCTTAGGTATACCAAAGAAAATCAAAATTTTCTGGTAAACCCTGAGTCTGAAATTTTTCGTGAAAAATCATTTTTATAATTGGAGTTAATATTCATGGAAGATTTTGAATGTTAGCTACTTGATGCAAGGTTTAATGTTATTAGCTGTAGGATTTTTTTTTAATTCTAGTCAAAGTCTCAATATGTGATTGGATTAAATTGTTATTAATTATATGCATTTAATCTCTGTTAACAGCCGTTTGATCATCATAATATATTGTTACGTCCGGGTAAGTCCGCACAGAGGCGAATACTCGCGTGAAGAAGAAATAATATTTATGACCGGATGAGTAGACCTTTAGTTCCGCACAGTGGTGTAGACGACCGCCGAGGGCAAAGGTAACGAGACGCGAGGTCAGTAACGGCCGCGAATGAGTAGGTCAGTGTCCCAATCCCTGGGCCGAGCGGAGAGTATTGACGAATGCAGATATGAGCGAGGACGAAAGTAGCAACAACACTTAACTATTCATGCACGTATTCTGAGATAAAGAGAGAACGGAGTAACCTACCTTTAATTCGGCTGACCTAGCTGCTTGGTTGGGTGACAGCTGAATTACTCGTCCTCTCGTCTCGGGTGGCGGCGTTGTCGTCGTCCAAAGAGCGGGGAGTTAAAATAAGGTAATCAATCGAGTTTAGACTTTTACTAGATCTAGTTTTTATTCAAGTTAAACGGTAAACTGGTGAAGATACAAATATAGTTTACAACTCTAGTTCGTATGCGGATAAAGAACGCAGTTGCTCGCGGATTCTAAGTCAAGAATGGAAATGAGATTGAAAATGCTATCGGGCAGAGCTTCGCGCCTGTCAGTAAGAGCTCCGAAAACTGAAGGCCCCACCTCATATTCACACATGGCTTATATAGGAATTTTAGAAATCTAGAAAGGATAGGGCAAAGGGTGTGTCTTCATGGCGTTTCCATTATAGAAGCGCTGGTCATTCGGTATCGAGCGGTTCGGGGTGTTCCCCTTTTCCAGGAGTGATAGTTGTAATTAATGTCTCAGCTTATGTCGGAGCGTCAGTTGTTCATCGGCTGGTTCGCCTCGATACTCAATAATTAAATCGCCCTCCTCGTAGGTGTCCGTTGAGTCGACATTTATAGCTTAGTTTCGCCAGAAAGGTGATTTTCCTGTTGGCTTTCGTGCTCCACTTTATGGTCCGATATTAGTTCGCGTATCATAACACGTGGTCTCTTTTCGTAATGAATTTCTGGCAGGTATAGCTGTAGTCTGCGTACCGACTGCTGCTGTGATTAATCGTTTGTACCATTCGCTGCGCTGTATGCGCTTGTGGTAATACCGACGGACGTGACACTCCCCGCCCTTGTGTCCAGTGCCGGCACTGTTTAAGGATAGTGGTTGTCTTATTGTGTGACTATGAGTAATTAAAAAAAAGCTGAAAAAAAAAAAATTTGTCCGTGCTGAGTTCTCACATAGCATTTAACATTAGTGCTTAAGATAGAAACGTTACACGTTGGCGTGATGCTAGCGTGTTGGTCTAGAGTTCCAGGGGTCGTAGGTTCGAGTCTCGCGGGCTTGTGTTTTTTTTTTTGTGTGGTGTGTGCGTGCCTATCGTATAGCTTAATCATTGTTGTGATTGCGTTTGTAATTTGTTTTGTTTTTGTTGTTGTGAAAAAAAATTTTTTTTTTATTGTCCTTTTGAGGGTTGTTTTCTTTGTTGGGTTTGTATGTAATTTCTTGTGTGTGTCTACAATTTAAATGTAATTTTTTTTTTTTTACAATGGTTTGAATTGATGTGTGTGTGCTTGTGGTGCTGTTGTGTGTGTGTTTTGTTGTCTTATATTTATTATTATCAAATTACATCTATTTCACAATATTAATTTTTTTGCTTCGCGTTCCATGTCCTAAAAAAAAAAAAAATCGCATCATTTTCTTTGGTTATTGCTATTCATTGTCGGCGTCCCAATTTCTTCTTCCATCGTCCGGTCCTGGCTGGGTTTCTTCGAGTCGTCCACCGTATTGCATTTTCTCGAAGTTCTTCTCCATGGGCCAACCTGCCCTTTCGTCACTGCTCTTCTGCTCTAATTGTCGCAGTACTCCAAGCCATACTCTACCCCGTTGATTTCTTCTTGCAGTTTTTTTGTGAGAGGTCATCCTCCTTCGAGATGTAGATTTTCAAATAAATTCACCCACTCTCCCGTCTCTCGTCGCGTTGGTAACTAGTTTGGTTTTTTGCTCGTTGGCTCTACTTGTTATTTCGCCGCGGATGCGGATTCTTCGTGGGGTCTCTGCATTCCTTTGCTTCCAATTCATTTCACATACATTTCCAGTATGATGATGCAGCTTACTGGGTCCGATGACAGTGCCCGCACTTGCTGCCTTATATGTCTACGGTCCTCGATATAACTGCGCGATGCGTCCCTGGCTCACCTTCGCCGTGTGATAGTATCTTGCGGCCCAGCACCGCAACATCTCCATTACGTCCTCTTCATGCCGTGACCCAGGCGCACTCTTCCTTTCTCTTCTTGGCTTTTTGGATCCAGGCTCTCCCGTAGCCCTCCTAAGTCCTGCTGTCCTGCTGCTCCTTTTCATGGTGCGTCGAATGCAATGCTCTCTTGACCGTAGTTGAGATGCTGAATGACGTCTCATTCCACTCGAACTCTCTCTCTGCACCCGCTTGCGTAGGCGTTCCGTCCCATTTTCTTGGGCCCGCCCGTCCATATAGTTGTTTCATCTTGACCATGCAGAAATGCAGGTGCATCCCCTCTACCGTCTCCCCGAGTTTTTAGTGTCTTTTTGGGAGTCGTGTTTTCCGCAATTCCCGATTGGCTTCTTACCTAGTCCTTCCCTTTTTGTCTTTGCGACGTAACCGCTTTGCCTCTCCCTTTGTGTTTCTCCTAGCACAGGTAGTTTTTTGTAACTCTCTGTTAGTCTCTTTTCTCTCCTCGCTCCGGCACCTTCACCATGCTCTTCTCCGTGCTCGCAGTTCTATGTATTTTTTCGATTTTCTTTGTGTGCTGGTGGTGTGTTTGGTTTACCCGACGTACATCGCTTCCTCGCACCGAGAATATTGAGTTGAGTGCGATTGCTCCTCCGCCAAGTCCTGCGTCGTCTGCTCCAGAGGATGATTCATCCTGTTCATCTTCGGACGCAGACTCCTCTGTGCCGCCTTCCTCCTCGGATACGTCGAGCGTGATCGTCTACCCCTGTCATCGTTTTGGTTCTGGAATTCGTATTCTTTACGGGACATGTTTGATCTGCGGTCAGGATGCCTCCGATCCCTCCTGCATCGATGTGTATGAAGGTGACCGGGATAATTCCCGTTGGGTAAGTGTTATCTGCTTTCCGTATACTATTTACTGGTTTCTTAAATTCAAGTATGTTTATAGTTCCTATTCTTTCCGTTTTCAGTTTGGTTATTATTCTGCTCACTCGCGTCCGGAACTCAGTGCCTTATCCCCCGAGATGCGAAATATCACATGGCTTTACTGCCATTGTGTCTTCTGGAATTTCCCCGAGGGCGCGGATGTGGTATGTTCCATCTGCCTAGCGCCAACCGAGGCTTCTCCTCGTCGTTTTCAACTCGCCGGCACCGGAGTAAGTACCGATTTTCTTGTCTCGTTCTTTTTTATTTGATCAAATGAGCAAAATCCTAACAATCTTGTTTCTTTTTTTTTTTTTTTTAGCCGTGGGTTCCTGTTCCGAACGGTGCCCTTTATTCGCCGGAAGATGATTCCCGTTTCAATTATTTTAGTGGTCAGCTGTAGTGATCGAACTAGTTTTCATGAATATATTCATTTGTTTTAAAATAAGTTGTCTCGTGTTCATTTTCTTTACTTTTACCTTTAACCCTTAAGTTCTTTCTAGTTTGTTAGTTCAAATGACAAGTCAGTTTTTTTTTTTTTATTTTATACTTTTTTTGTGGCAGTTATAATAGCCGATTTTTATTTAATGCTTTTACAACATCCAGAGATTATTTAGTTTTGCTTACATTAGAGATTACAGTAGTTTTTTTTTTTTTATTTTTTTCTTTTCTTTTTGAGATTTAGAACAGTTTGCCTTCTTATCCATTTTATGCAATTCTGTTGTAAATCTTTACATTAGTTCCCTTATTCTTATTGATTACTTAAGTTTTTTTTTTTCTACTCCTCCGACTTCTTTTTGATTTCGACTTCGTATTAAAATATTATAACTTATTCTTATATTTCCTGTCATCCTTCATTTTCTTAGCTTAAAAGAATTGATTATCGCGTTTCCTATCGGTTAAATACTGCCTAGCTTACGAGGTTTTGAATGCTCTAGGCCCTGATTATTTGCAAATAATTGAACTCACACCGAATATAATTGCTTAATCCTAACACTGATGCGCGGACTTACTTGTCCGCTTAGTACTTGATAAGCTTAAATATTAACATGTAAATAGGCTTAGTTGACATTTCGTAATTCGCGTTCCTTTTTTTTTGCTTAAGTTTTTATAAGGTACATGATTATTTTAATTACTATACCTAACTCGTGATCAGAAGTGTCGCGCGTACCATGTAGAATCGTTAATTCCTCAATTCCTAAAAGAAGTTACCTTTAATTCCCTAAGAGTCCTAGTCACACATGCAATGTTTGTTTATTTCCCTAATACATCGCTTCTTGGAGACAAAAAAAATTATTCTACTGACTATATTTCCACTCGATTACATGATTGATTACAATAAGTGCCTCTATTTTAGGCTGTGCGTATACACTAATCCAGTTTCGATTCTACTTTACTTGCTTATTTGATACTTAATTACATTTTTTTTTGTTCTTTTCTTATTATTTTCAATATCAGTTATTAGGATTATATATATATATATATATATATATATATATATATATTTTCGCTTGCACACTCATTATTCTAATTCTAACTACCGAATTCACCTGCCTCTTGTTACTCCCTAAGATGATTATTTTATTAAGTGCTTTATGAGTTTACATTTATAAGTGGTCCCAGATCTCAGAATCTGGTGCGGGGCCTTTCTGCATTCTTGTAGGTAGTCGCTGATGGTCTTTTTACTCTTTTGTCTTTCCCTCTACCTACCGACTCGGGGAATCCTTCCCTTCTTCTTCTTTCTTGGTTTCTTGTTATTGTTATATTGCCGTCTCGGGTTCGTCACCCTCCACAATTGTGTGCAACGATATGGTTCTCACCGCAGTGGGCGGGGTTCTCGGGACTGCGTAAACACGTTCTACCTGTCCAGGCCCCGTGAATTCACATCTTATTGAATGATCTAATGGTTTCATTGGGACGTATATTCCCTCGGCCTCTTTAAGGTGCCCTGGTGCCGCTATTCTGCGTATAGCTACGAATATGGTTGCGCATACTACCGTTCCGACGACACCAATTATCACCGTCAGTGCAGTGTATACTATAGCTAATTGGCCTGGTACTGCTGTTCGCCCTTGGATATTTACCAGCCCTGCTGCTTTCTCCGCCCACACCGTGCTCGCTGCAGTGAGTTGTACGTTCGGTAAGAAGTACTCGCGCTCTTCTTCTCCTTGATCTGCTCCGCCGTAATATGCCTCGTCACCCGTTTTCACTTGACATTTTTCCGGAACCCTTAACTCTCCTGTGCCTTCGAGTATCAAAATAGTGTCTTCGTCTTTGCACTTTGCCGTGCAGTTTAGTCGTCCCGATGTCGAGTATATCCATTTCGCTGGGTTTGTGGTTTTTATGAAATAATGATCTGGTCCTGTCATTAATTTCCTTTTACATTGACTATGAGCTTGATAAGACTCTGGCTCTGATGTAAGACTACTTTCGCAATCTTTTCTCGTTGTAGTTCCTTTGACTGCCTTACAAATTCTGCCGTAACTAGTCTTTAAGCACTCTCTCCAGTCCTCGTCGTTCATGAAAAAATGCTCGTTGTCTTCATGGTTTATTGCCATAAATTTCCCTGCAGGTACTATTGTCATCGCCGTGTTTATTGGCAATTCTACTGGGTCGAACACGGGTATTGGCACAAGTTCGTACGTTCGATAGATTGCTTTCGTGACGAGGGGCAAATTGAGTTGTAAAATTAATTGTCCCTGCATGATAAACATATCCATCGGTCCGTATTCCGAAAGAGTTCCTTGATTTACTGACTCCAGGGGCGTGGTGAAATCTCTACCCTCGTGTCTTCTTAGTAATGCTAATGCATTCCTTATAGTTCGCGTATCCAATGCGTACTCTTTAGTTTGCATAATATTGATGATTTTACTTGCTAAATCTATATTTTCGTTTATTATGTGGATAGTTTCATCAATTGACGGTGGTGCCAAGATCTCTGTTTCTTCTCCTTCCTCCTCATCCAGCTTTAATCTCTTTTTTAATTCCTTGACCCTTCTATTCAACCCTTTTGCATCCAGGTGCACGTCGTTCTCCACTACGACCTTGTAGTACGGGAACTGATATAATTCATCCATGTTTCCTTGGCGCAAGTCTTCGAGCAGGATTAAATTATTCACTCCTTCCTGTCCCAGAGCCTCGATGATTTGTCCTCCATGTTTATGCGTACCAATATCGTACGGCTTCCTTATCATTCTAAATGTTATAGTCTGTTTGTTTAACTGCATTATCTTATCTTGGAGGGTGTACATTTGTCCGATTAAAATCGTGTCCGTTGCGTTCATGTACTCTTCCGTTTGAACTAACAATCGCGTCGCTCGTTGGAAGGTCCCTATGTTGTCAAACACATTGTCTACGTTGATTCCTGTTACGAATGTCCATTCCCCTAACGTCAGACGGGTGTCTGCGTCGCGCCGGTACATCAGTCCTGGATTGTTGCTCCTTTCTGTGACACGAATTCCTCCGATGGCTTCTTCCAGTCCAACCAGAATCAGGATCACGGTTGCCAGGATGTTTTTCATCTGTAATTTATTTCAATTTGATAACTTTTACAGCAATTTCAGCATTATTGGAATTTCACATACTCCCGCTCGTCTCCGTCCTCGCTCCTGTTATTCTCTAAACTGTCAAGCATGTTTTCTATGGCCTGAACTACGTCCGTTCCTACGTCTTCCTCGGGTCTAAGATAATCTAGCGCCCAGTTGCTTGTTATTAACCCGGAATTTCCTCCGTCATTAGTACCGTTTATCATACTCTGTTCTAGTCCGGAGTACATACAGTCGTAATTTTTCCCCCCTGCTGTGTCTACCTGTCCATTGACCGTGCTGTTTGCTTCACGCGTATCCCTAGTCCAGGCCTCTCTCGAGCTACCTGCTTCTTGTCTCTCCACCGGGGCTTTCGCCCATCTCCTTGCCTCTTCTCTCTCTGCTTTATCTTTGGCCTCGTGCATTTTGGTCTCAAAAACAAAGTCTCGATTCCACACATTGAGTTGCGCATGCGTTATGCCATTCTTCTTAGTTCTAAAGAATCCGGGCATTTCCACCTTAACTTTTACTTTTCCTGATAACGTTACCTTATGTACTCCCGTTTTAATCGACTGATCGATATAGCATGCTATAAAGCCGATGAGATTACGACAATTACTACAGATTAACTGCGGTACCCCCGTTTGTTGCCAGTTAGTCGCTCTAGTCACGTTGAGGACAGCTTCCGTTTTATCGAGTGGTCTTAGCCTTGCGTAGCACTGCGTACATACAGTCCGGCCGGCGTACATATACGCCACCCGTTCGTAATTTCTAATTACCTCGTTCATGCTTGCTTGAATCCACTTACTACGCACTTAACATAATCTAATTTAAAGTGTTCGTCATGCCTATATCTTTCGTGACAATGCACGCATTCTCTTGCCGGTATCTCGCTAAAAATGGGCTCGTTACATGTATTGCAAGCTGTCTGTAACTTAACTTTTGACAGGATGTGCGCGTATTTCATTTCAAGGTACTCCGCGGATTTATCGCTTACTTTTGTATGGTAACACTCAGGACAATACAATACTTCATGATTCTTGGTAAAGTAAGTCTCCGTGTCCGGTAAGGTCGTATATGAGTAATATCCTTCCAGCGCCTCGCTCACTGCATATAGATCCATTTGTCTCCTTGCCTAGAACAGCGTGACCATGTTCTTTTTTATCTGTTCAATATCCTCCAATGTACGGACTATCTGTCTCACGTGTTTCCTAGCGTGCGCTAAGTCTCTGTATACCGTTACCTCGCACAAGTATCTTTTTACTTCCCCTCTGACTCCTCTTAATAACGCGTAAATCGCAAGCCTTTCTCGCTGTTCTGATGAGTCTGAGATTTCGAACAATTCCGATTTCGCTAGATTACCCTTATTTTTATAATCCTGTAAGGTATTTTCTATGCGTTGCCCAAAACTTTCTGCTGTTTCTCCACGACCTTGTGCCATCCACGTTAGTCTTCGTCTAGTTTCGATTAGCTGATTTACCAATCTCTGTTTTGCGTTATCATCCAGTCTTAGCATTATGTTAAAAAAAAAATTATACGGAAAATTTTTACGATTTCTAGGTTGTCCTTTTAAACTTCCGTTTCTAAATTTCTTTTAAACATTTTTCTCGGCGGCAACGTTCCGTTATTATCTGTTAATACCGGGTATAATTGATTTGCCACTACGTGATAGCGTAAGGGCAGTTCCCCCCCTTTCGAAACGTTCGCTCCGGGAGCGAAGTCGTCGTTCGGCGTCGTGGGTGGAGCCTGCGGAGGTGTATCCTTCGGTTTCTCTTGTCCGTCCGCTTGTCCCCTCTTTTCTGCGGTAGGCTGATCCTTTGTCCCCTTTCTCGAGCCCAGATGCAATAGTAACTGCGTGACCGAATTCCAGAAACTGCCTAAAATATAAACGGAAAAACCGTATATAGAATGCAATGCATAGCCATGAATTATCGTATCCGCTACAAATTTAATAAGTCTCGCAATCATAAACAATCCAATCACTCCTGCCGATGCCGATCCGAAAGTTAAAAATTTTCCCCAAATTCTTCCCCATGTTGATTCAGCTAGTTTAGCCATCGCATTTTCGTCGAACAGTCTCGTTACCGATAAGCCATCCATTCTTGAACTTCTTCCTGCGATACTCATAGCGATGGTATTTAGCACTGCTGGCTTTTCTACCGGGAACATCAGATGATGTCTTAACGCTTGAATTTGCGCCGGCGTATATATACCGCTTTTCGCAAGGTTCGTTGGATCCGTATAATTCCAGGTTAATTTTGTTTGTGGTTTAAGCGCGTTTGGTGTTATTCCTTTTGTTATTGATCCCGGTAGCACCGTATACCATTCATTCTCTAACTGAAACATCGGTGGTATGAGTGGGTTACACGTCGTTTCCGAGCCGAACGTTTTTAGTATGTGTGTTCGCGGAGTTAAGAAATATTTCTTGTCGTCTTTCATTACCGGCAATTCTTGATAACAGGAAGTTTCTTCTCTTCTATGTACTTCCACTTGTACGCATTTCATTAAATGTACTACTTCTCCTGCCACCAGTCCGATATACCCGCTTCGCTTCGTGACTTGATAGGCGAACAAGTCCGGCGCAGCCGCTGCAATGCTCAATGCATTCGCTATGACTCTTTTTTCGAGTTCACATTTTTGTAATATTAAGTCATGATACAATCTCTTAATCTGCCCTTTGATATGTTTTTCAACGTAAACGAATTTCGAATTTACATACGCAAAGATATCTAAATTATTTATTGATGGTGCTTTTACTGCGCGAAAATACTCAGTTTGGAGGCCTTCTAAAAACAATAATTTCGGGTGTTCCGTACGCACTAAATCATACCCGCATACATTTACGGTGCCGACCGATGTAAACGCGAAAGTGATTTCTTCGGATTCCATCATGTACACCGGCCTCAGTCCTGTTCCTTCCTCCATTACTTTGTTTACCTCTCCCGCATATAATTCAGCATATTTACTAAACTCACAAGTAGTTGGTGGAATTGGATCCCAGTACGCGTAGCCATCTTCCGAGTCTATACATTGATCCTGCGTTAGTGTGCATCGTGTTCCCGACCTCATTATAATCTCATTAGTATTTAAGTTTACTGATGCTTCATACTCTTTCAATGTGATTGTTAGATATCCTGATACGACTACGTCGTCGTATACTCCGTATGGGTCCATATATCTTCCTGCCTTCTCGCAATTACCTTTGTGGTCGAGTTTTCCCGCGAAGGTCATGGGGTGGACTGTAGTAGCGTTTATCCTTAAATTTGTTATTAATTCTTCATGGAATCTATGCACCCTGTGATTATGCATTGTTTTACACTCCTCTTTTGTTACTTCGTCTAAGAATTTTATCTCTCCTTTAAATACATCGCTGGAGTGTGAAAACGCTCCGCATGACCTTGCAGTCCTCTTAATCTCGACTTTACAAAATCTCACGTGTGTACTCGAAAATTCGTTCAGCTGTAACAGTTTCACGAAGACCCTTGTGGTATTTACTACCGGAGCCTCTATATCGCATTCGCCTACATTGATTAATGAAAACGTTGTCAAGTTTGAAACCTGCTGAGAACAGTCGTATGCGATTATTGCCTCGCCGATGATACTTAGTTGGTTTAACGCTGATAACCATACGAGTAGTTTGTTAATCATCTGTAAAATATTTGAACCCATATTAATTTTTTTTGCAATGAATTCATGCTCTCTAAGCCTGGTCTGTTGGCTATGTTTAACATGCATAATTGTACTAGGTTAAGTTTGCGAGTGATTGTGTTGTTTCTTTTTTGTATGTTCATTACTTACAAGTGTCTTTGTTTACCTAATAGGAATGATGACTAAAAAAAAATTTTTAATACGTCGTGTACTCAAAGCTTATGATTATGTTTATTTTTTTTTTTGTTTATGCATGATTATGTTATGAGGCAGCATGCACATTTATTTAGCTTTCTCTGTACTGTCTACATGCGACATACGCAAGCGGTTAGCATGCACAACCTTTTCCTTCGTTGCGCTTATTTGGATTTTAACGTTCCCGTTTTGCCCTACGTCTAATACTTGATACGGTCCGCTATATTGATCATCGAATTTGTGCGGTTTCGGACCTTTTAATAGCCACACGTAGTTGCCTATTTGCAATGTTTGTAGATTAACTCGTTTATCGTAATATATTTTCGCTCTTTCTTTTGCTTTTATTGCGTTTTCCCTTGCCGTTTCTTGTAGCCCGTTTAGCCTCGTAACTAAGTCCTTCATATAACCGTTGAAGGTGGGTAATAAATCTTCCGCTTCGAGTTCGTCCTCGGCCGGGGTGCGCGCTATTCTTCCGAATACAAGTTCGAACGGCGTGTGCCAGGTAGCCTCACTTACGCTTGTATTAAAATTAAATGTTGCCAAATCTATATACTCATCCCAGTCTTTCTTATTCTTTTGCACAAAAAATTTTATATATTCCATAAGACTAGAATGTGACCTTTCCAATGATCCGTTTGACTGCGGATGAAAAGCCGTCGTTTTTATTTGTTTAATTCGGAACCGTTTTGCCACCCTCTTCATTAATTTACTTAAAAAATTAGTCCCTTGATCCGTCAATATGACCCTTGGAGCTCCATACACACAAATTACTTTTTTGATTAACACTGTTGCCACCGTGGTCGCCGTCGTGTCCATTAAAGGTTCGGCTATTGCGAATTTTGTTAGATTATCTTGAAATGTCAGTACATACTCATTTCCTTTATCAGTGATTGGTAACGGTCCAACCACGTCCATCGAGAGTTTATCCATGCTTACAGTAGGTGTGTCCGTGATTATCATAGGTAATCTAGTTTTTACCCTTACTAATTTCTTTAGTTGGCAGTCCAAACACTTACGAATAAAGTTCTGAATATCTATTTTCAAATTTTCCCATAGATAACTTTGCTTAATCCTCTTATATGTTTTTGTTACGCCTCTATGTCCTCCGACTATTGATGCATGCGCTGCCTTAATTATCTCTTCGCGATCTTCCGGTAGCGGACATTTAACTATCCCTAGACATATAATTAACTTGGTGTCGAGTTGAGCGAAAACCTCCCTTAATAGTTTATTCACTTTACTCCAGTCAAGTCCCTCAATCAGATCTGTCTTTGCGACACGTATTGACGGAATCTCAAATTTTCGCATATACGGAGTTAAGTTGGTGCACAACACTTTAACCGTTTCTAGCACCTTCGTGGGTCCAATCATCGTTTCTTCTCTTAGCGGGAGCGCAATGTGTAGTTTGTTATTTACTTTCACCGAATTAGGTACTCCTACTTGTAATTGCGTAAAGAGCGGTAGTTTTCCTTGGATTTTTAATTGCTGAGCACCGTCGTCACATGGTTCTCCCTTTGTTGTTAAAAAATACAAAAAATTGTCCCTTCGCATAAACATTTGTTCCTTACATATAATGGCGTCTCTTCTTATGCTTGTGGTTTGTCCTTCATTCCGTTGGGTCTCTTCTGGCTCCTCCCTCTCTTCGTCGGTGATCTCCATGCTTTCATCATTGCCCTGCGGTGCTTCGTTTCCTACGATAACATCTTGCTTCGTTTCACGCCTATTCTCCGTTGACTTTTCCTGGATTTCATTTTCCTCACCCCCATCGTCGTCAAGTCGTAACTCGTCTTCGCTGGTTTCATCTCCCTCAGTTTCACACTTGCCGCCTTTTGTCGGCACCTCTCCCTCGCTTTGTTCTAACTCTTCGACAACTTTATTACCTTCTTGACGGCTTTCTTCTGACATTTGTTCCATACTCGTTGCCTTTTTTTCTCGCCTTTTCTTCGGCATGAGGGCTTTAATGGCTTCTTTATATTTTTCACCTTGCTGCCTACCTGTCCGAGTACGCGTCATCATCGAGTGTCCCGGCGCCGCATTCTCTCCCCGTGCGGTCTCCTCCTGCACGTTTTCTTCTGCGTTCGCGTTTTCTACGCCTTCCTCTGTCGTGACGATATTTATTACCTCCTCGACGGGATTTCGTGAAAGTGCGTCCGCTATATTCGTTTTTCCCGGTTTGTACTGTATGTTAAACTCGAATTCTGCCAACAATAATCGCCATCGGTTAACTCTCGAGTTAGGATCTTTGTGCGACTTTAGCCACTGTAACGCGATATTATCTGTAATCAACTCGAATTTTCTTCCAAATAAGTACGGTCTAAAGTGTTTTATTGCTGAGACTAATGCGTTCGCTTCTTTATTATATGTGTCCCATTTCCTCTCTGCCTCTGTCAGTGTTCGCGACATGTATGCTACCGGATGCTCTTTCCCTGTTTCGCCATTCAACAGCACCGCTCCCAGCGCATATCCTGAGCTATCAGTTACTAGCGTGAATGGTTTTGAAAAATCCGGGAATGCTAAAATTGGTTCTTCGCATAACTTATCTCTCAATATTTCAAACGACCTTTGCGCTTCTTCCGACCATTTAAATTCTGCTTCATTTTTCAACATCTCTGTTAGTGGTAACGCGATATCGGCAAATCTGTCAATGAATCGCCGGTAATACCCCACGAAGCCTAAGAATTGTTTAATATTCTTTTTACTCTTTGGTGCCGGATATCGTTTTACTGCCTCGATTTTTCTAGGGTCCGGTTTTACCCCGGTCAATGATATTACATGCCCGAGATAAGAAACTTCCTCCTTTAAAAATTCGCATTTGTCTGCTTGTAATTTTAAAACATATTTTCTCAATCTCTCGAATAAATGTCTAATTCTGTCTAAATGTTCTTTGAATGAATTTGAATGTACTATAATATCATCCATGTATATAAACAATTCTTTGCTTGACAGTCCTGCTAACGCGATCGCAAGTGCACGTGAAAAGGTCGCTGGCATTGTGCGCAGTCCGAAACTTCCACGCGTAAAGTGATATAGCCCGCTCTGTGTCGCAAAAGCCGTTTTATGTCTATATTCTTCCGCAATTTCTATCTGATGATATCCTGACTTTAAATCAAAAACTGAGAAGTATTTCGCACCTCCCAGCTGATCTAGAATGTCTAAGATATTTTGCAACGGGTATTGGTCGTTTAATGTTTTTGCGTTTAATTTGCTGTAGTCAATGACTAATCTATACTTAATATTCCCCTTCGAGTCCGGCTTCTTCGGTACCAGGAAACAGGGACTACAATAGGACGAAGTTGATCTTTCGATAATCCCCTCTTCTAGCATTTCTTTTATTTGACGTTCTTGCTCCTCCCGTTCCTCCGGGGACCTCCGATACGGTTTCGTTGTCACCGGTACTTCATCCGTAGTCGGTATTGTTAATTTTAAGAGCGGTGTCTTTGACAGTCTATCCCCTTCTATATGAAAAATATCGCTAAATTCCGCTACAAGCTCGCGTACTTTTCTTTGTTTATCATCCCCGATATGTTCAAGTCGTAGTTGTTCCGTGACCTTTTCTATCCTTTCCTTATTTATGAGTAGGACCGGGCGGCAGATCGCCGTTTCCACGTTTTCCCTTTTTGCGTCGCTCTCTACTTTCTCTAGCTTCCTCCGTGCTTCCACCAATAAAGCGAAGAAGCTTTTTCCTCGCCACTTTTTCTGCGTTATTGACTGCAATAACTCTCCCAATGCTCTGCGCGTCCCTTCCGAGTCGTATAATTTTACTTCATGAACCGTAGTTAGTACGCTCATCGTGCGTATCTGAAGTGTAAAAATAATTCTCTCTATTTCCACTTCGCCATTTATTATTTCGTCTAGTATTCTCCGTAAATCCTCTATTTCTCTCAAGGCTTCCCAGCAATCTTCCGTTTTTATTAGGCTCTCATAATTATCCCATTTTTCTATGCTCGGTTTTCTTGGCATTGCTTGTCCTAAACTTTTATTACACGACCGCTCTCCCAGCGTCGCTGTTTCTATTGTCTCCGCTCGTTTGAGTATTCTTACTTCGGCTAAACTTTCGCTACGACTCTCTTCTCTACCTGATTCCACGACTGGTTCATGTTTAAACTTAATAAACAAATTTCCGCGTCTTTTTTGTTGTTCCCGAAGGTTCTCGTTTAACCTTTTCGTTCCGTTTCGTCTCTCTCCGAATCCGGACTCCATATCTTGCGTTTGTTCGATATTTATTATTGATTGTTGAATCTGAGCTTGCTTCAGATCCAGACTTAGATTTTTGACTCGATTCGAGTTTGAATGTCCATTTTGCATTTTATTTTCATGCAATTCTGGATTTTTCTTACGATTTTGATTTTCTATCGGCTGCTGAATTTCAGCCGGTTTTTGCTTTTTCATTGATTCCTTATTTATGAAACCGCTTAATTTTTGGCCTTTGTTGGAGCCTTGATTTTCTACTTGATTTAGATTTTGAGTTTGATTTCCGTCTTCGGTTTGTTTTAGATTTAGAATCTGCTTTTGATTCTTGATTTGATTTTGATTTTCGATTTGATTTAGATCTAGAATCTGATTTCGATTCTCGATTTGATTTAGATTTAGAATTTGTTTTTGATTTTCGATTTGATTTTCGATTTGATTTAGATTTAGAATCTGATTTCGATTCTCGATTTGATTTTGATTTAGAATTTGATTTTGATTTTTATTCGAATTCAGACGCTGAGTTTGATTTACGCCGTTATTCGAATCTTGATTCTGCTTCGCCTCTTCTTTTTTATTTATCGCGTGGATTATTCCCATGTCGTCGTCTTCTTGAGAGTCGCTCGCCCGAGTTTCTGCCGTAAACGGTATCGTGTGGTGTTCCACTGTAAGACAATTGTTCTTATAGTCGATACTCGCCCCTGATTGCGCAAAGAAATCACTCCCTAATAATCCGTCCTCTTTTATCGGAAAATCGTTATTTACTACGTGAAATTCTATTTTGAATAATGTTAGATATAACGTAATTGTCCCGAGAGTCCGCGTCATTTCCGCCGTGATTCCTTTCAGATTAATTATGGTTTTATCATTGATTTTAACACCGATCCCACATTCCTTTTTCTTTAATAAGTTTGGTCCCGCGCCCGAGTCTAATATTAACAGGAATTTCTTATTCGTTAGTGGATTTTCTAACTCGATTGCGGGTGATTTTATACACGAGCTTAATCTTACTTCGCGTATTTTTATTGTTGACTGGATCGGTTTAAATTCTGTTCCGAGCGCGGCGTTTGTTCGGCCGCTCGTCCCGCGCCCTGATACGACGAGTGGCCCGACGCATTTCCCTGTTCCTCGCGCCTTTTCTTGTTCACATACTCTCTTTTTAAGCAGTTTTCTATGGTATGACCTTCCTGTTTGCAATATCTACATACCTCCGCGCTTTGCATATTCGTATTTTCAAAAGTGACCTTTTGTCTATGCACGTATTGATTTCCTTGATCTTGCGGTTTTGGAGGGGGCGGTGGCTTGCTTTGCCATGGCGCTTGCCGTGAGCCCTGGTAACCGTTGGTGGGCTCCGCCCCATTGTTCTCCCGCGATCTGTTTCCCATCTGCCGTCCCGTATCCTGCTGTTGCGGTTGGTTTCTAAACCAACATTTTAGTGCCGTGTGATTTCTCCTCCCACAAATTTGACATTTCTCATCACTTTGCTGTGTTACAATATTGACTCGCGCATTATTATCATTTTTTCCATTATCTATACGTTCCGAATCTTTAGTTTCTTGATAGCATGCAAAGTCGCGTTCGACTTGTATTGCTGCTATGATTGCATCATTGACATCGCTATAATTTCCTATTCGTGTACTTATTGGCCAATCCAACCCTTTTTTGAAATAATAAACTAATTTTCTACTAAGTTCTGCTTTGAATGCTGGTGTGTTTCTCTTCTCCATATTCGCGGCGGCTTTAATGTTTACGTCTAAAATTCTTATTCTGTTTGAATATGTTACTACTTTTTCACCCTTGCCTTGTCGTATACTTGCTAGCTCTCCTAATAATTCGTCTGAAGATTTTCCTGAACCGAATGTTGATTCGAAATGCTTACTTATTTCCTTCACGCTTGTAAACGTTTTATTTATTGTGGAATTATACGCGTCTCCGTCTAATTTTGAGTAAATATTTTTTGCGAGTTCGGCTTCCCCTTCCGGAGTTAAAGCGTTTGCTGCTTGTTGTAGCCTCAATACAAATACGTGCACCGGCATATTTTTTCCATTAAATTTTGGTAAATCTCTCATGACTTTCTCCGCTGCTTTACTGTGTAAAATACTAACCGACGCATTATTATACAAATCGGAAAAATTCTGTCCTCCATTTTCGTCCTGATTAAAAGGTGTACTTGTGAATCTAAAACTCCGCAGTGGTATATTAGTGAATGTTGGTTTCGGTATTATCCCACTTGATCCCGATTTCGGTGTAGTAAAGTCGTCTTTTGTCATTTCTAACTTTAATTCCAGTGGTTCTATATATTCTAATTTCTCCTTATCGTCTCCTCCTAATGCTCTAATTATCCTTGTTGGATTAATTTTTGCTTCTATTAGATCTCCTATTATATTTATTATGATGTTACTGTTTGCGACTTTTTCGATTTCTTCGCGCTCTATTTCGTTTTTTAATAATTCGATTATTGTTTCGCGAGTTTCTAAAGTTCTTGGTTCCGGTTCTTCTTCCTCATTTCCTATTAAGACTTGGAAAAATTGGATATATTGTTCTATTTTCCAACCCGCGTCGTTTAACTGTGGGTCTGCGACTTTTGCGTTTGTTCTTAATATTTTTGCCGCGACAAGCGCTTTGTTTTCCTGCTTACCGAGACTCATTGTTGCTCGTTCCTACTTTCGCGTTCGTTTAAAAACCCAAACCGGAAAGGGGCCCCCAATTTCTGTTACGTCCGGGTAAGTCCGCACAGAGCGAATACTCGCGGTGAAAAGAAATAATTATTTTATGACCGGAATGAGTAGACCTTTAGTTCCGCACAGTGGTGTAGACCGACCGCCGAGGGCAAAGGTAACGAAACGCGTAGGTCAGTACGGCGCAATGAGTAGGTCAGTGTCCCAATCCCTGGGCCGAGACGAGTATTGACGAATGCAGATATGAGCGAGGACGAAAGTAGCAACAACACTTAACATTCATGCACATATTCTGAGATAAGATTGGAGAACGGAGTAACCTACCTTTAATCGGCTGACCTAGCTGCTTGGTTGGGTGACAGCTGAATTACTCGTCCTCTCGTCTCGGGTTGCGGCGTTGACTCGTCCAAAGAGCGGGGAGTTTAAATAAGGTAATCAACTCGAGCTTAGACTTTTACAAGATCTAGTTACGTTTATTCAAGTTAACGGTAAACTGGTGAAGATACAAATATAGTTTTACAACTCTAGTTTCGTATGCGGATAAAGAACTCAGTTGCTCGCGAGATTCTAAGTCAAGAAATGGAAATGAGATTGAAAATGGCTATCGGGCAGAGCTTCGCCCTGTCAGTAAGAGCTCCGAAAACTGAAGGCCCTCCCTCATATTCACACATGGCTTATATAGGATTTTAGAAGTCTAGGAAGGATAGGGCAAAGGGTGTGTCTTCATGGCGTTTCCCATTATAGAAGCGCTGGTCATTCGTGTATCGAGCGGTTCGGGGTGTTCCCCTTTTCCAGGAGTGATAGTTGTAATTAATGTCTCAGCTTATGTCGGAGCGTCAGTTGTTCATCGGCTGGTTCGCCTCGATACTCATAACTTAATACGCCCTCCTCGTAGGTGTCCGTTGAGTCGACATTTATAGCTTAGTTTCGCAGAAAGGTGATTTTTCCTGTTGGCTTTCGTGCTCCACTTTATGGTCCGATATTAGTTCCGGTATCATAACACGTGTCTCTTTTCGTAATGAATTTCTGGCAGGTATAGCTGTAGTCTGCCGTACCGACTGCTGCTGTGATTAATCGTTTGTACCATTCGCTGCGCTGTATGCTCTTGTGGTAATACCGACGGACGTGACATATAATTGATTTAACTAATCATAAACATAAATTTTGAAAACAAAAATCTAAAATGGGGGGTTGGCGAGCGGAGCGAGCAGGGGGGCGAAGACCTACTAGTATATTATATATATATATATATATATATATATATATCAGTCGAACGCTCAAAGCAGCAGAAAAACTTACTTCACTACAGAGAAAAAACTTGTCGCGGTCGTATGGAGTTTACAAAAATCAAGTACTAACCTGCAAGCTGCAAAAGTTTATATAAAAACTTAACTTAACCTTTAATATTTTTCGGCAACTATTATTTTCGGTAAATTTGTCGGTAACCGAATCCGTCGGTGAATTCTCGGTACACAAGACTAAAATTTAGTAATCGATCACGTATCGGGAAAAGAAAATTTTGCCGCAGACATGTAAAGTAGACATCCTGATTTTCAACGAGAAGATCAGAGAAAGCCGGGAGAAATCATACTTGCAATTTTGAAAAAACAAAATTACGCAAAAAACTTGAAATTTAAATTAAAAAATTTATCAAAATTACAGCATAATAATTTTAGAATTTTTTTTTCGAATATTTCGATAAATTATTTACTAAATATTCGGATAATAAAGATTTAAAAACTCAACTAACATATATCATTGAAAACAATATTATTTATAAGAAAAATCAATCATGACAATATAAAATAATGGTTACTAAAGAAATGATATAACAAATAATTCTTGAAACACACGAAACGTACGGCTATGTTAGTGCAAAAAAAGTCGTTCATATGTTACAAGAAGATTTTTATATTAAAAATTTAAGACACAAGGCGCAAAAATTAATTTTATTTTACGACTCATGTCAAAGAAACAAAGATTCCACACGACCATGCACTGCGCCAATGGAGTCCAAAATACCGGAAGCGCCACACGACATGCTATCCATTGGGTGAGACAAAGAGACGAAGTTCATGTAAAATCAAATAATGATTTAGATGATCAAAAATTTACAAAATTCTTTCCAGTCTACGAAGGTCCTTAGAAAATATTTTAAAAATTGGCAATACCACGTATTTGTTATTTGATAATAATAAACAAAAAGAGAAGGGAAGATTTGATATAAATGATCTTGAGGAGTATAAAAATACTTTCCAGTTAGTTATATTATTCAAGTACATAAGAAATAAATCCATTATACTCTTCCTCCTAAGTATGTTAAGAAAAAAAAATGTGCGTCGCGGGACGCCCGGCAGAAGTGATAACTTAAATTGATGTCTGAATGAAATGTGTTCTATGTTGATCAAACTTGTTTGGAAAATCGAATATTAAAGTATATTTTATTGTATTTTGAAAATTCCCGCTTTCACCCTCTTTCGCATAATATACTTGCACACTCTGAGCATATTTTCGGCACTGTGGGAAGTGTCGTCTGCCTACGACTTTTTAAATACTGAGATCCTGGAAGTAGCATTTGGGGATGTCGTTGCTAAAGCTTCTAAAATCCACCACAGGGTATTTTGTATTTTCAAACTTTTAGAAAAACAAAAAATCCGATCGAAATTTCTCTTGGTAGAATGATTTATTAAACCTAACGACACTACAGCGCTACAAGCTTTGTTTTTCATTACAAGTTTTATTTAAAAAGTTATATGTAATCAAAAAACAGTGTTTTTATCGCCGACATCCCCTTAAAGTGTAAAGCAATGTATACTTTTAATTTGCTTTTTAATAAAATTTGCAGAGTATCCGTCTGAAAAATGTTATGCTGTCAGCTAGCAATAAATTATTATGAGACTCATAGGCATTTTTAATGATTAGAATTATGAGATGGTTTTCATCTAAAGATTCTTTTTCTGAGAATTTTATATGTTTGTAATATTCTAATTGGTTTTCAGTTTTAATTAAATATAGGTATATTAGGACGAACCACTAGAAGATCCTGGTATTTAAAAAGTATCCAGTAGGAGCGCTGGCTTCATATACTAACAGATATAGTTATAGTTATGTATACACGGCATTCACACACGTAATATAATAAGCATTTTTACATAAAATAAATTTTTTGCGCGTAGTGGTAAGCGCATAACAGAGTATAGCTATATGTATACTTATTGCAGCGTGCATAAAGAGGGCCCGAAGAGAGTAAAGCAAGCTATATTTAGATTTGGGCGCGGAGAGGGGGGCTGCCGAACCGAGGCCTAAGAGGCCTATAGTATACCAGTATATCTATAGATATCACGGTAACGCATTCCAGAACTTACAAACATTGTAGGTTCACCGTCCCATAAGAAGTTATTACTTGAAAAATAATTACTTTGTAAGAAATCGCGTTATTGTTTCAAATATTCGAAAACTCAGAGCTGTGTATACAACGAAAACACATCAAGAACGGCTGACCATCTCAGGAATGCAGGAAGGGGCCAAGGCCGACGGACTGCGGACGCAGAAATAATGTGACCTTCCACCTCCGTTGCCTACACTATCTCCGTCGTCTACACCACCTTCGTCTCCTGCACCGCCTACACTCTCACAGGAGAGCCTTACGCCTCCTCCTTCGCCACCATCCACACAAGAGCAGCCATCACCACCACCAAGCTCAAGATCGTCAGCTTCAAGGCCGTGCGCATTAACCTGACGGAATACTACCGACGCCATAAACACCGAAGCCCAAGGTCGACGTAGCGGCTCGAGGCGAAGTTCCATGCGCTGTTCGACGCGCCAGCGATCACCATTATCCACGGCTACGGCGGCGACGAGTGGCAACAGCAGTTAAGGATGGATTTTGAGCTCCCCTGGAGGACAATGGCGAAGGGGAGGCAAGGCACATGAGAAGAGTAAGTTAAGTGCCCTGGTCACTGCTCAAGGTATATACACAGCTCTGGGTGCCTGTCTGAAAAGGGTCAATTTAGTCCCGCTTAATAGGTCAAAAAAACGCGAAAAACGGGCTTGTGTTACAAAAATTATTTTATATATGGCAAGTGAGGTTTAAAATTTAGGATGTTAGTATTGAAATTTTATTGGTCCATGTGTGTGTATACGTGTGTGTGGATATATACATAAATCAGAAGTAACACATGCAATCCTGAAAACCTGCAAATAGAGCATTATGTCTTTATTTCAGCTAAAATGTACGCGATTACGCTTAAATATCGGTCATATCTGATTTTCCGCTATTTGGTATTAAAATGGTAGTTAATATTCATATTTAGCGGCTAACAAAATATAAAATTACAGAGTTACGTAGGTGTATATGCCGAAAACAAACCTCAAGGAAACAAAAAAGCTCGAATCTTGGCCTTTTTACACTTTTTTGCTTATTTTTCGAATAAAACAAGAATAATAGGTAATTTTTATGGACAGATTTAAATTCAGCGGAAAAAAATACATCAGATTGATGTTTAAAAATCATAAAATAATTGTTTCATCGAGATACAGGGAGTTTTGTCAATTTTTCACGAAAATCGTCAACTTTGTCGATTTATCCTGGATGGGGCGTCGTAATATGGCCGACTTTTATATTTTTCTGTGATTTCTGATCGTTTAAACTTCATGTTAAAAAAAGTATCATTTCGATTGATCAATTAGATCAAAATTCATATCCATATGAAACGAGAAAAGCTAAAATGTTCCACTGTGCTTCGGGGAGCACTGCGACCCTATTATACTTTGAATTTGCTAGATAACATATTTACGTTTTATTCATTCTGTCTATACTCTATTTGATTCATTGTTGACGCATATGTGTTAGTATCCTACTTTGAAGATTTTAATCAGATCTTTCTAATGACCGTGGTATTTTTCTAAGGAAATTGCTCCTTCATAAAAATAACTAAGATCGAAATAGTATATTGTGCAACTAGGGGGGAAAATAGGCGTAGGCCTCTTGACTCCCACTCGTGCTCAAAACATCACCCAAGTCCGAAAAAGCCACCCCCCCCCCCCTTGTTTAACACCGTACTTTTTTTGATTAGGGCATGAATATACCTCTTTTTAAGCATGCAAAAGGAATAGAAATTGATAACTCTTTGACGCATAGTATATTTTAAACTTTTTATTCAAATTTTCTAAAAATTTTGAAAATTTTTTAAATGCCTAAGAAATACTCGATTTTTTATTAATTTTACATGCATGATGGTCTTTTTCATGCACGTATCATAAAAATTAATTTGCTATAATTTCTTAAATTTTAGACTATGTGATTCTCTTCTTTTTAAGTTTAAGATGTCATAATATATAACGGGGATTCAGACCGGGATATTAGAGAATGACGGGGTCCGCACCCGTATATAAGCGATCAGTAGCGCATCCACTGATCGGTGAATAAGCGAGAGGAAAAGTATGTAGCAGCTCGTTGCAGGCTTCTTGAAGGCTATGCGAAGCCTGGCCCGTAGCGCAGTATGCTGTACGTGCACGTCCTCGTGCACGTGAGCCCGCGGAGGCATCGTGAGTGATTTGGCTACGTAGCTAGTTCGCGAGATAAACTAAGAGAGAATCGCATGGGAATGGATAGAGTCAGGAGCAAAGTGACACAAGCCGAGTAGTAGCAAAGTTTCTCTTTATGTAAAGACTAAAAAATCAGTACAAATGCAGCGCGGAGTAAGAGAGACGGAGCAGAGTGAATAATGCGGAGAGAGAGAGAGAGAGAGAGAGAGAGAGAGAGAGAGAGAGAAAGAGAGTATTGCGATCGGGCAGGTACTTACAGAGGTGCTTCGTAGAACTCGATAGATGCCTCGTGGCTTCGACCGAATCGGTGCAGGACGGATGACTAGGGCCCGATGCTGGACAGCAGGACGGACGCCTCAAAGCCTCGTGTGTGGCCGGGTGCAGCGAGAAGTCGAGCGGCAAGCAAATGCACTGCTCGAGCCTGACACGCGGTGCTGAACAGCACCTGGACGATTCCCAGCGACACACGAAGAACCTGGTCACGGTTGCAGCTATAGTCCTCCGGGAGACGAACGCACGCACGAATATCTCTTTTAGTACGCGTAGTCACGGAAACAAAAGTAGCGGTATCGGCACGACTTAACAGCTCGGTGCTATACTCCTAAGTGTCGCGGCGCGAAGCGCGACCGCGTGGTCAGTGCAATCTCTCTCCCTCTCTCTCTCTCTCTCTCTGTCTCATTCTCGCAGACGGCGCCACACACACATACACACTACGCGCGGCTCTCTCTCTCTCTCTCTCTCTCTCTGTGTGTTACGGCTGTCTGCTCCGCTCACTTACCTGCTGCTGAAAGGGATGTTATACAAGAATATTTACAGATAGAACATGTTTATTATAATATGATGATATAGTATGGGGAGAGAGGGACGTAACGAGTGCACACAAGGCAACTCGTTATAAATATAACCCGTTGCAACAATAGATATATAAGAGGTTATTGGTTTTCTTATATGTATAAATTTAACATGAGGCTTTATATCTTATGAGTTCATCAATTTGCGGGTATAGAAACATTAAAAGTGAAAGTTGGTACTCCTGATATACTTATAATCACTAGCTGTCACTAGAAGCAGTTCTGCTTCAAGTGATCTGTACCGATATTTAATGGCAACAAGTTGTAGTGTTTGGGAGAAATCAGAGCTTGTTGGTGCACATACGAAGTCTCGTGACTCGTTTGTTGTGCCGGTTATTATTCACGCTCTAGTGCGTAAATGGTATTGCATTTCAATTGAAAAAGTATACAAAGAAGATACTCGTACCACCGCTTATACATCGCCCGTCAGGATTTTTGTGTATAAGCGCCAAGCGTTCGTCTGCACTGCTGGATCAAGGATCGCCCTCGTGAATGTTAGATATAGAGAGTATGGACACTGCAGTGCTGGATCAAGGATCATCTAGGGATCCTCGGCTCACGTCGATGGACTGGAGATGGCACCGACCAATCCCTTGATAGAACATGCTAGCCTGTAACACTCAGTGCGAGATTGACACCGGGATCGGCGGCCATTCCAAGCTCGGCTTCAACCTCATCAAGCTCTCGCCGCTTAAGCTCGACGACGACCTCGTCGGCTGCAATGCCCATGCCGCGATCATCTTTCTGCATAACCTCATTTACTTGAACTTATAAAACGTGTCGAAAACTGCAAAATCTAATTTTCCTTAATCTTTCGTTACAGCGACTTTATAATCTTAACCTGAACTTGGTCATCTGCCTCACATGCCATCGGTGCAGCGGAGATTGCCGCAGCCATTTTGAGTCAAAATGAAGCCTAAAGAGGATCAGAAGCCTGTGCTCAAACGACAGCTGTATATAGCGACATCTGGACGGCGCGCTAGACAACGTGCCCGAGAATGCGAGATGGGACACGATTGCGGCAACGATTTCATGGAATTTAAGCTCGAGGAGAAGGTAAATGTCAACGAGGAGCCAACGCTTTCCCAGGAGATCGGCAGTACCTGAGCCCGTCTACCCTCAACCTCAGCATACCGACGACATCACGCAACAAGTCCAAGCCCACCATATATGTGTATGTATATAAGCGCTGAGCGCTTGCTTGCGACTCCAGCACTTAATTATTAATTATAGATCGTCACAAACTCGACGTGTAAGAGGGTTAATACAGCAGCGTGCTCAGTACCTATGGCTCACATCAATGGACTGCAAACTAACGCAGATTTCTAACGAATAATAGTGCAACTCAATATGTTGCCATTTTCCTTACAAAAGAAAACTTTACTAAAAAATAAAGAGCAAAAAATTTGAGCTTTGCTTAAGGCCCCTTGTAAGAGTTTTTGTGTCAAAAATGTTTCTTTTTAAGTTTATTTAATCAAACTTTTTAGAAGGTTATGAAATCAGTTCAAAAAACACCTTTTACAAGGTCAAATGTTGGCATCTATACGTTATGTGTTTATCCTCACCAAACTGTATCCAAGTCTTATAATTATGATTACTCCTCCAAAAAGTTTTGAAATCGTTAAAGAATTGTCAAATGTTTACAGCTTAAAAAGTTTTTTTGCATTTTATCAGTATACGCAAATGAATGTAGTGAAATCAGTTTTAAAAATGTCAAGTGTTAAATCACTACATTGCCAAAAATAATTTCTATTACTCCAAGAAGAATTAATTTTACTATAATAGCTTTAAGATCATATTCCGCTTTGTGTTCAATGATCTCCTCCATTTAATCTGAATCTTCTAAAACTAATCCGAAAACAAATTCCTCCTTATTATAGAAGAATCATTTGAACACGTGTAAGCTAAAATCTGCTGACTAGCAGTTATAAACGCTAAAGAGTTGTATATTTCAAAATTATTACTTTAATGCTTATTTTCCGTCCCGTCCCCTTGTAATCTACGGTGTGGATAGAGTTAAACGGAAGCATACTTACTAAAAACATCGTGAAGCAAAATTATTAAAGTAAAAATAATAATACGATTCCAAAACTATTTCGAATTTTTGCAAATTATTCAATTTAGCTTTTAGACTTTTTCTTTGCTACAAACATAAAAACATTGATAATATGTATGACGGCATACTACCAGTAAAGCTCCTTGGATTATAATAATAAAAACCGCTGCCAATTCTTTGGCACGTAGCTTACTTCAACATTATGTATTGCTTAATATCAGAATTGTTTTTGCTTCATATATAATTCTATACAGTATTTTTTTTTTGTTTGTTTGATAGATAACATTATTTCGAATCAATTACATATATATATAAAAAAAAAAAAAAATAAAAAAATGGGTAGCTTTTTCGAACTTGAGTGTTCATGGCCTCACAACGTATCGTGTTGTGTTTCCAGATGAATTTTAGCGTTCGAAAGTTTCCAGGGTAGGCTCATCACACCTACGCCTTTCTCAAACCCGGTATCGTGAGTAAGATTTCCATCGGATCTGAAAAAACTGATCGCGCTGATGGGGGCTTGAACCCACAACCCCTTGACCGGGAGGCAGGTGGTTTACCACGGAGCCATCGCCGGTCTAATTACATATATATATATATTTTTATTTATTTAGACCATATACATATGTCTTATAAAAAGACATCCTATAGAGACAAACTTAGTTGTCTGTACATAGGGATGGTACATAAAAAGAAAATAACTTAGAATCTAAACTTAAAAAACTAAATAAGTAAGTACAGGAAGATGTCGAGCCAATCTTCCTGATAACAGTTTAAATATTAACGCAAAAGTTAAGTAACAGTACAAAATAAATCTCTCTTTGATCAATCAATATTTCTCTCTTATAAATACTTTTAGTCTCTTCTTAATCGCGACTTTGCTAATCACAAGTGCTTTCAGATCATTTGTTAGCAAGTTGAAAATATTTAACGCAACAAAGTAGCTATTTTTTTTGCTTATAGCTTTATCAATTATTGGCAATTGAAGACTCTTATTTCTAGTATTGCTTTTGCTATTTATATATTTATTTCTTAACGTAGCATAATGATAAGATATAGCTTCTAAATGGAATAATTGCTT
>CM053168.1:31861018-31973276 GCA_012977825.3 Pteromalus puparum
TTCTGTATTTATCTCCTTTAAAAAGGCATTTTCAAGTTTCAAGTTGGTATCCAATGATTCACTATTACTTTCTGTTAGAACATTTTGAAAGTCTTCTAGTATCTGTTTCCTAATTTCTTGTTTTTCAAAGTGTTTTACTTGAGCAATTACAATCCTCGCATCATTACTCAGCAATTTATTATCTACTTTTGAGGTTAGGTCTAGGTCCTCGTGTTCATGACAGATTCCTAGAACTTCACTCAATAGCACTGCTTTGTCATTTCTCACAAAATCACTAGTATAGTAAACTTCTTCACAAATAATACACACTACTACTTTAACTTTTTTATTAGGATGATTTTTATAAGATTTGGTAGGATCACCACGCGGCAAGCCTCCGCTCGCCACGGCCATCTTGGCACGTATTATATATATATATAATAGGGAGAGAGAGATTCAATTATATATATATATATATAATTGAATCTCTCTCTCTCTCTCTCTCTCCCTATTTTTCTTTCGCATAGCTCGCAGAGCTACATCACCCTCCCTTTTCCACTTAACATCTTATTTACTAACACTAACACTTACACATAATTTTATTTAACGTAATTTTTGTATTAATTTCATTTAAATAATATCGTTTCCTTAGCACCGAGCGGTAATTGTTGCGTTTTTTTTTTTTTTTTTTTTTTTTTTTTTTTTTTTTTTTTTTTTTTTTTTTTTTTTTTTTTTTTTTTTTTTTTTTTTTTTTTTTTTTTTTTTTTTTTTTTTTTTTTTTTTTTTTTTTTTTTTTTTTTTTTTTTTTTTTTTTTTTTTTTTTTTTTTTTTTTTTTTTTTTTTTTTTTTTTTTTTTTTTTTTTTTTTTTTTTTTTTTTTTTTTTTTTTTTTTTTTTTTTTTTTTTTTTTTTTTTTTTTTTTTTTTTTTTTTTTTTTTTTTTTTTTTTTTTTTTTTTTTTTTTTTTTTTTTTTTTTTTTTTTTTTTTTTTTTTTTTTTTTTTTTTTTTTTTTTTTTTTTTTTTTTTTTTTTTTTTTTTTTTTTTTTTTTTTTTTTTTTTTTTTTTTTTTTTTTTTTTTTTTTTTTTTTTTTTTTTTTTTTGTAAGGAAATGTAATATCTCAATATTTGTCTATAATCTAAGCTGAAATATTTTTCAATTTTCTTTTATATTTCCTTAAAACAATGTTTTATAATTCACTATTTAATGAAAGTTACATATAGAAGTTCTAGAATGGATGGTATAAAACTTTGTTTAAAGTGATATCCCCAATCGCATAATATTTTCTAAACTAATTGCGAATGAAGTGGAAAAGTTATACTTTCCACCTGATTCATATTAATGACATGTTTTTGTTGCAACAGTATAAAGGAAGTAATATTATGCACAATATTATGCAAGAAGCCTAATCCACTTTATTTTTACTTTTATTTATAATTAATTTTCAATTATTGATAAATGCATATTATTTCATGAATTATATTTTGTAGCTCCTTGAAACAAACTGGTATCATAAACAACACAAAGAAAGGGATCAAGATGCTATATAATTCTAACTAAATCTAAAATTTTAAATTGATTTTTACCTTTTTACTCCAGTTATCGCGTCACGTAAAAAAAAAAACGATTCATAGTATACAGCGTAAGAAAAAAAACATTTTGAAGCTCAATATCTTTGAAACTAATTAGTTTCGTAAACAACCCAAACATAGGGATCAAAGTGCTATATAATGCTTACTAAATCTAAAATTTGAACTTGATTAATGCTTTTTTACTTCAGTTATCGCGTCACGCATAAAAACGATTTTTTTCAGTTTTTTAAGTGTTTCTCAGGATCTGCCCCATAAAATGACTTAAAATTGAATTGGTGTATGGTTCCAATAACCTTCAATAATCATGTTTTTTTTTTTTAAGTTTTGACATTCAGTTTTCGAGTTATAACGATTTCAATAAATTTCAATTTATGGTGTGTAATACAAAAAAACGACAAACGGTAATATAAATTTTCCGCGGTAAGAAGATAGATAATTTTATTCTCTTTTATGTACAAATTTAGCTATTTACTTCTATCAACTTTTTCAATAACTTTATCAGAAAAAACTGAAATCCCAAAATTAAAAAATCGATTGAAAAAAACGGGTCCAGAAAATAAAAACGGACTGTTATCCCGCCGACGATATTCATTTTGAATTTATCTGACAAAAGATTCTTAATACTTTGTATCTTTTCTTTGCTTTTACTACAAATTAACACATCATCTACATAAATAAAAATATAAATTTCATCATTCTCTTTTCCTTTTCTATATGTAATGTCCCGAGACCGGCGCTGCCTCCCGGTCAAGGGGTCTTGGGTTCGAGAAAGGCGTAGTTGTGATGAGGGGTTTGAGAAAGGCGTAGTTGTGATGAGCCTATCCTGGAAACTTTCGAACGCTAAAATTCATCTAGAAACACAACACGATACGTTGTGAGGCCATGAACTTTCGAGTTCGAAAAGCCACCCATTTATCTTTTTTATTATATGTAATGTCCCACGTTTATACACATGAAATAAGTATATGTATAACGCCTGTGCGATGGCATTCATGCACACGCACAGACAACGTGTACCGAAACCGACTGCGACATTACGAAACCGATTGCCAAAAATCGGGGCAGTGACTGACCTGCGAGTCAGCACTGCTCGCGCGCGGTTAATTACACACCTGCATGCGTGTATCCTCGTAGTGGCAGATGCTGATTGGTCGCGTAGTGCCTTCTCAATAAAATCATGTCAATTGCGTGTATCGACATCGAGGCTTTATAAGCTCCGGGATCGATCCACGCAGCGCCTTTTCACGTATACTCTTCCTACCGACAACTGGACCTGGTGATTGAATACAAGTGCTGTATTCCTGCTCGCATCGCTTATTGAGTGCTTAGAACCCACTCAAACTCTGTGGGTAGAATATAGTATAACTCTTCGTTGCTAGACGTGAGTTGAACGTAGTGCAGTAATAGGAAAGGAACGCTGAGCGGCATCTCCGGCAAAAGCAAGTGAAGTAACCTTCATCTGTGCAGTAGGCCAACCTTACTCTTTATTGCCACGAGTAATCGTGTAGATTAAGAACAAACAGCCCCTGCCACGAACGAGTGATTAGAGCAATTTCTAGTGCGCAGAGCAACCATAATTGTAAGTCCTTAATTGTATAATTATTAGATTAAACATCGACCTAAATAGTACTAAATCCACCTAAGTCACGAACGATTAAACTATCAAACATCATGTATCAAATTGTAACATCAGCTGAGTTCTAGGTTGTCTCCAATAAAGAAACAATAACAATTAATCAGATTCTATAATAATAATAATTATTATTATAAGAGTATCCTTAAAACAACCTAAACACCTAAGAAGAGAATAAAGGAATAAAGTAATCTGGCCAGCATTATCAGGGCCGAAGGTAAGAGCGAGCAATATACTTGCGGACATTCCATCGTCCGAGAATCTGCAGCGTGACATACTACTGTCCGCGATTCACTTCAACGCGACTGTGGACACACCAACAGCGTCTGCCTGAAAGAACCGGTCCGCGTAAGCATAGAGAGCGGACAGACTACTGTCCGCGCACGAGCGTCCGCGTAGCAGTCCCACCGCCGCGATAGACACGCGCCCACTTGTCCACGTAGATTGTTAGATTCAAACACCTCTAGTAACAATAAGGCTCACGAGCCTATGCTAGTTTCCGCGAATAAAACAATTATTTGTACAACTCGCGCAGCCCGTATTCATACCAAATACGGTCTTTACATATATAAACAAATATCTGCATTACTTCTCTTAAAACCTAATTTTGTAATACATTCATCAAAGCACTCATACCAGTCTCTTGGATTTTCTCTCAATCCATACAACGCTTTTGACAATTTTGTAAACTTTATATTTGATCCATTTTCGTAACCTTGTTGGATAAATGAGGTAAAGCAGAGGATTAATATTTAATAACAATGTGGATTTATTTGTCTTCTTCTATGTACAGTTACTATGTATTTATATACGCCGTGTACACCATGTGTACTGTACGACGGCTCGGAACCAAGAGAGCGATGTGCGAGACTCGTATAGTCTCGGCACCGCTAGTAGTCATGTGACTTACACGCATACCGCGAGAGGGGATACTTGCATGTGTGTGTCCCCTCACACACTCGTCAGCGCGCTCACTGATTCTCACGCGCTACACACTATACCTTACTAGCTACACTTTCTGTACAGTACACTATATTTCAACAAACCTTTTGGTTGATAGACATATACCTCCGAGTTTAATTTGCCATTTAAAAATGCGGTTTCTACATACATTTGCTCAATTCTTAAGTCGCTTTGGCAACAATAAGAAAACAAAATTTTTAATGTATGATTCTTTGCAACTTGGGCGTATATATGTAGGTACCCCACCGATCGGTGGCGGCACGTCCGACCACAGAGAGAGAGAGAGGGAGAGAGCGGCTCACGCCGCGAGCGTGCGCCTCGCTCAGTTCCGCATCGACTACGGTCCAGACCAGTCAGGCTGAAGAGACAGAGACCAGAATAAAGAAGTTAGTTCAGGATAGGCAGAGTACTTTCTTCCGCTCGACCGCCTCATCCCGACAGTGGTGACCCGACGTGGACTCCTCGACAACGGCTAACAGGACATCGAGGAGCAGAACACATCTCAAGTCTCTCCGGCAGCGGCGTCTTTGTCCAGCACACTCGCTGACAAAGACAGGCGGCGATTGCGTCAGACAACGCGCATCGTTTCGCCACATCTCGTGTGCATGCTGGCACGCCGGTGCACACGCGAAACTTCAGTCGGACAACCCGACTACCTCGACACACGTTTACACGTGTCGAGAGCGGCAGGAGCAACAAGTTCTACGAACTCGCCGCCATTTTCGAACTTCACGCGCGCAGGCACGCCGGCGCGTGAAGTCTTGTCAACTCAACGTACAAAGGATTTTGTGCGTGCTGGCACGCCGGCGCACATTTTTCCTCGCGACTATCCAACGTCGTGCAACGTGGAAGCCTTCGCCGAGGGATTTCTTTTTGCGCGAAGCCACCGACACCGGCGCCTTTCATCATCGTCGGTGCGATTGTCGGCACTTCATCACACGGAGTTTGCGTGAAGCCAACGACACCGGCGCCTTATCATCATCATCACTTCGGTCAACGGCGCTTCCTCGTCAATTCAGCACTTCTCCTCGGCAGCGTCGACGAATTCTTCACGTCGTTTTGCGCGGCGATTCACGCGGGAATCGCCATTTTCGCTTTAAGGTAACAAAGAAGTGCGCGCGCGAATCTCGACCGTTAGGCTGCCATCTTGCTTCGGCGAGTCTTCGAATACTCAGAACAGCTCACGCGAGCAACGACGATTCTACGAATCATCACGCACACATTGCATTATCGACATCGCGACAAAGTCTGAAAAATTTTTTCTTTCTTTTCTTTTTATTTTCATTTCTTTTTAATCGACTTTTTTTTTCTCTCGTTTATTAATTTGCGTAATACGAGGTGAAACGCGTTAGCAATCTTAATAATTCTCTCGAATTTTTCTTTCATGCGTTTCACTCTCTTTTCTCGCTCGTCGATCAGCGTTTGCACCCGGGTCAAAGGCCACCACTCCCGGACGGAGCTCCTCGCAAGTGGTACCTCACAGACCTCGACAACTAGCGGGCGTGCTGGGAATCGCGACAACTATCTCTCGTTGTTGTCGTCTCCCGGACTGAGCTTCTCGCGAGCGACACAACAGGGAAGTCTAGTGAAACTCACACGACCCTGCTCGTCTCTAATCGAAGGTCGACGAACAATTAAGGTAGAATATCTTTTCTTTTCTCTCACTACCTATTATCAGCCTCCAGTTAGCTTAGTGCGCGAGTCGGACAGCCATTGCCGTGCAGCCGTTTGTACATGCGAGTACACTGCAACCATTGTAATAATTTTGTACGTCTGTTCCGAACTCAAGGTCAGATTAGGCACTGCACCCCACGCACATGAGCAATCGCGAATTAGGCTTTACTCTCAGATCGGGCAAGCAAATCTTTCAACCTCCCCTTCCTAACCGCAACGCTAAAGACGTCAGGAAGCCGGAAATGACACTCACGCACTCCCCGATTAAATAAAAAAACACAGGCGAAGTCGTTGTAACGACTCCTGTAACCTCAACGAGCCAAGGTCAATCAAGTTCAACCGTCTCGCTCACGCCAGTAAATTCAGAGACATCGCAGAGCACTCCAGCTTTTACGACTGTCTCCTCGTCGAACTCTCCTCTCACGATGTCCGTCAACCACTCGGGGCCACCGATCGGTGCTAACACTGCAAACAGCGGCTTCAACTTTGAAACAGACAACGGGCAATCTTATGTCCCAACTACGGCGTCGTCAAAATACAGATATTTCCTGGGAATGCCTCAAGAACAAAACCGTCCATTCCTGAATTCAGGAACACGGCGGAAAGACAACAGCCTGCTGAACAACCAGCAGTCACCAGCAATCAACTACGCCACTGCGGACGACCTGGCACAGCTGACAGAACAGTTCAACGTGCAACTGGACCTCAAACTGAACGCGTTATTGGAACGCCTGGCTTCGGCCCAACAACAGCGAGAGTACGACTGCAAAAGGCCAACCGAACACACAGACGCACATCTGTCACTACCCACCAACTCAGAAAACTCAGGAACCAGGTTACCCCTGCCGAATCTCTCGCAGGGAAACCCACATCTTGACCAACATCATCACAACGCATCTGCCTTTGCAAGCACCAGGCACTTGCTTTTCTGGAATTTTTACAAACACAATCCGCAGGGCTGGTTCAGCCAATTAGAAGATCTACTCTTGGCACACAACGTCAATGAAGACGAAGCCAGATTCAACTTCGTCATGAGATATCTTACACAAGATATTCATGTTGACATCCAATACAAGCTCAACACCCTCACAAGAGGACAAAAATATGAACAAATCAAGAAAATCTTGACTGAGCGCTACGCTGAAACTCCTCAGCAACAACTGGATCGCCTATTCAAAGGCGTAGAAATCGGTTCTAGAAAACCTTCTGACCTTCTTGCCGAAATGCAAAGCTTGGCTCAGAACTCTATTCCAAGAGAAACCATCATCTCGGTTTGGAAATCACGACTGCCTCCACAGATCCAGATCATGATCTGGAACTACAAATCTGAGGACGAACTAGTCAGGAGTGCAGACATGGCTCACGAACTCGCCCAACAGTCCAGTCATCTGAACGCTTTGCAATCGAGCAATCAGCCTGCTACAGTTCCCAACGACAGGTTCGAGGAACTCCTAGCAGCTATCAAGTCTCAAAACAATAGCAAGCAGAACGGTCGCTCTAGAGCCAATCGATCGAACAACAGATCTCGAGCCAACTCAAAAAACAACCGAGATTCGACCCCAGCCAGATCAAAATCTAGGTCGCGCTTCTCAAACGACAAAAACCTTTGCTACTACCACCGCAAATACGGTACAGAGGCAAAAAACTGCCATCTGCCCTGCACCTGGAAGCGTGCTCCCAATCAGGACTACACGGTAAAGAACCCCAAGAATTCAGAGGAACAGGAAAACTAAATAGTCCTGCTGTTGCGGAGACTAACAGCCGGTCACATTTAGCCGCACGTCTCCACGTAAGAGATTCACTCTCTAACCAAGTCTTCCTGATAGACACTGGGGCGGACATCTCAGTAATTCCCAAACCCAGCAACTGGCAAGGCAAGGCTACTGACTTCCGACTCTATGCTGTCAACGACACGACCATAGATGTCTTCGGCGTCAAACGTCTCGAACTAGACGTCGGCCTGCCTTACAAGCTTACTTGGAATTTCACGATAGCAGATGTCCTGCACTCCATCATAGGAGCCGATCTCCTCAAACACTACCATTTACTACCAGATCTCAAGCTCAAGAAATTGGTAGACGGCAATCAATTCGCGCACGCTCCTGCCTTCGTCAAGACAGTGCAGCCCGTGCAAATCTCGTTCGTGGCACCGAGCCACAAATACGCTCACATTGTCAACAAATACCCTCAAGTTTTTGGTCCTGATCAGTTCAGATCGACAAAAAAACGAGGAGTATTTCACCACATTCTCACCAAGGGTCCACCAGTCTCACAGAGAGCTCGCCCTCTTTCACCTGCCAAGCTCAAGGCAGCCAAGAAAGAGTTCCGGAAATGGTGCGAGCTGGGCATCTGTCGCCCCTCAGACAGCTCATGGTCAAGCCCTTTACACATGGTGATGAAGAAAAACGGGGAATGGCGTCCTTGCGGCGATTACCGCAAACTCAACCTGGAAATGACCCCAGATCGTTACCCAATTCCACACATGCACGATTGCATGACCTTTTGCCACGGCAAAAAAATCTTCTCGGCGCTAGACTTACGCCAGGCCTACCACCAAATACCGGTAGCCCCCGAAGACATCCCCAAAACGGCAATCATCACTCCCTTCGGAGTCTACGAGTTCCCAGTGATTACGTTCGGATTTCGCAATGCTTCACAGACCTTCCAACGCTACATCAACTCAGCGCTTGGAGATCTCGACTTTGTCTTCGTCTACTTAGACGACATCCTCATCGCCTCCACGTCGGAGGACGAACACCAGAAACACCTTGACACAGTTCTAAGTCGCCTCAACGAGTACGAGCTGCAAGTCAATCTCGAGAAATGCAGTTTCGGCGTCACCAAACTAATTTTTCTGGGCCTTATCACTCCAGATGGTTTCAAACCCAGCCCAGAAAAAGTCAAGGCGATTCAGGAATTCCCAAAGCCATAGACCATCGAGGAACTTCGAAGATTCCTAGGTCTCGTCAACAGCTACAGACGTTTGCTGGCACACGCTGCAGACACGCAACGTCCTCTCAGCGAATTCCTAAAAGGTGCTAAAAAAAAGGACAAACGTCCAGTTTCGTGGACTTCAGAAGCCGAGGCGGCCTTCCAAAAGTGCAAGGACGACCTCGTGAACCTCACCTTTACCGCTTTTCCAAGCGAAAACGCAGAGCTACGTCTGATCACAGACGCATCAGACACAGCTATGGGAGCAGCCCTCGAGCAACGCTCAGGCAACTCTTGGCTTCCCCTTGCTTTCTTCTCCCAGAAGTTCTCCCCTGCGCAGACTAAATACGCTACCTACGACCGGGAGCTAACAGCCATCAACGAAGCGATTCGACACTTCCACCACTACCTCGAAGGTGTGGAGTTCAAGATTTACACAGATCATAAACCTTTGATCTATGCTCTACAGCAAAACAACGACAAAATGCCAGCTATTCGCTCGCGCAGATTGTCTTACATCGCCCAGTTCAACACAGAGATTCACTATCTCCCAGGTGAAGAGAATGACGTTGCAGACGCCCTGTCTCGAATCAACGCTTTCACTTCTCCTGAACTTTTCGACTGGAGCGATCCAGAACTCCTCGCTGACCCACAAGTCAGAAAAGTTCTAGCAAATATCAACGCATTCAAGCTTCCGACGCTGTTCGACGCGAAACAGCTGAGCGAAGAACAAGAGAAGGACGACCAACTCAAGGAGATTCTCAACAATGCGGACCATCCGCTCAAGCTTCGCAAGCTTACTTGGGGCTCCGCTCACGCAGCGTTCTACTGCGACATCCACGAAGATGTAATCCGTCCTTATCTCCCTAAGAAACTGAGGAAGACAGTTTTCGACAACTTCCACTCACCATCGCATCCTGGAGTTAAAGTCACAGCTCGACTCATACACCAACAGTACGTGTGGCCTAACATGAGTCGCGACATCGCCACTTGGTGCAAGACATGCGTAGCTTGTCAACAATCAAAAGTGACAAAGCACAACAAGTTTTTGCCCAAGCATTTTATTACTCCAGATGCAAGATTCGATCACGTCCACTTGGACCTCGTAGGACCTTTCGCCTACAGCCACGGCTACACACATCTCCTCACCATCATCGATCGCTATACGAGATGGCCTGAGGCAATTCCAATTGCTGACACCACAGCAGCAACTGTAGCTCGTGCATTCTACGACAACTGGATTTGCCGCTATGGCGCACCAACAACGATCACCACAGATCAAGGTGCTCAATTTGAGTCCAGACTATTTTCCGAACTCCTGTCAATCCTCGGAATTAACAGGATTCGCACAACGTCATACCATCCTGCTTCCAACGGCATGGTGGAGCGCCTCCACCGAGACATCAAAACAGCTCTCATGTGCCACGGAAACAGTCAGGAATGGTTCCGACTACTTCCAACAGTCATCCTGTGACTGCGCCCACGCATCCGTCTAGACACAGACGCCAATCCACCCGACTTAGTCTTTGGAAAATCAGTGAGAATCCCTGGTGATTTCTCACCTCTCACCAGCGAAGAGCCAAATGTTCGCAAACTCTACAACGAATTTCGCGACTTCATGCACCAGCTGAGACCAGTTCCAGTTAGCCACAGAACAGCAATTAAACCATTCCTTCATCAAGGCATGGAAACTTGCTCCCACGTTTGGCTACAAGAAAAACCAATCAAGCCCGCTTTGACTCGGCCTTACACTGGCCCTCACAAGGTTCTATCTCGCAACATGGAGAACCAGACCTCGGTAATCGAAGTCAACGGCACACAGAAAACAGTGTCTTTGCAACGCGTGAAGCCTGCGTTCATTCTACAAGAGGATCCTGACGGCACTAAGGAAAACACAACACCTGAACCGATCAAGATTCCTCAGCCAACGGAAGTCAACCGCGCTCAACCAGCACCCGGTACTTCCAAATCCACGGAGCTTCCAACAGATGACATTCAACCTGCACCTCTTATCCCACCCACCGAAGATCCACCGGATCAACCGATTCCTACACCTCAACCTCCGGTGCCCAAACGTGTTAGATTTGCCCCGGTTACCTCAAATAGTAACAACAATCAGTCTAGTAAACAGGTTCCGTCCGCGTAACCAGCGCCCAAACGCACCAAGTTCGTTCCAAACATATTGAAATGGAAAGCGAACGTAAATTCAATCCATTCACGTTATCGCACACCGAAAAGACTCATCTTCGCGGGGGGGTGCAGTGCCTAACCAATGCCACGTGTTAAACAGAATAGCTAGTAATCAAACATTCTTTTTCTTTCATTCAAGCATGGACAAACTAAGAGAATTAAGAGCGCAGCTCAACACATTCAGAAATAACTCGAGTGACGAGAGAGTTCGTGCTGACTGCTTCAACGCAGATTTGGAGCTGGAATCTTTCGAAAACTTTCTACGACAAAAGTCAGAACATCGAGACGTTCGCCTGCGCATAGCGAGACATCACTCGCTAGCAGATCACCCCGTCATGCACGAACCTCCCGTTCCTCAGCTCTTTGTAAATAATGTTCCGATAACACAGTTGTTCTTGCGTGACTTAAATTACCGTTTAAATAAAGTTAAGCTGCGTGAAGTTTTATCAGCTCAGGGTTTCGATGCCGTAGAAATCAAGTCCCTCAAAAACACCAAGTCGGGCTCTGTAGCTATTATAGTTTGTAAGTCTCTGGCATCTTCCTGCAAGATTCAAGTAAAATCTTGCAAAAAAGAGTTAATTTTCACAGATCCCAAAGGGAAAGTTTCTTACATCAAGATCAGACCTGATCAATTTTCCAGTCAAAATCCATTGCTACCTACGCAATCGTTTGCTAAAAAAACATCAGTACTGCCGCAGACACTTTCAAGTCTTTTGGACTGTCCTCAAGCAGTAAATCACCTTTTAAAATACGCCTCGGCAAACGATATTTACAACTTTTACATAGCCTCTTTCGAGAACCCCAAGTTTCTTGCTGTCGACTTTATCTTCGACTCTGCGGCAGACATGTACAACAGCAAGAACGGTTTAAATCTCATGTTGGAAGATGCCAGAAATTCAATTTTAGAAGTATCTTGTTCAACGCACACAGAATCACTTTAGAAACGCCTTTTTTTAATAAACTGTTGAACATTTGCGTAAATCATCGGCTTGATCCAGACAGACGCCTCTGCCTACGACATGTTGACTTATCAGCGGTCGCAGTTTCAGAACAAACAATCAAAACGCTGTCTGAATCATGCACGATTCTCTACCTAACCTTAGGAAACACACCAGGCGGTTGCGATAGCTCCTTAGACATAGATAAACTAAAAACTCTGACACTAGTCAACAATGCGCAACTATCGTTAAAATTCTTGAGTAAAGACTGTTTCTCGTTAATCACCTCGCTAAAAATTATAGGGTGCAATGAAGTGCCTATGGACAAGTTGTTCAACTTCGTGGCCGTTAACACGAACTTAAGAACACTAGTATTTAAGGACAGTCAGAGCAGAAACAAAAAGTCGACCTGCTCAGAGCAGTATTTTCTAGCAGTAACGGCATAGAGGAATTCCAATTCGATTACTCAAACATAAAAGAATTTCGCACTCACTTGATTCCCAACTTGGTTCTGAATCAAGCGACCTCACTAAGAGCCTTAAATCTAGAAAACAATGATTTTTTCAAGAATTGGATTCCTCCAATCATTGATAACGCTTCCAATCTAACCGAGTCGAACATCCTCGGATTAGAATTCGATTACTCGCTGCCGCTACACAAATTACCATTTTTAGTTTCTCTTAAACTCAACTACAATCAGGCTATCGAAACCACGTTAGCCAGCCTAGTCAATAAAAGCAAATTAGATGTCGTAGTCAACAATGCACGTGGAAAGAAGAGGTCCCGTGCAATCAATTTAGCTTCGTTAAGGAATGTAACCCTTGGTTGTGCGAAATTTAGTCTAAGATTCATTAACTGTAAGTTCGTCGCTTTAGCATCAACGCAAAGAGCTCTGGAATCAGGCGGAGCCTCTGTACGACAGTCAGAAAACTCAATCATCATTTGTAAGCGCTAAGCGACTCTAATGCTCTACAGATTCATTTGTGTTTAATCTAGTTTTTAACTTTAATATTGCATTACGTACTATCTTTGCACCATAGCTTCGCAGCTAGCAAATTATGGAGTCAGATGGAGCGAAACCATCAGTACAAACATTGTATTACATTACGTTACACTACAAGGAAATACTTGTATAATCATCACACAGTGATTCTAATTCTAGTACTTTTGTAATTCTAAGCGCAAACTCGTTATACGTTCGAACATTTAGTTTTTAAGAAAATGCAAATTATTTTTGTAAATACTCTCCAGTCCCTGACAAACTTTTTTTTTGTAAAACTACGCAAAATTTTGTTAACTCCTCTCTCTCGCAACTTTACTTAAGTTAACTAATCAACAAAAATGCTTCTCATTTTTTCTTCCTCGGGGGGAGTACTGTAGGTACCCCACCGATAGTTGGCGGCACGTCCGACCACAGAGAGAGAGAGGGAGAGAGCGGCTCACGCCGCGAGCGAGCGCCTCGCTCAGTTCCGCATCGACTACGGTCCAGACCAGTCAGGCTGGAGAGACAGAGACCAGAATAAAGAAATTAGTTAGTTCAGGATAGGCAGAGTACTTTCTCCACCTCGACCGCCTCATCCCGACATATATCATCAATTACATCAGTTTGTTGAAATCCTCGTTTTAGCGCGAAACTTCGAAAAGTCTTTCCCCGCTGACCTATTGATGTGGTGAAGATCGGATCTCGTAAGAGCTTTACTCGGTGCCGTGTCGCGCACAGCCTCTCCGCACGAAACACAAGCTTCGTTTTCCACCGAAGATCAGAAAAACCGTGCGCTCTTTTCCACGAGCACAGCTGCGGCGCAGATCGATCGATCTCAAGAGCTTTACTAGGTGCCGTGTTGCGCTAAGGTCTCGCTCAGCCTCTCCGCCCGAAACACAAGCTTCGGGGTTTACCAAAGATTGTAAAATCGACGCAAGAGCTTTTTTGTGTAGCGAGTGGCGCGAAGGGCTTGCTCAGCCTTTCCGCACGTAATACAAGCTCCGTTCTTTACTTAAGATCAGAAAAATGGCGCGCTTCTCTATGCAGGCGTCTCTGCGGCAAAGAGTAATCGATATTAAGAGCTTTTCTAAGCATCGTGTCGGGCGAAGGGCTCGAGCAGCCTTGCTTCTTGAAAGACAGGCTTCGTTTTCCACTAAAGATCAGAAATAGGGCACGCTTTTCTAATATTTTATTCAACAATTGTGAAATATAATATATAGAAATGAAAATAACAATTATGTTAGATAATAAAATTTATTGTAAACAAAAAACGTAAATAAATTATAAAAAAAAATTAAACATTATCTCTCACTCTTGCCCCTCTCCAGCAATGCTTAAATGGCCCTCCTTCTTCTTGTATGTGACGCTTGTGCATGAAGCACGATGTCGTGGGTGGCTCGCATAATCATTTCGTTTGGAACATTGTGCGCATGCTGCATTATTCTATTCCGCAACTCCTCTACGTTCTCTGGTGCACCATTGTGGTACACTTGTTCCTTGGAGTGTCCCCAAAAGAATTGCCCCATTGAGCTTGTGTTTTGTGCGGCGAGGCTGCGCAAGCTCTTAGTACGACACGACACCTAGTAGAGCTGTCGAGATCAAGCGATCTTCGCCGCAGCAAAGCTTGCGGAAACGAGGGTGCAGTTACCATACAGTCTTATGGTGAAAGGAGCTTGTGCTTCTAGCGGCGAGGCTGTACGAGACCTCGACACGCCGCCTAGTAAAGCTCTTAAAATCGATTGATCTTTGCGGCAGAGATACCAGCGCCGAGAGGCGCGCCGATTTTACAATCTTTGGTGAACCTCGGAGCTTGTGTTTCGTGCGGCAGGGCTGTACGAGCACTCAGCGCCACTCGCCACCCAAAAAAGCTTTTAAAATTGATCGATCTTTGCGGCAGAGACGCCTGCGCGGAGAAGCGCACCGTTTTTCTGATCTTTAGTGAAAAATGCATAGCTTCGCGTGTTTTGTGCCGCGAGGCTGCACGAGTACCTAGCTCGACACGCCATTAAGAAATCTCTTGCGATTGACCGATCTATACCGCAGCAATACTCGCATAAAAGAGCGCGCCGTTTTTATACACTCTTATGGAAAAAGAAGCGTGTTTAGCGAGGCTGCGCGAGATCTCAGTGCGACGCGCCACGTAGTAAACGTATTTAGATCGAGCGATCTTTGCCAAAGCGACGCTTGTGTAGAAGGCTGCGCCGTTATTTCGATCTTTTGTAAAAAACGGAGCTTGTGCTTCTGGTGGCGGGGCTCTGCAAGCCCTCAGCGCGACACGTCACCCGTTCGAGCTTGGGTTACACATATTATTTGATATCACAAGTCCGAGGTATTCGTGGGTCAATGAGCGAATATTCCACGCTGTAAAAATACTTTAATTCCGCACGCTTTGCGTGTGGCAGAATGTTGTATTGCCATTATCCGCGCATTGTCAAACTCACGCGGAAAATATCAGTATAACATACTACCACTCGAGAGACGTACACACTTGAAGTGATTTCACGGCCACGGCGAATCGCTCGTTGAACCGCGAAAATTGTGATAACGCATAGTATGTGTGACCCGAGCTCGAACGTTACGCAAAATGTTCTATTTGAATAGTTTATGCAAAACAGAGCCTCACACGATGATTCTTCTGGATGAACACGTTACCGAAATTATGAACAAGCTGAGGCTGAAAAACTAAATGAGAGAACAGAACAGAACTTAACAGAGATTATGACAGAGCATGGGGCTCAGTGGGACCGTCTAATGGTGTATCTTTGGCGAAGAGTTATGTGAGGAAGCAATTTGAAGCAAAGAAGGAAAATAAACATTTGGATCTTCCAGATATCTGCAGAGGATTTAGGATTATTCAAGTACGTTTCCAAACTATATGTAACCGTGCGAAGACAGCGAACATAGCTACGTTTTTTTTCAGTGGGTTTGGGGTCTATTTCTCGATTAACGAAGTTAGTAAACTACTCATAAACTATCTTCGCTCTCCTTGCGCGGTTACAGTAATTTTCTCAATACCAATCTATTGCAGTCATCTAACCATTCGTACAATGGAATTTTAAGAAAAATCACTTTTATACATTTCAGAATGCGTTGGTTCATTTTGACAATATCAAAATTAAAAGCTTTCGAGACATGTGCTTAGTAGATAAAGATCAAGCCATGCTGAAATGGCTGAATTTCACGGAAGAATTTATAGTTGACATTTTGTACGGCCGAAAATCAATAGATCTTGACCAAATAGACAAAATTTCAAGTATATCGGAATCATTTCAAGACGATGACGACGACATCTGCATTTTGGAAAATTTTTTGAAAATTGATGATTTTGAAAAACTAAAATTATTGGTAGAGTCTAAAAAGAAGGTGAATACGTACACTTGCGAGAAATGCAAACGTGTACTTGTCAACAACGGAGTTCAGTGCAATGCATGCCTGATCTGGTTTCATTGCACCTGCGTTAAGATCGATCTAGCTAAATTACCTGAAGTTGAAAAGAGTGATTGGTTCTCTGTTAATTGTTTATGATTTTGGCTAAATAAATGATTTTAATGATATAAATACTGTGGATCGACACTTTAGATTTATTTATAATAAAAAAAACCGTTGCAATTCTTGGCACGTAGCTTCCTTCAACCTTATGTATCGCTTTAATATCTAAATGTTTTTACTTATCTATATAATTCTATAAAGTTTTTATGCTTTTTCGTTTGATGGATAACATTATTTCGAAATAATTATTACATAATCAATGCGTAACACAAAAATTTTTTTAACGATTTAATAAAACAAAAAACAGAAAAAAACTAGCCGATAATCATGATGTTTTAACGAAAAGTTCAAAATTTAGTTTCCGCAGAGATATAATGATAAGGATATAGTTCGCGGAACGTATCTAAAATCACCAGTGATCGAAAAATCGCCATGAATATACGCACATGCGTAACTGAAAATCTTATTTTTAAACGAATTAATAAAACAAAAACAGCAAAAAACGAGGTCTAAGTATAGATTAAAATCCATTATGGAAACTGAGATCGAAGGCGATACAGTTTTCAGTTATATAGAGTATACAGGGTAAGAAACCAAAATTTTGAAGCTTAATATCTTAAAACTAACTGGTATCATAAACAACCCAAAAAAGAGATAAAGGTCTATATAATGCTAACTAAATCAAAATTTTAAATTGATTATTGCCTTTTACTCCAGTTATCGCATCACGTAGAAAAAACGACTCATCGTATACAGGGTGAAAACACGTAGTTCCAGAATTATAACAGTATACGTACGCACGCATGCACGCACGCACGCACGCACACACACACAGACAAAACCATCTGCACGGACAATTTATAAAACCATGAAACTCTCAAAAATATACTAAACTTTAATTATCAAATTATATGGTTTAACAAAAATAATAATGTTCAGTCACACAGAGTATACAGGGTGAGAGTTGAAGAAATTGAATCTTACATCTTTTAAACTAAAAGGTTTCATAACGTACAAAAAGAACCTAGCCGAAGTGATCAAAAGATCAATCTTTTCCTAAAATTTCAATTCAATTTAAACCTTTTACTCCCGTAATCGTACGACATAAAAAACTTTTAATTTTGATTTTTATCTCAAAAATAGTCGCCAAATTGCTTAAAATTTTTACAATAGTAGAAATGTGTTTTTTATTGTCATGAATTTTTTTCAAAACATTTAACTGTTTAATTTTTGAGTTATATATGTTTATGAAAAATTACCTTTTATATCATTAAAAAATGAAACAGATCAGTCAATCTAGAAAATCTTCGGGAAAAAGTAGACAAATTTATGTTCTTTTCAGATACACTATTGTTGAATATATTTGATAAAATCATATCATTGTAAAAAAGCAAACATATATTTTTCAAAAATAGAAAAATGGCTATAATATGGCCATAAAATGGTCAGAATCATAAAACAAAAAATGACCTAAATTCAGAATCAGGAAAAAATATATGCATGTCAAATTTTATTACGATCCGTCGCATGGTTCCAAAATTATGGCGTATACGTACATTCACACACACACACACACAGCCATCCGCGCGGACATTTCTAAAAACGTATGATTCGTACTCCGAACACACTCCAAATGGTTCCACGAAGTATTTAGCGAACTGAAAATTTTACTATTACAAAGTTTCCTCTTGAGGAGAAGCAAAACAAAAGTTTGAAGCTTCAATATCTTTGAAACTAACTGGTTTATAAAAATCCCAAAGAAAGGGATCATTGTGCTATATAATGCTAACTAAATCCAAAATTTGAACTTGATTATTGCTTTTTTACTCCAGTTATGCGGTCACGTAGAAAAAACGATTTTTTCAGTTTTTTGATGTTTTTTCAGGATCTGCCCCATGAAATGTATTAAAATTTAAGTGGTATATAGTTCTAATTACCTTCAATAATCATATATTTTCTTAGAATGATTCGCTATTTAGTTTTTGAGTTATAACGATTTAAAAAAATTGCACTGTATGGTGTATAATAAAAGAACGACGAACGATAATATAAATTTTTCACGGTAAAAACATAGGCAATTTTATTCTCTTTCAGGTACATATTAAGCAATTTACTTTTATTAACTTTTCCGATAACTTTGTTGGCAAAAACTGAAATCTCAAAACTAAAAAATCACTATAAAAAAAAACGCGTATATAAATTGTAAAAACGGACTTTCGTCCCACTATCTTCTAGCAAAAACAAAGAAAATGAGACTTGGTGGGTTAAAATCCACCAAGTAGAAGCTGAGAAACAGGCGTATACATACGCACGCGCACACACACACACACACACACACACATACATCCGTACGGACATTTTCTAAAAACACCATTTTTCGACTAAAAATTCATCCATACACACTTCCCACATGTTTTTACACAAACTCCAAAAATTACTATTACAAGGCTTCCTTAGGAAGGAAGCAAAACCTACGCTCCCACAATTCAGCTTTTTCAGGTGGTTAATCGCACGTACGATTTGAATGTTCCCTTTTTACACGGCGCAGTTAGCACCCGAACGTAGCGAGGCTAAGCGCGACACGGCACCCACTAAGGCTCTTGAAATCGAGCGATCTTCGTCGCAGCGACGCTCAGGAAGGAACGTGCCGTTTTTAGGGGTCTTTGGTGAACAACGGAGCTTGTGTTTCATGCGGAGAGGCTGCGCGAGACCTCAGCGCGACAGGGCACCTAGCAAAGCTCTTGCGATCGATCGATCTGCGCCGCAGCGGTGCTTGCAGAGAAGAGCGAACTGTTTTCCTGATCATTAGTGGGAAACAAAGCTTGTGTTTCGTGCGGAGAGGCTGTGCAAGACCTGAGCGCGACACGGCACCGAGTAAAGCTCTTGCGAGATCGACCGATCTTCGCCGCATCAATAGGTCAGCGGGGAAAGACTTTTCGAAGTTTCGCGCTAAAACGAGAATTGTTCGGAGCAGCAGAGCACTGTGCGAAGTCGATCGTCATTTGATTGTTTGCTATGCTCTCCCCTTTCCTTGCGCCGCCGATCTTCGTAGCAACGGCCCCCACTCCGCGGCCGAGCGCTCTCTCTCCGGCGGAGCGAGCAGGGCCGGCGCATTAATTCAAAGTGCCCGGGGCTAAAATTGAGAATTTTCTAAATGCCGGAAAATTCTCTGGACCAGTTTCCCTAGACTCAGATTTTCGCGCTGATCATGATGGTACCAAAATGTTATATTGTTTCGGAATCACCCTGTATTTTTCTCGTATTCTGTAAAGTATAACCTGCACAACGACAAAAAATCGTCCAATTTGGTCAATACTGGAAGGAGATATTTTATTTTGAAAAAAAATGTCCAAAATGTCCCATAGTGCGGCGTCACTCTTGTCTGGAGGTAACACTCGAGTTCCTCTCGCTTTTGTTGATAGCGTGAGCAGTCGTTGAAGACATGCTCCGCATCTTCGTTCGCATCCAAACATACTGGGCAGTTTGGAAGGTCGTCTATTTTAAATCGGTGTAGGTACGCTCGAAAGCATCGATGACCGGTAAGAAACTGTGTGAGGTAGTAGTCTAATTCTCCATGAGTCTACTTCTCCATGTGTTTGTGTGTGTGTTTATGTGTATGTGTGTGAGTGTGTGTGTGTGTGTGTGAGTGTGTGTGTGTGTGTGTGTGTGTGTGTGTGTGTGTGTGTGTGTGTGTGTGTTGGTGTGTGTGTGTGTGTGTAAAAATCGTAAAAAGGTCAGAAACGCGAAGAATAAATATAAAACTAAAACTCTCAAACTCGGTACCCCATGCATCATGAGTTTTAATGACAATAATATATGTGTGTTTACACACACACACACACACACACACACATATATATATATGGGTGGTTCTCTGTCAAATCAAAGATGAAAAAATTATTTTTGGTTCAAACTTTATATATATGTTCTATAGGATGCCCGTGGCTCCCAAAAAAATTTTTAGCGCGATCCCTTTACTTGGCTTCAAGTTATAGCTGGTCAAAGTTGGTGTTTTAAGCGATTTTTGCATTTTTTGCCTATTTTCAACGATTTGTAGCTCATAATCGATGCATTTTTAACTAAAACTACCCTGATACTTTTTTTTGTTAAATTTCCTGAATTTTTCAATAAAAATACTTTTAAAGTCATATATACATGTTTAGGCTACCTTGTTTGCATTTTAAACCTTAAAATGTGATAATCTGAGGGTTCGATCCGGACTCTGACTACTTTTGTACAGTGAAAAAATATTTTTGCTTTTTATTATGATATGATTTATACAATATATTCAACAATAGTGTACCTAAAAGACTGCTACCCACAAGGTTGGAATATTTTCCCCCTTCTCCGACGCCCGTGCTCTCTCGTCTTAAGAGAGCTCGGGGCTTCAGTCCCGAGCGGATCTCCGGTGAGACCTCTCTCCCAGAAGCTATTCTAGCGTCTGGTGGATCTCTCCCCTGGCTGACCCTCCTTTTAGTATCGAATAGTAGCCAATATTTAAATCAAAGAATGAGTTGATTGTCCCATGTAATTATCTTCCACTAGCAGAATCGAAGGAAGCTAAGTGCCAATGACTTGGCAGCGGTTTTTTTCTTTGTACGCGGCAATAGTGTATAGAGTGTACGGGATATTACAAACTAGACACGACGCAGGCTCATACACTAAACTATAACAAATAAAATTGCACTAGGGCGCTGGCAAAAGGAAATTTTGCATTGCTATTTTGAACTTTGAAAGCGAAGGCAGTGTCCGCACGCCTTGCGGTAGCGAATTTTACAAGCGGGCTCCCTGCGCCCTGAAGGAGTTCAGGCCAGTATCGGTTCAAGTTACCGGGACGGATATATCCCTAGACAACCTACCCGAGGTTCTATATTTATTTTTCTTAAAGAGGGCTGCGAGGTAAGGCAGTTGCCCTATGCAGAATGACTTATACATTAACCCCGCCGCAAAGTACGTTCTACGCTCTTTAGTGTCCATCCAACCCAGCTTCTTCCTGATGGGAGAGATGTGCTTGCACCTCCTGACACCACAAATTTACCTCACACATGAATTCTGTAGTCTCTGCAGTTTAATCTAGAGCTCCCCTGATACGCCAAGATACACTACAGAGCAATAATCTAGGTGGAAGACGACGAGAGCGCTGGCCAGCTGCTTACGTAACGCCTCATTGGTACCGGATCTAAATGATCTAAGTCCATAAAGAGCTCTGTTAACCTTTCGGCTAACTGCATCCACCTGCGGTTTCCACGTTAACTTCGAATTCATGACCACTCGGAGGTTAGTTACGGTATCGACAAATTTATTTTTATTATTTATTTAGACCATATACATATGTCTTATAAAAAGACATCCTATAGAGACAAACTTAGTTGTCTGTACATAGGGATGGTACATAAAAAAAAACTTAGAATCTAAACTTAAAAAAACTAAATAAGTACAGGAAGATGTCGAGCCAATCTTCCTGATAACAGTTTAAATATTAACGCAAAAGTTAAGTAACAGTACAAAATAAATCTCTCTTTGATCAATTAATATTTCTCTCTTATAAATACTTTTAGTCTCTTCTTAATCGCGACTTTGCTAATCACAAGTGCTTTCAGATCATTTGTTAGCAAGTTGAAAATATTTAACGCAACAAAGTAGCTATTTTTTTTGCTTATAGCTTTATCAATTATTGGCAATTGAATCTTATTTCTAGTATTGCTTTTGCTATTTATATATTTATTTCTTCACGTAGCATAATGACAAGATATAGCTTCTAAATGGAATAATTGCTTTACTGTAAGTGGAGGGTCTTGACGCTGAAAATTATTTTTGTTTATAATTTTCAATATTTTCCTCTGAATACCCTGTATTAGATAAACACAATTATTGTACGCTCCACCCCAAGCAATTATGCCATAATTGACTAAACTTTGGTAAAAAGCATAGTATATCATAGTTAAAGTTCTATAGTCCATTATATTCCTAATTTTGGCAAAGATAAAAACTAAGTATTTTGTTTTTTTAACCAAATAATTTACATGTTTATCCCATTTCATGTTATAATCAAAAATTAGACCTAGATATTTATAACTTTCTACTCTTTTTATTGTATTATTGCCTATCTCAATATTAAGTGAGACAGGAACACTATGGCAGTAGCTACCATAAGCAATATATACAGTTTTATTAACATTTAAAGATAATTTATTTACAGTAAGCCACTTTGCGACTTCCCTAAGATATTTGTTCATTTTCTCTTGAGCTGACTCCCACGTGTTATCACTTGCAATGATAACGGTGTCGTCAGCATAAGAAACAACAGTATCATCTTGCATACCTCTCAGTAGGTCATTAACGTATAAAATAAAAAATAACGGTCCTAGTATGGTCCCTTGGGGAACTCCGATGGGTATATCTTTGTATTCACTTTTTAAATTCTTTATTTTAACGAATTGTTTCCTACCAGAAAGGTAGCTGTTTATTAAATTTAAGGCACTGCCTCTTATTCCATATCTCTCTAGTTTATCCAATAGGTTTTTGTGATCTACCGTATCAAAGGCTTTAGCTAAGTCTAAGAAAGTAGTTATAATTGGTTTCGATTTGTCGATTTTTTTATATATTATGTCTGAGATATAATTTAACGCATCCGTTGTGCCTCTATTTTTAACAAAACCAAATTGTTTTTCCGATATGATATTGCATTCCATTAGAAATAAATACAACCTATTATACAAGATTTTCTCAAATATCTTTGCTAAGTTCGATATTAGTGATATCGGCCTATAGTTAGTCATACATGACCTGTCACCAGCTTTGTAAATAGGAACTATGTCAGCTTGTTTTAGAGCAGATGGCCAGGAGGCTTGTTGTATAGACGTATTAAAAATATGTTCTAATGGTTTATCTATATAGTTAACTAGGAATTTGATCGTTTTTGCATTGATATTATCAACACCTCCAGTCTTGTTTTTCAATGTATCTATAGTTTTTCGAATCTCAACACAATTGGTAGGATATATAAAGATTGATTTGCTATTTTTATCTGGTAATGTAGGTTGATCTGTATCTGTATTAGGGATTTGTTTACTCAAGTCTAATCCTATTTTGCAAAAATAATCATTCATGTGGTTAGCTATAAATAATTCGTCTTCAATTTTTTGGCTGTTTATGACTAAGTAATCAGGTGACTTGTTTTGTTGCATATTTTTATTAAGTTTAGTATTAATAGTATTCCATAGCTGTCTTGGATTGTTACTAATTTTTTTTATTTCATTATTCTCAAATTTGTATTTCGCATCTTTAATGACTCTATTTAAAATTTTTTCGTAATTTTTATATTCATTTTTTAATTCCAAATTAGTTGGGTTCAATTTCCACAATTTATATAAATTTTCTTTAGTTTGACACGAGACTTGGATTGCTTTAGTTATCCACTTTTTTCTTGGCAGTGCTTCTTTATTTTTTTTCTTTAATTTTTTGGAATATGTAGCTAACTCAAGACAACTATGTATCATTTGAATAAGTTCATTTACTGCATCATTTGGATCCTGTTTTGTCAGTACTATCTGCCAGTCAAAATTTTCAGCTATGTTTTTTAACTTTTTATAATTTATGCATTTGTTAACTGTTTCACTTGCTTTGTGTATCTTAATCTGATCTATATTTATGAATAACGGGTAGTGATCGTTAAACGGTGTATTTAATTTAAAAGATTCAATTTCTATATTCTTAGTTCTAGCGAAACAGTTATCAATGCACGTTCCCTTCTCATTATTTAAGGATGGCCGCGTAATTCCTCTGAAGTACGGTACATATTCACGTTCAAGATAATTAATTACAAATTCCTGACTAATTGATTTGTCGCTAGTTTCTAGATTTGCTACATTATTTTCTAGTATATCAATATTGAAATCTCCAAATATACAGTGATTTTTAACATTCCTATGTCTTACCAAGAATTTTTTTACACTATTGACAAATTCAGACTTTGGTATGTCATGACATCTGTACATAGCAGAAATTCTAATGGATTCACCTGTCATAAGTTTTATATCAGTACTTACAATACTCAATCTATCAACAACCTCAATTTTATCATTACTATATATGTTATTTTTTATATAAACTAAGACGCCATCAGCCTTATTAATTTTACTTTCATTATAACAAGTTTTGTAGCCTTGCAGTTGATAATATTGAGTGTATTGTAAGTTCCAAGTTTCAGTACATACAATTATACACGGCTTTCTTTCTAGAGACTCAATAAACACTTCTAGTTTTACAAAATTTGCATTTAAGCTTCTTATGTTTACGCATAAAATAAAGTTCTTCTTTGTCATTAATGACTTATTGAGTTCTTTTAGATTTTCGACTTCACATTCAAACTTGCCTATGTCCTCAGTGCTGATATCTTGATCCATTGTTATGTCTTACTCCTTAGTCTGTCTGCTATATTATTATTCAATGACTGAAGTGACATTGCCGAAATACCAGAAGCTTTAGCTACCATACCTTTCGCTGACGTTCCTACTTTGCCGATATATCTTGGCAAAGTAGGTTTCATCGTATAGTCGGTATAATCAATATACTTCCTTATCTTGGATTGCAGAATTCCGCATTCTTGGCTATCCATTGCCACATGTTCTATATTGTACTTTGTTTTATATTTTTCATTACTGTAAGCACAGTTTGCACATTTGACCTTATTTGCTTGACAATCTACTGTTTTATGATCACCAGCACACTTTAGGCAAACAGCTTTATTTGTACACTTCCTACCGTTGTGGCCAAATCTGCTACAGTTAAAGCATGGTTTAACATTACAATAATCATATACTCTGCAGTTCTGGTATCCTACAAAAAGTCTATTCTTGTTTTCTCTAATGTGTTGGTATAACTCAGCAGGAACTTCCAATATCACAGACTGCGATCCAGTTTTACTGTTCTCGTATGAATTCAAAACAACACATTTTTTTTTGAAAGCACCAAAGTTCCTTTCATTGATGTCTAGTTCAATACTAGCATTGTCCATTTTTTCTAGGTTATTTAATCCTACAACTTTAACTTTAGGATTTATAACTTGTTCTTTATTTACATCACATACCTCAGCAAGTTTACTTTTTAGTAATTTATGTGCTTTGGTGACACTTTCCTCATTCAATAAGTTTATGACTATTTCATCTTTTTTCTTGATAACCTTCTTCGTTTGTATTGATTTATCCTTTATCAAATAGTGAGATACCTTTTTGTTTAATTCATCAATACTCTCATCATCTTTTTTTTTTAATATAATATTAGGAACACGTTTTGTCTTTAGGATAGTTTTGGTACTTGATATAGCTTCAGCAAAAGTTTTGCTTTTAATCGTCGGTATTTCATTTCTATTCTTATCTAATAACTCCTTTAATAATTGATTTTTATCTCTTAATTCTGTATTTATCTCCTTTAAAAAGGCATTTTCAAGTTTCAAGTTGGTATCCAATGATTCACTATTACTTTCTGTTAGAACATTTTGAAAGTCTTCTAGTATCTGTTTCCTAATTTCTTGTTTTTCAAAGTGCTTTACTTGAGCAATTACAATCCTCGCATCATTACTCAGCAATTTATTATCTACTTTTGAGGTTAGGTCTAGGTCCTCGTGTTCATGACAGATTCCTAGAACTTTACTCAATAGCACTCAATGCTTTGTCATTTCTCACAAAATCACTAGTATAGTATACTTCTTCACAAATAATACACACTACTACTTTAACTTTTTTATTTGGATGATTTTTATAAGTTTTGGTAGGATCACCACGCGGCAAGCCTCCGCTCGCCACGGCCATCTTGGCCATTATAAAAATGGGACAAACACACCCATCTGCACCTCGATACCAGGCAAGTTCAACCCCTGTAGTTGATTTATATTATACTCTGAGCCAAAAATAATAGTTTTTGTTTTAAGGTGTAGAGCATTGTGTGTAGCCCAATCCGACACAGCTCGTGCTGTCGCTGACATACGATTCCCACCCTCACGAAGATCAGCTCTTGTTACTTGGGTTTAGGTTAGCAGGTCGTCTGCGTAAAGCAAATGCGCAACTCTATTGGTCAGCAATCCCTTAGGCCCTCGAAAACCGTCCAGCGCCTCCCGGAGATCGTTAATGAAAATACTAAACAGTAAGGGTCCCAAGATCAAGCTCTGTGGGACGCCCAGGTTAGTTGTTAGCCAAGATAATTTTCCATTTAATTTAGTAACCACTCTTTGTTTACGTCCTGACAAGTAAGACATGACCCACAGGATCATTAATCTGGGCAAGCCCATCCTGATTAGCTTACGCAGTAATCTTGAGGGGAAGATTGAGTCAAATGCCTTATTGAAGTCAAACAGTAGTAAGATGGTGAGTAACTGTTTGTCGCTGTCAATACCAGTCCTAATGTCATCTGTCAGTTTTAGCAGTGCTGTCTGTGTCGAGTGGTTTTGCCGAAAACCGGTCTAGAAAGGATCAAGAATGTTCTTTGAGACTAGATATTAGGAGATCTGTTCATGCACGATCTTCTCCAGAACCTTGGAGAGAAAGTTCAAAAGGACTATTGGACGGAAGTCCGAAACACCAGATGGAATGGGTTTCTTCTTAAGGGGCACTAAATGATCGTTCTTCCAGGCGCCGGGAAAGACCCCACTGGAGAGAGAGGCATTAAACAGGGTCACCAGGCGATATCCTAGTACTGGGAGGGATTTCGCTATAACACTTTGAGGTATCCCATCCTCCCCCTTCGCTTGAGATGAGAAGTGAGCGACCGCCAGAACCACGTCCGCAAAGGTGACTTCACGAAAGGTGAAGCCATCCTCATTGGCCTCGGCAGGATGCCACTCAGATCAACCTCGCGCTCGGCCCCAGATATGGACACCGAAGCGAAATGCTTGTTCAATTCATCCGTAGTGAAGCCATGTAAATCCTCTTTGGCCTTTGAAATAAGGTTAAGACTCCGTAATTCGTTCCAGACATTTTTATTGTTTTCCAGCGCGTCAAAAACTCGATTTTGAATAAATTCTTCTCGCGCCTGATTGGTTCGTTGTTCTGCCTCAGGAGCGAGAGATTGATATTCCGTCCACAGGTCGTCAGATCGTCTAGTGCTTCGTTAGGCTTGTTTGTGTCATCTTCGTCAAGTTTCTCGTCGGCATTCTCCTATCCGCGAATCAGGGGACGGGCCACATACGGGGTTACAGGCTCCCCGCGCGGGTGTGTGCGTGCGTGCGTGTGTGTGTTTGTAAATACGTAAATACATACACTTCAGAAGTAAAACATACAATCTTTAAAGCTTGCAAATAGAGCATTATGTCTTTGTTCCCACTAAATATATGAGTTTACACTTAAATATCGGTCATATTGATTTTTTCGCTATTATGTATTCAAATAGTAGTTGATATTTATAATCAGCAGCTGACGAAACATCAAATTACAGAGATATTTGGAGTACATGACGAAAACCAATTCTAGAAAGTTATGAACGCCAAAATTATTAAGACATTTTCACACGTTTTCGCTTATGTTTTGAACGAAAGAAAATTCTTTTTTTAGACCTATTCGAATTTAGCGGGAAAAATTGTGTCAGATATGAGGTTTATAAGTCATGAGAAAAGTTTTTCCATTGGGGTACAATGAGTCTTGCCAATTATTCATGAAAATTATCAACTTTGCCTATTCTTCCTTGACGGGATACTATAGTATGGCCTTCCTCTATATTTTTCTGTGATACTAAATAGTTGAAACTTCATGTTAAGGCAGGTACCATGTCAAATGGTAATTAGATTAAAAGTTGCTTTATGGAACACGTTTTCTTTAATAGATTAGCCGGCACACCGGGCTATCCGGTGTTTAGTCTACTTCATCTGGCAGCTCGCGAGAAACAAGACAATGGTTTTGATTGTGGCAGTCGTCGTTTCTTACTTATTTGCACTGCACCGGGCTAATATTTCAGCAGCTGAGTTGGCACAAGCAAACACCACCCTGTTACAATATATAATATTTTTAAATAAAATTTTAAGTCCAGGTGTGTTTCAAGCGCTTAATAAATCTAATAAATATAATTTAATTTAGTTTAATTAATGTTTGCAGATGTTCGACAGTTTTCTCATTACAAAAAATCTCTCATTTTTATTTCGTCTCGTGCAAGGAAGTATATCGTATAATTATTCATATGTCATCGCTCAGATTCTGCATTTTGATGATAACATTTTAAGCTATGCTACAGAGGTAAGAAATATTGTTTGACACGCATGAAATAACTCTTTCTTATGTATCAGAAGTGAATAGCAAACATCTATTTTCAACCCGCTACAATACAGTGCAAGAGACTGGCCTTACCTCCTGCACCTTAAAAATAATTAAATTTTAAAAAATTTTGCATTTTTCCTTTCTAAATTTATTGCAATTGAAATATCGAAAAAAGTTTTGCACGACTTTTACATAGATAGCTTAAGGGGATCTCAAACCCAATTTTTACCGACCGAGTCGATAGAACGAGTACTCGGTAGAAAATTGCTTGTAACTAAATAAATACGGTGAATTATCAAAAACCAAGACATAGTTGCTCTTCGTCTCGGAATCATCTACCACAATGCAAAGTTTCAAGTCAATATTTAAATGCGTTAACAAATGGCATTTGAACAAAAACCAGTAGCTGCAGCGTGTGCATGTTGAAAATTTCGTTCAAATGCCATTTTTATATGCGTTGACAGATCGACTTGCAACTTTGCACATAGATATAAAATGATGAGAGAAAGGGCAACTATGTCTTGGTTTTCCATAATTTGAACAAAAAAAAAATAGTTTTATTATCATCCAAGCGACGCCGAACAGCTGTTCGTTGCTCTGTCCGCGGCTCTGGCGAAGTGAGTACGACGACTGCGCATACATTGTGCGCGTCGATCTGGGGACCTACTGGTGTCTGCGGCGACACGTTCACGCAGCCGCCACTCGCCAGCCGTGCCTTGTGTTTTGACGTTTTGAAGCTGCATCCCGGCCTTCGCTCGTTCGGTTCAACTTCAAGTTATTCAAAGGTATTGATTGTATAAGTGCAGCACGTCGACGCGACACAGCAGTGTTAGTGTGCTAATCAGAAGCGCATATGTTTTCAAGCAGCCTCCGCTCAGAGCGATCTTGCTCGCGGATCTGCTGCTCACGGCGAGACTCGCCCGTGCTTCGTTTACTTCTAATGCAGTGCGAGAAGTATATAAAAGTGATGCTCCGGAATATCCGCTACGATGCAGTGTGTGAGTGTCAGTCCGTCAAAGAGTGCTGCAGTAGGAGAAAATATGCAACTCCAGCAAAAAAACTTGACTTTTTGCGCTTGGAGGTTATCCCTTGTTTTGGTGTCTGCTCCTGTTGCTGCTGATGCTGGTGCTCTTGCTGCTTCCACTGCTGCGTATACATTCAACTTTCAAGATGCATTCTAGATGAGGATCGACTATCACTGTTTGGGCTGCTTCTACGGCTGTGCTGATACCTTCCTCCGACATACTGTCTGGATGAAGATTCGTCAACTCAAGATTCACAAGTATTTCTTGTGTTATGTGCAGTGAAATCAGTGATTACGTGATTGTGTTATCTATAGCTGATTTACACTGTCTGTGTATTATAGGTTGGCATTGATGGCTATAAACAAGATGACCCTGGAGGTGGATCAAAACTGTCTGTTGCTACTGATGCTGGTTGGCGTTACGGGAGGCTTCAGTTATTTGGAGACGACTCTGAAACCAGGTTCACGCTCTTTGATGGTGATGGCTGGCGTTGCTGAAGGCTTCAATCAGCTGAGGAGGACCTTGGAACCATGTTCACACTCACTGGTGGTACTGGCTGGCGTTGCTGGAGGCTTCGAACATCTAAGGACGACCATGGAACCAAGTTCACGCTCTCTGGTGCTACTGGGTGGGGTTGCTGGAGGCTTTAGTCATCTGAGGATGACCTTGGAACCAGATTCACACTGTTTGTTGGACAGGTTAGCGTTGCAGGCCCATTTAAATCATCAGAAGACAGCCCTGGAGCTGAAATCACGCTGTTTGCTGGCCTGGTTAGCTTTGCTGACCTGTTTCAATCATCTGTAGACGACCCTGAAGTTGGAAGTTGCTGGTATACATTCTACAGCTGTACATCAAGGATCTACAGTAGGTCCTCGACCAGGGTCTGCTGTTACTAGTACGGAGTCCAGTGCTGCTGGAGTTACTGGTCCACAGTGTACTCCAGCTGCATATTCAGGGGCCACTGCTGCGACTGATGTGTGTGCAGCTTTTGTTGCTTATATTTGTACAACTTTTGCTGCTGCTGCTACTCGAGCTTGGTCAACTGCTGCTGCTACTATACAAGCAACTCCTGCAACAGCTGTATGTTCAGGATTCCCTACTGGTCCTCGACCAAGGTCAACTTGCTGCTTATACTAGTACATCTCCATCTATACGGCTAATTAAGTAGCTTCTGACGATTCTTGTTCCTTCCAAAGCTTTTTCAGGCCAAAATTTTGTCGCAAGTCTATATGATGATATAGCACATCTATATAAATTTAAGTTTTTAAGATTTGTGTGGTTAAAAATTGTATATCTCAAACCTCATGTAACATATACACTTGAAACTTGATATGCATGCCTGTGTTGTGTATTTTAACATATTTATACAGTTTAGTGACTGAGGTGTAACCAAAAGATCTATTTTGTTCAAAAACACTTGCGCTAAAAGCGTATAATTAGAACGAACTAGATCTTCTGGTAACACTTAAGTCACTAAACTGTATAAATATATAACAGGGGCTTGTATACCAAGTTTCAAGTTTAAACATTGCATCACTTGTACATAAACTCAATTTTTTTTTAAATTTCTTTGACTAAAATTGCATATCTCAAAAGTGGTGCATTGTATACACTTGAAACTTGATATAATAAGCCCTCGTAATGTATTTCACTATATTTCAGCAGTTTGATGCACTTACTACAATCAGATGATCTACTTTGTTCGAAGACACTTGCGCTAAAAGCGACAATTTAGAACAAACTAGATCTTCTGGTTACGCTTAAGTCACTAAACTGTATAAATTTGTTGAAAGACATAACAAGGGCTTTTATACCAAGTTTCAACTTTATACAATGCATCATTTATAAATAAACTCATTTTTTTCAAATTTCTGGGAAAAAAAATTGCACATCTCAAAAGTAGTTTTTTGTCATAAGAAAAGCGTGTATTCGAAACACGTGTGTATATGCGAAATACACGTAATTATTTATTAATTTTTGTAATATAAAAAGCGTGTATTCGAAACACGCGTGTATATGCGAAATGCAGTTATTTTATTGTAAAAAATGCGTGTAGTCGAAACACGTGTGATGTATATACGAAATACAGATCATTATGTATAGGCATTTTTCGTTATATCAAATCTGCGTGTACGGCAACACGCAGTGTGAGTTTCGATATTGCAAATTTTTGTAGTGGTTGACGCCAGATGGCGCCAGAGGTTATTATAAGCACTACCTGCACTACCGGCCGCAAGGTCGGTAAAATCGCAGAAATGGGTTTGAGACCCCCTTAAAGGTATTGCTTAAGACCCCCTTAAAAATTAAAGATTCGTTCAACATTTTTAGAAAATGTGCTTTGGAAAAAAACAATATGGTAGTCATTAAAAAATATATCCTAAGTGTCTATTTTATTTGTAGTAAGTTTTTGTAAGTATTAGACTTTAAGATAGCGGCCACAGCTCCACACAACCAAGATTAGAAGCGGATAGCATGTAACGCTCACTAGACTTCTTCTTGGTCCTTGTTGTTGGTTTTATAAAAAAAATAATAATAAGTCTAATAAATAGAAAGAAAAATGGCAAGCATTAACTAATCTGGAGTAAGAATCTAACTCCAGCTTGAAATAAAAAGATTTTACTTTGATTTTATGATTTGTTATTTGATCAATATGAATAAAAATAATTTTAAATAACAATTGAATAATAATAATAGTAGGTCCGGAATATAGGTAGTGGATATATAACACATTAATTATATGCTTTTGTTTTGCATAGAAATAATATGTCTATCATGAAAATTAAGTAACAAAAGAATAATGCTTTAATCTGCAATTATCCTTATTGACATAAATTATTTACAGTTTTGTAAAGTTTACGATGTGTTTTAAAAATATAATAATTATTGTAAATTTTGTAAGTTTTTAAACGAATACACATAAATTGTTATATCTTATAAATTTTATACTCTAAGCTAAGAATGCGTTAGAGTTTATAACGGGATTTTAGACCGGGCTATCAGAAAACGATGGGGTCCGTATATAAGCGTTCAGTGGCGCATCCACTGATCGATGAATACGCGAGAGGAAAAGTATGTAGCAGCTAGTAGCAGGCTTCTTGAAGGCTGTGCGAAGCCTGGCCCATAGCGCTGTTTGCTGTACGTGCACGTCCTCGAGCACGTGAGCCCGCGGAGGCGTCGTGAGTAATTTGCTACGTAGCTAGTTCGCGAGATAAACTAAGAGTGAATCGCATGGGAATGGATAGAGTCAGGAGCAAAGTGACACATGTATGTAAAGACTCGAAATCAGTACAAAAGCAGCGCGGAGAATGCTTCTGTAATACTTATATACAGAAGTGCTTCGTGGAACTCGATAAACGCCTCGTGGCTTTGACCGGAGCGGCGCAGGACAGATGACCAGAGCCTGACGCTGGACAGCAGGACGGACTCCTCAAAGCCTCGTGTGTGGTCGGGTGCAGCGAGAAGTCGAGCGGCAGGCAAATGCACTGCTCGAGCCGAACACGCGATGCTAAACAGGACGATTCCAGCGACATACGAAGTACCTGGTCACAGCTGCAGCTACAGTCCTCCAGAAGACGAACGCACGCACACACGGATATCTCTAGCTTAAAGTAGGCATAGTCGCGGAAACAAACCGGCAGTATTGGCACGACTGTACAGCTCGGCGCTATACTCCTAAGTGTCCCGGCGCGAGACGCGACCGCGTGGTCAGTGCAATCTCTCTCCCTCTCTCTCTCATTCTCGCAGACGGCGCCACACGCACATACGCACTACGCGCGGCGCTCTCTCTCTCTTTCACAATTTGTCAAAATTTGTAAGGACCATTACGCTAGTCCATTTTCGCAGCTCTTCCTGAGCATACTGTATTTTACTGTAATTTTGACTATAACGGACCTCAAGTCTCTAGTCTTTATGTGAATAAACTCAAACTCAAACTCTCTCTCTCTCTCTCTCTCTCTGTGTTATGGCTGTCTGCTCCTCTCACTTACCTGCTGCTGAAAGCAATGTTTTACAAGAATATTTACAGGTAGAATATGTTTATTATATGATGATATAGTATAGGGGAGAGAGGGACGTAACGAGTGCACACAAGGCAACTCGTTATAAGTTTTCAACTAGAGCGCTAAAAATGCTACAAAGGTTTTCACACGTATTTTAAATTTGATAAATATAAATGTATATTCTACGCCTAAATTGCAATAGTGTGTTTACCAGTGCGCATAAATTGCTACTACTCGTTTGTGTAAATGAGTTTCATGATTCTACGCTTAAATTTCTGTAAAGTGTGTAGAGACTAGAGCGCTGAAAGTGCGACAACTAGTGACTAGCCATAGGCCGCGCATGGCCTTTTATAGCAAGCTAAGGGAGCGCGGATTGAGCCACCGAAATGATCAGCACATTCACACATCACACGAACATTCACACGTATATACATTTCATATTCAAACAAGCATATAGATGCGCACTCGCTTCGCCGTCGCTGCGCTATCGCTCGGTTACAGCCGCTGCTGTTTGTAGGAAAGGAGAAGGAGAGCGCGCGTACACACACGTTGCTGCAAGTTGCTGCTGGCTGTTACGTAATCCCTTGCTTCTCTGCTGCTAACTGTTCCGGTAGGCAAGAGTAGCGCGACGGAAACAGTCCGGTAACTGCCGGTCGGTATGGCAGTTCTGCCCAGATAGCAACACGTGCTGACAATTTCAGCGCATGCACGCGTGCCGTCTTTTTGCTGTCATTTTGCAGTCACGAGTGGAAAATTTTCCGACGAGCACTTTGCGGAAGCAAAATGTCGACACATTGTTGGCACCACGTGCGGACCAGCACCACAATTTTGAGCGGTAAAATTGATCGCACTATGGAGCACGGCGTTCTGGCTATTTTTCAAACGTTTGAGGATATATATTTCCCAAAAGTCAGTGTAAGGTGAAATTATATAATCAATAGGGTTGTTGTTTAATGTTAATTCAAAGTTATTTATATGTATATATGCGAGAATGTGCGCGCGCGCGCAGTTCATTAAACAAAGTTAATGTTAATATACAATATATATATATTGTCTATTAACGTATATGTGTACATATATATGTACGAGGAATCGGTTTTGGCGACTTTTTTTATATGAAAGACCGGTTTCGGCGACATTTTCCGCTTTTGACGATAATCGTCAATACCGAAATATACAAAATACCGCTTTTGACGATTGTCTCCAAAAACGGAATATATAAGAGAACGGTTTTGACGATACAGTAAGAAATTATGCAACAATGATAAATAATGATTACATAAGTGGAAATTTTTGTTTATATATCAGATAAGCTAAGTTCGTCTAGTTATCAGTTGTCTGTTGTTATAATGCACGCCTACAAATAATTACAAATCAATAATTTGCGCTTTCAAAATTACGCTGCTACATTTAATGACACTTAAAACGTGTACATGGAATAACCAAAGATTTCATCTCCTGCACATTATATGTACAGTGCAGAAATTATAACAATGTCGTCATTAGCGGCATAGTACATTATATGTAAACTAAATTTTACATTAAAACAATTAATGATTTTCAAATGGGGCAAAGTATACGCTACTAGAGACAAGTGACGATTAACTCAGTATGTAAAAAATTCCTTACACAGCACAGATAGCTATTGTCGCTAAAACAAGCAAACAGGGGTTATAAAAACCAACTAAAACCCTGTCGCACTTAAATAAATCATATTTTACGAAAATCATAAGGCAGAATGTACTCACAACCGGCATTGTGCTATTGTACATAGTGATTACAAGTTCATAGTAAGAAAATGGCTTATTTCTAGAGTCTAAGATTGTCCAAAAAACGATACAAGAAAACTCGAAATAATCTTCAAATGCTTGTAATAATCAATAAATTAAATTTGAATTATATTGAAATGAAACGTCGTTGAAAGCGGTATTGTTGGTAAAATGAGACATGTCGCCGAAAGCGGCATTTCGAACATATACATAAAGATGAGATACCGCAACTTCAATGAATGTAGTACTTCTAGCATCTGGAGTTGTAGAAAAGGTTGCCAAAAGAAACGATACGTAAAAACTATGAATTTTCTTAAATTATTTGTATTAATTGAAAATTTAATTCTCAATTATTCGTCGTCACATAGTTGATGTTTTGAGATTTCGAAACTTAGCTGAAAGCGGAATACTGGGTAAATTAAAAATGTCGCCGAAAAAGGCATTCCTACTTCATTTATAAATAAGTTGCCGTAAGATTGAAAAGCGTGGAAATCTTAGAATTAGGAGTAGCGAAAAAAATCGGCAAAAAGAAAAATACTAAAAAACTCCGAAAAATCCTAAAATATTTGTATTGATCGAAAAATAAATTTAAATTATATTTCGTTAATAATTTAATGTAGCGAAATATGGAATGTCGCTGAAAGCGGTATTGTTGGTAAAACGAGACATGTCGCCGAAAGCGGCATTCCGACCTTATACATAAAGATGAGATACCGCACCGCAACTTCAATGAACGTAGCATTTCTAGCATCTGGAGTTGTAGATTAGGTTGCCAAAAGAAACGAAACGTATATACTCTGAATTTTCGTAAGTTATTTGTATTAATTGAAAATCTCAATTATTCGTCGTCACATAGTTGATGTATTGAGATTTCGAAACGTAGCTGAAAGCGTTATACTAGAAGAATTAAAAACGTCGCCGAAAGCGGCATTCCGACCTCATATATAAAAACGAGTTACGTTTTTATATATAAATTCGCGCGTGGTACACATTTAAGATTTTTTTTTTATATACGCGCTTGGTACGCACTTAGTCTACGGTTGTAACAACTTACAATTTTCTTTTAACTAAATAAATTTATTTTAAAGCCATTTCGAAGTGTTTATTGAATAAATATTTTATTAAAATCGTAAACGCAAATAACGAGGTTCCCGTCTGCAGAAGTTCCAGCTACCAACCAAAAGTAAGTAAAATTATTATTGCTGTCCTACCTTACTAATATCGTCACTATTTCTATCGCTAGGATAAATTGAATTAACACTGGGAATTAAATTAATTGAATTAATTGATTAACACCGGGTCTTTTATCCCATATCTTTTCCTTTTAGAATTTAGATCCGACTAACCCCGGGTCATTTTCTAAAAGTTTCCTTTCCTTTCATTTCTTTTATTTTTTACAAACATTCGAAGCACCCAGCTGTTGCACGAATGTGCAGGCTAAAAGGTGTGGATTTTAAATAAGTTCGGTAGCATCGTTGGATGTTACATACTCTTTTTCTTGGCGCCCAACGTGGGGCACTACACACAGCCTTTGAATATTTGTAAATTTTAAAGAATATTTGCATGTGCATGTTACGTCGGTTCTTAGTTTTTTATGCTAAAAATCCGACTATTTAATTTTCCAACCTTCTCTTCTGAGAGAAAGCTCGAAAATTCGTTGCTCGTTTTTGCCCTTGCGTTGCCGCAATTAGACAGGGATGAGCATTTCGCGATCGCGTTATTTATTCGGAGAGTTTTTTTTTTAGAAAAGGTATTGTTAATAATTAAAACCAATAAAATAAACTAGATCTTTATGAAAATATTTTAACCGAGAAAAAAAATTTCTTTTTCCTATTTTTACTTAACTTTGGAGTGATTGCTAAACAGGCACAAGTCCTGAACAATCACTGGCAAAGAAAGTGTAGCTTTAAACACGTCTCTCAATTTTCGCGGTTTGAGAGTCTATTTCCCCTCTGTGATAAACAGGATAAAATATCCTGATCGCCAGAGTGAATAAAGACTCTATAAAAAATTTTTTTAATTTTCGCAACACTAATGTTCAGAAAATTAACGGTCAACCGGCACTTGACCCTACTCTTAGCGAAGGAAATTGACTCTACTCTACACAGTGGTATTCTTATGGACTGGTTATTAAATACTTTTAATTTTAGTAATGATGAATTGAGTATTTCGGATAAATAATTAAAGAAAATCAATAATAAATGTAACTATCTAATAAGGACTTTATAAGAATTAGTATTTTACAGCTCTGTATAAGTATTATACGCAGATTTTACAATGAAATGTGTAAATTTAGAAGAATGCTGAAATACAACGCTTACTCCTGCGCCGTATTAGGCGTACCTCCCCTTCTTTCGCATAACGACGCTAGTATAGTAGTATAATGTTGATGTATAGAAAACGGCCTATTATTTAAATAACACGCAGCACTCAGTCTGTTTTAATGCGATAGAAAATACTTGATGATTAAAAGTAACTTAATTTAATTTTAAGAACTAGTTATTATAACGGGAATAGACTATTACATTAAGAGGACAACATTACTCGTTAATCACAAGCATGAAAATATAATTGTTGGAATTTGTCCTTAGTAATAATAATTCTTAATTAATGGTGATTATTAATATTTATAAAATTAATATAAATCTAAAGGATAAGGATCCTTCTAACTTGATACTGAACCGCACAACGCATAAAAGTATAGAATAATGAATAATTATTTATAATATTAAAAACGCGGATTCCTGTTAATAATTGTTCATTTGTAGTGGTTCTTATTTATGCAAGTTAATATGTTTCAATTTGGTATAGTGTATTAGTTGTTTTTGATGTGGCAATGTGCGTTTTATAACGTTAAAGAATTAAATTGAATATTTAAGAAAAATCATAATGATACATAAAAAGTCTTAAAATAAAGAGCTAGCCTAGGAAAGGTGAGCAAATATTTGTAATACTCTACAACGGAAGAAACAACTTAGTATTCGTTTAAGGCTTTGCAGTGCTATTGAGATTGTTTATGATAGCCGGTGTTGGTACTTAGTATGGGGTGGAGTAGTTCGGAGAATTTTATTTCCGAAAACGGCGCTTTTCTCTACGCGTGAATGTTTACACTCAGATAGCATCGACGAGTTTCCGTCCCATCTGGAAAATTTCGCCGTCTTCGGTCGTAAAACTCCGGACGGTCGGATACTATCTAATGATTTTACGACTTGCAGCTGGCCGTGCAGCGGTGATAGTTTAAGAAATGCATACAAACACTTGAGAATAATCTAAGTGCGTATACATGGGGATCTGTAGATGATGGTTGTTATGCACGAGAGACTATGGGAAAATTGTCCCAAAAACTCGGCAGGCGATGCGGCTAGATTATTTTATTGCCCTGGGTCTCTCCGAGGGGAGATTATTTCCTCGAGGCTCGGAGAATACACTATCTGATGTATAAACAGAGGGGAAGGATCAGGATGTAAATATTGAAAAAGAAAAAAATTTTTTTTTAAAAATAACTATGATATAAGTGGCGACGTTACATGCATGTTAGAAAACTTAATTAAGAATTTTGTTAGACTCAGACTTACGTGAGACGTCCTCTCATCTACGTGAAAGTACACAATTTTTCCGATGCAGCGCGCTAGTATCGCCTCGCCATCTCCCACCATGACGACTCTCCTAGCCTATATGCTGCGCTGAGTAAATGTATTTACACTGTCTGCTGTCTTACGGGGTGGCCGATGACGAGGTCTAGATGGTGCGCTCTGTGGTTTTTTGTGTCTAGGTGTAGAAATAGTTCGAGGGCGGTGTCTAGGTGTACAGGGTGGCCGATGACGAGGTCTAGGTGGTGCGCTCCGTGGTTTTTGGTGTCTAGGTAAGAAAATCATAAAGGGGACGGCGTCTAGGTGTATGGGGTGGCCGATGACGAGGTCTACGTGGTGCGCTTCGTCGTTTTTGGTGTCTAGTTAAAAAAATCATACGGGGACGGCGTCTAGTTTTTGGTTTCTAGGTGTAAAAATCATACGAGGACGGGGTCTAGGTGTACGGGGTGGCCGATGACGAGGTCTAGGTGGTGCGCTTCGTGGTTTTTGGTGTCTAGGTGTAGAAATAGTTCGAGGGCGGTGTCTAGGTGTACAGGGTGGCCGATGACGAGGTCTAGGTGGTGCGCTCCGTGGTTTTTGGTGTCTAGGTAAGAAAATCATAAAGGGGACGGCGTCTAGGTGTATGGGGTGGCCGATGACGAGGTCTACGTGGTGCGCTTCGTCGTTTTTGGTGTCTAGTTAAAAAAATCATACGAGGACGGGGTCTAGGTGTACGGGGTGGCCGGTGACGAGGTCTAGGTGGTGCGCTTCGTGGTTTTTGGTGTCTAGGTGTAGAAATAGTTCGAGGGCGGTGTCTAGATGTACAGGGTGGCCGATGACGAGGTCTACGTGGTGCGCTTCGTGGTTTTTGGTGTCTAGGTAAAAAAAGCATACGGGGACGGCATCTAGGTTACGGGGTGGCCGATGACGAGGTCTAGGTGGGGCGCTCCGTGGTTTTTGGTGTCTTATAGGTGTAGAAATCATTCGAGGCTAGTGCATGATAACAATGAATGATTTCATGTTAGTGATAAAAATTTTACAAAAAAGCCTTATATTTTATTTTTAGGACAAATATTAAATACTCAAAATAATTTACTCAAAAGGACTGAAATCTCAAAAAAAAAAAAAAAAAAATTAACTTCAAAAAAAGTAAAAGGTTATAGGCGAGTTTGATATATTCCGCAACGAAATAACAGATAAAAAAGAACTGAGATCAATCAAACAAAGTCAAGTTTATTATATTCAATCATAATGAAGCAACAAAATTATTTTTGGTCAATGAAGGGCTTATTTAAGTTAAAGTTAAGTTATATAATAATCAATTAGGAACAACTCTCAAGACACTTACTTCAACAAGGTAGGACACCGGGTTGCAAATACTGCGGTGACGAACGGGACGACGTGAGACACACGTTTTTTGACTGCCCTCGGTGGGCTGATAGGCGTAGAATCTTGGAGGTGACGGTAGGGGCATTTACGCCCGACACGGTAGTGAAAACGATGCTTGCTAGCAAGCAGAATTGGGACGACATAACGGTGTTCGTGGAGACGGTACTCCGCACGAAAAATAGTGACGGGTGCTTAGCTGACTAGACGACGATAGATGACCTATAGGTCGTAACAAGACAGGCGACCCCCCGAAGGAATGCGAAAGCGGCTACCGGGGGGATTCTCGCGGCCATATGAGAGGTGGAGTTTTAGTGGGTATGCCTGGCGTCTGTCCCGCGCCAGGAGAGTCCCACACACGGGGAGTCTCGCACGGCTCCTGCCATGGAGCATTAAGCTTTTTCCAACTCTCCGGATAAACAAACAAAAAAAAAAAAAAAAAAAAGTATAGCTAGAAGTAAAAAGACTATTGCATAAGGTTAATAATAAAAAAATAAAGAAAAAGGATAAGATTAAAGGATTAAAATTAGTTGCAAATATACAAAATATAAATGATAAAGAAGCTACGGAAGTTATAGATTTAGCACGAAAACATGTAAATATATTTTCGGTAGTTCGGTAGAGGACGAGCAAGAGTATAGTAATGAAGACCTAAGTGTAAATGATAGAATTAAAAAGATAAAAAGTTTAATTAATACTAATGGATTAAATGCTAAAGAGTTAGAGCAATTAAATAATTTAATAAGTAAACATGCGGATAGAGTTTATTTAGAAGGTGATATTTTACAAGGAACTAATATACTCAAACATAAGATTAATACATTAGATGATTATCCAGTTTATACAAAGCAATATAGGTTGCCACATATATTAAAAGAAGAAATTGAAATTCAAATTAAGGATCTATTAAAAAGAGGATTTTTCGAAAATTCGACCTTCAAAGTCACCTTATAACGCAGCATTGTGGGTAGTACCGAAAAAACCAGGACTAGACGGAAAACCAAGATGGCGAATAGTACTTGACTTTCGGCCATTGAATGAAAAAACTATTCCTGACAAATATCCTATTTTGAATATTACGGATATTTTTGATCAGTTACAAGGTGCTAAATACTTTACTACTCTAGATTGCTTCTCGGGATTTCATCAAATTATGATGGATCCAGAAGATGCAGCAAAAACCGCATTTTCAACTCAGTTAGGACACTTTGAATTTGTTAGAATGCCATTTGGCCTACGTAACGCCGCTGCGGAATATCAGCGTTTAATGATGATAATCCTAGGGGATTTAATTGGAAAAGGAGTATATGTTTATATTGACGATATTGTGATTTATGCAAAAACGTTAGAAGAGCATGAGACTCTTTTCAATGAAGTTATGGAAAGATTACGCGAAGCTAACCTTAAATTACGTAATAGCCTACTTTAAAATTTGTTCATTAATTTTCCTATCGTAATATTTTTTTGACCTATATTTTGAATCTACTAAATTATCATAAACCAACTTTTGAATCCCATTTAATCTAGTTATTAAATCAATAACATACCCCTTATAAGTAGGCAACAAATCTCCTTTTCTTAATGGGTTGTTTGACGGTAACCTAGCTAATCTACCAAACACTACCTCGAAAGGTGTGTGCTTAGTTGATTCCTGAACACATGTATTATAGTTTAACATGGCTATATCTACCCATTCGTCCCATTCATGGTCTATATCAGTATATTGTTTAAGAAATTCAGCCAATGCGTGATGTGAACGTTCTAGAGATCCATTTGATTGTGGATGGAAAGCAGTTGTCTTAATCTTTTTAATTTTGAATCTTTTCGCTATTCTATTCATTAAACTACTTAAAAAGTTTTGACCTTGATCAGTTAATATGACTTTAGGTGTACCAAAAATGCAAATAAATCTTTTTATAAAAGCATCTGCTATAGTTGAAGACAAAGTATCTTGTAAAGGAATTGCTAGACAAAATTTCGATAATTGATCTTGAATAGTTAAAATATATTGATTATTATTCTTAGTAATATTTAGTAGTCCAACTATATGCATTGCCACTTTATCGAACGCGACTCCAGGTATGTCAGTTATCATCATTGGCTGCTTTGTCTTTAAACGAACTAATTTTTTTAATTGGCAGTCCAAGCATTGTTGAATTCTACGCTGTATATCTGCTTTTAGATCTTCCCAATAGTATCTTTGTTTAATCCGATTATACGTCTTTGAAACCCCTCTGTGCCCTCCTATAGGTGAATTATGTAACTCATAAAAAACTTGATCTCGATTTTCTTTAGGTATGTATAATAGTCTTCCCGAGCAAATAATGATTTTAATTTGTGAGCCTTTAAAAACTAATTCAATTATATTTAAAATTTCTTGCCAATCTAAATTTTCTATATCTTTACTTTTAGCTAAACAAATTATTTTCTGATTATTTTTTATTAATAAATCTTTTAAACTGTTAATATGTCAAAAATTGTTTCCTTTGTTTTTGATAAAGATTCTGATCTATCTCCTTTAATGCATAATGAATAATATTTGTAATTATTCTTGCGTTTAAATTCTCTTACTTCTCCAATATCTAAGTTTAACCCTGATTTTAATTTTTTAAATTCTTTTAATTTTCTTGCCCCTTCATCACATGGCTCTCCTTGGTTATCAATAAAATAAGCTACATTATCAATTCTATATTGAATTAAATCTTTGCATTTAACAATCTGTTTATCTATTTGTAATGGCTTAGTTTCATTATTGTGTAAAGTTACTTTCGAGTTTACACTCTTTTCATCTTTTGATTCATATTCTGATTGAATTTCATCATTACTTTTTTCATTTATAGAGTCATTATTAATTTCTAAAATTTTGTCTTCATTCTTATTTTCTTCTAGTAATATTGGATTCTTTTCATTATCTTTCATTCTAAACATATTCTTATTTATTTCTGTATGCGTCTTTATCTGAGCTTCATAATCACTCTCGTCAGTAAAATCACTTTCTTCATAATTAACAATAGAAGTTTTTCTTTTTGAATACCTATGTCCATCATCTAACGAATTCGCTTCATTTAAAATTTCTGATTCGTTATCATTTCTTAAATCTTTCTTTTCTTGCTCTTTCAAAATTTTATTACTTTCTTTACTTATCAAATCTTTATCTCTTTCAAAAATTTTAACTTTATCAGTTTTAAACTTCTTTTTCTTACTTATTATCATTCTATTTGCCTTATCTATATCGATATTTTTCTTAGGCATATTTTTTAATTTTTTAATCGGTTGGTTATGTATTTCTGCTTTAGTCGTTATTTGATTGGTTTTTTCTTTATTTTCTTTCAATTGCCGTGCTCTAACTGCTGCAAATTAATAAATATGACGACACAAATGTAATTCAATGCAAACTAGAAATAAGTAGGACTATAGATCAATGCGGAATGTTTTCTCACAAGGTCTTTGTATCTAGATCTCAAGCAAGCTATGTATATGAAATAGGTAGAAGAGCGTGCACCGAAATGCATAAAACCGGAATCCTTAGATTTAATGATAATGTAATTACAGGATTAAAAGTAAACGGATCAATAACGCATAGCATAGATTTAGCAGGAAGCGTAGATAGCAATAATGTGTGTAACGGACAGACTTATTCAGATCCGTACGGCACTTGGAGCAACGGTTTTGTAACAGGTACATTATAAATTACATTGCGCGAATTTGTAGCGAAGGTTAACGTAGACGAAAATAAAATTTATTTAAAATCAGGAACTACGTGTACATTATCCGAGTCAAATTTATCCCAGCATAGCACGCAAAGCTTTTCCCAACGAAAGTCAAGAAAGATTCCCACAACGAAGCTCTGTAAGAACTTTAAAATTAAAAAAAAATCTTTTTGGAAATCTTACTTAGAAGCTTCCCCACTTCCAAAATCTTCTGCCGCAAGATTAACAATAAGATAACAACGATAGATCTCCATTTATCATTTTTGAAACATGCACATAGAATCTATAAAAGAAGCTTTTATAAAGCTTCCTTTGAAAGATTCCGCTGCAGATATTTCGCTGACCTTTCCGAAGATTTCTTAGCATTTCTAGATAGCGTAACCGTAATACAACATCTAAGGTTTCAGGAAGAATCACGCGCAACCTTTCTGTAAGCTTCATATAAATTAAAAAAATGTTCACTCTGAACGTGATAGTGAATCCGTTCAAAAGCTTCTATGTAACCTTTCAGGAAAGATTCGTGCAATATTTTCTTGAACCTTTCACAAAGATTTCCGTCGCATTTCATATGTAATTCAGATTATGTATCTTCATGAAAGTTAATTTCAAGCAGTAAATTAGAATTTTGGTTACTTTATATATCATCATATATTATTATTATTTTTTGATTAATGCTTTATTTATTATTAGTTTTAGTTTACGCGTTGAGGTAGCTAATATATCAGTATCTGAACTTTTAAACATAACAGTCTGTTCAGGTAAACGGATAGCATGTTTGACTACACGACTGTGATCCAGGTTCGATTCCCACCGCCCCGTGAAAAATTTAATTTAATTTCTTTGTACAGAATAATACAATATGAATAATAAATTAATAAAACTGAATAATAATAAGTATTAATAATAAGTTTAATATGAATTAAATAAATAGAAAAATTAATTTTGATCCATCCGATACTACAAATTTTTTCTTAAACCTTCATAGAAGGTTACCTAAATTTTTCTAACAATACTGAAAGATATTGGAAGATTATTGGAATCTTCCAAAAGATTTCATTAATATTTCTAGAACCTTTCAGAAAACCTTCCAAAAAGTTTTTGAGTAATATTACAGTAATGTTGTTAGCAACCTTCCTGACAGTGATTTAAAGCGGACATTCTCAGCATCCAGGAAGATTCCATGGAATATTCTTGTAAGGTTCCTACACTTTCAAGGAAGCTTCCTGAAAGCTTTCAAAAAGCTTTCATGCTATGTGGGATAGATATGGAAGGTGGTTACTCATTTTGGGAAACTATTCCAAATGATTATTGTAAATTTAACCAATTAGGAGTTTTATATGAAGGTTATGCGAACAAATTAATAGACAGCGATTGTAATGAACAAATAATTTATTCTTTATCTACTCAATATATTACTTTTACTTTAGCAAGTAAAAGCACAGACAATGTATGCGGTTATAATATTATAAAAACCGAACATCCAAAACTAGTAATTTTTGAAACCGTGCGAGGCGAATCTTTTGCGAATAGAAAACAGATTTCAGTCTCTAATCTTGACATTTTTGCCTATGTAAATTCAAAAGTTTTGTATGTAAAGAAGCACACAAGGATGCAAATGAAACAATTATATAGAGACGATATGGTCCAGCGTTGTAATTTGGAAAGAGAGACATTAAAAAATTCTCTAGCGATAGCCACGCACGCTCCGGATGAGTTTGCTTATAATTTAATGAGAGGTCCAGGATTTATGGCCGTAGTCGCATGTGAAGTTATTCACATAATAAAATGCATACCTGTAAAAGTGAAACTAGAGCATGGAGAAACATGTTACGCAGAATTACGGGTAGCAAGGAATAATCAAACCTATTTCCTCACACCAAGGACACACATTTTAAAGAGGAAGGGCACAGAAATAATTTGCAATAAAATATTACCGTCAATTTATAAAGTTGGAAATAGTTGGTATAAATTTATACCAGGACTTACTGATGCACACGATCCTATTATGATCAAACCAATGACTAGGATGTCTTGGAATTATTTGAGTCCAGGAGAACTAGCCATTAGTGGTATTTATACAGAAGAAGAATTAGAAAAAACTTAGAGACAGGATTATATTCCCGATATAGCAACCAGCAGTATTAAATGACATTGCAAGAGAATTACACGGCTACCCGATTCCGCACGATGAAGGTACTTTATTTAAATTAATGAATGAAGATGCCGTAACGAAAATTGTGGATTCAAAAACTTGGGGAAAGACATGGAGCAAACTAGTGTCTTTCGGAACAGCAAGTGCAGGGATCATAGCTGTCCTGACAATATTTCAGCTTTTCAAAGTAATAATAGAAACATACCTAAATGGATATGCTCTGCATCAAATTTATGGTTGCTCGATTCATGTACTTGGAGCAATTTGGAACACTTTGGCCTTTTACTTAATTTCAAGACGAACAAATAGCAACAGTCAAAAAGAAAAGAAACAAGAAGAAGAATGTAAGGACATTGAACTGGAGTTACTTGAAACCAAACCTGATCCATCCAATGTAATAGATGTTCAACCACAACAAGATGAAAAATCATTTTTTAAACTGCCATGAATCTCTCATTAAAGAATTAGGCGGCTTAGCTTGGAAATGTTGTTAGTCACAACATTTTATAATTCAAATACTTATTTTATCTTTATTAATATAATTTTAAATATCTCTATATACTTCTTTCATTTGCAAATATTTATGATTTTTTTTTTTTTATAGATTAAATTATAGAAAATAAGCTAAAGCGTATGATTGTTCTTGCGTCATTGTATTCCTTATAACAATCAATTTAGGCGAGGGGTATCACGTCCGGCGAGTTTTAGGAAAATTTTAAAAATTTTAAAAATTTAGAAAAATGCGTACGTGACGCTTTTCAGATATAGAAATTCGGAGATGCGGGCCTGAAGAGAGAAAGCGAGGGGCAGATAGCCCTATCGTAAATCTCTTGAGCTGCGTGCATCGACGAGATGCATCAGCAGAAGCATAATTATTATGATAATAATAATACCGATAATAAAGTTTTTCTGCGCGTTAGTCATTAAGGGAAAGTTTTCGGCGCGACGACCGATCCCGATATTTATGATGAGCAGCTGCATTTGCTCAAGATATCGGCACGTCTCGGGTGAGCGACCATAATTAAGACAAGCCTAGAACAAAGCTTGGACCTTTTTTTTTATAGCAGGGAAAGTTTCGGAAATACGCACGCTTCCAACTGCGTACCGATCTCGGAATTTTCCGCTATTTTAAAATATAAATGCATATTTTGTTTCAAATAGTTTATATTTATTTAGAATCATTTAGCAACAAGTTATTGTATAAACTATGGAAAGTTCGATTTGCATAAGTTCGCTTTTAGCATTAGTTTTTGTGAGATGGTTTTATGTAAATGAATATGCATGCATATTTATTGTATAATTGTTTGCAGCTGTCATAATCAAATTTTAAAAATAACAAACGAATAGTGCGATTTATTCATTAATTATTTTAGCACTAAACTGTATATTTTTCGATTTATACAGTTCGCTCTTGTGCATAATTGATGGATGGATTGAGTGTCTGTTTGTAAACTTTATTTTTAATTACATTTAGTTAGAACTACAATAATTAGTCAGTGTGAAGCTACGATTATTGTAGTAATATACATATTTTTTCAGAGTTATAGTAATCGGTCGGTGTGAAGCTACGATTATTATAACGATGCATTACAAATAAATTCAGAATTTTAAAAAAAATTATGATTTACGTTAATAAGTGGCTGTAATAAATAATTTTAAGTATATACTATTTAGTATCAATTTGTGGGGAATTTCACAAGCATTAAAACTATAATATTAATTATTTTTCCCTTATACTCTATTAAACCTTGATTAAAGAATAATCTAAATGCTTGAGAAATTCTATGCAAATTTGGCGTGCACGTCGAAGCGTTAACTTTGAGAACCACGGTCATAGAGGAGAGGGCGTAGGCAGACCGAAGGGCCTGACCAAGGCTGCGTAGGAGGGGAGATGCGAAAATTCGGCGTAAGTGAGGGAAAGCTCAGATATAACGGCTTCTCTCACTGGCTAATTTTCGGCATCTAGGCGGAACGAGATATCCAACAACATCAAGCAGGGATGACACTGGGCCCTACGTGCTGCAAAGGTTTACTCTCGATCGTCACTTCGGTCCCGGCTCTCAGTAAGCTCGGTAATATTATTCGCGCTCTACGCACTTAGTCTACGGTTGTAACAACTTACAATTTTCTTTTAACTAAATAAATTTATTTTAAAACCATTTCGAAGAGTTTATTGAATAAATATTTTATTAAAATCGTAAACGCAAATAACGAGGTTCCAGTCTGCAAAAGTTCCAGATACCAACCAAAAGTAAGTAAAATTATTATTGCTCTCCTAACTTACTAATATCGTCACTATTTCTATCGCCCGATTAACACCGGGTCTTTTATCCCATATCTTTTCGTTTTAGAATTTAGATCCAAATAACCCTGGGTCATTTTCTAAAAGTTTCCTTTCAATTCTTTTATTTTTTACAAACATTCGAAGCACCCAGCTGTTACACGAAAGTGCAGGCTAAAAGGTGTAGATTTTAAATAAGTGCGGTAGCATCGTTGGATGTTACAGAGCCTCATCGTCGCTCTAGAGCTTCCCCAAAGGTTTTCAGGGGCTGCTAACCGCAAGCAAAAAGCTCTCAGTGCTTCTAGACGGCAGCCCATGGTTTTTTCCGATTAGTAATCGCGAAAAAGCCTTATTTTCTGGAGAAGGAGCCTTAGGAGCCTCCTTGTCGCTCTAGAGCTTCCCCAGGCGTTTTCAGGGACTAAAAACCGCGAGCAAAAAGCTCTCGGTGCTTCTAGACGGCAGCCCAAGGTTTTTTCTCACTAGTAATCGCGAAAAAGCCTTATCTTCTGGAGAAGGAGCCTCCTCAATGCTCTCACTGATTCTAGACGGCAGCCCTAGGTTTTTTCCGATTAGTAATCGCGAAAAAGCCTTATCGAAGGAGCGTCCACGTCGCTCTGTAGCTTCCCCAGGCGTTTTCAGGGGCTTCTAACCGCGAGCAAAAAGCACCTGATGCTTCTAGACGGCTGCTGGAGGTTGTTTCCGACTAGTAATCGCAAAAAAGCCTTATCTTATGAAGAAGGAGCCTTCTCGTCGCTCAGCTCGGCTAGCTCTTATCGCTGACTCGTCTCTCAGCTCACGTTGCAGACGTGTGCATCTGTGACATTATCCCCTTTTGAGACGAGTCGTCCTCGGCTCGTGACCTAGAGCCTACCTTACCGATCGGCAGGTACTGCTTATGCCTCTTACGCGTGGCATAGGCAGTGGGTTGCAGTCTGCACTTAACCGCACAGATCAGATGCCAGTACGCTTGATCGCACATACTATGTGTGTTGATCAGATGCGGGCTATTTTTAATTCTGATTCTGAGGGCAAGCTCATCAGCGGAGTTATTGGGAGGTAATGTAGGAATCTGTGGGATTCGGACACTCAGTAGATCTATTTAGCCGGGTTCTAAACCGGCGATCTACCGCACGAAGGGATGCCAAGTGTAACGGAGGAGGAGGAGAACGGATCGGAAAGCGAAAAAGAGCAGACGGTATGGGATGGTACCCGGAGCCCCGAGATGCGAGCCATGGAGCATGACCACTGTGCTACCGCTGCGATGCAAGCGTAAGCTGTGCATCGTAGTGCAGCTCGGCCAGCTCTTATCGCTGACTCGTCTCGCAGCTCGCATTGCAGACGTGTGCGTCTGTGACAGTAGACAACTTTTTACCTCAACAACCATTTTTAACCCACTTGCGCTCAAATTCAAGCTCTTTATCAATACTTCGATTCTAGTAATATGCATTTTCTGATTGCATTTCCAGATGTTAAAATTAAAATAGGTATATGATCCTAAAAATTAAAAAAATTATCAAGCTCTTCGAATTTCCCGAGCTGCTNTTAAAATTAAAAAAACCGCTGCCATGTTATTGGCACTTAGCTTCCTCCTATCCCTCTAGTAGAAGATGATTACATGGTTTCTAAAAAATCTGTACGGATGCATGATATTCCTTTGACGATTTGAGAGTTTAGATGCATGATTACGACACTTGTAGGGAAGGGGTATCAGGGAGGTGGGCGTTAAGGTGGATGCCAATAGGATAGGTATAAAAGTGCTGCATCAAGCAAGGGCGGAGGGTGGGTCATTTGCTTTTGCTTTTGTGTAACATTAAGATTATAGAAAAAATGTCAAAAATAATTTTGCAAAATTTAATAAACGATCATAAAATAAAATTTAGTTAGCACAATTGAAAATAACTTCTTTTCCCGAATTCAGAATCCAAAAAAGGATATACATGCCAAATTCTGTAGAGATTCATAGCCTGGATTCGATAATATTGCGGCACACACATACACACACACACACACACACACACACACACACACACACACCCGCGCGGGGAGCCTGTAATCCCGTATGTGGCGCATCCCCAAGGTGGCGGATAGGGAAATGCTCATCGGCACGTGAAGGCCTTCTAAACGTGTCGGAGGGTAAAGCAGAAATAAAATATGCTTCGCAGACCAACAGGCCGCCGTGTTTGCCGTGCGGTGCGACCCGTGAGCTGCCAAAGGGAGATCCTGGAGGGGGAGGCGATCCGAGGCTGCGCGCCAAAGTGATCTGAACCATTTTTGGCTTCTGCTGACGGAAAAACGGGCGGCCGGTTACGTAGCTAGTACCGGCCAAACGGCTCGAGCGAGTGTGTGCTGTCGTGTGACGCCTGCCGGAAACTCTCCAGACAGCCAACCTCTTTGGTTCGGGGTGAAGGGCTCGAGAGAACAGAGGTGGGCTAGTGCGACAGCGCGTACTATATCCTGGTATGATGTACCCAGTCTGGCACCGCCTTCGGTCAGGTATCGGGGCCATGTCAGCTGCCTCCATAGACGGGGGGATCCAGGGGGTCGGACACATGCCGGGATGAAGAAAATGTTTACAACATGGAGAATCAAAACGAACCTGAAAGAAGGATACAAGAGGATTCGGAAAGGTACGCACTAGGATGGCAAAGTAGTGTATACACAATCCAAACTCACTCAGAGGCCGCTGGCCCCATGGCTAATGGGGCGAGCCAAATTCACAAGGGGTTAACTGGGTCACTCACTCAGAAACCAGACAATAACAACAGTCTGGAAAAACTTGGCGACGAAGACAGGAGAATGCTCGATACCTGGGATAGAATCCAGGCAGCAGCAAGTACCGAGCAAAAGCTGCTGGATGCCATCGAGGAACGCCTAGAAAGCGCCTACGGAGTTGCGTTCACTGCACACAATTCCCACAAGTGCGTGAAAAGGGACCTGAAGCAGGTGCAGTCGACCATGAAACGCTTTACCAGCGCAAGGGAAGGAACGAGAAAAATAATGGAGAGTTTTAGACTGATGCTACAGAGCAAGACGAGCGCCAGGCCGACGCTAACGCTTGCCCAGCCACAGAGCCCGCTCACACCCAGCAGTATGAAGAAGAGAAAGGAGCGGTCACCTGAACAAGAGATTTCCTCTAAAAAGAAGAAAGATGAGGAAAAGAGGTTGCAGTACCGACAGGAGACGACAACTGCCGACACGCCACAGCTGCCAGAAACCCCTTCAGGGATAACGACGGCATGGCAAAAGGTGGAAACGAAGAAGACCAGGAAGAAAATAGAAAAAGAAGCCGGAAAGGGAGGCAGCGCAAATGGAGATCCAAAAGGCGGCAAGAAACGCAAGCCACCACGGGCAAGACCAACCCGGCCGGAGGCCCTCGTCATAAAGGCTGAGGACGGAACGTCGTATGCCGACATCTTAAGGAAGATGAAAGCGGAGCCCAAACTGACGATGCTTGGTGATAGTATCAATAGGATATGCAGGACAGCAACCAGAGACTTGCTGCTGGAAATCCAACGCACAGCGGAAGGAAAGACGTTGCAATTTCGACAAGCTGTGAAAGAAGTGCTTGGAGAGGATACTAAAATAAAGACCCTGGAAGACTTAGTGGCCTTCGAGATAAAAGACCTGGATGTACTAACCTGCAAGGAGGACGTAGTGGAAGCACTACGCAGAGAGTCACCAGGTGATGATCTATCAATGGTAAATGAGACGGTGGTAAAGTCACTGCGGAAAGCATATGGCGACACGCAGACTGCCGTCATTCAAATGCCAGTAAAGATGGCACGAAAGATGATAGCCAAGCAGAAAATTAAAATCGGCTGTGTTGTCTGCAGAATAAGGGAAATGGTAAAAAACGCAAGTCCACTTAGATGCTACAAGTGCATCGGTTTTGGCCATATCGGCAGAAACTGCACAGTAACTGTAGATAGGAGTGGGCTCTGCTATAAGTGTGGAATAGACGGGCACAAAGCGAAGGAGTGTAAGAATAAACCCAACTGTGTACTCTGCAAAGAAGGAGACACAGGGGGAAATAAAGACCATGCAGCTGGTAGCTACGCATGCCCAGCTTACCGTGCTGCAGTAGAAGCCATTGAAAAACGAAGAAAATGAAACTAGTGCAGTTAAACTTAAATCACTGTGAGACAGCGCAAGACCTACTAAATCAGTATGTCCGCGAGACAGAAGTTGACGTAGCAATTGTATGCGAACAATACAGGGACCTAGACGAACCAACGTGGGATATGGACGCTACTGGCAAGGCAGCGATCTGGGCATGCGGTAACGCTGCTTTCCAGAGCAGAATGATGGCCCGCGAAGAAGGATTTGTGCGCGTGAAGGTAGCAGGCGTACATATTTACAGCTGCTACGCTCCTCCCAACGCACCAATCGAGCAGTTTCAACAACTGCTAGACTGGCTTGTACAAGATGCGATAGGAAGAAAACCGGTACTGATCGCAGGCGACTTCAATGCCTGGGCTGTAGAGTGGGGCAGCCTAAGGACAAACCAAAGAGGACGGGTGCTCCTTGAAGCATTCGCTCTCCTGGACTTGGTCCTCGTCAACCAAGGATGCACTCACACCTATAGAAGAGGAGAAACAGGGTCTATTGTAGATCTAACGTTTGTTAGCAGCGGCCTTGCCGGTTCAGTTAGCTCGTGGAGGGTGAGTGAACACTACACACATAGTGACCACCAGGCCATAATAATGGAGGTAGGTAAACCAAAGCAGGGATCCAGTGCGAGTACAACGACCAATAGAGTCGGCTGGAAAACAAAGAATTATGATAAGGAAATGTTCCTGTTATCACTAGAGGAACTGCAACTGTCTGGAACGGCGAACAACAAGGCAGAACAGATGATGGAAAACATTGCCCGAGCCTGCGACGCCGCTATGCCTCGAAGAGTGGCAAATAATAGACGGCCGCCAGTATACTGGTGGAACGATGATATTGCTACGGCCCGTAGTGAATGCCATCAGACTAGGAGACAGGAACAGCGAGCTAGGAAAAAACTCTACAGAACTGGAAGAGGCCAGGAAGTAGTGGACGCTTGCGACCAGGAAGTGAAGGAGGCTAAACGTAAGCTGAAAAAGGCAATACGCGACAGTAAGCTGCATTGCTTAAAGGAGCTACAGGACGAGGTAGACCAAGATCCCTGGGGTCGACCATATCAAATTGTTATGACGAAAATTAAGGGAGGTCGTGTACCCCCTCCCAAGTGCCCGGAATTCTTAAACCGGGTCGTGACTACACTGTTCCCCGGACAATGGGATGAGACAGGTGTTACTGAAGCATGGACAAACCAAGAAGATATCCCCAAGATAACGCCGGAGGAGCTGCAAATGGCCTGCAAAAGAGTAGGAAACAACGAGGCTCCGGGGCTGGATGGCATGCCCAATATTGCACTGAAGCATGCTATACACGCACACCTGGAGACCTTCGTAGACTTGTATAACACATGTATCGAGGAAGGGATATTTCCCACTAACTGGAAGAAACAGCGCCTAGTGCTATTGCCAAAGGGAAAGAAGGCACCTGACGACGCTACGTCATACAGACCACTCTGCATGCTGGACACCCCGGGCAAGATCCTGGAACGTATAATCTGCGTCAGAATGGATCAAGCTATAGAAATATCAGAAGGACTTTCAGAACACCAGTACGGATTCCGGAGGCAACGCTCTACACTGGACGCAGTTAGCCTAGCGATTCACACTGCCCGAAAAGCGGTGGAGGGAACAAGATGGAAAGGAGGCAAAAAGGAGTACTGCGCTATTGCTACACTGGACGTAAAAAATGCGTTCAACTCGGCTAAATGGAGCAAAATACATGAGGCACTCCGAAAGAAAGATGTACCTTTGTACATAAGGAGGATGATGTCCGACTACCTAAAGGACAGAATCTTGCTGTATGATACTCAGAACGGCACTAAGTCCTACAAAGTCACAGGAGGCGTCACCCAGGTTCGGTACTTGGTCCACCGCTTTGGAACATCATGTACGATGGAGTACTACGCCTACCACTACCCCAAGGGGCAATGGTCATAGGATTCGCGGACGACATAGCAGTAGTAGTTGTAGCGAAACACATCGAAGATGTGAAAGAAATAGCGGACGAGGCAATTCGTATAATACACGAATGGCTAATAGAAACAGGCCTAGAGCTAGCCAGCCACAAGACCGAAGCTATCCTTATCACCTCTAGGAAAAACCGCTGCCAATTATTTGGCACGTAGCTTCCTTCAACCTTATGTATCGCTTTAACATCTAAATTGTTTTTACTTCATATATAATTCTATAAAGTTTTTATGCTTTTTCATTTGATGGATAAAATTATTTCGAAATAATTATATTACATAATCAATGCGTAACTGAAAATATTGTTTTTAACGATTTAATAAAACAAAAAACAGAAAACAACTAGCCAAGGTATAGATTAAAATCCATCAAATAGAAGCTAAGATCTAAGCGATGCAGTTTTCAGTTATATAGAGTATACAATATACAGGGTGAGAAAACGAAATTTTGAAGCTTAATATCTTTGAAACCATTTGGTTTCATAAACAGCCCAAAGAAAGGGATTAAGGTGCTATACGCTAGGTAAGGACCGCCGACAGCGCCGCCTTCTTGGCATAATCGGGGTGTTGCAGGCAGCACACTGTATATCTATATACATCATCGATATAGATATACATAACTTTTGAAAGAGAAAAACAGTTGACGAAGGTTAAAAAGTACATAGAACGTTTCTTGATCTCCAACTTTTATTATTAGAACCACCAAATTGTCTAAACTATCGCCAAAAGCTTTAAAAAAACGAGTTGAATCTCCATCTGATTGCATGCAACTAACTGTATGCAACATATTTGCTGTATGCATATTTTTGAAAAATTTCAAAATTTTTAATTGCCGTAGACTACTTAAAATTAAAGTAGTCTATAGAATAACATTCGATAATCATGATGTTTTAACGAAAAGTTCAAAATTTAGTTTCCGAGATATAATGATAAGGATATAGTTCGCGGAACGTATCTAAAATCACCAGTGATCGAAAAATCGCCATGAATATACGCACATGCGTAACTGAAAATCTTATTTTTAACGAATTAATAAAACAAAAACAGCAAAAAACGAGTCTAAGTATAGATTAAAATCCATTAATGGAAACTGAGATCGAAGCGATACAGTTTTCAGTTATATAGAGTATACAGGGTAAGAAAACAAAATTTTGAAGCTTAATATCTTTAAAACTAACTGGTATCATAAACAACCCAAAGAAAGAGATAAAGGTGCTATATAATGCTAACTAAATCCAAAATTTTAAATTGATTATTGCCTTTTTACTCCAGTTATCGCATCACGTAGAAAAAACGACTCATAGTATACAGGGTGAAAAAACAAAAGTTTGAAGCTCAATATCTTTGAAACTAACTGGTTTTATAAAAATCCCAAAGAAAGGGATCATTGTGCTATATAATGCTAACTAAATCCAAAATTTGAACTTGATTATTGCCTTTTTACTCCAGTTATCGCGTCACGTAGAAAAACGATTTTTTTCAGTTTTTGATGTTTTTCTCAGGATCTGCCCCATGAAATGACTTAAAATTTAAGTGGTATATAGTTCTAATTACCTTCAATAATCATATATTTTTTTAGAATGATTCGCTATTTAGTTTTTGAGTTATAACGATTTAAAAAAATTGCACTGTATGGTGTATAATAAAAGAACGACGAACGATAATATAAATTTTTCACGGTAAAAACATAGGCAATTTTATTCTCTTTCAGGTACATATTAAGCAATTTACTTTTATTAACTTTTCCGATAACTTTGTTGGCAAAAACTGAAATCTCAAAACTAAAAAATCACTATAAAAAAAAACGCGTATATAAATTGTAAAAACGGACTTTCGTCCCACTATCTTCTAGCAAAAACAAAGAAAATGAGACTTGGTGGGTTAAAATCCACCAAGTAGAAGCTGAGAAACAGGCGTATACATACGCACACACACACACACACACACACACATACATCCGTACGGACATTTTCTAGAAACACCATTTTTCGACTAAAAATTCATCAAAACACACTTCCCACATGTTTTTACACAAACTCCCAAAATTACTATTACAAGGCTTCCTTAGGAAGGAAGCAAAACTAGTGTCAATAACATTGACAGTAGATGGGCATGAGATTGTCTCCCAACCAACGATCAAATATCTAGGCATAACCATCGATGCGAGACTTACCTTCAAGCAGCATTTGGAAGCAGTGAGCGATAAGGCAGCAAATGTTGGCGCTGCTTTATTGCGATTGATGCCAAACGTAGGAGGGCCAACTCAAATACGAAGGTTGCTTCTAGCCAGTGTGCCAATTATGCTGTACGGAGCCCCAATATGGGCAGACGCCATGAAGGTGAAAAGCTACGCGCGGAGCATATCGGCAGTGTACCGGAGTAGTGCACTAAGGGTTGCGTCTGCTTACCGTGCGGTATCGGATGAGGCGGTGTGCATTATAGCAGGCATGCATCCCATTGACCTCTTAGTGGTGGAAAGGAAGGAGACCTATGAGGTAAAGCAAAGAAGAAATGACGCCACACGGCCAGAAAACTGAAACAACGCGCGGAAACGGACGTGGATGAGTGGCAACAAAGATGGGATGCTAGCAGGAAAGGGCGATGGACACATCGCCTTATACCAAAAATAGGGGATTGGATTGAAAGGAGACACGGGGAAGTAGACTTTTACCTCACACAGTTTCTTAGCGGGCATGGATGCTTCTGAGCGTACCTGCACCGATTTAAAATAGACGACCGTCAAAACTGCCCAGTATGTTTGGATGCGAACGAAGACGCGGAGCATGTCTTCTGCGACTGCTCGCGCTATCAACAAGAGCGAAAAGAACTCGAGTGCTACCTCCAGACAAGAGTGACGCCGGAGTCAATGATGGCAGCTATGCTGACGTCGGAGGCCGGATGGTACGCAATAAAGACATACGTGAAGACCATCCTCAAAAAAGTCAGAAAGGATGAAGAGAAAAGAAGGGAAAGACAAGGCGAGACAATCGAGTAAAAAGTTGCCAGTCGAAGGCCACTAAGTCGTAAATACGAAACGCTCCTCGGACTGATGCAGAGGAACGTAGGTGTCGGGGTTGAGTCTGTCCAGAGGATGACCGGACGATGCTGCACGAAGTAGACGACCGGACGATGCTGCTGGAAGAAGACGGTTGGATGAGGCAGAATGAAAAAGACGAGATAAAAGACTACATCAACAGAAGTGGGCAGTAGCCACGCGCCCCCCGCGAAGCAATACTCAACGGTGTTTCAGCGGGGAGGCCATATCGGAGAAAGAGCCAGGTCTAACTTACCTAGGGTCGGTAAGGAGGACGGAGAGGATTCGTTGCTGTTAGAAGTTAAAAACTAACAGTGGCGAAGGGTTTAGTGGGTGAGACTCCCACACAGGTGGTACCAGTCGGTGCCATATCGTCCATAATGGATTTGCCTTTAACCTCTCTCTCTATAAAGGAAAAAAAAACACACACACACACACATCCGACGGACATTTTCTAAAAATATGTGATTCGAACTCCAAACACTTCCAAATGCGTTTCTACAAAGTTTTAGCAAAAGTGAAAATTTTACTATTACAAAGCTTCCTCTGGGAGAAAGCAAAAATTATCAAGCTCTTCGAATTTCCCGAGCTGCTCAAGTTTTTCGAGCTACTCGAGTTTTTCGAGCTGCTCGAGTTTTTCGAGCTTCCTGTGTTTTTCGAGCTTCCTGTGTTTTTCGAGCTACCCGAATTTTTCGAGCTGCTCTAGTTTTTCGAGCTTCCTGTGTTTTTCGAGCTACCCGAGTTTTTCGAACTGCTCAAGTTTTTCGAGCAGCTCAACAATTTCCCGTAGCTCAAAAAATTCGGGAACTCGACTTGAACTCGGCTAAAAAACTCGACTCGACTCAACCACAAAAAATAATGGATATACCTCACATAATCATTGACCAAAAATCGTGACTTTACACATAATAAATCAGTGTTTTTAATCACTTGCTACAGCTTTCTAAAAAATCCGGACCATCTTCTTTACTCTATCCGAGCTTAAGTTGACGGATACACCTTAAAATGTCAAAAAATAAAAAAATTGAAATTTTTATTTATAATTATGATAACTTGTTTAAAAAATTATTTAAACAATGCTATCAACACAAAAACATTGTAAAAAACAAAAATCAATGTCTGTATATGTCATACACAAGGTACAACAAGTCTTCGAAGCCCAGAAATCATGATTCTTTTTTACAACTACCGCAGACTTAGAATTATGGCTTCGAATCGAACTTTTACTTTAACAAGTATGCTTGAAATACATATATTTACGTTATGAATGTGGGAATTTGAAAAAGAATTTGATTTAAAAAAGTTGTCTATAATGAATGCACAATATTTGTCATTTTTTGAAATTTTAGACAAAATTTTTTATTACCTTATGGACAACATTTTTAAATCAAATTATTTTTCAAATTTCCACATTCATAACCTAAATATATGTATTGTATTTCAGGCATATTTGTCAAAGTAAAAGTGTCCTTTGAAGCCATAATTCTAAGTAAGTCTGCGGTAGCTGTAAAAATGAAAATCATGATTTCTGTACTTTGAAGACTTGTTGTACCTGGTATATGACATATACAGACATTGTTTTTGGTTTTTACAATGTTTCTGTACGTATAGCATTGTTTAAATAATTTTTTAAACAATTTTACATAATTATCTTATTTTTTGACATTTTAAAGTGTACTCGTCCCCTCGAGATGTTCCTCGTACATCATCGATTAGATGTTTTTCTAATAATTTTAATTGATATTTTTTTACATTGTATTTGTGGCGAACAATGTTTAATTGATATTTTATAAGAATGCCTCTCGCTTAGTCTGAGGGAATATGTTTCAGGAACATCTTAAGCCGAGATAGAGTAAAGAAGATGTCCCGGATCTTTCAGAAAGCTTTCGCAAGTACCTGAAAACACTGATTTATGTAGTGGAATGTGATCCACTATTGGGCCTGATGAGAGAGTGGGATGGTTTCCCCACGTTTTTCCAAAAGAGGGATTAGGGTTCTCCCTCTTTGCTGCCACCCCCTCTTGTCGTGTTTTAGTACCCGATGAAAGAGTGGGATGGTTTTCCCAACTCTCTCTATTATGTTTTGGAATGCATATAGCGTTCTCTACTATTGGGCCCGATGAGAGAGTGGGATAGTTTCCCCACTCTCACCTACGTTTTTCCAAACTGGACTTTCGGTCTCATTCTAATATATTGCATTCTATCTCTAGAGCGAGCATCACCACCGCTTACAGGCCAGCATACGGCTCCTTCCCTCTATAGTAGTATTACCGCTATGCTCTCCCCGCAAGTCCGGTAGCTCTCGCTCTCTTTCTAATATGCTGCGCGCTCTCTCTAAGAAGGCAAGAGTGGGGGAAAGGATCTCTCGGTCCTCTGGACTCTCTGTTTCATTCTAATATATAGCGCTCTCTCTCTGTCTCTCTCTCTCTCTCTCTCTCTCTCTCCTCTCTCGATAGGATATTTGAGGAGGTACTTCGCGGCCTGCTTTTTACGAAAATTATTTAACACAGCTGTGCCCTCTTATATCATGGCCTTCTTTGACTTCCACGTCGCACTCAGGCCTGTCAGGGGGGAGGTGACACCCTTGGATATTCCGGCCTTCACGACGGAGTCGCTGAGGAATTCATTCCATGTAAGCGCCTCATACCTCTGGAATTCTCTACCATCACATATACGCAATATACGATCCATCTCACACTTTAAACAGTTAGCAAAACAACATTTTTTCAACCTCGAAAACACACCGCAGTAATCATCACCTCTGACTCAGTCTTCATCCCTCATCTCACCAAATCACATCAAGCACATACTAAACATCAACATAACCTCTCACACACTCAAAAACAAAATAAAATAGCTACACATACATACGTATTTATTATCATTTTGATATATTTAATTTGTACAACATAATGTACAGTAATAAAGACAATTTAATCTAATCTAATCTAATCTCTCTCAAGCGAGCATCACGGCTACTTATGCCCTTTCTACACTACGGCGTTAAAGCGAACTTTAAGCGAGCGACCTCGGTCCTCTGGACTCTCTGTCTCATTCTAATATAGAACGTTCTCTCTCTAAAGCGAGCATCACAGCTGCTTATGCCCTTTCTACACTACGGCGTTAAAGTGAACTTTAAGCGAGCGACATTTAAGCGTGCCTCAGTGACAAAAATCGAGAATCCAAAATGTGCTGTTTTGTTAAGAATTCAGATTATTTAACGTAGTAAACACTATGTACGAAAATTAAGTCGAGTATATACACATATAACTCTTATGAGCACACTAATTTTAAAGATTGCCACTACTTCTCATATAACATTATATAATATAATATTCATAAACATATAGTCCTATGTTTCAAATCTGCTAGACGTCCTGTGATATCTAACCTATTTTTTGAATGCCTATAGCGTTTTCTCATTCCCTTCTCTTGCATGAACACTTCAAAGATGTATCAACGCCTACAAAAAAGCTATTGGCTACTTGTGTATGTGGATCCATTCAGTTAATAAAAAAATTTTTTTTAAACAAAAAATAATTAATATACTCTTCTATCAGTGTGATAGTGACAAAATTTGGAAAAGCAAAGTGTGATTTTTTAAGAATCATCAGTTCTAATCGCATACTAAATTTCAGTTCATATATATAGATATGTTCCAAAGTTTTAGTGAGCAATAAAATTGAAAGAAAAGGTATTTCAAAAATCAGATATATAAAAAAAAATTAAAACTAGTCAGTCCTCTGGCTTCAAAAATTTAACGAGTTCTAAGTTAGGATATAGATGAATTGCATGCAGAATTTTAGTTGCTCATGTAGATCCGTTCCTGAGTTATCATTGGAATAGGAGTTGGTTCACTGATATGTAAATCCATACATTTTTTGTAAAAACGTATTTTTCGAACTTTATAACATCAAAAACATCTTTAATTTGCATCGTTACAAAACTTTTTCCTTCAGAAAGCAAAAAAGTATTAAAAAAGTATTAAAAAACGTATGAAAAAAAGTAACAAAAAGCATTAAATAGTATCGAATAAGTATCAAAAAGTATTAAAAAAAGTATCAAAAAAGTATCGAAAATATGAAAAAAGTATGAAAAAGTATCAAAAAAGTATCGAAAATATGAAAAAAGTATGAAAAAGTATCAAATATATATAAAAAAAAATATGTATCAAAAAGTATAAAAAGTATCAAAGAAAGTATCAAAAGTATTAAAGAAAGTATCAAAAAGTATCAACAAGTCTAAACAAAGTATAAAAAAAGTATTAAAAGTATTAAAAGTATCAAAGAAAGTATCAAAAATATCAAAAGTATCAAAGAAAGTATCAAAAAGTATCAAAAAAGTATGAAAAAGAATGATAGGGGACTGGGATCCATCATTGGACATGATAGGATCGGAACAAAGAAAAAAAATGGATATCTAATAAGAGGCAATTGAAGGGGACAGAAATTGTGGTGGGGAATGGGCTATATGAACGGACGGACGTCAACGAGGAACACATTCGAAAAATCGAAGCGAACAACCAACCTTCAAGACCAAGACTCACCTAACTCTATGTAAGTTTTATCTATTCGTAGTTCTCCCTCAATACTTACCATTGAGTCGTTTTTTCACTAACATAAATTTTTATTTTCAATTTTTCAGAATGGATCTATCTGCACTCAACAAGGTTGCCGAGTGCGAGTTCTTGCCTAAGAAGAAAGCCACAGACTTGGAAAAAGATCATCCGTACGTGGTGACTGCACTCAAGGAGGTGAAGACGAGATTCGGCACGAAGGTCCTGGCCAAAATCGATGATAGCTTTCAAATATTTCTGCCGGAGAAGATCTCATCAGCAGTCCTGAAAGATCAAGAACTATTCAATAATCTTTCTAACACAGCAAATAAATTCAGTTTATGTATAACATATCAGGGTGGAACTTCATTTAAGTTCAGTACTTGCTAAAATGATGAAATACAAAGATTGATTAGTTTCAAAAAAACTATTTATTTGTCCAAACTTGTACATAATATACATGAATAAATGCAGTATTAAACTTAATTTACAATTGTTTTCTTATTTATTTATATCCTAGATAATAAATCATACAATCTCATTTTTATCTATCTAACTATTGTGCTCATCACTAAATCCTAACCTTTTATGCGTTTTTATTCCATATATGCGTTTACCACTTTTCTTTAAAACTTTTTCCACTAAATAAATTTCAGGATACATAGTTTTATGAATTTCCGTTTCATAAAAGCCGCCAGAGACGGGTTTATTATAATAATCTTTGACCCGGTAAGTTAACGGATTTATTTTTACAACTCGCGTTATCGTGAAAATTTCAGTAGACCAGTTCAGTGCGTAACCCTTTTCAAAAATATTTTTTATTTTACTTATTCGTACTTTATCTCCTACTTTAAATTTCGGTTTTTTCGCTGGTGGCATTTCAATTGTAAATCGTCTTTCGATCTCTTTCTCATTTGCTTGCGTAACTTTTATAGGCTCAATCCCTATTGTACGATGTTTTCTCGAATTGTAAGCTTCGACCAAGTCAGGTAGAATATCCAATCATTTATAGCTCCTTTGTTTGCTAAACTCTAACCACATTGCATTTTTTAATGTTCTATTAAAACGCTCGCATATACTAGCATGAAGATTACTATGTGAAGAGTATAAGTTTATCTTATGCTTCTTCATGAGTTTCTGAAAACTTGAATTGTAAAATTCTTTTCCTTGGTCAGTTTGTAGATTTTTCGGTACTCGTCCTTGTTTCAATATCGTCTTCATAGCTGCAGTAACATAATTACCACTCTTTGACTTGACAGGGACGGCCCATGCATATTCTGAAAATATATCTATGAAGTGAGTAAGTAATGAAAACCTTTGTTCTCATCAGAGTAAGGTATTATTTCAACAAGATCAGTTTGCCAAGTCTCATCTATAACATGTATGCCATAATTTCTTCTCTTGTACCGACGACGTGCTGGTTTGTGCATAACTTCGCTACTCTTTGACGTTCCATCTTTATCGTCTATAGCGGATGATAATTCTCTGGAAATTCATCTATACGATCTTTTAATTGTATGCACTTCTTCAATGATATAATCAACACCAGCGTAATTACGTTGAGTTGTTCTATAGAGATATTTCAGTTTTGCAGCCACTTCCACTTGATGTTTTTTTAACTTCCTGCTTATATTCTTCTATAACTTTACTTATTCCAGCAAGTTTAGAAGCTATATAATTTATTTCAGTTTGTAGGATAACTTTCAGTGAATGCACGGTGATTGCATCGTTTGAATCACGCGGGGCTCATAGATTGCAAAGCCGCTTATTTTCTAAATCGAAATCACCGTCTGATGTAAAATTGAAACCAATGCCTGGAGGACCGCGACTCACTTGCGAGCCCTCAAGTTTTCTTCCAACCACATCGAAACTCGTGGTGATACTGATCAAAATGAGAAGGTTGTGTGTCAATATATATATATATATATATATATATATATATGTCCAGCTTTACGCAATTCTTCAATAATGGATTGAATTTCATTGATGTGATTGTTATTTTCAGCAGATCGTTCGGCAACCAATAATCAGAGTCGCACGATAAGCCCGTTCAGATCATATCAGTAGACGAGATCAATGGAAGAATTTTTCTTAGCTATTTTATATTTAGGTATGAGTCCTTCTCCGATGCTGCCGTTTTTCTTTTTACGTGGAGTGCTACGGGACATCGGTGCCAAGACATTCTTATATTTATTACTTTTAAAACTTCACATAGATTCATTTTTGCTATGTTTTTTCCGATGAGCATTTGTAGCTTCCAGAATCATGCAATAATTTTCACGATCTGCTGAACTTTAAAGAAGATCATCCGGATATCGCTCTTCTATCGTGTGTATCTCCTTTGGGAACTCTGTTTTGAGTTTCTCCTCAGGACCTAGCCTTCCTGTATTCCACCCAGTTCGTTCGCCTGGGGTTTCTGATCCATGTTTCCTGTTGTCGCGACTCCCCTGTAATCATAAGAAAAATTTGTGCGTGGTCGGAGAGTGAGGATTCGTCCGACACTCTCCAGTCCCTAATAAGTCTTACTAGCTGCCTCGAGCAGAGTGTAATGTCAATTACCTCTTTCCTCCTTACATTCATGAAGGTTGGTTCGTTACCTCTATTGATGATCTCCAGGTTTGTGGTAGTCAGGTACTCGAGTAGGGTCGTCCCCCGGTCGTTAGCGTTCGTGCTTCCCCGCACCAGATGGTGTGCGTTGGCGTCACACCCGACAACCAGGGGGAGTCCCCTTTCCTCGCAGTATTCTACCAACCTGGATACTTCCTTGTTGGTGACTCCTTTTCGAATACGAGATAGGCCGAGGCGATGATCACCCGCTGTCTGCCCTCCTCTCTTGTTACCTCCAAGGCTAGAACAGCAAGGTCAGCTGTGCATAGGTCCGGTAGTGGTGTTGTCTCCAGGCCCTTGGTCACGATGCACGCCCTTGCTCTCTCGTTGCTTGGGCCCTTAATGACCTTGCCTGCCAGTCTAAGCCCTCTGATCGGACACCAAGGCTCTTGTATTAGTGCTATGGCTGTGTGCACCGCTGCCAAACGCCTGGTTAATACCGCCGAGATGTCCTTGCTGCGGTGCAAATTAATCTGCGTTACTGGAATATATGTTGAAGCCATGATTGGCAGCAACAGCTCCCCTAGCGCCTGGAACTCACTACTACGACTCAGTCAGGGAATATTTGAAGCTCACCTTCCCAATATCGTAGTAGGCCTTATTGTCCATCGCCGAAAGCGTTCTTATTCCGCTTTCAGGGATGCCCAATACCAGTATGGTGCCTTCGGTCTCCTCACCAGATTTCTTCTCAGCGTTGAGAATCCTCCACGCCCCTGTTTTTAGGGTGGGGTTGTACCTCTGCATTCTCGCCAGTATCGCTACCGCCTCCTCTGGTTTCCCAGGGACCCATTCCACGGTCCTGACTACTTTCTGCAGAAGTTCAACCCCTCCCACCTTGATATTAGCTCCCTCCCAGATGTCCAGCTGTGGGATGCAGGATGCTGCCCAGGTTCTGGCGTACTGGTCGGTCGCCACCATCGCAATGCCCCCCCCCCCTTGCAGAAGGACTCCTCGAAGTGGGGTAGCGGCAGTTCAGAGGGGATTTTGTCCACCTCTTCCCTCATCGCGTTCCTAAGGCGCTTAAACCTTTCGAAGGTTATTAGCGCCTCAGGGTATCCCGCTTTCACGATGACCATCGTCAAGAGGTTGGTCCTCTGCGCCAGTGAGAGCGTATGTACCACAGCTTCCCTCTCCCTTGGTTTCTTGGCAGGCGTCTGCCCTTTCGGGGGGGGGGGGGGTGTCTGCTGCAGTCTTTGGTCTCTTCTTGTTTTCGACTGAGGTGTTCATGCTCGTCCCTTCTTTCGCCTTTTGGGCGTTCCAGGCTTTGCGTTCACGTGCTCCCGGTCACCGTTTCCGCTGCCGGGCGGCAATTATGGGGGGCCCTTGGAGTCCCCTGCCGCTGGTTCCTCTGTTGCCGGGTTCACCATTGCGGTTGCCTCCACCTCCATCCGGTCCAGTGGGTCAGTCTCCCTGGGGTTCACCTGTTCCTGCGAAACGGTTCTGCCCAGTTCATCGTCCCCAGTCTGTGCCGGTTGGGTGTTGGCGGTCTTCTTTTCTACCTCTTTTCCTTCTTTTTCTTTTTGCAAATCCATTTTGTTCCCACGAGTAGCTAGGGATATAAAGGTCACCCACTGCAGAGCCCCGCTTGCAGTGGGGAGGCTTTCGCACCTCGGGAGGGCGCCTGGTATCCCGAGGGCACCGTTTGCGACCACTGGACCCTGTGGCCAAACAGTCCCCTATGCACGGCTTCTCACACAATGGGATTAGGGGTTGGATGGAGTACCCCTTGCGCCTCCTTCCGAACGTAATGGAGAGCTGTCCTTAGCGTCCGGGAGGTCCGCCCGACCGTTATCGAGAACCCCGAGGTCCGGACCCGACCCGGGAAGAGCCCGACGGGAAGAGCCCATTTTACCGAGATTCCACGCCTCGGGCACGTTCTACTAATAGCACGAAGAGGCGGCGAGCCGACATCGCCGACACTGGCTCCTTACGGAGCACACGACAAGGTGACAACTCCTAGTGGGGATCGATTGAACTACCACAGCATAAGAATTTTGTCTTGCGATTAGTTGAACTTTTAACATTCAACTCTATTCCGAATGTTGAGCAATCGAATAATAAACTTCACTTGAGCAAAAATAATATTATTACAATCCCTACTGGCAGTTATGAGATTAATGCTATCAATCAATTTCTGCATTCTCAAAGAGAACATACAACACAGCTCTGATTTACCTGTAAAAATATTGAGAATCAATGCACTCAGAGTTGAGTGCAATATTACTGCAGGTGCTTATATCAATAATAAAAAAGTTCATACAATCCATGAGTTCTTTCCGAGAGTGCCTCCAGGATATAAAATCTTAGACGTTCCGTCTCATGTGATATATCTACCACTCAGGGTCAAGTGCATATATCATCTACAAATTTGAATTGTAGATCAGGATGGAAATTTGGTGAATTTTCGAGGGGAGGAAATTACTATAAGACTTCACATCAAATCAGTATAATGGGCATCGTTTACAATTCTGGAACATATATAAGTCAGCCACCATGTCAACGAGTCATCAGTCGACCGAAGAAACTCAAACTGTTAACACGGAAGAGCATTCAGTTTCTGAAAAGCCTATGACTAAAAATTCGTGGGAAAAATTCACGTGTATAATTCTTTGCTTCTTTGAAAAATGGACGAAATTCTAAGCACTCAATCAGGTGTCGTATTCGATGAGTCTATTGCTCATTACGAGGTACACGCCCATCAACTATACTCATCATTAAGCTTTGATAATAGTGATGAGATTCGTATTTCTATCCAACATTTTTGTAATATGTAAATTTATACAGTCGTAATACACAGAATGGTACACGTCGCGACATCTCTGGGTTCGCGGCGACTTCGTGCAGTCAGACGAGCTCATGCAAGAGCAAGTGAACTGCGCATGCTTCGCGTATGCAATCTAAGCACCGACTACACTGTATACTCTGTACTCGCGTCTCTCCCCCTTTTGCCTGTAAGACTCCGTGCTGAGCGAAGGCACTGCCGACTAGGCTCTCAAGCCTTTTAATATACAATATTATTTAAACCTCACAAGTTGTTGTTTATTCCACGCATCCCTTCCAACATGGTAGCAGTCCGTGGTTGGAAAATCTATATTAACTAAAAATCTACATTAACTTTCGAGTTGTGAGATACCAAAAAGTGATGTTAAAAGAAAAGCCACGTGGAAAAGGAGTCAACGATTATTATTAACAAAGTGAATCGCATAGTGACAAATTGAACAGTAAAATTAAAGGACAACATTTCTTGGAAAAATTTGCGACGGGGTTACCGTCTAAGGAGTAAATAGTCCTCTCTCTCCCTCTCTCTCTTTCTCCATGTGGCTCTGTCCGAACTGCATTACCAGTAGTAAGTACTTATATTAGATTGTATGCATTGTAGAACAGAGAGCCGAGAAACAGCCGAGTAGCCGTTAACTCACATGGAGAGAGAGAGAGAGAGAGAGACAGCAGTAGTAGCAGCCGGGAGATAAAGAGAGAGAGAAGTACATAGCAGCCCGCCGCACCACTAACAGCTCAAGCACACGCACGCACATCAAGCCAGAGCAGTGCAGGCATCACCGGAGCCGCGCGAGCCGAGAGAAGAGTAGGCAGCTGGGAGGGGGAAACTCCTCGCAGCGGCGAGCGTTGGTGTATGTCACGAGAATGTGTGTGAGGCAGAGTGGGCATGTTGTATGGATATCGGCGTAGTAAACGTGAACGCAAAAATTGTAAGAGTATGCTAACTATGCGATAAAGAAGTAAGGAAAATGTAATCGATATTTCTAAGAAGAATGTTCTGTCAGAAAGCGCGTAATCACGATGCAAAGTATGGATGTATGTAGTGCGCATGCGCGAGAAACTATGCGAGGCGACGCGACACGAGTCGAGGAGAAGACTTGTGCACTTTGTTCTGAGCAGCAGCCCAACCAACAGCCCTCCGGTCTTTCTTCTGTCTCTTGAGAAAAAGTATAGTTTTCTTTTGATAGTTTTTCGCGCGTTTCACAGGGAACGAGCCAGCATCCGTATGAGAGGAAGGTTGCTGTTTTTCGTAGAGTTAGAGAGAGAGGTAAAGTGTCGTGATTGTTAGCCGTGTGTGCGCGCAAATAACGCTGGAAAACTCGAAAACGGAGAGGTTGCCTCGTGGCATAATTAGACATATTGTAGTGCGCATTAAGAGAAAGAGTGTGTGCGGAGTGATAATTACAGCCGGGAATAATATGTATTGTTACGGGAACGAAGCGTGTTAACCTTTTCAGTCGGAATTACAGTCGGTACGTCACTATTAAACGATTCTTAAAGAGTGAATTAAGTGAGTTGTATGCAATTATTTTCCCTTTTTCCTCGGCCGATTCTCCTCAGAGAGTAAGAGTTCTCAATAGCCGGCAACGCGAAAAGCAGAGCAGTTTCGGTATAAGTGTATCGCCGACCTGGCGCCTTGAATAAATCTCGGTCGGTAGATAAAGAGACCGAACGGAGTGCATATTAGCGAGTGCGGTCGCGACGGTTTTACCCCAAAATCCACATCGTTACAAATTATATACTTGTGAAACATTGAAATTCGATGTTTTTGTGTCGAAACGTCTGTCGAAGAAAGAACATTTTTCAAGTGAACATTAACCGGACAAATAAGAGTTAAAGAAGAAAAATATACGCTCAGCAAAAAAGATAAAGTAGTCAAGTATTAAACAAAAGGAAGATTTTTGAAAAATAATCAAGATTTAAGAGCGATGCAAGCGGATTAAAGTCGGCAAGTGAAACACGTGGTGAAGTGCTATGTCAGAGCACGTGGCAATTTTGAGGTTAAGCACATGTTCTCGTGGCTTAAACAAGAAGAGAATTCAGAACAAGCTTAAGAAGAATATTTTTGAGAACACTCATGAAAATCATTACTTCAAAAAATCAAGTATACGATAATATTAAAGTTGAAGAAGAAGAAATTGAGGATATTTTGATACCAGTTTTTGATGGTGTAAATTATACAAGCTGGAAAATAAGATTAATTATCCTTCTAGAATATAAAGAGTGCAAGGATCCAGCAACTCGAGAAATGTCTGAAGATGAAAAAAAGGACGAAGCCAAATGGAACAAGATTGATCTAAAAGCAAGAACAATAATAATTAGCTCGATATCAGATAAACAAATAGAGTATGTTGGTGAATGCTCGACAGCTCTTGAAATAATACAAAAGTTTGATAAAATGTATTTAAGTCAATCCACAGCCTTGCAAATAATATGCAGAAGTAAGATTGAAGAAATCCAGTTGAATAATTACAAATCAGTTGAAGATTTCTTTGTGGAATTTGAAAAAGTTACAAATAAGTTCAAATCGGCTGGTGGAAGATTAGAAGAAACCGAAAAATTAAGATATTTGATGTACATCGGAGATTTTATAGATGTTATACCAGAGGATCAACGAACAGTCGTCTACGTCAAGTCGAAGATTGAAGAGAAAAATATGACTCAACCAGAGTCTAATAATAAAACCAACATCAGTACCTTTGTAGTACAAACTATAGGAAAATGCTATACCTGTGGGGAACCAGGTTATCACAGTAGACAATACACGAGACCACACCAGCAGAGCAACCGAGGACGAGGTGCTCATTCCTTCAACCGAGGCAACTATTGAGGTTGTCAACGAGGCAGAGGTCAAGGTCAACCCAGAGGCGAACCTTCAGGCGAACAACAGGGTGACTACACATCCGAAGCATGGCTGACACAGGTCTGCAACTCAGAGGTAAATCAGGTAACTGCGATAGAAAAAAGTAGCGAAAATTTAGGTCAGATAAATTGGATTCTTGACAGTGGTTGTACTGATCATATTGTAAATAACGATAAATTCTTTGATAAATTCATTTGTTTAAAAGAACCTGTTGAGGTAAAATTACTTGATGTTAAAAATTTGAAAGTTTATAAAATTGGAACTGTAAAATTATATTTTAAAAATTATTACAATGTAAAACAAGTCGAAGTAAAAAATGTTTATAATGTTCAAGGCATTAGACAAAATATATTGAGTTTATCTAAAGTAACTGAAAATTGCACAGTAGTAGCTAAAAATGACAATGCAAAAATATATAATAAATCTAGAGGATTAATAGCAGTTGCATATAAAAAAGATAATCTATATTTTATGAAAAGTTTGTAACACGAAAAGATAGTAAACCAATGTATGTAAATTCAATTAAATTAACTGATAAAGAGAAATGGCATAGGGCTCTTGGTCATGTAAATTTTCAATATTTATCAAAATCAGTAAAAAATAAATTAGTAGAAGGCCTGCCAGAAAAAATTGAAAATACAGAAATGAAATGTGCTAACTGTATTGAAAGTAAAATGTCTAATGTACCTTTCGAAAATAACAGAACGAAAACTACTGAAATTTTAGAATTAATTCACATAGATTTAAATGGTCCACATAATACAATAGGTTATGGTAAAGAGAAATATTTCGTAACTTTTGTTGATGATTATAGTAAATGTACTAGAATCTTTTGCATTAAAAACAAATCAGAAACTGCCAATTCTCTGAAAAAATATGTAAATTTAGTAGAGAATACATTTCATAAAAGAGTAAAAAAGCTGCAATATGATAATGGCAAAGAATATTTGAACCGCGAGATTTATGATTTTGTAAAGTCTAAGGGAACAGAACTAGTAACATGTCCAGCGTACGTCCATGAACTAAGTGGAGTAGCGGAACGATACAATAGATCAGCTATGGACATAGGTAGATGCTTAATGCGTGAAGCGAAAATTCACAGACGTTATTGGCCCGAAATAATAAAAACTGTTGCCTATTTAAAGAATCGTACCATTGCAAATACAGCGAAGAACAAAACTCCTTATGAAATATTTTTTGGAATAAAGCCTAATGTAGAAAACTTAAAAATTTATGGAAGTCGAGTCTTTGTAAGAGTTTCAGAAGCGTTGAGAAAAAGCAAATTTGATGATAAAGCCAAATTAGGTGTACTAGTAGGCTATGTAGAAAATGGAGAAAAACATTTTTTGAAAGTGTATAACTTTCTTACTACGATAATACGAGTGAAACCCAACAAATTATTCTCAAACAACAATTATTGTCTAACTCCTCTTAGCTCCTGGCATGCGAGATTCAAAGACGAGTTTTTTTTTGTAAATTCACGAGTGTTAGATTTATACTATGTAGAAAATGGTTATAAGGTTCTAGTCAACGGTAGAGTTATTCATGCTAAACATATACAGATAGTTGAAGAAAATACTCAAATTATATGCTTAAAAAAGAACGATGATCAATAAGATCAAAAGATTCGACAAGCGAACGCGAACTTGATCAAAATGATACTGATGTAGATCAGAACGAACTAAATCTTTCACCTTCTACTTCGACTTTCGAGTCAAGTAGGGGTAACGAACTAAATTTCGAAAATCGTATAAATAATTATGAAGCGACGATGATTCAAAAAATATAGAAAATCAAAATAGAGAAAATTTGATTGTAAAAAGAACGTCAACTAGAAAGAAAAGTCCTGTAAATAGATATGAAAATCCAGTAACTCATTATATATATATATATATATATATATATATAAATCATATTGATGCAAATGTACCGAAATATTTGAGGAGGCGTTAAACTACCTATGTATTATACCGAATACATTTGAGGAGGCGTTAAACTCAAATAAATATAAACAATGGAAAATTGCAATGGATTCCGAAATTAATAGTTTAAAGAAAAAGTAACACTTGGCAAATTGTTGAAAGACCGAAAAATAAAAAGGTCATTGATGTAAACTGGGTGTACAAAAAGAAAAGCAATAATGTTTATAAAGCTAGATTAGTTGCTAGAGGTTTTCAACAAAAGGAATACATTGATAATGTTTATTCACCAGTAGGAAAAATACAAACTTTAAAAATGTTATTGTCTTATTGTTGTAAGAATAATTTATTCATTGAACAAATGGATGTAGAGACGGAATTTTTAAATGGTTATGTAAAAACAGAAGTATACGTCAATGAACCGAAAGGCTATGAATCTGGAGACAATAAAGTTTGTAAATTGCAAAAGGCACTCTATGGACTCAGAGAAAGCCCAAGGGCTTGGTACAATTGTTAATAAAATGGAAAATTTAAACTTTGTTAGAATCTAGAAACTATGATAATTGTCTGTACATAAATAATACAAGCAAAAATACTATATATATATATATATATATATATATATATATATTAGTATTTGTGGATGATCTCCTAATTTGTTGTAATGATAAAATTAAAATAAATCAAGTCAAAGTTAGTTTAATGGAAAGATTTGCAATGAAGGATATGGGCAAAATTATCCAATATATAGGCACTAATATAGATTATAGCAATGATAGACACAAAATGACCTTAAGTCAAACAAAATATATTGAATCTTTGGCTGCTAAATATAATCTAGAAAATGCAAAATTATACGATACTCCAATGGAGAATAATCTAAAATTAGATCGAGCTATTCAAATAGACGAACGAATAAAGAACGAGTAAAGAAACTTGATAGGAGAACTGCTATATATAAGCTCAGGAACAAGGCCAGATATATCGTACAGCGTAAATTATTTAAGTCGATATCAAAGTTGTTACGATCAAACTCGATAAGAGCGATAAGAGTTTTGAAATATTTGTATAAAACTAAAGACTTGAAACTAACATATTGTGATAATGTAAATAGCGAAATACTAGATTGTATGGTAGATTCCGATTTCACAGGCCATAATGTTGATAGAAAATCCACAAGTGGATACGTAAGTAGATTATACGGAAATGTAATTTTTTGGTAAACCCACAAATAAGGTGCGGTACCAAAAGGTTCAACGTTAGTAGTATATAGACAGTTATGGCGAGACACAACAAATGTCGTCATCACTGACGCCTTCTTAACTTATCATGTAAACAAACCATTAAGATAAGATAAGGTATCATGTATACAAGTAATAAAGATAAGATAAGGTATCATGTAAACAAGTAATAAACAGATAATTAAGATAAGGGCATCATAATAAACAATATCATGTTTATATAAACCTCACTGACCCAACCTTATCATATAAACAAATAATTAACAGAGATAAGGTATCTATATAAGTTGTTGACAAGATAACGATGACATTTTTACTGACCCCCCTCTTCTGATTCATAATAATAATAGTAATGTTATGGATTTAGGATAAGGAATGTATATATTATTTTGCACTACGTTTTGAAAATATTGTGGTCCTTAAAAGGACGGTTTGATATGATAAAGTTTATTAATTTAAGATAAAGTCAAATTTCGACGTTTTATATTTTTCGATGAGCGGCTTTTTACCCCCCTCCTTCTTGCCTGACGAGAATGCGTTTTTTATTTTATCCATTGTGCTGAGATGTTGCTTCAAGGGTTAGATTACTCGTAATCACAAGGTATACGTAGTGACTTGATATTTATACCCACGGTCAAGGAGAATGGAGGGGATAAGCAGGGTTCGAATGACGTAACAAGATAAAATATATCTAAATTTTCTGGTTTATTACAAGTAAAAAATGCGTATGTACAAAGCGTAATCACGAAAAATAAAATCTTAATTTCTTATAGTATGATTATAGTAGTGTATATATCTTTATAGATATCAAAGAATTTAAAAACAGCGATTTCACAAACATAAAAACAGCGATTTCACACATCAACAACAAAAAAAAACAATATTCAACAATGACTCATCAAAGTCGTCCTTAAACTTATCGGCGACATTAATTTTAATATTATCGTTATACAGCGTGTAGTATTGTTGAAATGTTTCGAAGGTTCTCATCATAGTGGCTTTGACATTTTCATTCAAGTTTTCTGTATCATTTTTAATACAGCCAATTACAAATTCTTTGATACAAGCCACAATTTCATTTACCTTACCAACACAAGCTTCAAGTTTATCGAGACGTTCATCGACACATGGCGAGACAACCCTCAATCCATCGAAAGTAACTTTTTGCATGCAGATAGCAGGTTGAATATGCGATGTTTTTTGTTTCTTTGATACTCTTGGAGGTTGATGTCTTTCTACGATAGCACCACCAGAAGTACTAGCAGCAGCAACATCGCCAGAACCGCTGTCAACAGCAGTATACACTTCGTCCTCGTCTTCTTCGTCTATGAAAAGATTTGGAAAGATAGATGTACCAACGGGTCTTTCCTCAATCAATATAGACTTTGTGTTATACGAAGTTGTAAACATCAGATCATGGTTCTCCATGTACACTTTTGTTGGTCGACTGTATTCACTTTGAAATCTGCACGCATCTTGGAAATAGGTGTTTATAAGATCAAAGTAATTCTTGAAAACTTTCCAGCTGTTCATATTCAATTTTATAGATTTGAAACACCCTGTAGCCGTGGAAAGTTTCACTACTGGACGGAAGCTACCCTGGTGGCACTCCAATCCAAGAGAAATCCTTTTAGAATTTGACTTATTAACTGCGTAGGTCGTAGACAGCAGCATGTTGGGCAGGATATTTTGCAGACGAGCTTGGGCACTACTACTACTTGATTGAGCCATGGTCAATAAAACTTTCACACTTAGAACGGCACGAGAGAACTACACGTGAGAATCGTTTTGTGAGCTCCACAAGTCAGTACTGATCCGTCTCCTCTCTGTGCTCGCTCTTTTATCCTCTCGTCGAGTGAATCCCCCCACTAGCTCAATTCAGTAGTAGTGGGGATGCATTCCTACACGTGTATCCCCGAAACAACAGAAAGAAGCCTGACGCAACAGAAAAGGAAGTATCATATTCGTCAACACTTAACGGTCAACGGTCAAAAGCTAAGGTTACATCTCACTGACTTCTCAGAACAGTATTGTTTAGACCACGATCAGTTTTATCAAAGTAGCCTGACGCAACAGGCAAGTGTCATATTCATCAACGGTCAAAAGCTCAACGGTCACAAGCTAGTGTTACATCTCACTGACTTTTAAGAACAGAATGTTAAGACTACGATCAGTTTTATCCATTCTAGTTAACGACGATGATGATGATGAAACAGGATGTGAAGCTAAACAATAAATAACTCCGGATGGAAATATTATACCTGTCAGCGGTTATAGCGATTACGTCGTTCTTATGTTACAGTATTTCAGATAACTTTTTTTATCAAATGATATTTTCTATACGACGATGATGTTGATGAAACGGGTATGTAGGACCAAGTAAGGTATTGTAAATGAGAACATTTTATTTATGTAAAATTGTAATTTATTCATAATTTTTACTTAATGCTATTTGACAAATATTCTCGAAGTACATGTCTGATTACAAAATCCGGAGCCAAGAGAACGCTCAGTTCCGAATCTCTTTACATTTCTTGAACGCAAACGAATATTCTTATTTCTTAACAGTTTTTTATAAAATGCAACCACTAATGCATCGTTCTTTCTGGAATCTTGTGAAAACTTATTACAAAACGTGCGTAAGTTAGGTATATCAACCATATGATAAAGAAACATAATACAGTATTGACCACACACTTGCGAATCGATGCTTTGTAATTTTTGCTTATTCCACTGATATCGTTTACAATTTCTTTTGAGTCTTTTAACATGATGTTGTGAGATTGGTGGAAATCCATAACTGTCAAAGTACGTTCCGTAACCATTAGCATCTATGTAAATAGCAATCCAATGTGTTCCTCGTTTGGTGTGGTCATCTGTGTTTGCAATGATAGCCGTGGGATGTTCCATAACATTGGGGATTCTATCAGCAGCGTATACACCAACTGTCTTGGCAGCCAATGGTTTGAGTGCCCTTAGCAACTGACGTGTATTCATTGTTTTAGCTATGATCAACTTCGTCCTCGTTTCCACTGTAGATAGATGAAGCTGTTCTAACACGTGAATGTAGTTTACAGTATAAAGCGTCACTAAATTTCTGCGCTGAATCTTGAGTTATATCTTCAGCAATGGAGTGCAGCCACTTTCTCAATAAATATGCCTGGTTGAGAGCACAATCACGACTGTTGTTTATATCTTGGATACTGTGATTTATACACATAAAGCTGCTTGGATAATTCTTCTTTAATGCTTGGAAAATCGGTGCGTACATTTCTTCGACATTCACAACCTCACGGGACATGACAGTTTCTAAAAATCTCCAATTATCGTGTCCACGGGTGAAAACACGTATAGCCACTTTTGCCACTTGTTGTAAATGAAACTGTAACTGCTCCACACTGATATCACCTTCGTGCCATCGGATGCCGTGAAACTGATTAGCAATGTACTCGTTAGATCTTTTAATTCCAATAGATAGTTCTGTGAAATTGTGAGGCGCCTTAATGATCCAATGACCAATAACTCTATTTTTTAATCCAAGTACAGCCACTTCCTTACGAATAAACTTGTTATTTAGGTCTCTCAGACCTTGAACGTTAATAATGTAATCCATTATACTTTTAAGCGCGAATAGTAGCAGCAGCAGGAGAAGAGCACTGTTCAACTTCTCAAAGAGAACTGAGCGTATGGTGTCACGATCTCTCCGCTAACGCTGTAAGAGGCGCTGCTGTTCCTTTCTCCCACCACCGCTGCTTCATGCATTAAAATCCTTTATGATTTGCCGACTCGCATCTATTTCCAAGACATTGTCATATTCGGCATAAATTATACAATTAATTGTTGATGCTAGTGCATGTTCAAATTTGACTTCTACACGAACACTACCATGCTTGATAAGATTCCAATGAAATGCTGAGTTTGCAGATAGATCAGGTGTTAGGTCAAAAGCGAAAAAGCAATAACCCTTTCTGTAGTCGGTTCGTGAAATCGCCAGTGATTCATTCAGAAAGTGTATTCCAGTACCGGAAAATAATGTATGATAACATTCAACGAATATTGGATTACTCCCCGTAAATCGTGGTTGTAGTGGTTTGTTGGAAATATGCACTTCGTCCACATAAAGAGAAAGATAGTTTAGGTTAAAATGTTGAAAATTAAAAGGATTGAACTTTCTATTTCCATTAAATGCTCTATTATCCACGAAACCGATGATTATTCTTTTAGGAATTTGGCCTAGAATAACATTGTCAAGTGTATCCCCATGAACTCCACTGTGCAGTGTAAATGCTTTTACTTCTACACGGTTTATTGGATATTTTGCAGGGGCTTTCGTGAGAGTGTTCGCATGTGCTAACATAATTCCTGGACTTACTTTGACGCGTCGTACAATCAATTACGCTTCTTTAATATGTACACTAAATTTCTCCAGATAAAGTCAGCTGCGTCCAGTTAAACGACTTTTACACGACTGACGTTTTCGCTTCTTGCCTTGTCGCTTATATCCTGAACCCTTCATCATCTCAGCTATTTTATCTGCGGCCTTGTGTTTAAGATTCCGACCAGACTCTCGTGCGTGTGTATTTACAGCTTGCTTAAAACTTACTCCACGATTACCCACATCATCTAATACACCCATTCCTGCTTTAATAGCTTCTTTACCTACAGCTTTGGCACCACTTGTGAGATATGGCAAGACTCTTCGAAATAAACCACTCAAGAAACTTCCTATACCACCATGTCCTCGCTGATAGCTTGAACCTGCAAACACTCGACGCACTCCTTCTCTACCACCTCCCCCGACTTGATCAGCGTAATATTCTGCGTAATAACTCATTTTTGCATTGCTCTCTTCTTCTTCTTCTACTGACAGCGTTTAAAGTGAAGTGTAACTGTCAACGTCCCGTACTCGAATGGTATATGAGTACCATGTTGATCTCTTATATCTATTATTATATTTTGAAACGTATTGTTCAGCAATGGTATGTAATTTGGAGGTGCGAACAGTTTGACCATAGTTACACCGAACTTATACTTGGAGTTATCAAATGCCACTATACGTAAAAGTGATGCTTGTACATCACCTACAGTGTATGGAATGCAAATATTTATTATTTATTTATTATTTATTTGAACACATACATATTCCTATAAGGAATCCTATAGAGGTAAACACAGTTACCTGTACATAGGGGTGTTACATAAAAAAAAAAAAAACAAAACTAAAAACTAAAAGAACTTAAAACTAAGTATGATTTCAACTACATTTTTAGTTTGAACAAACTTCTATAAATTTCCACGCAAAAATATTACATAACATAACATTAGATAAGAGAAATTTCCTATCATTTTATGAACTATAATTTTCCCTTATAAACCTTTTTAGTCTATCCTTAATTGTGACTTTGCTATAAGTTAATGTTTTGAGATCATTAGTCAAATCGTTAAATATCTTAATAGCCTCATAATTGCTATTTTTTTTACTTATAGATTTGTTAATTTTTGGGAGTGGTATTATCTTATTTCTAGTATTGCTCTTGCTTGACAAGTACGTCTCTTTTAAATTATTATAATGAAAAGAAACAGCCTCTAATTTGAAGAGTTGCCTCACAGTAAGTGGGTTCTTTTGCGTTACAAAATTATTTTTGTTTATAATCTTTAATAATTTCTTTTGTATACTTTGGATTAGATTTATACATTTATCATACGCTCCTCCCCAGGCTATTATGCCATAATTGACTAAGCTTTGAAAAAATGCATTATAAATCATCATTAAAGTTTTGCTATCCATAGTGTTTTTAATTTTTGCAAAAATGAAGATTAAATATCTTGTTTTATTGACAATATAATACGCATGTTTCTCCCATTTCATATTAAAATCAAAAATTAAACCCAGATATTTATGGCTTTCTACTCTTTTTATTGTATTCTCACCTATGCTGATATGCAATGTGTCAGGAACACTATCACAGTAGCTGCCATACGTTATATACACTGTTTTACTAACATTTAAAGATAATCTATTTAAGGTTAACCATCTTGCAACCTTATCAAGATATTCATTCATCTTGTCCTGAGCAGATGACCACGTATTATCACTAGCTATGATAACAGTGTCATCAGCGTAGGACATAATCGCATCATTCTGCATATCTCTCAATAGATCATTCACATAAAGTATGAAAAATAAAGGCCCCAATATGGTACCTTGTGGGACACCAATGGGTATTACTTTGTATTCACTTTTGCAGTTTTGGATTTTAACACATTGTTGTCTATTTGAGAGATAGCTAGTTATTAGAATCAGTGCACTACCTCTGATTCCGTATCTTTCAAGTTTATCTAGCAAAATTTTGTGGTCTACTGTATCAAAAGCCTTTGCAAGATCTAGGAAAGTGGTGATAATAGGAATGCTTTTGTCTAGACTATTATAAATAATGTTTGATATATAGTTTAAGGCATCTGTAGTACCTCTATTTTTTACGAATCCAAATTGTTTGTCAGAAATTATTTCGCATTCAGTTAGAAAGCTATACAATCTATTGTACATGATTTTCTCAAAAATTTTTGCTATATTTGATATAAGGGAGATAGGTCTGTAATTTGACATACAAGACCTATCCCCAGCCTTATGTATAGGAGCTATATCTGCACACTTTAGGGCATCTGGCCAGTTGGATTGTTGAACACATAGGTTAAAAATATGTTCCAATGGTTTTGCTATATATTGTGCTAATGTTTTTATCGTTTTTGCATTTATATTATCAACACCTCCAGCTTTTCTTTTCAGTGTATCTATACAGTTTAGAATTTCAAGACTATCTGTTGGATAGATAAAAATTGATTTGTTATTTCTTTCTGGGAGTTTTAGTTGTTCATTATCCAGATTAGGAATTTTGTTACTTAGGTCAATACCTACTTTACAGAAATATTCATTCATTGTGTTAGCTATTGTACTCTTATCTTCAATTTTTTGCTTATTTACAATTAGATGGTCAATTGACTTGTTTTGCTGAATTTTTTTGCCTAGCTTAGTATTTATAATGTTCCATAGCTGTCTTGGGTTGTCTATATTTCGTTTTATCTCATTGCTTTCGAATTTGTATTTCGCATCTTTTATGACTCTATTTAAAATTTTTTCATAATTTTTATACTCATTTTTTAGTACTAAATTCGTTGGGTTTTTTTTCCATATTTTGTACAAATTTTCTTTTGTATTACACGACACCAGTATTGCACTAGTTATCCAGTTATTCCTGGGTGATATGGAGCTATTCTTTTTACTTAATTTTTTACTACACATGGCTCTGCCGACACAGCTATGGATCATTTTTATTAATTGGTTTAAAGCATTGTTGGAGTCTTGTAATGTTAGCAAAAATTGCCAGTCAATTCTTTTCGCTAAGTTTTTTAATTTACCATAATTCATGGATGTGATATCATTTTCACTTACTTTTTTAAGTTTAAGTTGTTCCATGGTTATGAACAACGGGTAATGGTCATTAAAAGGTGTATTTAATTTAAATGATTCTAGTATGATATTTTTAGTTTTGGCAAAACAGTTATCAATACACGTGCCTTTATCTAGATTTAGAGATGGACGGGTAATTCCTTTAAAGCTCGGTATATATTCATGTTCAAAAAAATTATTTAAGTATTCCTGCATAATAGTTTTTTCGCTTATTTCTTTGTTTTCTACATATTTATCTAATATATCAATATTAAAGTCTCCAAAAATGCAGTGATTTTTAATATTTCTGTGCTCTGACAAAAACTTTCGTAAGCTATTTACAAATTCAGACTTCGGTAAGTCATGGCACCTGTACATCGCAGAGATTTTTATTGACTCTCCGGACATAAATTTAATATTAGAACTTACAACGCTCAATCTATCAACCACTTCTATTGTGGTGTTATGACATATTTTACTCAGAATATACATAAAAACGCCATCCGCTTTGTTAATTTTACTTTCATTATAATAGCATTCATAGCCATGTAATTGATAATATTGAGGATATTGTAAGTTCCAGGTTTCCGTGCAAATAATAATAATAGGTTTTTTCACTAAACTCCCAATAAAAGTTTCAAGTTTTTCGAAATTAGCACTCATACTTCTTATATTTACGCACAACATTAAGTTCTTTGCTTTTATTATGGATTCATTGAGCTTTTTGATATCTTCTATTTCACGTTCAAACTTGCTTACATCTTCTTCAAAGTTAAAATCTTGATCCATGTTTATTTCCTGATTCTTAATCTATCTGATATGTTTGAATTGAGAGTTTGCAGTGATGGTGAAGATATTCTCGACGCTCTGGTTATCATTTGCGTTTCAGACATTTTTCCTACTATACCAACATATCTCGGTATTGTAGGCTGGATGGTATAATCGGTAAAATCTATATACTTCCTTATCTTGGCCTGCAATATTTGACACTCGTGGCTATCTGTTGCCATGTGTTCTGTATTGAACTTTGTCTTAAATTTGTTGTTGCTGAATGTACAATTTGGACATTTTAATTTATTTGTTTCACACTCCCTGGTTTCATGATTTCCAGCACAATTTAAGCATATTTTATCGTTTTCGCATTTCATAGCATTATGTCCAAACCTGCCACAATTAAAGCATGGTTTGACATTGCAATAATCGTAAACCTTACAATTTTGATAGCCAACATAGAGTCTGTTGTTATTTTCTCTCATTTGTTGATATAATTCAGCAGGCATTTCCAAAATCACTGTCTGTAATTTAGTTTTATCATTTTTGTACGCATGGAGAACAGCACATTTTTTCTTTGAATTTCTGAAATTCCTCTCATTGATATCCTTTTCTAACTTATTATTATCCATTTTTTCAAAATTGTCAATTCCAACGACTTTAACTTTAGGGTTAAGTACTTGTTCTGTATCTATTTCACACCCATCAGGTAATTTCGACTTTAGCAATTCGTAAGCTTTATTAACACTATCTTCATTCATACAGTTTATAAGTAATTCATCTTTTTTCTTTACTATCCTATTAGTTTGAATTGTTTTGTCCTTGATTAAATAATGAGACACTAGTTGATTCACCTTTTCAGTTGTTAGTTCATCTGACTTTCTTTTTATTATAATTTTAGGAACACGTTTTGGTTTTTTATAGGTTTTTACATTAGATATAACATCTGCGAAAGTTTTGCTTTTAACAGCGGATACATCATTCTTTTGTTTTTCAAGCATAACATTTAATAGTTTGTTTTTATCTTTGAGTTCTTTATTTAATTCTCTCAAAAGTGCATTTTCCCGCTGCAGACTATTATCCAGAGTTTCATTTTTATTTCCATTGTCACTTTCGTCATCACTTAGGTTATCTTGGAATTCTTTTAGTACCTGCTTTCTTATCTCCTTTTTTTCAAATGATTTAACCTGTGCAATTATTAGTTTCGCCTCATTACTCAGCGTTTTAGTGTTCACTTTTGAGGTTATGTCTATGTTCTCATGATCCGGACAGATTCCTAGGACTGCACTTAGTCTAATGGCTTTATTTAGTCTCACAAAATCACTTGTATGATACACACTTTCGCAAATGATACACACAACAGTTCTAACAATTTGCGTAGGATGACATTTAAGATATACTTCTGTCTCGCCACGAGACGAGCTTTCGCCCGTGGCGGACATCTTGATGATGTAAATATCTGAGTAGACAAACAGTTGATCTGGTATAGCTCTTGCTAAACAAGCAGGCATGCTTCCTATGATTGTTGTAAATCGCGACTGCGGTGGCGCTGGGCTTAAGGCTATAAAATCTTCTACACTGTACTTTTCATTCTCAAAGCCAAATATACGTTTAACCTTTTTGCTAAAACTATAGTAATGAATTTCCTTACAAGAGCAGACTTTTCGTAGATTGTAGTAGCCTTTTTTCCTCCTTGCTGGCGCTATAAGTAAGTGATCATGAAGTTCAGGTATATTATTTATAGCATCCGCTAGATCTTTTAGACTGTCGTAGATACCCGATGGAAAAGAAGTATCACTGTATTCTAAATTTTGAACTACAGACAACTGTTCTAACGCATTACTTTTCTTCTTCTTCTTCTCTTGCTTCGATTCGTTATCATTAACTGCACTACTGCTACTAACCTTGGTAAATATTACTTCGCACTCATCTTTTTGAATATGCAGCATAGTGCATGGTATATGTATTTCCGTTAATGCAACACTCCAGTTCCCAGTTAACCAAATCTCATGAGAAAGTTGAGTTTTAAAGCAAGATGTAGTGTTATCAGGGAAATATTTCATATTACTGTTGCTTGGTAGCACCAGATAAAATTCGTCGGAAGCCATGTTTTAGATTTCTATAATATAGTTTGCTTTTATCCACGAGTTAAATTTATCCGGATATCCAAGCCACTTCACAAATAATTGTTTATTTTCTCCTCGTCCTTTAGTCTTAATTACTCGTTCAATTTTAAATTCCTTATTTTGTGCTACACGGCCATCACCGACACGAACGAGTTCTTCTGGATAGAAAAATCCATCAATTTTCTCGCCATCTAGATCAACGAGTTCGTATGTATGAAGATTCTGGCGGTGTGAAACTCTATGTACTCTAAAGTACTTCGCTGTAGTTCTTCTCGTATCCTTTGTCGAAGGTGCCTTTTGCTCGACTGATTCGAACGTGCTCACCTACCCTGTATATACCTGCTCGAGACGTTCTGCGCTGATTAAGCGCTCTTTTCTGTAAATTTTTTCTAGCCACATCAGCATTTCGCATATTCACTACGGCAGGAACCATTTTTATTCCACTGTGTAGTGTGTGATTGTAAGCATAAACAATATTTTGAATAACGTCAATATATCGATGTGTATTTTTATGAGTGAAATATCTAAACATTCTTTCTTTGAGAGTACGATTAAGACGTTCCACAACTGCGGCTTTAACATCAGGATTACGTGCAACTCGAAAATTTATATCATTCTTTTTTAAATATTTTTGAAATTCCGCACCGATAAACTCTTTGCCTTTATCTGTTTGTACGAGAACAGGGCGTCGACCATTGGCTCTTTTTAGGATTTTATCAAAAGCAGTTACAACGCTCTTGACACTTTTGTCGTATAATGGCTCAACCCAAGCGTATTTACTAAGAATATCTATTACAACAAGCAGATATGCGTAGTTATCGTTGTAAGTTTTGAGAGATTGCATATCACACAAATCCATCTCCCAACAATCATCCACATTACTGACATTGTACATGAGTCTAGGAAATTTCCTTCTAATAGGACGATGAAGAGTGTACGCATCCTGATTGCTTAACCAATTATTAACGTTATTCTTATTTTTTTTATTATTAACACGAATGAGGTTACGTGCACCTGCGTAGCCAGCCTCATGTTTAGTGTCAAAATATTGATTTTCATAACTCATGTTTACATATTATAAGTTAACCACCTATCTGCTGATTTTCGTGGTACAGATTTTTTCTTGCTCAAACGTTCGCTGTAACGCCTTGAAGCAGCAAGTCTTGCACCTTCTTCCAAAGTCTGAACGCTCTCGGAATTATTTCTTTTACTTGAAGAAATTTTGTTCAAAGCACGTTTGAAATTTTCACTGATTGATAATACGATGAGATTACTTATAAATTTAGAAGGGGTGTCAGACGAAGCTATAAAATTAGCAAGTTGAAATCTTCCAACTGGCTCCTCTTCTGCTGCCTTGCTCTGTACAACATCCTCCACCAAATCTATAATATTTGATTGAGGTATAACTTTATCGTCGATANTATAACGAATTGCCTTGTGTGCACTCGTTACGTCCCTCTCTCCCCTATACTATATGGTCATATAATAAACATTTTATCTATAAATATTCTTGCGTATAACATTCCTTTCAGCAGCAGGTAAGTGAGAGGAGCAGACAGCCATAACACACACAGAGAGAGAGCCGCGCGTAGTGTGTATGTGCGTGTGGCGCCGTCTGAAAAAGAGTGAGAGAGAGAGAGGGAGAAAGATTGCACTGATCACGCGGTCGCGTCTCGCGCCGCGACACTTAGGAGTTTACCGCCGTACAGTACAGTCGTGCCGATACTGTCTCTTTGTCTCCGCGGCTACGCTTACTTCTAAGCTAGATAGATCCGTGCGTGCGTGCGTTCGTCTTCGAGAGGACTGCTGCAGCGTCCTTGACCAGGAACTTCGTGTGTCGCTGGAATCATCCTGCTGCTGTTCAGCACCGCGTGTCCATTGGTTTGCCGCTCGACTTCTAGCTGTATCCCGACCACACACGAGGCTTTGAGGCGTCCGTCCTGCTGTCCAGCGTCGGGCCCTGGTCATCCGTCCTGCGCCACTCCGGTCAAAGCCACGAGGCATTTATCGAGTTCCACGAAGCACTTCTGTAAGTACCTGCCCGATCGCAATACTCTCTCTCTCTCTCTCTCTCTCGGCATTATTCGCTCTGCTCCGTCTCTCTTACTCCGCGCTGCTTTTGTACTGATTTTTAGTCTTTACATAAAGAGAAACTTTGCTACAACTCGGCTTGTGTCACTTGGCTCCTGACTCTGTCCATTCCCATGCGATTCACTCTTAATCTATCTCGCGAACAAGCTACGTAGCCAAATTACTCACGACGCATCTACGGGCTCACGTGCACGAGGACGTGCACGTACAGCAAACTGCGCTACGGGCCAGGCTTCGTACAGCCTTCAAGAAGCATTGCGAAAAAAGTGTCTTCATGTTCAATCTCTGGTCCAGCAGCAGTAGCATTGCCATCGGATAAAAGTTCTTGACGTTCTAACGTTTTAAAATGAAGATATCTTCTTAAAATCTGTAAATACCTTTGACATTTTTCTCGCTCATCTGTAATACTTTTTGAAAAAAGTATATCATGCATCTCAGCATCGAGGCGTGATAAGTTATCGCCTTTTGTCCGTGAACTTGGTAATTCCAAACCATTACTTGATTCGTCTGGCTGCTGCTGCTGCTATTCCATATTTAACTTTTAGAATTACCAAATATCCTCGCTACTAGTGCGCCAATTATAGGTGCAAGTAACATAGGCAGAAAAGCACCACCGTCTTGAATAATCACCCGTTTCTTCTTTTTCCATTCATGGTCATTATTATTTCCACTACTCTTATTCAATAATTTACGCAAAACATTTTTATGTTTCCTCAATCTTGACTAGTGAGAATTTTTAATTTTCACCACACCTCGTAATACATTTAACGCGCACTCACATATACTTTTGATTAGTTTTTTATCAGCTGAACGAATTAAAGCTAAACGTTGTTGTCCGTCAGCGTGGCAAAGAGCATTTAATATTGCTACACACTTTTTCGTAAAATGTTTTGGTAAACAACTGCACTCAGTATTGCCAGCATTAGCATCAGCGACAGCAGCAGCACCAGCACCAGCACCAGCACCACGTTGCCTTTTCCCTCTTCTAATAACTGTATTTTTGCTTCTCGATGCTTTCCCCGCCATCGTTGCACTCAGACTGATGGCTCAGCTACCTATACGCTACTTTTATCGGAATTTGTGTTTTGGCACATACACGTAGCGCAATCTATCATCGGGAAATATACAGGTTCTGAAACGAAATTCCTCGCTAGTGGCCTGTTTCAAATCTAGCAGAAGATAACCATGTGCAGTTGATGTGCTATCAATATATGCTTCTTGCAAAAATTCAGGATATACTTGACGTGCAAGATACTGAATTTGCGAATGATCTCGTGGATTTTTAAAAATAACAAGATAATTAGCGTTCAATGAAATATCACGTTGACCAGCTCCCTTGTGAAAAAGATTTTGTGTAATAAAAATTACACTTAAATTCTTGTGATGACTCCCCTTCGTAAATAGATCAAGAATAACATTGTTCGAAGCTTCTCTCATTAAATTATCAATAATTAATAATTTTTTCTTATCATTGTCTTGTGAATAGTCTGACGGCTGGGGTAAACCTTCGTGAAATTCAACAATTTTCTTTTTGCTGTTTCCTCCTCCTCCCGGTACAAAGTCTGATTTGTAAGTTGATTGCCATTCTGCGTAATAGAGCAGTATTCGATCAAAATTTACATTACACATGAGTGGTAGATGCTGAAGAAAACGTTTGACAAAGACAGTTTTACCACAGCATGTTGGGTCGCTAACAATGCAAGTGAACGGACGCTTAAATCGCGTATCCATTTTTGTAACACTAGTCAAAATCACTGCTGGATACAAGCGGACGGGCGGGCGGCAGCGGCGGCGCGGCGCAACGCGGCACACGTAAAAATAATGCGACGGGGTGACCATCTAAGTAGTAAATAGTCCTCTCTCTCTCTCTCTCTCTCTCTTTCTCCATGTGGCTCTGTTCGAACTGCATTACCAGTAATAAGTACTTATATTAGATGGTATGCATTGTAGAACAGAGAGCCGAGAAACAGCCGAGTAGCCGTTAACTCACATGGAGAGAGAGAGAGACAGCAGTAGTAGCAGCCGGGAGATAAAGAGAGAGAGAAGTACATAGCAGCCCGCCGCACCACTACCAGCTCAAGCACACGCACGCACATCAAGCCAGAGCAGTGCAGGCATCACCGGAGCCGCGCGAGCCGAGAGAAGAGTAGGCAGCTGGGAGGGGGAAACTCCTCGCAGCGGCGAGCGTTGGTGTATGTCGCGAGAATGTGTGTGTGAAGCAGAGTATGCATGTTGTATGGATATCGGCATTGTAAACGTGAACGCAAAAATTGTAACGACATGATGCCGGTATAAGAATGTAAAAATAAGTGTAATATTAATAATTAATTGAGAAATACTCTGTCAGAAAGCGTATAATTACGATGTAAAGAGTGTCAGTATGTAGTGCGCATGCGTGAGAAAATGTGCGAGGTTTCGTGTCGTTTGTCGTCACGCGAACTCGCGCACTTGGTTTTTAGCAGCAGCCCAACCAGCAGCCCTCCGGTTTTTCTTTTGTCTCTTGAGAAAGAGTATAGGTTTTTCGATAGTTTTTCGCGCGTTTCACAGGGAACGAGCCAGCATCAGTACGAGAGGAAGGTTGTTGTTTTAGGTAGAATTAGATGTAAAGTGTCGTGGGAGTATTGTCAGCCGTGTGTACGCGCGAGTAACGCTGGAAAACTCGAAAACGGAGAGGTTGCCTCGTGGCATAATAAGACATATTGTAGTGCGCCTTAAGAGAAAGAGTGTGTGCGGAGTGATAATTACCGCCGGGAATAATCTTTATTGTTACGGGAACGAAGCGTGTTAACCTTTTCAGTCGGAATTACAGTCGGTACGTTACTATTAAACGAGTCTTTAAGAGTGAATTAAGTGAGTTGTATGCAATTATTTTCCCTTTTTCCTCGGCCGAATCTCCTCAGAGATTGAGAGTTCTCAATAGCCGGCAACTCGAAAAGCAGAGTAGTTTCGGTATAAGTGTATCATCGACCTGGTGCCTTGAATAAATCTCGGTCGGTAGATAAAAAGACCTAACTAAGTGAATATTAGCGAGTGTGGTCGCGACGGTTTTACCCCAAAATCCACATCGTTACAACATGTGCTGAAACATCAGCTAATTACCACTATTCAAGCTAATACACGCGTCCTGTAAGCTAAGTAATGCCGCGAGTAAGCTGAGTTACGCGCTGAAAATAAGCTGATTTTGTCAACAAGCATCGATGGCAGAAGCTATACAGAGTGTTATTAATGTATGTAGGGAATCTTATATATTAGGAATAGTAAAAGATATATTTTATTTTTTATTTTTTATTTTTATTAATATTTAATACATAATATTATTGTACAAAAGTTAAATATTCTTATAGCCAAAAGGGAGAGACTTTCGTGAGGTGAGGTATCGTCGTTAATACAATACAGCAAGTTTTCGATTCCTCGCGCGTTACAACTTCGTGCATTTTAGTTCGTCTGATAGCCTTAAATTTAAATCGTATTTTATTACATTCATCGTTCATTTTTTCAGATTCTTTATCATCGGTTGCAAAGGCGTCATTGACTAAATTCTTAATACTATCGAAATTTATTTTTATACCATTTGAAAAATTCAACGAAATACCTTTCACTTTACAACATTCAATTTTAACGTTTTTATTAGGCGTTACAGCTGTATAAGCGGAAAACTTTGGCCCGCCTGAAACAAAATTATCTATGTATGTATTTTCACCATGTCCACAAAGTTCATCTGTCATATCACCGAGTTTAGAACCGATAAAGGGCGTATACTCATCCGGATCATTATCGTGCGAAACAAATATACACGAATCTGTGTCAGAATAAAGAACACGATCACCTAACCCTCTCAAATGTTCATATAGTTTTAAACGCGCTTGTGCTGTAGTGTAAGCTGCAATAACGACGCTTGTATGTGGTGCAGGCGTTACAGCCTCATCCCTGTATTGCCAATTTGCGTATAGTACTCTTCGTTAATTGCGAGTAAATCGCAAACCTCTTTCTCCGAACAAGTAAGCAGCTGTAAAAGCGTTTCGCGTGATTTTATTACTTCAGTTTGTTTCAGATTACTTCGCTGACCAAACTTACCCCAAAATGAATTTAGGCATAGTTTAGCAACAGCTCGTAATCCAGAATTTTTTTCGATATTATTTTTATCTAGAGTTATTCCCTCATCATGTTTGTACTGCTCTATATATTGCGATTTTGTTGTTTCATCAGTACACCACGAAGACCAGCCGCTAGCCTCTTGTTTGATTTTTAAAAATGTATTTACATATTCAGCAAAAAGCCCACCGGTACCGTTAACTTGATTATACTGTGTTACCTCATAGTGCCAAACTATGTAAATTTTCGTAACACTATAACCGAGTTCTACAGCTTTACGCAACTCATCGACAACCCAAGTAAAAAGAACCCAAGTAAGAAGAAGACAAACAGCAAAAAGAAGCCGCCCGTGCATTTTAATTGGTAAAAGAGGAATGTGTAAATTACGTGGTGGTAAAATGCTACATTTATCTAAACCCTCGATATTATTTAGATTGTTGTTTTCCCCATGTGTTAATTCTTCGCACTCTCTATCAATCAAAATTCGCGGATGTCCTACGGGAAACTTTCCTCTCTTGCATACGTACGGATATAGAGAGCATATATCCGTATATTGAATTTTTTCATTAGCACCGATCGTATATTCAGTAACTATATTCTCAGTTCTACCTCCAAAATAAGCATCGCGAGGATTCAACGTTACCCGACTCATAAGTGGATGATGCATTACATAAACGTTGATTTCGCGATTTTCGGATTTTATTCGATCAAAAGTACATTCCCACATCTCTCGAACCTCGTATCCTAAAGATTTCATTTTTTCTATTTTTCGACAAGTATTTTCATAGGCTTCATCCATAGTTTTTCCGTAAGCCATTGTTTTATCCCTTTTTCTATCGAAACAAATTGGACAACCGTGCGTGTAACACCCTTGGTATTCAAAGACAACACCTTTATTATTATTATCATCATTCGCGTTTTCAGGCGGTAAAAATCCATCCACACGAAATCCTTCAGGTAACATAAATTCACGCGCTCTCCCGGCGTGCACGATTTCTCGACCAATCTCACGTTCACACTGTACTAACCATTGTAGTGATTTTTGCGAGTGCTTATCAGCACGACGATGTCCGGCTGTAGGAATAATACCAATAGTCTTTTCGCGTAAAAAATTTTTTCTGTATACAACAGAGCATGCTGAAACTATTGTCGTAGCCTCTGTAAACGGACAAGTATTACCACATTTAACGAAAATTTGACGAAATGCCATACATGAAAGTCTTAGAATTTCTACATCCATGCGGCAATATTCGACTATTTCTCGTTTGAAATCAAATTCATAAGTATCGCGATTCTCCTCATACCAAGTAAAAAATGTTTNTTCATACCAAGTAAAAAACGTTTCTCGCTCCGCTGCGGACATCGAATTAGGCGCATAGAAAGCTGCATCAGGTAACGGGCCAATATAATTTTGATTATCTAGTGTATTAAAAAGATGCGGAAAATAACCCTTTTTACTAGCTGGAGGTAGAGCAAAAGCTTGAGGAAAGCGCTCAACTTCATATGAAAATAGTTTAAGCTGTCAATAAATTTTGTTTGTCCGCATTGAAGCATAATTATATTTTGACCGTTCAAAATTACATTAGGTACTACTTTTGTATTTTCAACGATTTCTCGCAAAATAAATTGCGCATCGAATCCGCGCGAATTGTGAGCAATGCAGATAATTTGACCGAACGATGTTTTTTCGCGAACAGTCAATCCCACCAATTCTCTCACAGGATCATCTCGAAATATATATTCTCGTACCCCACACGTATGACAAAGTACATTCATATTTTGCTCTAACATACAATCATCACAAACCTGCTGCACGATACACAGATTTGGGACATGAATTTTTATAGAATCATGATCTCTGTAAGAGGAATCTTGTCGAGTCTCAAAATCATAGAAAATGAATAAGTTTTTTTTCTTAGGAGTTTTTTGAATATTACTAGCGTTAATTTCACGCCCGATAGGTTGAATGTAACATAACTGATTTACGTTATGCTTTTTGTGACATAAATTACACCAATTAATGCCACACTCATGCTTCGATTTATAAAGATTAATCCGTTTACAACACTTTGTACATACCTTTACAACGGCACATACATTTTTGTTTTTCTATTTGTACGATCCGTCATTTTTATGATTCTCAAAACATAGCTGGCCTAAAAAATTTCGGCTACAATCATTGCATTTTATTAAATCTACGTCGGAATTGCACGGTGGTGCACAAAAACACATAGAGCATTTCGCTGTACACCTGTGTTCATCTACGTAACGATAACTTCTGTTACAATGCTCGCAGAAAAATCTGTTACCCGCTGCACCGGTCAAGTTTAATATTGTATCGAAATGTCATGAGCGAGCATCGTATAAAAGATGATACATCATATCATATGAATCGGCATTTAACATTCGCCTACCGTCATGAAAAGGCGGTTCACCGTTTCCAAAAGATGCACTATCATAAATTATGATTGCAATATTCCGCTCTGCATAATAATGTTGAAATGCCTCTGTCTCGGGTATTCCGCAACCGTTTAAAGGGATCGCTACGTTTGCCCTAACAAGCAAAAGATTTGCACGAGTTTTTTGCAGACCACGTCGTCCGTCTCTAACAGATTCTGCCATCCAATCTATACTTGGCTACGTAATGATTCTCTTGACCGTGTATAATAAACCGCTCACCTCAGAAGAAGAGGCTGAAGCATCAGAGTCGATACATTCTGAAAAATTTTTTACATTTTATTTAAACAAAGTAATTACAAGTTTTTTAAAATTATTCTTTCGGTGGTCCTGAAAAACTCTGACCCAAGCGCTTAAACATTTCAGGTAAATTGTCAGTGTTCAACAGTACAGAATTCTCGTTATCTTTACATACATTGAAAAACCATCGTATTTCCTGTGCTCTTCTAACGTACATGATACGCATAATATCTTGTTTTAAAGCCTTGGGGTACTTGGAGAATCCCTCGAGACCACGTCGAATAACTTAAATAATATTTATAAAATAAGATTTAATTTTTAAGAAAGGTGTAAATTTCAAATACAACATTAGACTTACGTTCATTTATTTGTCGATCTCTTGGATTTCCTTGATTGAAAAAATGCTCGGTGATCATTCCTCCAGCGCTTCGCGTGTACCTCATTTTCTCGGGTTCGATCGGTCTGGCCAAAAAATCAAGAATTTGCTGACGTCTTTTGACACACGGATGTTGCGCATATTCAATAATATTTGTGCTCTTATCAGCTGTACCCTCCATTAAGCGTTGTAAAATATTATTAGCAGCTGTTGTTGGTTCTCGGCACGTGGCTAAAAGGTGCTCAACATTAGACATACGCTGAAGATCTTCATTTACAGGCGGATCTTCAGCCTCTAGCTCTCTTTCGCCGCCATCGCCACTCGCCGTCCCTTCATTCGCCTGGAGATGTTCCGGTGCTGCTACTGCTTGCGACGCATCATGAGCACCCGCCACTACATCCAGTGTAGGCCGTAATTCGAGTAGCGCTGCTGCCGCTTGCCGACGCACATCATCGGCCTCTTCTCTCGATGCAAAAAAATACGCATGCTCCCCCTCCGCTGCTTCTCTCGTTCCGGCTTCGTTCTCAGCACCCACTGCCTCCATCTCTGCTTCGTCTTCATCGTCAGCCTCCTCCACCACCACCATTTCAGCCGGTACAAACTGTACAGCTGGTACATTATCCTCCGCTTGCGCTGCATCCTCCTCCTCTCTTTCTTCTCCTTCCATCTCCTCTTCTTCTTCATACGATGACGTAGCTTCAGAACTTGATGTATGTTCATCATCATCTTCATCGGTGCTTATGTCAGCTAATAAATTCTCTAACGCTGAAATGTAAACAAATTTTATGTTAATATACATCGCTTACTGTTTATTAATTTGATAAACATTAAACGTATTCAAAGATACTGATGTATACTACATGTGTTACAAAAGCATTGTTGCGGTATATAACAACTGTATATTCTCCGATTTTATAAATTGGTGCTATGAGACAGTTGTGTATCGAGTGCTATATAATATGACCGATGTAAGAAGCTAATCTCTCTCGCGCGCGGTAGCAGAAGACTTAAAAACAACAGACGCCATGAACACTAGCCAGTATGAGTAGCAGACGACGCTATCTACAGCAGGATCGGATGACACACTCAACCGTGGATGTGTGTACGCGCACGCGCCCGCGCTCGCGCTCGCGTGTGTGTATGAATGAAACAGAGTTTGTAGTAACGTAGTAAGTAACAGCTGACGACCCTATCAGCAGTGGTACCATTTACATCGTTACCGTACATAAGCACTGTTTGTTTATTTTACTAATGATAAGGCATATGTCGCAGCATAGAGAAAATATAATTAATAAAAAATGTACTCACCATTATTTCTTTCGAATGCAGCTATCAGATGCGTTAGCACAGAAAGATGCGCAATATTCGTTGCATACAAAATTCTGCTGCGCATTGTACAGCTAAATTACATTTTTTTTTTAAATGAAACGGTGAAGCTGTGCAATTTTTCGTGGCCCACAGACTCGTAAGAGTCGTGAAAACTCGCGAACTAGTTGACACGGCACCATGCGGTTCACACGTAGGCGCCAGGATTTTGTACACCTGCGTCGAATGGCACTGCGCGCTTCAAGATTGCCGGCGACGCGTAGCAATACACCGCGAAAAGAGTCCTCGGCTGCGTTGTACATGTTTGCGAGCTCTTGATTAGATGCAACTACTCTCATGACTACTGAGCTCATGGGGTCAGCGCAGGGTTTATATAATGCGAGAAAAGTTCTTTTTAGTGGGGGATATACACTTACACTGCTCTATATATCGCGAAAAAAATAACATCCTGTGATAAGTTTTGTCTTAGCGTTATCATTACCGAGTATAAAAATCAGGCCGTCTCTTACACGTTAAGAGAATCGTCTAATTCATGGGTATTATATTACCTTTGCCTTCGTCCAAGATGCAACACAATCTGAAATGACGATACCACCGACGAATCTCGCACCATACAAGGTGGCGAAAATCAATGCTCCGTCTCATACGTCTAAAATAAATCACGTTTAATAGTATCCGACATCCTGTGCAAGTGATAACCAGACCGATTCTCTCACGTACGTATGAAGCGTACGGTTCTGAGAATTCACGTGCTAATTACTTTTGAGATTACAGCTCTGGAGCGACGTATTGTCACAGTGATCCAATTTCGTTGCGGAGGTATCAACTGTAAAGACTCATGCTGACGCAAGGGTATTACAAATATCAAGTTCATGCACAGAGCAGTCGAGAGTCAAACTCTCTCTTACGCTCGTAAAAAGTATCTTGTATCAGTGAAGCATCGAGCAGTATCAGCCACGTGTATTTGTTTTGTCACAACTGCATAGGTATCGTCTGCTAAGACTCATGGCTACAAGTGGGTATTAAAAAATATCAACATCCTGTGAAAAGCACTCGAGAGCCAAAACTTACGCTCTCTCGCGCTCGTAAAAAAAAGTATCCCGTGTCCGTCAAGCATTTCGCTGCATAACGCGTCAAACAGTTCGTTAGAGTATCGGGTGTACGAGCACACGTGCGCTATCGAAAATTTATCGGTATAAGTGTAAATTTTTCTCCTTCCTTTTTCTTCTTCTAAGCCCTACAGATGATCGCTTGGCCTACAGTCGTCAGTTCCAAGACGTTCGTTCTGCTGGAAAGATGTCAGTGCAGAGTAATATCATTCGCAAACTAGAGGAGAAATGCTCTCTTCTTAAAGCTCGCATGAAACGCGCGTCGCGGATGATCCAACAGTACCGCGACACGTACGAGGAGCTTTAGATTTTTAGATTTAAGTGTTTTATTACTGTACATTATGTTGTACAGTAATAAATAATAAATATAATAATAAATACAGTAATAATAGTATTATAGAAAATATTTACAGATTAATTACAAGTTTGAGCGATAGATGATTTGAAGTACGTTAAGTAATGGTGGTGAGATGAGATAGCGAAAAGTTGTGAATGAGGTGTTTGTGTGATAGTTACTATTGTTTGTGAAGGTGTTTGAGAGAATGTTGCGAATTTAGTTGTTTCTACTCTGTTCTTCTTGAGCGAAAAAGTATCGTCTAGTCTGCGTTTTGAAATAAGAAGTTGAACTATTGTTACGTAAGTGAGATGGTAGGGAATTCCAGAGATATGAAGCGCTGATGTGGAATGATTTCCTCAGCGTCTCTGTGGCGAAGGGGGGGATGTCTAGAGGACTCACTTCACCCCTCACTGGGCGGAGGGCGACGTGGAAGTTAAAATAGGCTAAGATATAGGATGGTACAGCAGTATTAAATAGTTTTCTTAGAAAACAAGCCATAAAGTACTTCCTACGTCCGGCGGTGGTGAGCCAGCCGAGCTCACGCCTGTAAGGAGTGATGTGCTCATCCCTTCTTACACCATAGATGTAACGAATTCCTGTATTTACCAGTCTCTGTAGTTTGAGGTCTAGTTCTTTAGTCAAGTCACAGTATACCAGTGAACAATAGTCAATGATGGGAAACAGGAGAGCCTGCACAAGATGTTTGCGCAGTCTAAGGCTAGTGCTTTTTCGAAAGAAGTTTAGACGGTACATTAAAGAGTGAGCACGTTTGCATATTTGCTTGACATGCTCTTTCCAGGTTAGCTTCGAATCTAGCAATAACCCGAGACTGCGCACGGATGATTGATACTCGACCCGGGCTCCTCCTATGTTTATGTAGGTGTTAGCTACAGTTGGTAAAGAGTTTATGTAGTAAGGGGAGCCCAGGACGATCGCCTGAGTTTTGCTGACGTTTAACTTCAAAAGATTTTGTGCTGCCCAGCCTGAAATCCTCTCGGCATTAGCTGTCATCCTAACGGAACAGGAATCCAGCTCCTCGAGGGGGCATTGACAGTAGATCTGGAGGTCATCCGCATAAATGAGGTGATAGGTGTCTGAGTCAAGGCAGAAGCCGATGTCATTGATGTATAACGAGAATAGCAGGGGGCCCAGGACGGACCCCTGTGGGACTCCCGTGTTGAGAGGGCGAAAGGTGGAGAGCTCGCCCTTATCACCAATGACAGCCTGCTCTCTGCCCGTAAGATATGATGCAAGCCAGCGGATGACCTGTTTCGAGAAACCGAAAGAGGTTAGTTTTGAGAGAAGTTTGACGTGACACACAGTGTCAAACGCCTTACTAAAGTCGAAGAGGAGGAGAAGTGTAACCATCTTTTTGTTTATCCCTAGCCTGATATCGTCGGTCAACTTTATCAGGCCTGACTGAGTACTATGTCCGGAGCGAAAGCCGGTTTGAAGATCATCAAGGCAGAGCCTCGATTCCAGATATTTAGATATTTGTTTGTGTACCAGCCATTCCAGTGCCTTTGACAGAAAACATAGAAGGAGATCGGACGATAGTCAGAAAGAGATGTTGGGGAGCTGACTTTGTTTAGCGCATGCACTAGAGACTTTTTCCAGACAGAGGGGAAGCATGACTCGCTCAGGGACAGGTTAAAAATTCTACAGAGAAAGGGAGCGAGTACTGGCAATGCCTTCTGAATTATGCCCTGTGGAATGCCATCGCTGCCTCTTGCCTGGGAGTCAAAGTGCATTATCGCAGCTAAAACGTCCGATTCCGTTATCTCCCTGAAGTTAAAGTGTACGGGGGTGTTCAGACTCTCGAGCCCTTGCAGGTAGTCCGCAACGTCAGGGGCCAGCGGATCGGTGGAAATTCCGCTAAAGTGCCTGTTGAGGTCTTCAGTAGAGAAACGAGAGGGAGGTGATTCCCTGGAGGTGGTGATTCCAAGTTTCTCTAGCTCTCTCCAGATCTCACCGGCGTCAGTCAGAGACGCCAAGCGTGAATGATAATAATTCAGCCTGGCATCCTCGACCTGCCGATGAGCGTCATCCCTAGCTAGTCTATAGAATAGCAGGTCTAAGGGGAGACGCGATCTGCGAAAACGTCGATAGAGTCTGTCCCGTTCTTTCACAAGGTCACGAAGAGCCGTGGTAAACCACGGGTGACGTTTCGTTCGTGGGGTCACTGTTCGTAATGGGGCGAGATGGTTCATGGCGTTAGTCAAGTTAGCGTTCAACAGTGTGATGCAGTCATCAAGTGATGATGTAGCGAGCAATGACCAGTCGCACGCACCCAAGAAGTCCCTTAGCTTCTCGGCGCAGATGCCTTTGTAGTTTCTGTAAGAGTAAGTTTGAGGTGCGTGTAGTGGCATCTGTACGTCGAGTGTGGCCGTTATAAGGTCATGTCCGTTAATAAATGGTGTGTCGGTCTTCCAGTGTGCGAGCAGGCGATCCTGCTCGTCAATTAAGCAGAGGTCAAGCCAGGTGTCGGAATCCTGTTTGTGGTGCGTTGCACCATAGGGAACCGACAGAAGTGAGTTCTCATCTATGAATGACCTGATGAAATTGGCATCCTCAGAAGAGGAGAGCTGATCAGCGTTGAAATCACCCATGACAAGTTTAGTGGAGTAACAGTGCATGTGCGTGGTTAGTTTTTCCATAAAGTCACTGCCCTGGATGAAAGGGGCATGGGGTGGTCGATATACAACGCCGACGAAGATAGGGTTAACTCCCCTCGCTGAGACCTCACAGAAGAGATACTCAGGCTTCCCTGGCCTGTCCAACCAAGTGCCGTCTGATGAAGTGATGATTTTAGCCGTGAGAGAGTTGTGTATGTAGAGGGCCACACCTCCGCCGTTCCGATTTCTGTCTCGTCTGAGTAGTATTTAGTTGTCCAGTAAAGGGATGGTTTTGATTTTGTCATCTAGCCAGGTCTCAGTTACAGCAATTACGTTAAAGAAGGGACGAGTAGACAAGAAGAGCCTAACCATCTCCATGTGACCCGTGAGAGAGTTAGCATTGAAATGGCAGGCCCTTAGTCCCTCGGACAGAGTTACCTTGGATGATGAAGATGTTGATTTAGATGACGATGAAGGTGGCGAAGGACGAATGATGTGTGTGTGTATAAGCGACGTCCTCTTCAGTGGATGATGGTGCTGTTGTTGTTGTTGCTGCTGTTGTTGATGGCTGGAGGGATCTTGGCTAAAAAAGCGTCCAGGTCCTCCTCACTACTGACGATGGTGGCCCTGTCCGAGTTGTTGGGGGACCGGACGACGATGGTACCGTCCCTGACGTAGGACCTGCATCCTGGTCTACTCTTGACCTCCTGTCTGGTCCTGACGCGCAGTTTATGTATCTCTGGAGGAAGCAGCTCGTTAACGTTGATTAGCCCCTGATGGTTTGGAGCCTTTGCCTCCTCCAGGATACCTGCGTCGAGCTCTGCCGTGTGCAACTTGCCCTTCCTTATCTTCGCTCTGATGGTTGAGCGAGCGAGGGCATGAGTATAGAGGGTGACAGCAATCAGTGGAAGTCTGCTATCAGTGGCCTGGGTGTCAGCGGCCACATTCACTCTTCCCATGATTCTTGCCCCGGCTATGTCTCTTTTGAGGACCGTGGGGTCAAGGGCAGACACCACAGAGTAGGCCAGCAGGTCGATAGAAGTTTCCCTCGTGTAGCGCAGCCCTGTCAGAACAACGACGTTGTTGTTGGTGTTCCCCTGCTGCTGCTTGATCTTCAGCAGCTCCCTTCGGAGACTGGCAATTTCCGAAGGGACAGTGTTAGCAGGGGGAACGTTGTCGGACGAGGTGTGCTGAGGGGACTGCGCAGGAGGGGGCCTGGACGACAGATCTTCAACTTGTGCCCTTAGCTCCAAGATCGTCTGCTCAGCATTTGTAATGCGAGTTTGGGGTAAGGGCAGGTCGTCCAGGGCGATGAGTCGGTGCTCCAGTAGACCCAATCTCGTCTCTAACCCCGAGAGTTTGCTGGAAGTATCTCTCAAAGACTTCGCCGCCTCATCTTGCCTCGCACGGACGTCCTTTCTTGCTGCAAGGATGTCTTTACGAAGAGAGTGAAGAAGTAAAACGGGCAATAGAGATATTGCGAGGCCCAACTACTGTCGCACCTGTCGGCAACTTCATGCCCAAGATCGGGGATGTGTGCAGCGAGTGTAGCAGGAGGATGAAGCGGATGACGATCCGAACACAGTGGACCTGCCCCACACAGCATGAAATCTTTCGGGAATATTTCCGAAATATTGGCATGAAAGATTTGAAATATTCCAGGAATCTTCCGACGAAATATTTCTGAAATATTGTTATGTCCCTTAATTTCTTTCATTTAAATATTTCGAAAATTGTTCAAGAAATATTTCAAAAATTTTTCAAGAAATATTTTAGGTAATATTTCAGGAAGTTAATTGCATTATTTCACTATAAAAAAAGTTCATGAGCGCTGCAATATTAAAATTTAATTTATATTTTCGCTTTACCCACTTTATACTTATTAGATTTGATTGTAGCTTTGTCAGAGGCAGTCTCCGAAATATTGTTTATAAGAAATTTATCGAGCGAATCATTCGATATAAGTTTAAATGAACCAACAACTATTTACGAAGATAATTCAGGCGCAATCGCGATCGCTAAATTAGGAAACTTTACTGCAAATTCAAAGCACATTGAAGTGCAATATCATTATATAAATGAAAGCTACGAAAAGGGCGAAATAAATATTGTAAAAGTGGACTCGAAATGTAATTTAGCAGACATCGTTACAAAGAGTCTAGATAAAACAAAGTTCTTAAACAATAGAAAAGGTTTAAATTTGATCTCAAGCATTTATATAAAAGGTTCAATTTCAGAACTCAAGTCCACTCGAAATATGCTAAATTCAATTAATCTAGAATGCAATAACAAATTGTACACGTGAGTGAAAATCTATGTAACACAAATGTATTGAAATATGTAAAAATATCACGACTGTAAAATTCAGGAGGCGTGTTGTAATATGTGAATTTAAACAGTCGTAATACACAGAATGGTACACGTCGCGACATCTTTGTGTTCGCGGCGACTTCGTGCAGTCAGACGAGCTCATGCGAGAGCAAGTGAACTGTGCATGCCTCGCGTGTACAATCTAAGCGCCGACTACACTGTACTCGCGTCTCTTCACCTTTGCCTGTAAGACTCCGTGCTGAGCGGACGCACTGCCGACTAGGCTATCAAGGCTTTCAATCTACAATATTATTTAAACCTCACAAGTTGTTGTTTATTCCACGCATCCTTTCCAACAAACATCAAGATCTACATCTCTTGCCATCACGTAGTTCTATCCATGTATGTGGAAAATTAAAAACTGAAAAGTGGTTCAACAGCACCAGCTAAAACTAAATTCGTGAACACTGGCATTTGTCATCTGTTTGATGAAATTTGTTATGAAATTAATGCTGTGGAGATAGATAAAAGTAAAAATGTTGGTTTGAGCACTATCATGAAAGGATGGACTTTATTTAATTCGAATCAGAATAATATGCTAGAAAATGCAGGCTGGCTTGGCAATGAAGAGGACGACAAATCGTTTGTCGATGAAAAGGGAAACTTCGACGTTGCAATTCCGCTGAGTATGATTATGGGCTTTGCAGAAGACTAAAAAATTATGGTTAACATGAAGCATGAGCTCATTCTTACAAGATCGATAAGAGACTTGAACGCAATAATCCAGGAAGGAACTACGACAGCTGGTGCAACTACTTATGAAGATTGTGAAGTAAAAATAACGAAAATAGAATGGTTAATGCCATATGTCATTGCATCTGATAAACAAAAAATTCAGCTATTGAATTTCATTGGTAAAGATAATCCCATCTCTATGTGTTTTCGTTCTTGGGAGATATTTGAATATCCTCTTCTCCCAAGCACGAATAAACACGTCTGGACAGTGAAAGCTTCAAATCAACTGAAGAAACCTCGTTTTGTCATTCTCGCAATACAAACAAAGAGAAAAGCTATAAGAACTGCAAATGCCAGTAGATTTGATCATTGTGAGATAAGTAATGTAAAACTTTTCTTAAATTCACAATATTATCCATACAACAATATGAATCTCGACATATCGACGGCTGAGCGGAAGAAGCTCGTATCTCGGCCGCGGCTCCGAGAACGTCGCACAGTGGGCGGAAACGCGAAAAAAGTGATCAAAAGTCTTGATTCACTCGAAATTACGGCTAAATGACTCTATAAGGGCTCATTTTGTTCGTTGTGTAATGGGGAACAAAACAAAGTGTATTGCCGAAATATCGGACAATATACATATATATAATATTGACGAATATATCACACTTTCTCTTATACCAGAAATATCGCTTTTTCCAAACCTCATATCTCCACAAAAAATGAAGATATCGATCTGATTTTTTTTCTAAATTGAACCCTGGGTGATACCAATTGAGAATGCTAGCATCCCCTACCGAGGGGGTGAGATTGGGGGGTCAGAGCGTGAAAATCGACGAAAAATGCTTTAAAGGATTTTAGTGGTGGCGAAAAATGCTGCAAAGGGTTTTCGTGGATGCTGAAAACGTTTATCACAATGATTTTATCAACACCCCCCACATTGTTTATGATTTTCCATTACCATCCCTTACTTTAACCGTGAGAGTGATGGGCAAGAGGGTGAAAATATGAAAAATCAATTATATATTATATTTCATCATATACTGTTGTATATTATACAAAATTATTTACAGAAAAATATACATAGTTACATATATACATATTTACATTGAAATTAAAATAATATTATTCATTGTCTGAACAGTCTGTGTTGTCATCATCGGTTGCCTCTATATAATCTAATAGTAGATTTTTCATCACCTGAGTCATTAAGCTTTTTTTTTCTTTTCTACTACGTTCGATAGCGAAAGGTAAGGATCGGAATTTAAAAATAAGCGACGAAACATATCCGTGTTTGTTGCAACCCTAAAACAATAGTAATGTATATAAAATTACTTGATTTAAACAACTTTGCAAAATTCTTTTTAATTTCAAATCTTTATGAAAGTATATAAATAAAATAAGCTCTCGATAGAAAAAGACAAGTTATTCTTTAAGATATGGGCATTCCAAGAATTATCGAAAAAAATTCGTATCTTTAGAGCTTTAAAACTAATAGGTTACATAAGTTGCACAAAGAAGTATCGGAAATATATAAAAAATAATGAATCACTTAACGCACCGAGAAATTTTTCTTGAGAATCTATCTCTGAATCTTTTAATCATTTTATGATTACTTTCTTGGGCCTCTTCACTAAGCATCCCAATGGGTAAAATTAATTTTTGCATATTGACATGACCATGTATTAAAATCACATGCATTGACGTAGGCATTTTATACCAGTTATAGAGCTCTATATATTTAAATGTCGTCTCTGCAATAAGCAAATGCTGCATTATTTACTGAGCAACCTGATGAAATAACTGCCAAAATAACTTTAAATCTGTATAACAAGTGTTCATTGAATCCTAGAAATCATTATTTGTTTTATAATAATTAATTAGTGACTAATTAAATTTTGGTAGAAATAAAATTATAAAAATTGTACCAGTTATTCGAGCCACAACGTCAATATTATTAAAAAATTTTCTAGCGGTATTACCGTTATTGGTATTACCAGATCCCTGCGTTGGCGCATCTACTAATTTACTTAGTTCACTTTTAAGTTGATCTTGAATTTCTTTTTTCTTCTGATTCGTTACTGCTTCAAAAACTTAATATACATATATATAAATACGCTGAATAAACTGTACTCGAAAATAATCCTACACCATACACAAAAACAATGAAATATTAGTACAAAAAATTTTCGTGTAGTAAATAATTGTATAGAAATTTTTTAAAATTAAACCATAGGTCACGAAATTTAAGGAAAACTCGTTTAGAATTCCAGTATTTCTTATTTTAGGGTTAAAGAGTGCACACTTCAAAAATCAATATTATTTTTCGTTTCGTTATGGTATATCTTGAAACAAAATAGAGCTATTAATAATAGTACATTATGCAACAAGGGACTAAAGTCATAGATGATTTCCGCGGGTGGACAATAATCACCCGAGGGAATAATCGACTTTAGTCCCGTGTTGCATATAGAACTTTATTCACGACTTAACTGTGTAGCCACTTTGTTCCCTTGAAAAGTGGGACTTATGTCAATACAAATTAAATTTTCAAAATTTTCAATTTTCTAAAATTTAAGTTTTTCAAACATTTTTAACATTAAAATTTTTTAATTTTTCCAAAAAGGTGTTAATTATGAAAATTTTCCAAAAATTTATTAATTTTTTAATTTTTTAAAAATTTTTAAAAATTTTCCCGGGAATAAAATAACTTTATTCGCCTATTTGCGGGAATAAAATAACTTTATTCCCCCTTTTGCGGGAAAAAAAAATATACGAAGAAATAAAAAGCTACTTTAGTCCCGCTCTTCAGGGAATAAAGTGGCTATTATACTTAAGCCGTGAATAAAACTATTTTCACCCTCTTGCCCATCACTCTCACGGTTAAAGTAAGGGATGGTAATGGAAAATCATAAACAATGTGGGGGGTGTTGATAAAATCATTGTGATAAATGTTTTCAGCATCCACGAAAACCCTTTGCAGCATTTTTCGGCGATTTTCCATGCTTTCACGCTCTCGCCCCTCAATTTCACCCCTAGAGTGTGAGGGATGGATGCTCAAACTGAGGGATGTTGATAAAATCATTGTCATAAACGTTTTCACCATCCACTAAAATCCTTTAAAGCATTTTTCGGCGATTTTCCATGTTTTCACCCTCTGACCCCCCAATCTCACCCCCTCGGTAGGGGATGCTAGCATTCTCAATTGGTATCACCCAGGGTTCAATTTAGAAAAAAAATCAGATCGATATCTTCATTTTTTGTGGAGATATGAGGTTTGGAAAAAGCGATATTTCTGGTATAAGAGAAAGTGTGATATATTCGTCAATATTATATGATATTTCCGATATTTCGGCAATACACTTTGTTTGTTCCCATTACACAACGACAAAATGAGCCCTTATAGAGTCAATTTAGCCGTAATTTCGGTGAATCAAGACTTTTGATCACTATTTTCGCTGTTCGCCCACTTTTGTTGGCGGCGGCTTCGAGAATGTCGTATGCCAGAAGAGGCTTCAAGAACGTCGTATCCTAGAAGAGGCTTCAAGAACGTCGTATTCTAGAAGAGGCTTCAAGAACGTCTTATCTTAGGATTGGCTTTAAAAACCACTTTTACTTTCGTGATTCTTGTTAAATAGACGCGACAAAAGATTTTGAAAAAAATAGAGTAGATGCTATATTGTGTTAATAGTTGACACTATCTTTTTCAAAATCTTTTATCGCGTCTATTTAGCAAGAATCACGAAATTAAAAGTGGTTTTTAAAGCCAATCCTATGATACGACGTTCTTGAAGCCTTTTCTAGGATACGACGTTCTTGAAGCCTCTTCTGGCATACGACGTTCTCGGAGCTGCGGCCGAGATACGACGTTCTCGGAGCCGCCGCCGGGATACAACGTTCTCGGAGCCACGGCCGAGATACGAGCTTCTTCCGCTCAGCCGTCGATATATAACAATCAGTATGCGATTCTCTATGATATGTATGCTAATTTTCAAAAATCATACTATGCAAGAGATCCACAGCCGATGCTGACAAAGCCTATGTTCATCAATAATGAACCGCTCATTGTTATTGACTGTTCTCGACAAAACGAATCTCTCAAGAGCGGTCCTGTCGATGTCCGTCTAGAGTTTGAGGCGAAAAAAGATTTTCCTGCTAACACTTCAGCCTACTGCATGATCTTACACGATCGTATCGTTCAGTACAATCCTATCAGTGGGGATGTCAAGAAACTCGTCTAGGCTGCAGCAAAAAATGGAGTACGCAGTAGACATGACTGGTTTCAAGCAAACCGGAGAAGATTATATTCTAAAGGAAATTGCAATCATTCCTCTCAACGATAATAGTTAGCCTGTTGTTCTTATATTAAAAAATCCCTTCTTATGGAAAAAACTCTCTGAAGAAATGCAAAGGGAAAACAACTGGCTTAAACATAATCAGCATGGCATGAACTGGAAAACCGATGGACATGACTACTCACAAATTGGAAACTTGCTTCGTGACGCTTTACGTGAGATTGTATGATTTATTATCTAGGATACAAATAAATAAGACAACTATTGTAAATTAAGTTTAATACTGCATTTATTCATGTATATTATGTACAAGTTTGGACAAATAAATTGTTTTTTTTTTTTTTTTTTTGAAACTAATCAATCTTTGTATTTCATCATCATTTTAGCAAGTACTGAACTTAAAAGAAGTTCCACCCTGATATGTTATAAATAAACTGAGTTTATTTGCTTTGTTAGAAAGATTATTAAATAGTTCTCCGGCAGAAATATTTGAAAGCTGTCATCGATTTCGGCCACGACTTTCGTGCCGAATCTCGTCTTCGCCTCCTTGAGTGCAGTCACCATATACGGGTGATCTTTTTCTTGATTGTATTCAATAGCACATACAAATGCAATTTTTTTTATTTTTTTTAAGCATGTTGTGCGTCGAAGTGGTTGAGATGGTGATCGCAGTTGACGAGATCGAAGTGAAGGTGATCGAAGTGGTTGAGACGGTGTTGGTGATGGAGATCGAGGCGGCCTCATATGCACTAGACAGGGACACAGCTCGCGGCTGCATATCCGACAGCGGAAGCCATAGCAGCGCCAACAATCATCCCAGAGATCGAGACCTATGTTCATTGCTTTGCACTTAGTGTATTTTGTTCCTAGTGGTACCTTGCTGCCTTCTGTAAGCCTCTCTAGGTAGGCTATCTCTTCTTGCAGATAGGCAAAACGCCGCTGATTCTGCTAATTGCACACCATGTAGTTTCCGATACTGCTTATCAATTTTGATGTGGACTTAATGCCGTTATATACATTCCTCTCGAGCTGCAGTTTGAGACTTTTATACGTTCGTATAGTGGAAGGTATAGTCTCCATTAGCAAGCTTGCTTCATGGAATAGATCACGAAGCTCCGAATCTGCCACTTTGTCGAGATCTTCTGGAATCACTAGTCTCGACTGGAAAATTCTCATCATCTCTGCTCGTTTTCGAATAGTTTATACTTTTCGATACACTGTGCTGGAAAATAAAATGTTTTGATAAAAATTTACTGATATTAAATTCTTGCATTATAAATGTGGCTATCTCAGGGGGACAGTCTATAGAAGTTCATACTCAAATAGGTGTGATGTGGATTTTTATTCCGCGCTTGAAAGTATGGTTTAATTTAAGGGGGAGGGACTTTAACGTCACCTTTATAAGAGCAAGCAAAATTTTTGAGAAAAAAATCGGTTTTTACATTTCAGCTCTTTACTAGAGAACCGCTCAACAAAATCGTTTAAAATTTTTAACAATAGATAGCTTTTTTATGGCGAATCACCAAATAAAATTTTGAAGCATGCGACTACATTGTTTTAAAGACAAAAAATCAAAAAATTTATTAAAAAAATTCAAACCTTGATATCTTAAGAACTATAGGGGTTTAAAAGCTGCACAATGAAGTTAGCCAAAACACATAAAATATCTACCTTTTTTCTATAATCTCAAGTGCAATAAGGCATTTTTACGCCCATAATCGTGACACAAACTTTTTTTTTCAGTTTTCGATTTATTACTGAAAAAATAAGTAGTCAAATCACGTGAAATTTTAAAGGAATATAGTTTGACACGTGACCAATAAACATAATTTTTTTCAAATTTTTTGTCTCTCACCCTGTATACACTGTATAACTTGAAATTATGGTTTTTGTTAAACCTTACGGAACTTAATGATAAGGCTACGTATTTTTCTAAGTTTACATATAGAAAATTCATTTAAAAACATTTTTAAAAAGCATTAACATACTACTATATATTAAAACAATATTTTATTTATTAGTACTATAAATTAAGTTTGGAGGAAGCTATGTGCTAATAAATTGGCAGCGGTTTTATTTTATGAAGCAGAAAATTTGCTAGTACAAAGATTTCTCTAGGAGGAAACAAAATTTGGAATATTTTCGGAAATTTTGAGAAAAATTGAGAAATTTTGTAAAAAATTATGAAAAGTTTACGTTGCCATATGAAAGAGCCATGAATAACCTATAGTTGCTTGCAGTGCGGGATCAAGATGAGGGAAGAAAGCGTGGTGTAGAGTGGGGAACAAATGTGTACATGGCAAGCCTATACAAGTATTTTACATTTTTATATCATTACCTTTTCGTAGATGACTATCCCCTGAAACGGTCACGACTTTTCTCGGTCCTGGGTGCAGTTAGTTTATATGATAATTGACTAATAATTTATAGAAAAGTAGTGAGCATTTCCTAATCTGCGTCCTAATTCTGACAGCAGGTTAGGTAGCAAGATTTTAATTAATGATTTTAAATATTTATAATAATTATAATAATATTTGTAGTACAGGTCCGGGATACCATGTAGTGGAATGTTTTATCACAATAACAAACTTTTGTTCTTTATAACAAAATAAATATATTCAAGTTCTCATATATAGGAGAATATTGCGTATATGGTTGCATATATTCTCTATCATAAAAATAAATTAAATCGATAAATCCGCTTTGATTTTTACAAATAAAATTAAACATGCGTTTATGTGGCGGTATCTAATCAGAATGGTAATATTACAATTAAACAGATTTTATACAGATACGTTTAAGGGGACCTAACCACCTTAAATTGTCAAAAAATGAAAAAATTGGATTTTATTTTTATATTAACATTAAAGTGTTTAAAAAATGTATTAAACAAACACATAAACTTAAAAAAAAACTATAGAGAACAAGAGACAATTTTTATATGTACCAAATACCAGGTGCAACATGTCTCCGAAGGTCAAAATTCACAATTTCCATTTTTTCACTCACCGCAGACTTACTTCAGTTCTGGGCATTGAAGAGCACTAAAACTTTACAAACATGTTTGAAATACACATAGTTCTGACATCTTAAAAAGTTATCTTCAATTGAAACAAACTATTTGTCATTTTAAACTTTTTAAGATTTAATTTACTTACAATGAACTATGTGTATTTCAAACATGTTTGTAAAGTTTTAGTGCTCTTCGATGCCCAGAACTGAAGTAAGTCTGCGGTGAGTGAAAAAATGGAAATTGTGAATTTTGACCTTCGGAGACATGTTGCACCTGGTATTTGGTACATATAAAAATTGTCTCTTGTTCTCTATAGTTTTTTTTTTAAGTTTATGTGTTTGTTTAATACATTTTTTAAACACTTTAATGTTAATATAAAAATAAAATCCAATTTTTTCATTTTTTGACAATTTATGGTGGTTAGGTCCCCTTTACTTTACGTTATCTGATCAAGTACGAAAATTATAGTGTTATCACGATTCGTAATAATTCTAAGTTTTTTGAGAATGATTGAAATTTTTATAAGTCTATGACTGATACGCTTTAAGATGCGATATCGTGCCTAACTCAAAAATTTTATAAGTCCTTCAACAGTGAAAAAATATACTAAGTTTTATCTACCAAGGCGTAAGTTGCTCTTGAGTAAAGACTAGTGCGCTTAAATTACGTTAGAGCTAGTGACTGGCCATAGGCCGCGCAAGTCCTTATAGAGGCTCGGGAGAGAGTGAACCTCGAGCCGCCGAAAAACTGTCACATACAAATATATACACGCACATTCACACCTGTATACAAAAATCATTCATACAAGCATACGGAGATGCGCGCACCGCACCGCTGCTGCGTCATCATCCCACTCTCACACGCTTTGCACGCCGCACCGCTCGCTGCGCTACATATATACTTATACCGTTGGGGTGCTCGCGTATTTACGCGTAGTTCAACTACAAAAAAGCCACGAGACTTTAGTTTTTTTAATTTTTAAATTGAAAACCCTGCAGAGCTGGTGTGAGGTGTTACACCTCTAAGTCTGCTTTTCGATGAAGTGCCGAGAGAGCTTCTTGAAGATTGATGCTTTTTAAGTGATGGAAAAACTTGAAGATGATTCTTGAACTGACTGACTGTAGCTTGCGCTAGGCTATTTATTACGAAAACGGTAGCTACGTATTCCACAGTATTTTTCCAAAATCCTCTGATTGGTGAAATTTTTCCTACCTAATTCCACAACTCTCCTGGAAGAGTCCTCTGATTGTTTGAGTTCCTCTTTCCACCGCCTTCTTGAAAAGTCCTCTGATTGGCAAATTTCTTTCTCCCCAATTCTCAAAAATCCACCTAATCTCAAATCCTTTTTCTCAAAAGGATTACACAGCATTGGTATGAGAGGTGTATCACTTAAAACTAAAAGGGCATCGATCACTATACAATGCTGCATTGTCGACCACCTGAGCAGCGGTCATCGGTGTGCGCACCAACCTACACTCGCCCACATTTTGTCTCAAAAGGATTACACAGGATTCGTATAAGTGGTGTATCGCTTAAAACTAAAGTGGTATCGATCACTATACAATGCTGCCTTGTCGACCACCTGAGCAGGTGGTCATCAGTGTGCGCCCCAACCTGCACACGTCAATAGGCATTGATTTCTAATCCGTGAAATAAGTGTGTAAGAAAGCAAACAGCTCAAAAGATTATCTCTTTCTAGCTAGAAAGAGCATTCATCATTAAACAATGCTACATTTTGCACACCTAAGCAACTGCTGCATTATCGACCACCTAAGCAGGGATCATCAGCAAGCACACACCCTCATTTTTCTCAAAAGCTGATTCCAAAATTGGCATCGGTTTGAGAATGCCTTACACGTCAATAAGGATTGATTTCTAATCCGTGAAATAAGTGTGTAAGAAAGCAAACAGCTTAATAGATTATCTCTTTCTAGCTAGAAAAAATATTCATCATTAAACAATGCTATATTTTGCACACCTAAGCTGGTTCTTCTACACCCTCCAATCTACATACGCATAGTAAATGCATAATGCGCAGCATTCATATACTTCTCACGCTTTCCATCTGTTTCTCATAATATAAAGATGAGACGCTGTTCGACAAAAAAGGGGGCTGTTCTTTTCCCAGTTTTCTCAAAATCTGCCAATAGAGTTTCAATATATTTAAAACAGAGTGGAGGAATAAAACTCCTACAGATTCTTGAGCAACATTAGGACGGCTTTATTTCCCTCTCTTTTCAAAAACAAGTAGCCAATAGTTTTTCTGTAGGCTGTGAAACATCTTCGAGATGTTTATGCAAGGGAAGGGATGAGAGAACGCTATAGGCATTCGAAAAATCCCTCTTTTGGAAAAACGTGGGTGAGAGTGGGGAAACTATCCCATTCTCTCATCGGGCCCAATAGTAAACTATATATAGAGAACACTATAGGCATTCCAAAACATAATAAAGAGAGTTGGGAGAACCATCCCACTCTTTCATCGGGTACTAAAACACTCTGAGAGGGGGTGGCGGCAGAGAGGGAGAACCCTTCCCACTCTCCCATTGGGTACCAAAACACTTTGAGAGGAGAGGGTGTGTTTTAGTATGCCTATGTTTTGGTATGCCTATAGCCTATCTACTTGTATATACTTTTTTTACCAAAAAAATTTTTTCAATATTACATTATAAAAAGTAAGTTTTACTCATAAGGATATTGCTTCCTTCCTAAGGAAGCCTTGTAATAGTAATTTTTGGAGTTTGTGTAAAAACATGTGGGAAGTGTGTTTTGATGAATTTTTAGTCGAAAAATGGTGTTTTTAGAAAATGTCCGAACGGATGTATGTGTGTGTGTGTGCGTGTGTGTGTGTGTGTGTGTGTGTGTGCGTATGTATACGCCTGTTTCTCAGCTTCTACTTAGTGGATTTTAACCCACCAAGTCTCATTTTCTTTGTTTTTGCTAGAAGATAGTGGTACGAAGGTCCGTTTGTACAATTTACATACGCGTTTTTTTTTTATAGTGATTTTTTAGTTTTGAGATTTCAGTTTTTGCCAACAAAGTTATCGGAAAAGTTAATAAAAGTAAATTGCTTAATATGTACCTGAAAGAGAATAAAATTGCCTATGTTTTTACCATGAAAAATTTATATTATCGTTCGCCGTTCTTTTATTATACACCATACAGTGCAATTTTTTTAAATAGTTATAACTCAAAAACTAAATAGCGAAACATTCTAAAAAAATATATGATTATTGAAGGTAATTAGAACTATATACCACTTAAATTTGAAGGCATTTCATGGGGCAGATCCTGAGAAAAACATCAAAAACTGAAAAAAATCGTTTTTCTACGTGACGCGATAACTGGAATAAAA
>CM053168.1:31973576-32029123 GCA_012977825.3 Pteromalus puparum
ACACACACACACACACACACACACACATATATATATATATATATATCAACTATTCGAACTAAAACCCTGTTTTTTACGTGACAGGATAACTGAAGTAAAAAGATAATAATCAATTTATAATTTTGGATTTAGTTAGCATTATATACGCTAGGTAAGTACCTCTTGGCGCGAAACGCGAGCGCTGCCTACCGGATTCTTTTTGCAGTTTCAGGGTGTTGCATACAGTTAGTTGCATGCAATCAGATGGAGATTCAACTCGTTTTTTAAGCTTTTGGCGATAGTTTAGACAATTTGGTGGTTCTAATAATAAAATTGAGAGATCAGAAACGTTCTTATGTACTTTTAACCTTCGTCAAACCTGTTTTTTCTCTTTCAAAAGTTATGTATATTATAATCGATGATTGTATATAGATATCACAGTGTGCTGTCTGCAACACCCCGATTATGCAAGAAGGCGGCGCTGTCGCGCGTCCTTAGCTAGCGTATGCAGACCTTAATCCCTTTCTTTGGCGCGTTATGAAACCAAATGGTTTCAAAGATTTAAGCTTCGAAATTTCGTTTCTCACCCTGTATTATTGTATACTCTATATAACTGAAAACTGCATCGCTGTAGATCTTAGGCTTCTATTGGCATGGATCTTAATCTATACTTGGGCTAGTTTTTTTCTGTTTTTTGTTTTATTAAATCGTTAAAAACAATATTTTCAGTTACGCATTGATTATGTAATATAATTATTTCGAAATAATTTTATCCATCAAACGAAAAAGCATAAAAACTTTATAGAATTATATATGAAGTAAAAACAATTTAGATATTAAAGCGATACATAAGGTTGAAGGAAGCTACGTGCCAAAGAATTGGCAGCGGTTTTTTCTTGCGTTTAATCCAGGCTTGACCCCTTAACTCTACAGAAGTAAGCGCCGAGTAGCGTCAAGATCGACTTGTCGTGGAAAGTGTCGCACGACACTCACACGCGCGAACGAGAAGGCTGTTACTCGGTACCGCTGCACCAAATCGCAAAGCTGTAGCCGCTGCTGCAGCTGACGCAAAATGTATACAGCCCTACTTACTTGCAATCATCGTTCTCGGTAGGCGCACGCAACACGCCGCATATTCACACACTTTGTCGTCGCTGATGTTGATGTCTCACTAGAACGAGCCGACGTCCTCTTAAATCTCGTACGATCGCTGATCGACAGGCTGGTTGGTCCTCCTCTGTTGTGGCAGGGCGTCTTCTTTTCACGCTCGCACACACTCTCACACTATCGCACGCTATCGGTAGTCGCTTGCAGCGGTTAGTCTCACACACGAGAGCTGACGCGTTCGCAACGGTGGCTGGAAGCTAACTGTCCGTCTGACGGACCGCTAGTTCACGCGAGGCTCCAAATCTTGCCTCGCGCTTGCGCAACGTCGCGTTTATACGATCCGCGAATCTACCTATTTTTGCCCCTGGTTACAACACATAAAACAGTATACAATCGCATTTATTTACACGAAAAAATTCCACAAGAATATTTTTTATACTAAAATTTGCTACACTTATTTTCTATTATTTTACTAGACTGAAAAACTGTACACAATGACATAATCTTTTGTTGTAACAATGGTATAAAAAAAAGTTATGTGATTGTGTAGAGTTTTGCAGTCTAATAAAATAATAGAAAATAAGTTTAGAGTTGATTATATTAACACATTTCATACAAACAAATATGATTTTCGTGTATTTTATTCTTTTAAAACATGCTTTATAACAAAATATGATCAACCACATATGTTAACTGCGAGTGCAGCGAGCGTTATTTGCTAGTATTATGTTGATCAAATATGTAATACGCTAGAGAAGCAAGAATTTTTGGCTGGTTATAAATCATAGAATCATATTTAAAATATTTTTTAGGTACAAACAAGGATAAAAAGTCAAAAAGCACCATCATATCCCACTTTTCTTTTAAGAAAACAACAGTAAGTAGAAAAAATTTGTTTCTTACCTCTCCATGTTATGAGAAATAGTATATTGTGCAACTAGGGGGAAAATTGGCTTTTTCTAGCGAGGGTAATGTTTTGAGCACAAGTGGGAATCGCCTACGGCGCCCTCGACTTCCACTTGTGCTCAAAACATCACCCGAGTCTGAAAAAGCCGCTCCCGCCTTGTTGTACACCGTACTTTTTTGATAAGTGTATGAATAGATCAGTTTTAATGCGTCTGAAAGGAATAGAAAATTCAAGAAAAAATTACTTCCTTAGGAGGAAAATATTTTTTCCTCCTGCTGCTAAGAAAAACTTGATTTTCCATTCATTTTGCATGCATGGAAAGTGGCCTTTTTCATGCACGCATCATAAAAATAAATACATAACAAAATATTTCAGCAAATAAGTTTATATTTCTGGTTCTTATAATATATAAATAGACCTTCTGCACATATTCGTAAACGATGTCCCGTCGTCCTGACACCTGGTCATTGTCTACGAGAGGTTAAGGGGGCACACCACCTTTAAACTCTGAAAAATAAACTTCTTATAAATAATAACAAAAATAAATTATAATTGTTATATAATTTCTATACTAATATTAGGTTATATTACCTGTATTTTTACCATGGTAAATCCATATTAGTGCCTACTTACCCCTGGTAACTTTCCGTATACTGTTTTCAGCATTTCGGCACTAACCGTAGGATTCCATGTGACCACATGGTTTGATTGGGCTAAAATTTTAGGAGAATGCTTTGTACACTTGTACTTTTGGTATGAATATAGGGATTTTGATATGAATACTTAGAAAATCTTTTATGAAAAAAATGTGACATAAATAGGTTAAAAAGGGCCAAAAATTAATTATTTTTATTGTTAAACTTTTCCTCAGCATTCAAATCAAAATCCCTATATTCATACCAAAAGTACAAGTGTACAAAGCATTCTCCTAAAATTTTAGCCCAATCAAACCATGTGGTCACATGGAATCCTACGGTTAGTGCCGAAATGCTGAAAACAGTATACGGAAAGTTACCAGGGGTAAGTAGGCACTAATATNGAAATGCTGAAAACAGTATACGGAGAGTTACCAGGGGTAAGTAGGCACTAATATGGATTTACCATGGTAAAAATACAGGTAATATAACCTAATATTAGTATAGAAATTATATAACAATTATAATTTATTTTTGTTATTATTTATAAGAAGTTTATTTTTCAGAGTTTAAAGGTGGTATGTCCCCTTAAGGATATTTGACGGTAATTTCAATCGATATCTAGTTCCCTTATTCGTAGACGATATCCCGTCGTTCTGGGAGTCGTCCTGACAACTGGACATCGTCTATGAAATGTAAGATATTTGACGGTAATTTTGATCGATATCTCAGTAAAATGATGAGTATTATCTCTCTATATTATAAAAAAAAATTCCTCTGCCATCGCCGCCGCCGGTTCAGAAAATTTCCCCCTCAATTTTCCCTCTCAATGCATATCGTCTCAAATGTAGATTTTAGAATTCTTTATTATAGATTCTGTAGTCTCTCTATATTATCAAAAAAGTTTCGCCGTTGCCGATTAAGAAATTGTGCCCCTCAATTACTGCCCCTTAATTCTTGCTCCTTAATTACCCTCCAATACTGCCATTCAGCTATTACCTCTAAACCACGGTTAATACTTATTCTGTAATAAGTTTTAATATTACACACGGTTAATTCAAACTTTGAATTTCGGAAATTTTCGCCAGTGCCGGCCGCTTGTTAACTGGGGCAGACGCGCATACGCTCTATCTCAGAACGCGGCCACTTGCGTCCAGCGCATGCTTGTCGGCTCTGAATATCCCCAATGTGGAACTTGCATGAAAAAATCCATTAGGCCCGTCATGTAGAATATCCAAAATTAATCGACACGTATTTTTGTGATAGGTTTGTGGTAACTGAAATAACATATATATATTTCTGACTGTATATTATTAAAAAATGTAAAGAAAACGGCATCGATGGTAGTGCTATAGTTAGTCGTCGATTGTAAAGGACTGTTGTTCATTGTATAAGTATACGAAAACATAACCTATGTATTTAAGTAATGCGTATATGTATATTGTCACGGACGAGCCGTGGGCTATCCGGTGGCACCGCGACACGTGCGGTGCAGCGTAAGCAGACAGAGCCGGTGCCCGGAGTCTCTCCGTGCAGAAGTGCAGCGTATGCACTCCTGCACGCGGAGCCGCTCGCCACCGACGAGTCGCGTCGACGGCGGAGCGGGCAGATCACCGGCGACTACCAAACCGAGCGGAGCTCTAGTCTGGCAATAAAGAGTACCAACCATTACTGCTGCCTACTTCATTAGTCGCTCACAGAGCAGGACCAATCCATTGTCCATCCGTAACATCTGGCATCCCAAGTGGGGCTCTGTCGCAGCACCTCGAAGCAGCGCAGAGCAATCGTCCAGCGTACTGGAAATATTTTTTTTCGGACAACCAGCTACCCAGCACGCAAAAAGTCACTGCACCGACCTTCGTCGCAGAGCGTGCCATAAAGGAGCTGAACACCGAACGAACCTGCAGTTATCAGTCAACGAGCGCCCGCCGGGAGTAAAGATATTTTTATACTCCGCAGTCGCCGAGGCTCGGGACAAGTCCCGAGCTTAAGAGAAAAAGAGGAATAATTTCCGCCGGCCGTCTGGATCTCGCACTCCCGACTCTTCAAAGAAGGGAAACAAGCGACGGCCGACCACAAAGGAGCAAACTCCTTGCAATTGGAGAAGCTCCCAGCTCAACAAAGCCGACCTACGGCCCTCAAAGCCCACCTGGGCCAACGAACAGCCGTCGGCGCGGACCAGTCGCCGACGAGCCCGAGCATCGCAGACCAGCGGGCTTCGCTACAATCAACCAGCGGCGCGGACCAGCCGCTGAGGTACGCAGTTCAACACGGCAGCCACCTCGCGCAATTCAGCCGTCGGCGCGGACCAGCCGCCGACGCGCGCGTTCCATCGAGCAGCCCAGCTGAACATCATCATGCGAGCGACAATCATCTGCATCTTACTGTAAGTCTTTTCGCTTTGTTTTCTCGAGCAGCTTGGCTTTTCGTTAGGGCGAAATAAAATTCGCAAAAATCGCGGACCCGTTTTGCGTTAGAATTTAGCACGAACCCCGGCTTCACGATGGCTCCCACCGGAGTACTCGGCGTGGCCAAGGCCGCGCTCGGCCTAGGCGCACGAAAGAAGGATTACGCGAGAGTAGTCGAGAGCGACCCGGAGCACTCCAGAGAGCAGGAGAGGCTCGTGCACGAGGGATTCGAGCAGTTCGGTAAAATGACACCGCGCACGGGCAGAGCTTTTGTAAAAACCGCCAGCCAGTTGGTCCTGGATTCGGACAATTCGGACACCGTTCAACGCGCGATGCGGATGACCGGAACCTGGCAGACGGACCAGCTGCGGTTGCTTTCCGGTAATTCAAAGGCATCGAAACCGCGTACAGCTGCGAAAAACCACGGGGACGACAGTCAAGATCGGTCCGAGGATAAAGCCGCGAGCCCAGTCGAGCTTTTAGCGGAAGCCCGGGCGATTTCTGCCGGAGAGCGAAATTCTCCGATCCAAGTTGATTTAGACAACTTAGGAAATAAGATGGGCGAGCTTAGCCTAGGCACGGACATGCTCGCAGGGGACGAGGCGTTCGGCCCATACGGGGTACCTCTTGCCGCGAAGCAACGTCTAGACATCGACAATAAGTGCCTAGAGGGCATACAGACGTATCACGAAATAAAGAGGGCAGTTTGGGAGGACCCAAACGAGCACAATAAAATTATAAAAGATCGCTCGATTAAAGATAACCGATACGAGGAAAAATACGTTGGCGCGAGCGCGGAGACCAGAGTGCCAAATCCGATGTGGAGGAGGCGACGGCTACCCGACGGCGCGACGAATCGTGCGCGCAATTTATTGACACACCCGAGGGCCCCAAGTTCTAATAATCACACCGACCCACGCCCCGGAGACGGCCAAGCCACCCGATCGCGCAGGACGGCTCCGACACCCCATTCAGGCACACACGCCACCGAAATCTCCAAACCGAGGGCGAGCCATTCAAAGCGCAACTCGCACGCGCAAAGCCCTGCGCGGTCGCGCACGAGCTCGAGTAGCGATAGCGAATTCAGCCGTAACGATAGGAAAGCACGCACGATGCGAGGCGGTTATGTCGAGCACCCCACGGTAACAATTAGCGTGGAGCACCTTCAGGCGCTGATCGAGCAGGCCACGGCGGGCAACGGGTCCGAGCACAGGAGCCACTCGAGCGGCAGCCGCAGCAGCCGCGGGCACCGCGGAAACGGTCGGGACCGCGAGCGGCAAAGGAGGGCAAATCCAGACGAACGCGCGAGCGAGCGTGAGGCAAGGCTGGCAGCATTCGTCAGAGACACTCCCGAAGTGCGTGAGCGCGAGAGCCAAGCGAGAACCAAAGCCACGGTAGCTCCCAAAGAGTCCGGCCTCACCAAAAAAAGGAAATCGGGAAGTTCGCAGCAAGTAGCTAGCCACCCAGCTCGCGGCTCTCTCGTTCACGCACGCACCCGCAATCGCTCAAATTCGAGCCCTCGCAGATCGAGACAGCAAGGGCGATCCCCCCTCAGAAATTCAGGCGCTGAAGAGCAAGCGCGGTCGGACACGGAGTCCGATCTCGAATTCGACAGCGAGCTCGATGACGAGTCCGAGCGCGATTCTTTCGCGATATTTAGCGACGAGTCGAGTGCTGAAGGTAGCTACGCCTCAGAAGCCGTAACGGATAATGGAACCGAGATTGACTCCGAAAGCGAGTCCAGCGACGAGTCAGTGGATAGAACCCCCGCGGTCGCTTTTGAAACCGCGAGTGAATGGGAGGACGATCGCGCCCAGCGAAGGCGCGATAGGCGTTCCAATCGCTCCGACAGCGAAAGGACACGCAGGCGCATGTCAAGACACGGAAGCCCGCCGGCCAAGAATATACGAAGCCACGGCAATAGAGGCACGCGCCGTAGCGATGACAAAAATTTACGGAACAAGAGTAGCGGAGACAAGGGTAAGCGCGGCGAACGCGAGCCGCCACGGCGAGGGCCATCGCGCCGCGAGCCGTCGGACGGCGACAAGCGTCGCCCGCCGAACGATAGATCGGGTAGAAAACCCAATCGCCCGTCGGACGATGAATCGGATAACAAGCCGAGATATCGTGCCGAGTCTCCGCGCCACGAGGCGCCCATGGAACGCGTAGCCACGGCCGGGTCGGAAAGCAGAATTTATGAATCAAAAATGCCGTTCCACCAGGCGGCTGCATTTATTCCGTATTTCGACGGCGATCCCGATAACCTCAATCTATTTTGCAACGCGATCCGCGATGTCATGAGTTCTTACGGCCCTAGCCACGAAAAATACATGCTCTTGCACATCGCGAATAGATTAAAGGGCAAAACTACGGAAGGTTATCGCGCGAGGATAGCTAACTACACGTCCGTAGAAAAGCTCCTCCATGACCTTACACTACACTTCGCTAACATTGGGATTGCGGACCAAATTCACGCGCAAATCAGGTCCATTAATCAGAATCCGGACGAGCCAGTGGGCGATTACGGTTTGCGCGTGGAAAAATTGTACAATAGGTTTATGACGATCGTAAATTCAGCCCCAGACCTAACCCTCGCGGATAGGGAAGCTAGAACTCGGCACGCGAGAGGAGACGTGTTAGAGCAATTTTTATTCGGGCTGAAGTCGCCACTGGATCATTTGGTGCGCAGCAGAGATCCGAAGGATCTAGGAGCCGCAATAACGACGGCCATCGAGTTTGAAGGGAAACAGAGTGGCCGAAACGCGAGCCGTACCGCACCCCCGCCCATAAAGCCATCCGCGCAAGTACGTAGGGCCACGGCGAAGGAGGTCAATGCGGAGGCAACCCGGCAACACGAGCCGTCCCCCGGAAATTCAGGGGAGGCCCAATCCCAAGGCCAGAAACCGAAGGCCAGACCCCACTGTTGCTATTGCGATCGAACGGGCCATGCGGTCGAAAGCTGTAATTTGCTAATCCGACACGCGGCCCAAAAAGTAATCGCCAACCCCGATAAGAAAAGCGACGGGGGGGCAGAGGACAAAAAGTCGGGCAAAGGCAACAACGGGAACAAAAACGGTAAGTTCAATAAGAAGAAGAACCAGAAACACCGTAATAGAAATCGTTCGGACCGATCGAACGACAGAAACGAAAATAATCGCGGCAACGACCGCGACAGTGAACACGCGGAGGATTTAAACTAGACGCACGTTCGACACGATCCTCAAGCGTCGAGCGTGAGTCTAGCGATTCGGAATACAGTACCGAGCAAGGAAACGAGCAACATTCAATGTCGGCAAAAATTAAATTTCTCACCGCGGGGAGGCAACCGCCGATCGTCACCGTAAATTGCCCGCAATTATTAAAGAGATCGGGTAAATTTTACGCGGATTCCGGCGCAGATATTTCAGCTGTGAAAATCGGGAAGCTATCACCCGGTTATCCTTACGACGCGCAGAAAATAATCAAAGTGCAGGGGGTGACAGCGGGTACCGCGCACACGCTCGGTCAGGCAGTGATACAGCTGCAAGGGCTGGTTTGCAACGTCCAAGTAGTACCAAATGATTTTCCGATTGAAAATTCGGGAATTATCGGGTGGGACGTGATCGACACCCATAATGGATGTGTCGATGCGGCAACCAAAAGCCTCAGACTCGGTGACGTTACATTGCCATTCGAGTCCGACGAGCAAGTCACCATCCCAGCACGGGTTAAAATGCTTATAAGCGCGCGCGTTCGTAATAACGATACGAAAGAAGGATGGGTCCCGTTGATGGACTTACATCCGAACCTATTATTTGGGAATTTCGTATCTAGAAATATCAATGGTCGGGTCATCGCGGAATGTATTAATATCGGTGACGCGGACGTGTCTATCCCAACGCCGGTGGCAGAATTGATTGAATGCGAAACAATCGCAGATAATAATTTATATCAAGCCGATGAGGACGGCACAGCCGAGAATGTTGCGAGTTTTTCCGCTAACCTACGCCGAATGTTTGAATCCAGTAAACCGGAAAAATACCGCGAAGTTCTCCACTTGAATAATAAATTAAAGGAGAACGCCGAAGCCAGGCGCGCTCGGGTCGAGAAAATCATGGGCCTGGCGGACCTCGAAGGGTGCAACGCGGAGGAAAGGGAATATATTCGTGAAGTCGTCGACGAATACGCAGGAGTGTTCGGTCTAGACGGCGAGCCGTTGCCCGCGACTCACTTATTGCAACACAAAATAGTGCTAAAATCCAACAGGCCCATTAGAAATCACAGATTCCGCTTTCCTCCGGCGATAAAAGAGCACATGCTCCGCGAACTGGCCAAGCTCCGAGAGCAAGGCATCGTGGTACCCTCGAACTCGAATTACTCGTCCTCGCTATGGATAGTTCCCAAGAAACCAGACGCGAACGGGAATAAGAGATTTCGCTTAGTAACCGATTTTCGGGCCCTTAACGAGGAAACCGAGGGCAGCTGCCATCCGTTGCCTTTCACGAGCGATATCCTCGAGCACCTAGCCGCGGCGAACTATATCACGGTAATGGATCTCAAGCAGGGTTACCATCAAATTGAAATGCACCCTGATTCCGCGCATTTGACGGCCTTTTATGCTCCCGAGGGCAACCATGGCAATCAACTGTTGCAATTCAACAGGATGGCCATGGGTCTCAAGGAGGCAACTATAACATTCACTAGAGCAATGTCTCTGGCAATGGCCGGGTTGCAAGGCGACGAGGTCGAGATTTACCTCGACGACTTGATGGTTTTCAGTGAAACCCTCGACGAGCATAGAGACCGCCTGCGCCGCTGCCTAAAAAGGCTTTTAGACGCGAACATGACAGTCGAGCCAAAGAAATGTCAGTTCTTGAAAAAAGAGGCTCATGTACTCGGGCATATAGTCGGCGGGGGCTGTATAAAAACAGACCCGGCTAAGACTCATGCAATGGCAAATTATCCGCCACCCACGGACGCTAGAAAACTAAAACAGGCCCTAGGCTTATTTAGTTATTATAGGCGCTTTATCCCGAATTTCTCCAAAATCGCGTACCCGTTATTCAGACGCTTGCAAAAAGACGCGGAGTTTGTCTGGGGCGACGCGGAGCGCACGGCCTTCGAAACACTGCGCAAACTAATGTCGGAAGAGCCAGTGTTAAAGGCCCCCGATTTATCACAGCCATTCATAGTAACCACGGACGCCAGCGATTTCGCCTTGGGCGCAATATTAAGCCAGGGGAAAATAGGCTCGGACCAACCGTGCGCGTACGCGTCGCGCTGTCTGAAGGGCAGCGAGCTCAAGTATCCAACGTACGACAAGGAGCTCCTCGCGATCGTATTCGCGAAAGAACAATTCCGATATTACCTCTTCGGGAGAAAATTTACTATCTGCACTGATCACGAGGCCTTAAAGCACTTCCATACTACCAAAAAACCGGACCTGCGGTTCAACCGGCTGAAAGCGGCGCTTGCGGGATATGAATTCGACATTATATATCGCCCCGGCATCAAGAACGCGAATGCCGACGCGCTCTCTCGAAACCCGGTGATTGCAGAAGGCGAAGTGAATCCGGATTTGCCGCGTTTAGAGCTGTACGAGCTAGCCGACAAGCAAATCAGAGAAAATCCCGACGAGGAGGCTGGCGCGCCACCGGGCAGAATATTCCGGGCCCGCGCGATCAAAACGCAGGGCGCCGACGGAAACAGAAAAACGCGCCGAGAAGCATCTAACTCGGAAAGCTCGATAAGCCGCGACGAAGCGAAAAAGCCCTGCGATGATAAGTCGATAATTTTCAAGCGCGGTGAGTTTCTCGCCGTGAGAAACGAGTTCGATGATTTTTACATATGCCGCCTGTTACACGACGTGTATCACGGCGACGAGAAATTGAAAATTCAATGGTTTTCCGCAGTAGAAGGCTGCGAGTTCGTCTACACTCCGGATTACCGCGATGTAACATTATATAATTGCGTGCTGACGAACGTAACGCTGAAAAGGGCAAACAAAAATAGGTACTTTTTGGACGGGGCGGAAAACGCGAGGATAAAACAAATTCTGAAAGAGTCGATAGAATTTTGCGCCGACGCGCCCGCAGCGAGGCCTTCAGCTTCGAGCCCAAATCGGGACGAGATGACGAGCGCCGACGAGTCCATGCGTTCGGTAAGATCTACGATCTCGAACAGTACAAATTCTCATTGTATCCCACCCGAAATCCGGCCGTACGTAAAGTACGTGGCATCGACGGTCAAAGCAGCCCGTAGCTCCCAGCGAACGCGGGGCCCGCTATCCCAAAAGCTGTACGATCCCAGCAGCACGAGCAGCGAAGACCAGGCCACACGCATTCCCCCATCGGGCAAAGTAGCCAGCAACCTGGAGCCACTTCAGACGTTTAGCTTCCCTCTCGGACCCATAACACAGGATGCGGTCTCCCCGAATCCGGCGCAACACCCCGGCGCATTAAGTACACCGCCAGCCGCCGAAAATCCAATTTCCCTCGCAACGCGCGTAAGCGCAGTAGCCGGCCCGGAAGCCGCGAGCCCAGCCGCGCACGCCAAAGATCCGCTAACCAAGGCCCTTAAGAGCCACGACGCTTCAGCATGGCCGTGGCCCGGAGAGAACTTCAAGAAGAAGCTAAGAGTCGAAGTAGAGGGAAGAGAACTCGAGGGCAAGGGCGGCATGCGCATAGACGTGTGGGAAGCGAATTCGTCGGTCGCGCCGGAGGCCAGCAAGCCAGACGCAGTGTCAGCGAGAACATCGCCGCACGCGCGGGACGAAAACATGTGCGCAGGTGAACAAAGCGCGCGCACAGCAAGCCGCAGTCCGACCAGCGTAATCGGAGTAACTAGTCCGCGAAAACGAAACGATTTCGACGGAAAGAACGGGTCGGGTGTACAGGAAAGTTACTCGAAGCCCGAAAAATCCGCCGACGGTCAAGAAAGCGCAGTTAGCATGAATTCCGCGCCGAATAGTAACCAGAACCAAGCCTACGAAGCGCATCCCGAACCATCTGCTGACTCCGAAGGCCCTCGCGAAGACTTCTCGGGTATACCGCGAAACTACGACCGGAAACCCGCGCCGTCGGACGAAAACTCGTCAGCAAGTTCGGGTAACGTCTGCATGTATACATACATTCGCAAAAAGCAGTGTGCAGAGCCACGTGCGAAATTACGCCGATCCCACAATATTCCCAGTGCGCCGCCGGGAAATTGTCTATTTTATTCATTAATGAAGGTGCTCAAGCTCGAGACTTCGGCGACTAGCCTAAGACGCCGATTGCTCGCTTCACCATTATTAGGATCGTGCGGAGAACCGGCCGAGGCAAAAAGAATTTTAGAGTCAAACACCGAGTACGGTAATATCGATTGCGCATTTATTTTCGCGAATGAATTCGGCGTAAACGTCTGCGTCCACTATGATCTCCCCGGAGAGACGCGCATTTTCTGCCACATCGTAGTGCCTGGCGCATCGGAAACGATTCACTTAAATCTAACCGGTCAGCACTTTACACCCTATATACGGGTAGAGGCACCTAAAGCCTCCGCAAAAACTCGTAAGCCTAGACGCAATTCACCTTCTTCGAGCAGCGAGGAAAGCGAGAGGCCTAAATCTCCGATTTTAGGGAGAAAGGCCCGAACAAGCAAGAAAACGCCGCGCACGACTGTACGACCGGGTATAGTAAACAATAAAAATCACAGCGACGTCCAGGACAAATCGGCCTCGGAGGCCAGAGACGCGCCGTCACCCGTAGAATCGAACCAGTCTCCGCGTCGTGAAAATCAGTCAGATACGGGAAATGTATCGCCGATGAATCTCTCGCTAATCGTAGGCAGAGATTCGCTAAGCGCGGCCAGGTCCCCGGAACCGAACTTGAGATTTAGCTTCAGCGAAAGCCAAGACGGCGATAGTCCCGCCAAGGTCGCAGCTCAAGTCAGGCCGTATTCACCGCAGCCCGACGCAACTGCACCGTCAGCTGCACGTGACGTCAGTAGCGAGAGCGATGCAGCGTCGGCATTTGACGTAAGCGCAAGCGCCGCTGCAGCTGCTTTAAACAACAGCAAGATGAAACGCTACGTAGTAGCCGGAGCGAGGCCTCCACGCGAAAAACCCCCATGGGCAACTCCCGATGGTCAGGAGCCCCCTCCGTTTATTCACCTGCAGTCGCTCGATGAGCACCCGTTCCGGTTCCATGAAAATCTAGTCTACCTGATCTCAGCAGATAAATTTATTTCTACTGAGATACAGGAAGCGCTGATCGAACGAGGATATCTAGACCCTAACGCGTTAACCGAGAACGATTTTAAGTTGGGCGAAGTTAACGTAACAGAGTGCAAAGGGTTCAAACTTATCGGGGTTTATATAAAAAGCTTTTTCGAGGACCGCCCGCTACGAGCAGACCTAAGCAAATGCCTACGCACCTTGAAACGCGTAGCTTTAAGGGAAAATTTACGCAGCTTCGCCATAATCCGAGACCTCGCGATGCTCACGTTATCGCAATGGGCCAGTTTTATAGAATTATTCGACAGGATTTTCGCGAATAAACCCATTGTTGCAGTCCTTTATAAAAATAACCTGCCGGTGCCCGCGGTATCCGAACGGTTTAAATTAATTAAAGAGTACCACGAAGCAGCAATGGGAGGACATAGGGGCGTATCAAAAACGTACAGTAAAATCGCCGCTGATTTTTACTGGCGAAACATGCGCCCGGACATAAAGCAATTTGTTGCAAGATGCGCCACGTGCCAAAGCAACAAGCTGGTCCGCGTGAAAACGCGTTTTCCGCTACTCATTAGCAACACGCCGTCCACTCCGTTCGCGCAAATAGCCTTAGATTTTTACGGGCCTCTTGACGTGACAAAGCGCGGCTACAGGTACATCCTATCCGCACAGGACATGCTCACAAAATATACGATCCTGACGCCGACGAAACACGCCAACGCGGAGGAAGTTGCGCGCACGCTCACCGAAAAAATTATTTGTATCTTCGGGCCGCCAGCCGCGATCGTAACCGACCAGGGCACGCACTTCCAGAATAGAGTTCTCGAGGAACTCGCAAGAATTTTTGGGATTAAGAAATTTTGTACGACGGCGTACCACCCGCAAGCAAATGGCTCCATAGAACGGATGCACCATACGCTCACGGAGTACCTGCGTAAATACGTGAGAAATACCGACGAATGGGATATCTGGACACCGATTTGCCAGCACGCGTATAATTGCACGGAACACGAGAGTACGCGGTACACCCCGCACGAGCTATTATTCGGCGTTAAGCCCAGAACGCCCTCGAGCTTTCCGCGAAGCGACAGCGGCATAACGTATAATGAGTATATTAATGACATGACTCTTAATCTCACGGCCCTGCAAACGATGGCCGCGATGAATTTAGTCCAATCTAAGTATAAGTCTAAGCATTATTACGACCGGAAATTAAACTCGAAGCATTTCCGCGAAGGCGAAATAGTCTTCCTACTCAAAGAACCCAAAAAAGGGAAATTTTCGAAAGAGTTCAGCGGACCTTTCGAAATAATTCAAGTAAATAGAAAAACGAACAACGTTACGATCAAAAACGACGAAATGTCAAGAGTAGTGCACGTTAATAAGCTAGTGCGACCAAGCGCACTAGCCAGGGAAGCTGATTCGTCAGCAGCGAACCCCGAGGAGTAGGACGTTTTTTTTTTTACTGTTTTTTTTTGCGCGTCCCCGGACGTGGGCCGCGCAATAAAACAAAAAACGTCCCATACTCCCAAAATACGCCTCACGCAACGAAAAGCCGGCTGCTCCAGGTTATCGTTCCTAATAGCGTTAACCAAAGCATTTGGTTTCAGGATTTGCGTGCACATCTGCGAAGGGGCGGTCGTTCCGAAACCCGAAAGCGGCCCAGGCCGATTCATCCATCAGCTGAAGGAAAACTTGGGCCTGATCACCGAGAAAATCGCGCCCCTCGCGACTTCCAGTACGGACTGGAAGATAATCCGAAAGACCGACTTGCGACTTATCGCTCCGAGTAACGTGATCCCGAGCTACAAAGTAGGGACTTCGCGAAGCCAAGTAGCGAGCGGAGAAGTTATTTCTTTAAGCAAGCGGCGTTGCCAGATCGAATAATATTCGTAAAGCCAAAATTTAGAACAAAAGGAAAAAGCCAAGCTGGTCGGAAAGCGCGAAAAGACCAACGCGCGCGCAATGCACCCGCGCGGTGCAGCCAAGCGTCTTCCTCGTTTTTCTTTTTGTTTCAAACCACAATAACCAATATAGTATATAGCATAATTCAGTATATATAATTAAATGTATTTTCTTTTTCAGACATATATGTTATAATATACTATTATATATCTAAGCGCCACGCGCTATTATTTTGGGATGTTTCACCGGGATTATATTTTTTAAATATATATATATATATATATTAATGTATAAGATGAGCTCCGCTCGCAAACCTATGTAAAGCAGCAGCGGCTGGCTCATCGACAACATCCGCGCCAACACACACACATACACTCACACTATAGCTAATCATGGACAAACACGCCTTCGGCGGAAATCCAATGCGCTACACATATCGGTGCACGCAGTGCACCTGGCATCCAGGGACAAAAATTTTATTTTATTCATTCATTTAAAGTTCAACGCTCACTCACCGGCGGTACGCGCTATCACGCGCCCCACCGCCTCACACACACACTCACACACCAGCGCTCTAGGCACGGCTACTGACTGTTTTTTTTTTGGGTGCCGAGGTCGGACACCCGCGCGGCCGCGGACGTGTCACGGACGAGCCGTGGGCTATCCGGTGGCACCGCGACACGTGCGGTGCAGCGTAAGCAGACAGAGCCGGTGCCCGGAGTCTCTCCGTGCAGAAGTGCAGCGTATGCACTCCTGCACGCGGAGCCGCTCGCCATCGACGAGTCGCGTCGACGGCGGAGCGGGCAGATCACCGGCGACTACCAAACCGAGCGGAGCTCTAGTCTGGCAATAAAGAGTACCAACCATTACTGCTGCCTACTTCATTAGTCGCTCACAGAGCAGGACCAATCCATTGTCCATCCGTAACAATATGTATCCATATAAAATACAGAAAACATAACCTGTAATAATATCGCTACTTAGTATAATTCGTGTAATTACGCAGCATTGGTTGGTTCATAATTTTCTAATAGAACTAAAACTTTTTTTGGAATAATTTTTTCATTGTCGGTGGATGAACTAGTGAGATTTAACTGTGTATTTCACTGTTTATACTTGTTGCTTTTATGTAGCAGACAATATGAAACTGAAGAAAACGCGTATATGCGAATATGCGAGAGAGAGAGAGAGAGAGAGAGAGAGAGAGAGAGAGAGAGAGACCAAGAACTGCGCAGATTCCGTAAACAATACGCGCATCAAAATCGTAACCGACGCCAAGCCGAGACCGCGCGTGCTACTATATCTATATCGTTCTTGCTTAGAAAGAGAATGAACGATAGAGAGAGAGAGAGATTTTTAGATTTAGGTTTAGATTTAGATAATTTTTTGAGACGGCAACACCGCGAGGTCGGTAAGAGAGCAACAACGGATAACTTAACGACACCGATAAGTTACCGACTAAGCGGCGCTAGCAGTCACCATGTATTAATCTACCCAAGCGTGGGTAGAGGGCGTGCGAGCATATAACATTAGGGAAAGGGAAGGCTACGGGTATATAAGGAACCCGAGCTAAGCAGCGAGAGAATTGTGATCTGACTCTCTCATATGGGGCTATAGAACGAATGGTAGTACTCGTCTATTGCTTCGGCTTCCACTGTACTTAGTAGTCTACGAGCATAGCGCTCTTGAACAGTGCATCTGCCGGCCTTCCCTCTCCCCTTAGTAATTAAGAGTCAGATCATGTAATTTCTAGTAATCCAAATATAAGTTATTAAGTATACATATCTTGATTTTCACACCTAGTTAATATCCCTTCCTCTCCTCACAGATGATCCTTCGGTTCAGGATGGTAGTACCCTGTACCCCGGGCTCTCATCTGATCGCAGACTCGTAGTGAGATGGTAGTACCTCACATACCAGTCTGACGCTGCGTGGTTTACCTAAGTGTGTGGAATAAGAGGGATATTTCTCCCCCCTCACCTTCCCGATACACACGAGCAGCGTCCCCCTGATGGATATCCGCTACAGGGGGTAGGGAGGCTTGCGATTACCCAACCGATAGTGCGGGGTAATCACGGGTCCGGCAACGATCTTTGAGTGTACTTATATTTCCTTTAACTAACCTCGAGTCTCGAATCTCACGTGCTTCCCCTCTGACTGGAAAAAGTCTTTAGTGCACGCACTAAACAAAGTCAGCTCTCCTACATCTCTAACTGACTATCGTCCGATCTCCCTTCTATGCTTTCTGTCAAAGGCGCTGGAGTGGCTAGTGCATAAGCAAATCTCTGAGTACCTTGAGTCCAGGCTTTTTCTGGACGATTTGCAAACTGGTTTTCGCACTGGCCACAGCACTCAGTCCGGCCTACTCAAGCTAACGGATGAGGTCAGGCGTGGCATTAATAACAAGAAGGTAACTCTTCTTCTTCTCTTCGACTTCAGTAAGGCCTTTGACACTGTATGTCACGTCAAACTTCTCCGAAAGCTAACACACTTCTGCTTCTCTAAGCAAGTTATCCGCTGGGTTGCCTCATATATTACAGGCAGAAAACAGGCAGTCGTTGGTGATGACGGCGAGCTTTCCACCTTTCGCCCTCTCAACACGGGAGTACCGCAGGGATCTGTTCTGGGTCCTCTGCTATTCTCCCTGTACATCAATGACATCAGTTTCTGCCTGGACCCCGATGTATCTCATNTATATAACTGGAGCTCGACTCTTGTTCCGCGAAGATGTCAGCTAACGCCGAGAGGATTACAGGTTGGGCTGCACGAAATCATCTAAAGCTAAACGTACTTAAAACACAGGCGATCATCCTGGGCTCCCCCCACTATATTAACGCTTTACCAAATGTCGCTAACAGCTCTATCAATATAGGGGGAGCCCAGGTCGAATATCAATCGACTGTGCGCAGTCTGGGAGTGGTGCTCGATTCTAAATTGAACTGGAAAGAGCACGTCACACAACTGTGTAAACGTGCTCACTCACTAATGTATAGGCTGTACTTCTTCAGAAAGAGCACTAACCAAGAGCTGTGACCTTACTCAAGAACTTGAAACTAAACTACAGAGACTAGTGAACACAGGAATACGTTACATCTTTGGTGTAAGGAGGGATGAGCATATCACCCCCTACAGACGTGAACTGCAATGGCTCACCACCGCCGGGCGTAGGAAGTACTTTGCGGCCTGTTTTCTCAGAAAACTATTCAACACTGCTACACCATCGTACATCTTGGCCTTCTTTGACTTCCACGTCGCACTCCGTCCTGTGAGGGGTGAGGTGACTGCTCTGGACATCCCCCCCTTCGGCACGGAGTCGCTGAGGAACTCATTCCATATCAGCGCCTCATACCTCTGGAACTCCTTACCATCTCATCTTCGTGATAATAGATCTATCACCCAGTTCAAAACGCAAGCTAAGCGCTACTTCCTCGCACAAGAGTGTACATAACATTCATAAACAGCATTCGTCACCCATCTCTCGCTTCCATTACTCTCACACTCATTCACCACCCTTTCATCAATGAACCGCTATTTAACTTATTACTTTAATTAATAATTTNAATTAATTATTTGTACAACATAATGTACATGAATAAAAATTATCTAAATCTATAATCTTCTCTCTCTCTCTCTCTCTCTCTCTCTCTCTCTCTCTCTCTCTCACTCTCTCTCCGTTTCTTACGCGCTTCGGTATCCAGCTCTCCTGTGACGAGCGTCTTAAAATTTCCCAGTTCGCTCCAGCCGCAGAACCTCCGTCAAAGAGCTTCGCTCTAAAAAGAAAAAATACGTGTCGATTATTTGTCGATATTCTACATAATGGACCTAATAGATTTTTTCACAGGATTATTTAGAGGACTTTATACTATTCTTATTATATTTTCTTTATTCGTATTATATTCGGTCTATCCTAAATTTACTAGTTGATCAATGATTACCTAAGATTTCACTTCATCTAAGATTTTCTACATCTTCTGTCGGAGTTGCGATCAAGTTAAAAAAATAAGAAAATGGCGACAATTTATTATATTTTATAATATATTTATTTATATACTATCATTCAAGAACATTCTAGAAGTACTTAGAGGATTATTTAGAGGACTTTTTGGAATTTTTATTCATTAACTAAGAAACACCAGATCTATTCAAAATGGTTCAAAACGGACAGGGGGGAGAGACGAGTGGTGTCCAGGCAGGAGACTTGGCTACTACCATGGCCAATAGTTTCATGCTTAGGAGTTGCGTAAGCGGTATACCAAGCTTTGATGGAAAATATACCAAATTAAAAGACTATATACAGGATTTGAAGAATGCAAATGAATTAGTGACTGACGCAATACGACCACAATTTATGCGGAATGTGCTGCAGAGAATAACAGGAGCAGCGAAAAAGAGTCTCAATAACAAGACCATAACAACAGTGGATGACTTGATAAAACATCTAAAGCAAAGATTCGGTCCAGGTAGAGACTTTAGCTATTATAATACACGGATCCACACAGTCATGATGAGTCAAGGAGACACTGTGGGACATTTTTATGACGAATTAAACGTTTTACTGAGCAGCGCCAAAAATGCATTAAAAGAAGAAAACGGAAGTGAGAACCTTGATGCAATGATGGAACCATTGGAAATGTTGGCAGTCGACACATACTTAAGAGGATTACCAGCTAATTTATCAGAATGAGTAGACTTATTCAAACCCAAGGATCTACGAGAAGCATACGATGAAGCGGTGCGACTAGAAACACGCATGGAAGCCAGGATTATACCAGACTCCAGACCGCGAGTGAATCGAACTTATTATAATACAGAGAGAGGGGACAGTTATAACAATGGATAGCGCAACGAAGGTGGATATAACAACAGAGGTGGATATAACAACGAAGGGTGCAGAAATCAGCATAGATATGACAACAAAAATCGCAGACATGACGATGCTGTAGGATACATGCCCGAAGAGGAAGAATGTGCGGGATATGTTGAGGAAGAGGAAGATTACGAAAGATACGACAATGAAGAAGAGGACTACGTAGGCTACGTCAACAAGCCTGAACAACGTCAACGAGAGTTCCAAAATAGTTACGGAAGGAACAACTACACCCGAAATAACTACAACCAAAATGGTTATCAAGGTTATCAGAGGGGAAATGGCAACCACAATAATTATAGTAGAGGAGGATACCAGCGGGGGTACAACAACAGCAATAAACAAGGAGGAACCAACTGGCCATCGTGGAATAGGAATAATGGTCAAGCTAACCAAAAACAAATCTTCAATCCCCAAACTGGCCGACGCGAAGACTACCATCCAATGGGACCCGATAGGCGTGAAAATTATAACCAACGACAAGACAATTGGAGAAGTGGCAACGGAAGAAATTACCAACCCCACGAAACCCAAGGAGAGAATTTAAACTCTCAAGTGGCTCGTCATGGAGAAAGAATGGCGAGCCAGGAACAGAATCAGTACCCTATTCACCATCAACAGCAGAACCCAGAGCACCAGAAGTATCAACAACAAACGCAGATTCACAACCAGGGAAGACAGAACCCAAACCACAGCAACCAAAATAGCCAGGTGCAGCAAAAAACACCGATAATGGCGATCATGACACGGGAACAGGAACTTCCAGCATGTGGACAACCCACTGCACGGGAACTGAAGTGTTTAATTGGGAAAATGACGAACCAACAGCAGTAAGAGTACATGTGCCAGAAGGAACCACGAAACCTTGGTTAACATTTATGATAGACAACGGAGCAAGTGTAAACCTAATCAAACTAAATTTTATTCACGATGACATGCCAGTAGATACAAAGGATGTGAGGAACCTTGGAGGAATAACCACAGGAACAGTACCAACCCTAGGAGCAGTTTACTTGCGTATCAAAAATACACCAGTGAAATTCCACATCGTGACAGATGATTTCCCAACACCGCACGATGGACTATTAGGAAGAAATTACCTAAAGAAAGAAGAAGCTGTTATTTCCTACTTCAATAATGCCCTAATGGTCGGTGGAGACGTGATACACCCAATGCCATTTCTAGACAGGAGAAAGAATATAGAGAAAAGAGAGAAAGAGCACATAATTCCTACAAAACTAGTAATGTGTTACAACTAGAAGACAAGGGAGACGATGAAGAAACACCTATAATGAATGTGCATAAAGATAAAGAGGCACCAGCAAAAACGAAACACGTTATAAAAGCCAGAACTCGGCAAGTCGTGAGAATCAATTTAATTAGAAGTCAATTAAAGGAAGGATACATACCGAGGATCGACGTAGGAAACAAAAATGTATTTTTAGGAGAAGGGGTTGTAATCAATGACAACAATACGTGCAAAATGATGGCGATCAACACGAGTGAAGAATACGTAACCATAGAAGTTGATGCCAAAGAACTCATACCATTTGAGACCGAGCCAAATTTTCTAGAAGAAACAGACAGCGAATGTAATGATGAAGTTATAGTCGACAATTAAGAGGCTAGAGAAGATAAACGAATCAATTAGAAGAAGTCACTTAAACCATGAAGAACTACAAATAGTGGAATAGTATCATAGAAGATTATTTAGATAGATTCCTATTACCAGGAGAGAAGTTACCGTTTACAGATATGATCCAGCACCACATACATTTAGAGGACGACATACCTATAAACACGAAACAATATAGGCATCCTCCGAAACATAAGCAAGTTGTCCGAGAGAGTGTGGAGAAGAAATTGCGAGATAAAATTATTAGAGAATCGAACTCACCATGCAACTCGCCAATATGGATAGTACCGAAGAAGCCTGAGAGCCATGGAAACCCAAGATGGAGGATGGTAATCGACTTTCGGAAATCAATAAAAAGACAATCAGAGACGCCTACCCTCTGCCTAACATTGCTGACATCATGGACCAATTAGGTGGAGCAACATACTTTTCGATTTTCGACCTTGCAAGTGGATTCCAACATATACCAATGGCACCAGAGGGCTGTTATAAGACAGCATTCACAACCCTCAACGGACATTATGAGTATACACGTTTACCAGAAGATCTGAAGAACGCAACAGCGACATTTCAACGCTTAATGGAAAAGGCACTTAGAGGTTTGCAAAACATAGAGATGTTAGTGTATTTAGATGATATAATAGTCTACAGCAAGGACTTGCAAGAACACGAACAGCGAATTAGGCATATGATGGAAAGACTAAGACTTGCCAAACTGGTACTGCAGCCAGATAAAATTGAATTTTTTAGACGAGAAGTAGGATTCCTAGGACACATAATAAGTTCCAGAGGAATTGAGCGAATCCGGAAAAGGTGGAAGCAATAACAAAGTTATCCACACCCAAGACAGCAAAGAATGTAAAAACACTACTAGGAATGTTTGGATACTACAGAAAGTACATTAAGGACTTTGCGAAAATAGCTAAACCACTAAATGACCTGCTCAAGAAAAACGTAAAATTTGAATGGACAGAAGATTGCGAGAAAAGCTACCAGACATTGAAAGATTGCCTTGGAAAAGAACACATATTACAATTCCCAGACTTCAACAAGGAGTTCACACTGACCACTGATGCGTCCGATTACGCAATAGGAGCAGAACTAAGCCAAGAAAAGGACGGCTTTGATCACCCAGTACAATACCTGTCCAGAGCGCTCAACAAGGCCGAAAGAAATTATTCAACTACGGGGAAAGAATGACTCGCAATACTTTACGCCTTGCACCAGTTTAGACCTTATATATTGTGCAGAAAATTTACACTAGTTAGTGACCACGAACCACTAAACTGGATGCACAGTAGAAAAGACCCAGGCCAAAGACTCATGAGGTGGATGTTTTGATTCATCGGGTATGAGTACACTTTTAAGTATAAACCCGGAAAGCAAAATAAAAAACGCAGATGCACTATCACGGAATCCACCAGAAATGACTGAAGAAGAGATCAACAAAAACCAACCTAGTATCAAAATAATGGTAATAGAAGAAAAACTAAGTAAACAAGAAAAGGCGGCAGCAAGTGGAGCAAAGCCAGACAAGGGAATTGTGCAACCACGCACTAGGATACAATCAACAGGCGACATAGCAAATAAACCTAGAGGAAGAGGGAGACCCATAGGAGCCAAAACCAATAAAGAGGCACCAAAGTTGGAACACAGCGTAATAGCGCAAAGAACCAGNGATAGCGCAAAGAACTAGAGCAAGACGTGCACAAGTACAGAGTCCAGTGGGGCATTACATCAAACAAGGGGCAATACTCAAAGTACCCAAACCCGTTGCATCAAGAAAAGCCACAAAACCAGGAAAACCAGTGACAGCTGAACCAACAGCTGAAACATCGACTGAAGCGTCAATAGCAGAAACTAGCTCCATTCAGCTGAAGGAAATCCCAGAAAGCTCAACCGATGCAGACTCCGATACATCGATGATAGTCAACCCATCTAGACGATCATGGTTATCTTCGACAGCCAACGAAGACATCGACTCAGAGAAGCCACCGATACCAGACCCAAGGTATAGTGGACTACGACAAGAAGACACAGAGACGACGGAAGAAGAAACAGAAGATGACGAAGTATTTTCTTTAGAAGGAAACCAAGATAAAACTATAAGCAACATTGCAATAGAGGTCAACGCAATAGAAGGATCCAACACAGAAGAAAGTTCCGAAGACGAATCAATTAAGAATCTATCAGTAAAGACGACTCTAACTAGGGAAGAGGTAGAAGAAGCAAGCAGAAAATTTAAAGAGAGTATGAAAAGATATGAAATGGATAGGGACACCAACACCACAGAATCAGGGACAGAAATTGAGATACAGCTACAGATACCCTCACACTTTTCAGATGATGATGAAGTAGCAGATGAAGTACGTGAAGCAATCTACACATCCGACCCACGGTTTCAAACAGAAGAAGAAATAGATATAGATAATGTATGGAGAAAAAGCGTGCAAAAATTAATAAAAAGAGCACGACAAAAGCTACAGGAGACAACAAGAGAAGAAAACTCAGAAAGCGACTCCGACGTCGAAAGCGTGGCTTACATAATCATGACACCGCAAAGCAAAAAATTATCTGAGACCCCGACGATAACAAGTGGTAGCCCTACAGCCAAGAGCACAACACAAAATAAAACGAAAGCACACAGGAAATTAGGAGTACTAAGTGAAATAGAAGCGGAGGAAGGCTCAATAATAGACATAAGATTTTCACAACCACTTGAAATAACAATGCCTTTTATCTTACCCACACCACCAGATATGTAGCCATTAAACAAGAGTCACATTTCATCAAGAAGCGAAGTCCGAAGATGCCCCAACGCACATAACATAACACATGATGCGAATTCCCCACAATATAATTACCGTAAGAGGATGTCTCACACACAAAAGAGACAACCTCGTACATTTCTTGTCAGGTGACTGCAACAACACGTGGTCTATAACGAGACTGCTAGTTGAGATTGGAGCCATAGACTTAACAAAAATAAAAAGCCAAAAACCACAAACAGGACAAGTTTTGATCACACCGTTCAAAAAGTACCACATATTCACTGTGATAATAAAAGATAAGTATTTCCATACAATCAAAATGGAAGATCTACATAAAGGACTCAGGAATTTGATAGGAATTAATAAAGAGATTAAGAGTTTACGAGTAGCACGAAAAGGAGACTTATTGGACGAATTAGGTTCACCAACCATCTTAGAAGTAATCTATGAACACTTTCACAGAAGTGGCATTAGAGTAACAACATGTTATGGAAAGGCACAAGTACCAGCCGAAAAACATCGGAAAGAAATAATAACCCATCTCTATGACAGTTTAACAGGAGGACACAAAGGAATCAACCAAACATACCAGAAAATAAGAGAGAGGTACTACTGGCCAGGAATGAGAAAAGATATCCAAGACTACATTAGAAGATGCGCAGGTTGCCAAGAGCAGAAAATAGAGAGATTCTAAACTAGAGAGCCTATGATAATAACCGATACACCGATAGAGGCTTTTGACAAAGTATCGATCGACACAGTAGGAAAACTTAAGATGACCCCGAGAGGAAATTGCCATCTATTGACAATGCAATGCACCCTAACCAAATATTTAATAGCCATACCCATTATAAATCTCAACGCCACAACAGTAGCAGATGCATTGGCAAAGTATCTCATTTGTCAATTTGGGGCTCCGGGAGCCATACTCTCCGACAGAGGAACCAGTTTTCCGTCAAAAATAGTGAAATCACTATTAAAATTGTTCAAAATAAACCATCAAACGACCTCTGGATATAGACCTCAGACGAATGGGTCACTGGAAAGAAGCCACACCCCACTTATAGAGTTCATTAGAATATACTCTGAAAAATATGAAGATTGGGACCATTTAACACCATTTGCAACATTCACTTACAACACTAGTGTACACGCAGCAACTAATTTCACCCCTTTTGAACTCATTTACAGGAGAATAGCGCGTTTCCCTTTGAGAATACCGTCCGACGAAAAACTAAAAACCTACAATGGTTACATGCGCGACCTAGTATTAAGGTTAGAAGAAATGAAAATTTTAGCAGGCGAAACCCAAATAGTGAATAAAATTAAAACAAAGGACAGGTATGACAGAAAAGTCAGAGCCTTTGAGGGTAGAGTAGGCGGATACGCGAGACTAATAAATGAACCTCGTGTAAGCAAATTTGATGCGTATAGGAATAAATCATTGAGAATAATCGAATTCTTATGTAGGAAAAATGTCCTTCTAGAGTACCCGAATGGAAAGCGTATACAAAAACATATAGATAAATTAAAAGCCGTAGAGGATGAGTCCGATAACGAGGATTCAAACTCTTTCAACTAATCGATAACCATGTTACAGGATGAAAATTTTAGAAATAATAATAATAATATTTAATCTACTCAACGTGAGGAGATGCGAACCCATGTACCAGATAGAACCCCTAAACCCCAATCCCGGAATATACTTCGAGAAGCTGGACGTGATCGGGATCAAAAAGGCAACGTGAAAGCTCAACATCTACATTGACGTCGAGGATCATGCAGACGCACAACACAACAGACTCGTACAAAGAAATATTTCAAACCTGCAAGACAATAATGGAAGAAAGAAAATGCAGACATGCACTAGTCATTGACCTACTGCAAATAAAAGAACAAGAACTAGCAAAGACCCAAGAAAAAATAAAAGAGACAATAGCGAGTTTGGGACACACACAATACCCCATAGCGCGAAACCCAAGAAGCATCAGAACAAAGAGACTAGTACCACTAGGCATAATTGGAAGCATAAGCAGCAGTTTGTTTGGACTTGTAACCAACGATGAAGTGGACAATATAAATAGAAACATAGACCAACTCTTCCAGGACCAAAGCAAAATGGTTCATTTAATAAACGAGAATTCCCATATAATCTCAGCAAAATTTGAAGAGCTATACAACATAACCAGCAACCACCAAAAAGTGTTACAAGGATTCGAAAAACAAAGACAATTAGAACAATACTAAGAGAGAAGGATGAAATGAAGTACCAAGTTGAAATAGTGATATATGTCAAACGACTAGAATCGACAATAGACCATGTGATTAAAAGCAATGAGAAACTATTAGAAATACTACGAAAATTAAAAGAAGGAAGGGTACACCCAGACCTAATGAAACAAGACATGGTTCACCAGATGAACATGGCTGTAAAACGAGTGAGTCAGGATTTAGAATTCCCACCACCACCAGAGCACATGAGAGCTGAAGAACTAGCCAGAATATCAAAAATTGACGCCGTTCACCAGAATGAGCGAACATTAGCAGTGCTACACCTACCCCTAGTAGACCGCATGCCCTATCAGTTGGACTAAATGCACCCTTTAAACATACCATAAAATATGAAAAATGAGACCATGGGACAAGCCTTCATAAGACCATCACATGAATACATCGCTATTAGCTACAATCATACCAGATACATAAAATTCAATGAGGACCAAAGGCAGATGTGCATTAAAACACACTATGCCGACATATGATCAATACTAGGAGCAGTCAGAAATGTTCCAGAATCAGAAGACTGTAAGATAACACTAATCTTGAACCCCAGCCAAAGGGCCATTGCACAATGTGACATACGATACAGACTGAGCGTGCAAACTCAGTGGGCGTATCTAGACTATGACAAATCATGGCTTTATTCTACAGTTCACTCAGAAATACTAGACATTATTTGCCAGAACAAGCATGAAAGTAGAGTAACGATCCAAGACGCAGGAATCGTCCACATAGCACCAATATGCATAGGAAGAACGGTCACAGCAACCATCACCGGAGAACTGAACAGGAACACAGGGTTCACTTACGTGTACAAACCAGAGATAGACCTAAAAATAACAGACATTTACCCCTTACTGAATGAAGGAGATACCCGTTTGGAAGTGCACAACCCAGAAAATCTGGATGTGCTAGGACCCAAAGTGGCCAGTAATGACGGAAGACCATTACATGAAATAGTTAGCAAACTAAAAGAAATAGGTGAACACAAACGACAAAATTACAATACAAACACTGTACTATATGGAAGCATGACCACTCAACTAATAATAGTGATAATAGTAATAATTATCATCATAAAAATGAAATGTCTAAAGAATTGGGGCTGCCCAAAGAATAAGAAGCGCAGAAACTCATCACCAATGATAAATATGAAAAGACAAAAGATTGAAATATAACATGAGGAATTTGAACTCGGAGATGTCTCAAGTACCAATAAAAACCACGCGACGGACAATACTAGCGACACTCCTGAAAGCGACGCTAACGACGAAAATGACGAAGTTATTTTAAATTCAGACGAAGACGTCTCACAGCAAGACAATGACAATAACGAAGACAATGACGGCAGTAATGACATCGACAATGCACACAACGACGATATCAACAGCGACAACAATGTTAATGATAACGGCTACCCCTTGCAGTACAATCCCCAAGACAACGTGGAATTACTCAAGATAAACTTGGCGGATGCTTATACGATAACAGCTATATACAGAGGAGACATAGTTGACGAAGAGGCATTGTTCAGACAGTACGGACCATGCCACACAGGACATTACATGTCCACGACAGACGACACTAAGGCCATATCGACACGATACCAGTTAGACAGACATGCACGAAAAGTAATAAATCTGTACAGACAATATATACAACGAACAGACGAGGACGTACAAGGACTTCAACGGCAAGAACGAGAACAGGGACCACCGACAACAGAATACGTTAGATCGGACGATACTATCTGTGTACGAGTACCGCGGACAGCAAGCAAACAGGAACTGACGGAAATATTTGCAACATTTGGAGAAATAGCTGACATACGACGCATCAAACCGAACGACGAAGACGAACGTTATATAGCATTTATACAATACAGACACAAGGACAGCGCATACAAAGCAGTAACAGAAACTGACAATACATACTTACCGAAATGGGCTTACAATCGAAGACAACGAACGACAAAACCAGCGACGACACAGGAAAATGCACAGGAGCGACAGAGAACCTAAGGACCACAGGAACCCGCACAGAGTCAAAGACGATGGACGTTGGACCCCGCCAACAATACAAAACTGTATATTCTCGCACCACCTGACACGACACAACAGGAATTCAGAGCGGACTTCATAAAATACGGAGAAGCAATACATTAACGAATGGGAAAAAGGAGAATAATGAAAAAGTAGGATACGTCATTTACAAGGACAAAATATACGCCATCGAAGCCAAACTAAACGGACCACGAAAATACAAAATTGACTGGAAGTTAACGCCACAAACCACTGAGACACTATTACATTTTACACACGCGACTGCACCACAACTACCCTACGACGACGGCTACAAGATAAAAAAGGAACAACCGCAGCACCAGCACAGCAACAGATGAGACCGACATCACAAGCGCCACAACCAAGTACCAGCAGATAAGCCGAGGAGGGACAGAATGCTGACACAGCAGGGACAGCAACGCAGTCAGCAAGAGCACCAGTCTCAGTACACAGAGCCCTATTCATCGACTACAACTCATCAAGTGATGAAGAGTTAAATGAAGTTAAAATAGCTAGATCAATACGACAGCGACAATTGACCATAGACAATAGAGAAGATCAAAATGAGAGAGCAGATAAAGCAGAAGCACAAGCGAGGCACGAACACGAAGCAGCCAACGAGTTGCGACAAGAACTGGACAAAATTGACTTCAAGAAGATATTAGACGTTAGTTTTTAAGTGATGACACCGTGACGCTAGCTTAAGTTAGATTTTAGAAACCAAGGGTGCCATAAAAGTTTTGTAGTCAATAAAAGATGCAAAATTGAACCAAGTTACCATTATTGTCATCTAATAAATAAAATATTGTAGTGTACTACCTTTCATGCAAAAAAAGAAAAGAGAACATTTTCTTTCACTGACCAATTGACCTACATCCAAATAATACACCTTAATATAATATAAATATTGAACTATAGAAACTAATATCATATATAATATAAACGAAAGCGAAAGAGCGCAGCTAGGTTGAAGTAAGAAGAGAGGAGAAGTAAGTAAGTACCCCGCGTGGGAGAAAGCTTCGGCTCTCTCTGTAACGTCATCTCCCCCGCAAGCGCCATTCCTGTGTGTGCGATCCAAGAGTAAGGACGCATTTTACTCTGAGTTTAATTTTTGAGTGTTTAGCATTTGGGTTAAGAGTCTTTTGTTTTGAGTTTAGTTTTGTTAATCAGATTTTAAGTTTCGATTTCTTTGAAATTGTGTTCTTGACACCTGAATTAATTATTTTGGACCACATTTCCGAGATAATAAATTAAAGCTCTCAAAAGAGAAGTTTCGCCTCATTGTTTTGTTTGCCACGAGCGGCTCCTTTACCTGTCCATTCTGCCCAGCCATCAGACGCAAGTAAGTTAATTTTCCTCAGCAATTTAGTTTTTGATAATTTTAAAAGCAAACAGCCCTGCCGCGATAATCAGTCCAAGGTGACTGGTCTCACCCGTATGGGAGAGCAAGCGGCTACCCGTGTGTAAACATAGATTATATTAATTGTTAGCTGGTAAATTCAGTCTCACCCTAACAATCACCTATCGGTAGACTCGCAAACTACACGACAATAGGCGCGTGCACGTACGTTGTTGTAAAATTCGAAACGGCGTAACTTTTGCAACGACCGATTTATTTCCACAAATCAATACTGAACAATTAAGACGTGTTTAAGTTCTTGTAGTTAAAATTTTTTCTATACATACACAGAAAAGAAGAAATGTATTGTTTACACGTGCCCTATCACTTTAACTCCTTGGAAAGGAAAATCCAAAACACATGGGCCGAAACAATCATATATCAACTAAAAATCTCGACATTATACAAGCGTTTAGATTACACTAAATTTAGCAGTAGCTCGTAATCAATATAGAATAACAATTTTTCTTTTCTTGTACTGGTAAGTTCAACAAATGCGATATATAATCCTGTATACGTTTAGCGCGTTAGGTCAGTTACGGCAAATAGATGGCGCCTATGATTCGTTATAAAAAGCATGCATACACACCAATGGGTGCGTTTTCCAACGACCTAAATACCCTCAATTTGCAAGTGATTATGCGCGCGAGTAGAGCGAAAAAAACTGCTCGGGCTGGCGTTGCGTATTGAGCGTATCGAGCAAAATTATCAATGTGTAATCGGCGGTGGCGGCTGCAATATAAAATCTAAAACGCGTTGAAAAGTGCTTAATGTTAAAAAGCGGTTAACATCTTCAAAAAGGAAAATTCAAAACACATGCGCACGCACGGTTAAATTTTAGCAGTAGCTTCGAACTATGATATATAATGAAGGCGTGTATAAGCGAGGAAAGAGAGGATAAGAATTGATTTTACACAATACGCACTTTTTGGTTTTATTTTTTGAAGTATTGTTATCAGCGCGTGCACAGCCTATTGTAGTCCATGCATATATGCTTTTACGCATATTACGAGCTAACTAAAATTAAAGTTTTTAGTTATTAGTCTATTCAATTATTTGATTAATATATTTATGACCAGAAACATTGTTAATCCGTCATAACCTCCCGAGCATATAATTCATGTAATATAACTATGTTCTACAGCAATGTTACAGATAAGCAGCGGCAGAGCAGTAAGACAGAGACCGGAGTAGAGAAGAGAGAGAAAGAAAGAGCTCCTTGTGCGTACCGCGTCTCACGCGCGTCAGATTTGTTCCAGCTAGTTGACTGTGACTGTATACACGCGTAACCGCTCCGCTGCCGAAACTCGCTTTCACAAAACCGCTTATCCATCCGCTCCACCGAGAGAGTCATTGTCCGCCATCGCCTTTAGCTCGTCATCGTGCACCATCGTCTTGAGCTTGTCTGCGTGCGACCTCGCCACCTGTCCTTTGAAGGAGACGTCCTGGGCTCGAGCTGCTTCCCTAGAGTGACAGGGATTACCTGTGTGCTCGTGTACAGTATCACTTTGCTCTTTACAATACATTGTCTACCTTCCTGGTCCTTAACGTGACCTTGGCCGATCCTTTACGTACCTCGCACAAGCTCGAGGAAACCGTCTGCGCGACTACTGCTAGCCCTACATTCTCTCCGTCATACGCTATATATATATATATATATATATATATATATATATAATTGACTTAACTAATCATAATAATAAATTTTGAAAACAAAAATCTAAAATGGGGGGTTAGCGAGCGGAGCGAGCAGGGGGGCGAAGCCTCACTAGTGTGTATATATATATATATATAATCATGTGTACACTTTTCTTATACTATATTCCTGTAATCCTATATATCTGTCTCAAAATAAAAAAAAACACTTATCAAAACACGTGTTTCCTTATTACAACAGACACCCTGTCCTCCACTATTTGAAAAAAAACATGCACTTAAAATATCCATCATCTCCTTCCGTCTCCTCCACGTGCGCATCTCTCTCGGGATTTTTTTCTCACGGAAACTTGTGTCAACCTCTCTCTTCACAGCGGGACACCAACACGACCCGAACGCTCTCCCTATACACAACTCCGGAAATCCACTCCAAAAATTTACAACTTTCGACAAATAAATTATTATAAATTATTATAAATAAACATTCAATTGTTCATAACGACTTCCTTAGAAAAACACAATCTCTTTCACTTTCCATATTTCACCATTATTTACAATAAATTGTTCAACAAATTTACACAAAGGGCGATACCATGCCCCGACCCACCTCCTCACGGGCGATACCGGCACTCCGCCGAAAATCCCAGTCCCCGCGCGAGCTCACCCTCCCCCATCTGGCGATACCGCGCCGCACCCGAAATCCCCTCCACCAGACCCCGAACTCACCCTCCCCCATCTGGCGTTACCTCGCTGCAGCCGAAAACCCCCGCCACCAGACGTCTGGCGCCAGACCCCCTCCCCCCAGACGTCTGGCTATAACGTGCCCCTACTACTCGCTATAATAATGCTTCTACTACTATTTTTCAACACAGGGAGAATTTGTCGAAAATCCCCCCCCCCCCCTAATATTATCAGTTTATTTCCGAAAGGGATTTCGATATCACATAAATCACATTTCATCAATTATTTCTAAAGCTTTTTTGGAATCATAGAAGCTTCATCCCAAATAATTAAATACGCTTTTCTTAATTTTTCTTTATCAGATTCAAATTGCAAAAATGAGACTTCGATATTGGTTAAATCTAAAGGTAAACGAAAAGTTCTGTGACTGGTCATTCCCTTTGGAAGTAATATTGACGCTATACCAGTCCATGCCATTGATAAAATGTTTTTATTTTGAGATATAAAATAATAAATGAATGTTTTGTATAAAAATGTTTTTCCAGAACCACCAGGACCATCTATAAAATACATTTTATGAGTTTGTTCACATAAAATTTTGAAAATATTTCTTTGATCATCATTTAATTGAACAAACATTTTTTCAAACATAAATTTGCAATATACGATTTCTTCACTATTATCAATGTTATGAAAATCGATTTGTTTGGCATTGGCAAACGAAATGATTTGCATGATTTGTCCTCTGTTTCAAATATTTTATTAAGATGCAAAAGTTCAAGATTTTCTTTGTTTTCCGCAAAATCTTCTGTAAAACTATTTTTGTATGTATTCCATACATTATCACCTTGAATATTTTCTGAAAGTAAAAACCATGCAAAAAACTGTCTTAATTGAAATGGTAACATAACAGTGCTTGCTTCTTCGAAAATATCCATAATTTGAGAATCATGTTCTAATAAACCCATTGCAATAGCAGTGTCTTTATATGTATCGTAATTTATGTTTTCATATGTTTTTAAATCTTCAAATGAAGTTACGCCTTTTATTTTATTTAATATTAATTTCAAACAAAATCTTTCGTGATCTTTAGGTGAAACTACATTCAACCTACCAATTGTAATATTTTTCATTTTATTTTTCCTCTTTTGCCATATTTTTTTTGTCTTATTAAATATATAATATTCCGGAATATTTACGTACTTTAAAGATTTTGCAAAATCATCAATTTTATTTTCATTATCTGATGATTACGTTCTAGTTGGTTAAGAAAATTGTATTGTATTATACAAAATTTGTTGATCATAAAAAGGTCAAGAATTTAATGTTTGTCGAAATAGAGTTACAAAAATAGTTTTTCATTTTATTAATGTTTCAGTTTCATAGCGATTCTTTAATTTAGTTTTTTTGTGATAATTTTATCGAGAGTTAATAAAAATAGTATATGTGTACCTAAAAGTAAATAATATTTCCTATCTTTTCACCGCAGATAATTTAAATTACAGTTCATCGTTCTTTTGTTATGCACCAAAAGTGAAAATTTTTTTAACCGTTATAACTCGATCAATACACTGTATAAGTTCTACAAAAATCATGATTTTTATAAATAATACTTACTACGTAAATATCAAGTTATTTCACAAATAATATATATCTAACACTCGTGAATTTACAAAAAATTTTTTTGAAAGTGTACTACGGTAATACGAGTGAAACTCAACAAATTAATCTCAAACAAAAATTATTGTCAGAACTCCTCTTTGCTCCTGGTATGCGAGATTCAAAAGACGAGTTTCTTCTAACAATATTATAAAGCGTTTCGTCCTAGACTGTTGGACTGGACTCCTCAGTAAGGATCCAACAGTCCTCCTTAGACGCTCTGCTGCAAGATGTTACTACAGCCCAATATATGTAGGAGTCCCGCAATAATTGAATCTCGCATACCAGGAGCAAAGAGGAGTTCTGACAATAATTTTTGTTTGAGAATAATTTGTTGGGTTTCACTCGTATTACCGTAGTACACTTTCAAAAAAATTTTTGTAAATTCACGAGTGTTAGATATATATTTTGTAATTCGGCATACGGTTGAAAGAAATGCCGGTAGGAGGCTGACTACTTCCCACAACTGAAGTAGTCGAGGGACTCCTACATATATTGGGCTGTAGTAACATCTTGCAGCAGAGCGTCTAGGGAGGACTGTTGGATCCTTACTGAGGAGTCCAGTCCAACAGTCGAGGACGAAACGCTTTATAATATTGTTAGTAGAAACTCGTCTTTTAAATCTCGCATACCAGGAGCAAAGAGGAGTTCTGACAATAATTTTTGTTTGAGATTAATTTGTTGGGTTCACTCGTATTACCGTAGTACACTTTTAAAAAATTTTTTATTTCACAAATTATTTCCTGAGAAAAAAACTCAATTATTAAAAAATAAAGTTTTTGTTTCCGACCTAGGGAAGCTTTGCATTTTACAGACCAAGTTAAGTAAAAAAAATAAGGCATAAATCATATAAAAAATTTGGATCCGGACGGATGTTCTTGTTATCTTAATTCAAGGGGCTGTCGGAGCGACCTTTATTGATTGTGATCTCACCTTGCGCCGTAATTCTTATTATATGCTTTTAATATACTTCAAATCAATACAAATCAAATTGATAAATAATTGTTTCTTATTGTGTAAGTGACCTTGGAACACAGAGTTTATAGTGATTTAATTATTAAAAACTTTACAGCATAAAATATTGTATAAAAAAGTGTTGTTCATCTTACTGATTCTTACTTTCATCGTCGCCTCCACCTTGCGCCGTAGTTCGCATAGTTTGCCTAAATTACATATATTGGTGTACATATTATTTGCGCTTGTAAATATATAGTTTTGTAATATGCACCATATAGAACACCGCGTTTATGTGCGATAAATGAGTGTATGTACTTATTATTTATGATCCAAAATATTTTTAAGATCAGGAAAAGCAGAACATGTCGACCAATCGGCGTGGCTCTGACATCCCCAATACAAATTTTTTTTGCTCTTTTACAAAAATGGCTACTTGATCATTGCAGCAATCGAGTATCAAGAGCCTAACCTAATCACCCATGCGCCAATTTTTGTCTTAAAGCTAAACCAGTTATGCACAATCTCTTAGTCACTCCAAGCTTAGCACATGTACTGCTTACTAAGCCAGTTTTCCATTGCAGACTTTGTGTCTGTCCTGATCACGATACGCGGGCTCAAACCGAGTCATTGAACGTCTTAATAAAGAATGCTACCGCATCAACCTTAATAAGACTTTCCGGCTGCAAAACATTTGCCTTCATTCTACCCGAATCGGCCACAAATCTCAGCTGGCTCTCAGTAGCCAAGTTTCTAACTTGATTCATGTCTTTTTATTCAGTTATCACGCTCGTCAATACGGGTTTTTTTCAGTAATTGAATTTTCTTAGGAAAGTTTCTTAGGAATTTGTAAAATTTGAAAATTTGTATAATTTGAAAATTTGTAAAATTTGAAAATGTGTAAAATTTGAAAATTTGTAAAACTTGAAAATTTGTAAAATTTGATCATTTGTAGAATTTGAAAATTTGTAAAATTTGATCGCCACGCGAAGCACACCTTGGGGACTTCTCTCCAGGTATCAAACTAACAGTTCTAACAACTTTGTAACCTGCACTAATTTACTCCGTCTACCTTTAAGTTCAACTTTTATACGTGACTTTCTTTTGATTTTTTAGCAAGTTTGTTAAATAAATACAATTAAATATACTTACTTGGCACGCTTGCAATTTTTATTTGAATAGCTGTAACGCGTCAATTCTCGTTACGGCAGAGATCGTCGGTGAGCACTCTCCGACGGCTCAACAGTTTCCTTATATTTAAATATGATCATGGTCCGTATGATCAATGATTTCGTTGAGTAGGTGTCAATAACCATCTTATTCAAAGATTCTGTAATTATTAAATTCTATATTAAGCTTCTTTCCAAAATTATGACTGCATTATTCTATTATTGTTTCAGAGTCTTACAAAAAATGAATTATTTTCTATCATCCAGAGCTATACTATTGTTATCAGATTTAAAAATTATTGCCCTTCAAATAATGGGAGAACATAATAATCAATGATCAAATTTGCTACTTAATATAAAATAAATCACTAAATAATAAAAAGCATATAAAAGTACCTAACATTCATATTTTCTATAATATAGTACCATTTTGTATATATTTCAGTGTGATGTTGCAAATGTTTAGCGGCTCCTTTCCGGCCGTGCAAACAATCAATATTACTCTTATCCGCTATTCTTACTCCGCGCGACTAAAACGGACACTTAAATCTACAAAAGGGGACAAACGTTAGGTTAAAGGAACAGGAAATGCCTGGCGTGGCAAGGGTATAGTCAATAATAACACAATAATATGTAATGCTAAAAGAAATCAATTATATTACATGAAACCTCCGTCAAGGCTGGCTTGACTACAATCACTTCTCGAGCGTTATTTCCCAATGCCAACCACTACGTGTAGCTACGATTGATATTCAGATCGGATGTATTATTTAATTTACTCGCGTCGTCGCTAATAATTCTCAATGCAAACGTTATAACTCATTTACTCCAACGACGCGTGGTGTGCAATTACGTTTCACTTTTAGTCGGTAACTAAGGCGCAATCAATTACGAAAACTCAGAAATTACTCCGCGGATCTCAATATTTCACGCGACTCTAAGAACGCATCAGCAACTTGTAGCTAATGGCGATGGCGTCGTTTGAGAGAACGCGGCGTCCCCAAGATGGCGGTCTCGTGCCTCTAACTGGGTCCATTTACACCGTTACTGCTCTGCTATGCTGGCCTGCTTATACATCTCGAACCCTGAAAATTCCGCGTACTATAGAGAAAACCCGAGACTTTGTCTCTAGGGTGGTGTCAACCATGCAACATCCGCGAATTCGGAAGTTAGTGAGTAGCCAGAGTTCCCATCACTCTCAACGGCGTCACCAATGAATGATTATAACATTCAAAATACATCAAACCTGTCGGCGCAAGGACATACTCTTAAATCCTTCTCGAACTCGCACGAATCTTAACTGAAAAACTAGACTAAAAACCCCGCTCTCACTCTGCTCGACCAGGACTACTACTACGATGACTCCTCGCTCGCGATTTTAAGTCTCGGCAATGAAGCTAGTTTTTTAAGGCGGTGGACGTCCGACGCGGTTGATGGCAGCAATCAGAATGCTGCAATCGCGGCGCTATCCTCGCGCGTCCCGGAAAAGGATATTCGATCGCGCCCTTTATACTCGTTTCCGCGACGCGAGTACTCACGGCGTCAAGTTAGCGATTGACGCGCCAAATACGAATACGCGAGAACGGCGAAACTGCGAGCTAATCCGTCGGCGCTATATGTCACGCACAAGTCGCCCAGTTGTCGTAGTTAGCTGGGCTTCGTGCGGTGTACTGGACTGCTTCGCGCGCGGCAGCATGTCGCGATAGTAGTACGGCTAGTGGTGTACGCGCGAGCCCCCACTAGCCGGCTCCGCTCTCGCCGTGCACTCTCTCTCTTTCCCGTGTGCACGTCTCCCTCTCCGCGTCGCGTAGTATCTCTCTTCCTCCGAGCACGGTCTCGCTATCTCTCTCTCACTCTCTCCCATGCGGCGCGTTCGCGCTGCAGCTGATGCGCGGCCGGGATGCGCGCGCGTCACTTGCGCCTCGTGTTTGGCCGTGTCGGTTCTCGGTTTCGCTTTTGTGTCCGCGGCGCGACTCCTGATGCGTACGCCCAGCGTTTTTCGCGGCTGTACCGGTACAGCAGTGATCGGGTGTGCGGCTGATCCGCGTCGGCGCGGCATGACGCTAGTGTTTATTATGCCAGCCACGGTGGAGCCACTATCTGTCCTGTCCTCGAGACGTGAGAGGTTACAAGGCGGCTCGTCGCGACGGCTGTTACTTCCTCGTCCCGGCGCGACGCGGGTATTGTTTGCAATATGCGGTCCACTGCAGCAGAGGTTGACGTGTAGCCCGGAGATGGTGCACCAGGGTGCTGCTCGATATCTGCAACGCAGCAGACGCCTCGGGCACGAATGTCGGCCCTATATACGCTATTACGTGTAGCTGATTCAGCTACACGTCGCATCAGTAATCTACAATTTCCTATATATAAAAAAAAACTTTTTGAAAGATAAAATATTGGCGAGTAAAAGTTTCTTTAAAAAAGTCGTGAAATCTCAAAAACAAACATAACTATGTCAAGTAATTGTTTTTCATATTTTTCAGGTATATATGCATGCAGGTACATTATTTTATAAAATAAAATATCTTTTACTTCAATTCTTAGTTGATACAATAGTTTAGATTTATAAGTGAAATTTTAAATTACTCATCTTCCTTGGCATTTCCAAAAGCATATCGAGTGGCGCGAGAGCGCCACGAAGGCGAGTTTGAGAAGCAGACGACACTTCGGCGATCGCTACACTATATACGTCTATATTGATAACTCAATTTTTCATTGTAAAGAAAAATATGCTTATGTCTATTGTACCTCACTTATTTTACGTATATTAGCATATCTTGCGATAAACTTTGATTTTCAATAAAAATATTGGCCAACAAGTCATTTTTTTACAAAATAATCGAGTCGGTATTTCCAAATGCTCGATTTCAGTATCTCTTTTTTGTTCAGTACGATGACCATGGTAGGACCGTGAAGTTGGCTGCAGCAAGTGTTTTAATTCATTATTTATAATTTATTATAATGTGGTTGTGGTTTTTTGACTTAATCACGTATTTATTTGATGCTCATGTTTAATTGTCAATAAAAATATTGACAAAAATCATGTTATGTCTCGTATTTATATACAGTAAGCCTGGTCTGACCAGTGGTTAGACCGTGAAGTTGGCCGCTGACAAGGTGTATTGGCTTGATGAGAAACATTGCTTTCCCACAGATTTCTTCATGCTGCCTGCAATATCAAGTAGCGTGGTAGTACCACGTAGGCGAGTAAGGGTTGCCGGTGCATACTCTGCGTTCCGGAACAGTAATAGTAACTAGGTAGCCAGTGTAGCCGATGATGACGTCTAGGTGGGGCGCACCGTGGTTTTTGTGTCTAGGTGTAAAAATCATTCGAGGGCGGTGTCTAGGTGCACAGGGTGCCCGATGACGTCGTCTAGGTGGCGCGATTTGTAGTTTTTGGTGCCTAGGTAAATAAATCATACGAGGACAACCTCTAGGTCTACAGAGTGGCCGATGACGAGGTCTAGGTAGTTCGCACCGTTGTTTTCGGTATCTAGGTGTGAAAATCATTCGAGGGCGGTGTCTAGGTATACGGAGTGGCTGATGACGAGGTCTAGGTAGTGCGCTCCGTGGTTTTTGGTGTTTGGGTGTAAAAATTATATGAGGACAGCGTCCAGGTGTACAGGGTGACCGATGAAGAATTCTAGATGGTGCGCTTCGTAGATATTGGTGTTTGAGTGTAATAATAGTTTTCGTGGACAGCGAAAATTTACACCTATCCATATTTTTCTAAAATTCATTATAGCGACCATACTAATATTTTGCGACAGAACAATCAGTGTTTTCATGTTAGTGATAAAAATGTTATAAAAAGGCCATGGTCAAAAGATGCTAAAGATGCTTATATTTTATTTTTAGGAAAAATATGTGATACTCAATAAAATTTACGAAAAAGGACTGAAATCTCTAAAAAAAAAATTGACTAAAAAAGTAAAAGGTTAAGCGAGTTTGATATATTCCCCAACAAAATTACAGATTAAAAGATCTGAGATCAATTAAACGAAGTCAAGTTTATTATATTTAATCATAATAAAGAAAAAGAATTGTTTTTTTTTCAATCAAGGGCTTACTTAACTTAAAGTTAAGTAATATGATAATCCGTTAGGAACAACTCTCAAGATACTTACTACGTAACTTGCCATGCCCGTTTCATTTTATTTTCTGGTGAAAAACTAAAATTCTCTTTTTATGTATTAGAACATGATACAAACACCATAAGTACAATAAAAAGGGCATGGCAAGTTACGTAGTAAGTATCTTAAAAGTGGTTCCTAATAGATTATCATATTTCTTAACTTTAAGTTAAGTAAGCCCTCAATTGAAAAAAAATTATTTTTCTTTATTATAATTAAATATAATAAACTTGACTTCGTTCAATTGATCTCAGTTCTTTTTTATCTGTAATTTCGTTGGGAATCAAGGGGCGCGGTAGTGCCCCGATGGCAAGTATAAGTTTTTATACAGTGTGCCGTCGGGGAGCCCCGCGACCCTATTATACTTTGAGTTGCTTTTTAACCTATTTACGTTTTATTCATTCTGTCTATATTTTATTTGATCCGTTGTTGACTCATATGTGTAAGTATCCTATTTTGAAGATTTTAAACAGATCTTTCTAATGACCGTAGTATTTTTCTAAGGAAATTGCTCCTTCATAAAAATAACTAAGATCAAAAATTAATTTGCGATAATTTCTTAAAATTTCTGGCCATGCGATTCTCTTCGTTTTAAGTACAACAACACAAGAATATGTCAAACAATATAATAGGTTATAAGTTTATAATATCTGTAAGTTAATACCCTCTTGATTACGACTACGCTACTCGACACACTACGAATACACTGAAGCTATATCAAGTACCAAAACTATCCTAAAGACAAAACGTGTTCCTAATATTATATTAAAAAAAAAAAGATGATGAGAGTATTGATGAATTAAACAAAAAGGTATCTCACTATTTGATAAAGGATAAATCAATACAAACGAAGAAGGTTATCAAGAAAAAAGATGAAATAGTCATAAACTTATTGAATGAGGAAAGTGTCACCAAAGCACATAAATTACTAAAAAGTAAACTTGCTGAGGTATGTGATGTAAATAAAGAACAAGTTATAAATCCTAAAGTTAAAGTTGTAGGATTAAATAACCTGGAAAAAATGGACAATGCTAGTATTGAACTAGACATCAATGAAAGGAACTTTGGTGCTTTCAAAAAAAAATGTGTTGTTTTGAATTCATACGAGAACAGTAAAACTGGATCGCAGTCTGTGATATTGGAAGTTCCTGCTGAGTTATACCAACACATTAGAGAAAACAAGAATAGACTTTTTGTAGGATACCAGAACTGCAGAGTATATGATTATTGTAATGTTAAACCATGCTTTAACTGTAGCAGATTTGGCCACAACGGTAGGAAGTGTACAAATAAAGCTGTTTGCCTAAAGTGTGCTGGTGATCATAAAACAGTAGATTGTCAAGCAAATAAGGTCAAATGTGCAAACTGTGCTTACAGTAATGAAAAATATAAAACAAAGTACAATATAGAACATGTGGCAATGGATAGCCAAGAATGCGGAATTCTGCAATCCAAGATAAGGAAGTATATTGATTATACCGACTATACGATGAAACCTACTTTGCCAAGATATATCGGTAAAGTAGGAACGTCAGCGAAAGGTATGGTAGCTAAAGCTTCTGGTATTTCGGCAATGTCACTTCAGTCATTGAATAATAATATAGCAGACAGACTAAGGAGTAAGACATAACAATGGATCAAGATATCAGCACTGAGGACATAGGCAAGTTTGAATGTGAAGTCGAAAATCTAAAAGAACTCAATAAGTCATTAATGACAAAGAAGAACTTTATTTTATGCGTAAACATAAGAAGCTTAAATGCAAATTTTGTAAAACTAGAAGTGTTTATTGAGTCTCTAGAAAGAAAGCCGTGTATAATTGTATGTACTGAAACTTGGAACTTACAATACACTCAATATTATCAACTGCAAGGCTACAAAACTTGTTATAATGAAAGTAAAATTAATAAGGCTGATGGCGTCTTAGTTTATATAAAAAATAACATATATAGTAATGATAAAATTGAGGTTGTTGATAGATTGAGTATTGTAAGTACTGATATAAAACTTATGACAGGTGAATCCATTAGAATTTCTGCTATGTACAGATGTCATGACATACCAAAGTCTGAATTTGTCAATAGTGTAAAAAAATTCTTGGTAAGACATAGGAATGTTAAAAATCACTGTATATTTGGAGATTTCAATATTGATATACTAGAAAATAATGTAGCAAATCTAGAAACTAGCGACAAATCAATTAGTCAGGAATTTGTAATTAATTATCTTGAACGTGAATATGTACCGTACTTCAGAGGAATTACGCGGCCATCCTTAAATAATGAGAAGGGAACGTGCATTGATAACTGTTTCGCTAGAACTAAGAATATAGAAATTGAATCTTTTAAATTAAATACACCGTTTAACGATCACTACCCGTTATTCATAAATATAGATCAGATTAAGATACACAAAGCAAGTGAAACAGTTAACAAATGCATAAACTATAAAAAGTTAAAAAACATAGCTGAAAATTTTGACTGGCAGATAGTACTGACAAAACAGGATCCAAATGATGCAGTAAATGAACTTATTCAAATGATACATAGTTGTCTTGAGTTAGCTACATATTCCAAAAAATTAAAGAAAAAAAATAAAGAAGCACTGCCAAGAAAAAAGTGGATAACTAAAGCAATCCAAGTCTCGTGTCAAACTAAAGAAAATTTATATAAATTGTGGAAATTGAACCCAACTAATTTGGAATTAAAAAATGAATATAAAAATTACGAAAAAATTTTAAATAGAGTCATTAAAGATGCGAAATACAAATTTGAGAATAATGAAATAAAAAAAATTAGTAACAATCCAAGACAGCTATGGAATACTATTAATACTAAACTTAATAAAAATATGCAACAAAACAAGTCACCTGATTACTTAGTCATAAACAGCCAAAAAATTGAAGACGAATTATTTATAGCTAACCACATGAATGATTATTTTTGCAAAATAGGATTAGACTTGAGTAAACAAATCCCTAATACAGATACAGATCAACCTAAATTACCAGATAAAAATAGCAAATCAATCTTTATATATCCTACCAATTGTGTTGAGATTCGAAAAACTATAGATACATTGAAAAACAAGACTGGAGGTGTTGATAATATCAATGCAAAAACGATCAAATTCCTAGTTAACTATATAGATAAACCATTAGAACATATTTTTAATACGTCTATACAACAAGCCTCCTGGCCATCTGCTCTAAAACAAGCTGACATAGTTCCTATTTACAAAGCTGGTGACAGGTCATGTATGACTAACTATAGGCCGATATCACTAATATCGAACTTAGCAAAGATATTTGAGAAAATCTTGTATAATAGGTTGTATTTATTTCTAATGGAATGCAATATCATATCGGAAAAACAATTTGGTTTTGTTAAAAATAGAGGCACAACGGATGCGTTAAATTATATCTCAGACATAATATATAAAAAAATCGACAAATCGAAACCAATTATAACTACTTTCTTAGACTTAGCTAAAGCCTTTGATACGGTAGATCACAAAAACCTATTGGATAAACTAGAGAGTTATGGAATAAGAGGCAGTGCCTTAAATTTAATAAACAGCTACCTCTCTGGTAGGAAACAATGCGTTAAAATAAAGAATTTGAAAAGTGAATACAAAGATATACCCATCGGAGTTCCCCAAGGGACCATACTAGGACCGTTATTTTTTATTTTATACGTTAATGACCTACTGAGAGGTATGCAAGATGATACTGTTGTTTCTTATGCTGACGACACCGTTATCATTGCTAGTGATAAAACGTGGGAGTCAGCTCAAGAGAAAATGAGCAAATATCTTAGGGAAGTCGCAAAGTGGCTTACTGTAAATAAATTATCTTTAAATGTTAATAAAACTGTATATATTGCTTATGGTAGCTACTGCCATAGTGTTCCTGTCTCACTTAATATTGAGGTAGGCAATAATACAATAAAAAGAGTAGAAAGTTATAAATATCTAGGTCTAATTTTTTATTATAACATGAAATGGGATAACATGTAAATTATTTGGTTAAAAAAACAAAATACTTAGTTTTTATCTTTGCCAAAATTAGGAATATAATGGACTATAAAACTTTAACTATGATATACTATGCTTTTTACCAAAGTTTAGTAAATTATGGCATAATTGCTTGGGGTGGAGCGTACAATAATTGTGTTTATCTAATACAGGGTATTCAGAGGAAAATATTGAAAATTATAAACAAAAATAATTTTCAGCGTCAAGACCCTCCACTTACAGTAAAGCAATTATTCCATTTAGAAGCTATATCTTATCATTATGCTACGTTAAGAAATAAATATATAAATAGCAAAAGCAATACTAGAAATAAGAGTCTTCAATTGCTATAAGCAAAAAAATTGATAAAGCTATAAGCAAAAAAATAGCTACTTTGTTGCGTTAAATATTTTCAAATTGCTAACAAATGATCTGAAAGCACTTGTGATTAGCAAAGTCGCGATTAAGAAGAGACTAAAAGTATTTATAAGAGAGAAATATTGATTGATCAAAGAGAGATTTATTTTGTACTGTTACTTAACTTTTGCGTTAATATTTAAACTGTTATCAGGAAGATTGGCTCGACATCTTCCTATACTTATTTAGTTTTTTTAAGTTTAGATTAGAGTAAATAGAGAAATTATCACAAACAATTTTCAAAATCAATAAACTTTAAAGTTAAACCTAAATATCTTTGGAATACTATGAAAATATTAAAAAACAAATGGACCGAATATCTCATAACTTGACCAAAAATCATTAAATTCTGTCTGAGATCTCAGATAATGCCCTTGACAAAATAAGTCTACCCTGGTGTGCATGTAAACCCGAACTTTTTACCCGGATGTAACAAAAACAAGCTCCTTAGCATGGCTTCCACGCACTCTGAGTTTAACCTGCACTTGACGATAAAAACAGCAACTCTAGTCCCGGCATCGACGGCATTGACTATTCCACATTGCAAGAGCTTCCTATTACATATAAGTTAATACTATTAAATATTATGAACGAGATGTATGCATCCAGCGATTTCCCAGAAAGCTAGAGTAGACGTAGTACGAACATAGAGAGTCGTCAGTAGAAGTAGTAGAGTGAGAAAAATGACCTTTTGAAAGAAAAGTTACAAAACAACAGAAGTAGAACGGACAGCAATTTCCTTAAGTACGCCGATCCCATAAAGAATTCTAGACCAACCCATAAAAAAGTTCCTAAAATATCCGTAAGAAAAAATAGTAACAGCAATATTAATGTCGTGAAGTCAGTTATCGAATGTCTCACAGCTGAAAAGAACATACAAACTTAAAAATATACGTCAATAAAAACAAATACGTCAGTATAAACTGCCTCAACTTTCGTCAACACTATTTTCATAGTGTGGTATTGACAGAGACAGTACTAAAAGAAAAACGAGTGGATCAATGTAACGTCATGAAGAATGACTCCAAAATCCTAAAATAAAGATAGTAGGTATTGATAATCGCGCAAACATGGAAATCGAGGATATTGGGAGACATCAATGAAAGGAATTTTAGTAATTTTGAAAAGAGAGGTCAAGTTCTATATACGTACAACAATAACCATAACAGCTTCAGCAGGGCCCTAATTGAGTCCCAGCTGAGGTCTACAAACATATAAGAGCTATATAATAATAATAAAATATTAGATAAATACCAGAAATGCAAAGTCTATGATTTAGTTAATATCTGCCCATGTTTCAAGTGCGGTAGATTTGGACACAGTACCGAAAAATGTGAAAATGAGACTCTGTGCTTGAAATGCTCTGAAAAGCATAATACGTGTGATTGTGATAAAGTTAATGCAAAGTGCATAAACTGTGACTACAGTAATACAAAATACAAGACAAAGCTTGATACAAAACATCACACCTATAAAACTAATATATGTAACATCTTGAAAAAGAAAATTGATAGATATATAGACTCTATCGATTACCCGATAAAACCCACCTTACCTGCAACTGAATCGATCTACCGCAACTTGGATTTAAAAAACAGGCGTAAAGTACCTACTGGTGGTAATAACGCCGTAGCTAGAGAACAGATGAAAAATAAGACCTCGTGTAACAATACTAAGCTAGAAACTAAACAGAACCCAACACTACCTTCGAGACGTGAACTTCCAACAACCAACCAAAGCCGCAATCCTCTGCATTGACTCCAACCGATAAGAGTTATAAAACAAGATAAATAAATAAGTAATAATAGATATTTTCGATTATTTAGAAAGATTCCAAAATTAATCGATGCAAAAAGGAAGGACATGCGGTAATATTAAAAATTTTAACAAAGTTATGAACAATAAAAACACTTTATCATGCATGTAAACATCCGAAGTATGAATGCGAATTTTGATAAACTTAAAATCTTAATAAAAAGTTTAGCTATAAAACCAGCGATTTTGATTTATTCAGAAACTTTCGAGCAAGTGAATTATAATTTGTATCAACTAAATGGTTCAGATTATGGATATAAAACGTATTATAACTAAAGTACGATAAACAAAAATGATGAAGAATTAAAATAATAAACACAAGGATAACATTAAACGTTAAAAGCTGTCTTAAAATATCAACTTTATATAAATCATACGGGTGTCACGTGTGAATATTCACACATATATGGCATATCTAGTAATAAAGCAATCGAGGACAAATTGCCAAACACGTACATGGCAACAGCGCGTTCGTAAGATACGCGATCAACTGTTAAATAAAAAAAAGAAGCAAACTTTTCATGAATAAATAATTGAGTAATTATTAGTTAGAATAATATTTTGAAGAGAGATAATTTATAAAGAATATTTGGGTTTATAAGGTACTGAGCGGTCGTAGCAGGATACGGTTAAATAATAACAATATCATATTTATGTCTTATATAAATCTGTGGCATGAAGCCTTTAATCACTTTATTTATGAAGCAAAAATCAATTAGAAGAATTATTATGAGTGAAAAATATCGATATCGAATAATGATGACTAATCGTGATACAATCGAACACAAGCGAAATTTGAATCGGTGACTTGAATTACAGGATATACAAATATAATTATCGAGTGGAAATATGTTGACCTGGATATGTAGAAAATAAGTAAATATTATTGTTAATCAATGAGATGTAGTTAGATGTGTGAAGAATGCAGAGTAAATGATATTGGAAAAGAGAAACTTTGATTTACACTGAGGAATGTTTGACATGGAAATGATATTACTAGTTTGAAGTTGAAATAATGATGATTTTACTTGCTCGATGAATGTAGTAGTAATTGAAAGAAAACAACTTATTTGACCTTACCGTGACATCAGGCAGAAACCCGCAAGGAGAGATGTGGCCAGTAAGAATAATGGAGTCGAACTGAACTGCGCAGGAGCCCTCGTATCGCTAGCGAGCTGTGGAGACGCGAAGCAAGAGAGATATAGTGTGTTGCGCATAAACGCAATTACATTTACAGGTGAACTTAGCGCGTCGGTAGAAAACACGCACGCGCTGCCAAAAACAAACCTATCCTCTCCTGCGGCATCAGACCCGCGAGCAAGAGAGAGATAGACCAAGTGCAGGGACGTATGAAGACCTGCCGGGGCCCCTGACTAAGCGCAACCTCGCGGTCAGCTGCGCCAGATCCCCTATATATAGCTTCTAGATATGGACGTTGCAGGACCCTGACCCGATAATTAGACGCATGTAAGGCGTGCAACAGCATAGAGACCGCTCTCGAGATGAGGGCTAGATGTTCTCACTGCATCAAGCTTAAATACGATCCCACATTATGACGGAAATCCAGACATGCTTGCATTATTTTGCCACGCAGTTCGCAACGTGATTCACGAATTCGGCTCAGAGTCCGAACGCTGGGTGCTTGACTCATTGGAATAGAAGTTTCGGAAACGTGCTGCTGACGGCTACACTTCGCGCCTGATGCAATACAACACCGTGGAGCGGTTGCTAGCCGATTTAACTACGCAGTATAGTGGCGTCGGCGAAGCGGATAAAGTTTTAGCCGATTTTAAGGTAATTCGTCAATATGCTGGAGAAAGTGCCGGAGACTATGGGCTGCGCGTTCAAACATTACACAATCGATTATTAAGAAAGAGACACGTATAAAAACAATGCCGATAAAGAGGCCCTTGAACTCATGAGTATTGCAAAGGCAGCATATGAGCTGAAGGCCATGCCAGTAGCTAGCGAAGCCGTCAGATATACTATGGGTATGAGCGTATGTAATTATTGTCGACAACAGGGATACTCAAAAAAGATTGTAAGGCAAAGATATGCCAATATTGTAATATCGTGGGCCACACCTACGTTGAATGCTTCTCGTTACAAAGCGCGATAAATAACAAGAAACTTAATAAGGAGAAACTTGAAAAGCTCGCGTCAGCACCTGCTGCCAGTGCCCCTCCAGTAGTGTACACTCCCCGGTCCCTGTGCCATACGTCGTACCTGCGGCGCAAGCAAATAATGCGACAGAAAATAATAGCGCTCCCAAGAAAATAGTGGAACACAGAACGGCGGTTATTGAAAGAACAACGTACGCAGATATTTGGGAGAATGAAATAGAGATGATAACAGAAACTATAACAACAATAACGGCTGCAACAATCGAGACGGTGATAGGAATTGCAACAACAACAATGGGTATAATAATAATCGAGATAATAATCGAAATTATAATAACCGACGTAACGACGGTGGATACGACGACAGGCGTAATGACCACGGGTTCGAAAATCGCAGAAATTACCGAGATTTTGATAACCGGCGAAATGATAGAGGTTATGATAACAGACGCAACTACGGTAGAAGCAACAACAACTACAACAATAACAACAATAATAATAACTGCTATAATGATCAGAATAATAACAATAACAATGATCGTAACAGACAAAGGCAAGATAACGGAAATTATAGAAACCAGTCTGGAAATTCTTTAAACTACCAGGATGCTCGTTACCAGTCGGGAGTATCGGGCAATCAATAGATAATAATCCACCAAAACCGGAACCGACGTTAGAAGAGGAAAAGAAAGTAGAGGGGCAAGTCAGTAAGAAGCAGGAGAAAATTGAGGATTCAAAGAAGCAAATAAAGGAAATAGCAGTGCAGTTTAATAAATCAAAAGAACAGCCGAGACGAGAGAAGGAGGCCCATGTGCAAGAGAAAATAAACAATAGAAAGTACTTAATAAGATTTGCGACAGCAGGAAGTAAACCACCGATAGTAGAACTTACAAGCGAGAAGTTAGAAGGGAGGAAAGCAAGAGGCAAGCAGCTCGACGAAGTTGAGGAAAGGGCTGAAAAGATTTTTGAACTTCTTGATCCAGGCACACTTAAGGATTTAACGGAGGAAGAAATAGCACATATTAAGAGATTATGCGAGAAAGACCGTATATCTTTGGGCTACCCTGAGCAAAACTTAAAGCTACAACACTGGTGACGCACAAAATACCTACTACCACGGATGTCCCGGTTCGATCAAAACGATACAGACCGAGTCAAGATGAGAAGGAAGAATTGGAGCGCTAAATAAAGCAATTACTAAAAGATGGCGTAATTAGACTAACACATTTGCCCTACAGTTCTCCTGCATATATGATACCTAAGAAGCCCGCAGCAGACGGTACGAAAAGATGGCGATTAGTTACGGACTTTAGGAAGCTAAATGACGTAACAGTGGGAAGCAGCTACCCAATACCTAACACGGCGGTCATTTTCGACAGTGTCGCCTCGGCTGGATACATAACCGCCATAGATTTGAGGACTGGATTCTAGCAGATACCGATGGATTCCGCAGATGCCCACAAAACAGCCTTCACCGTACTATTCGGACATTACTGCTATCAACGACCAGGAATGGGGCTTAAAGGCGCTCCTTCGACGTTTCAGTCTTTGATGGACTTAGCCCTTTCAGGTCTGCAAGGGATCGAACTGTACGTTTACCTAGACGGCATAATTGTTTTTGCTAAAGATCTCGAGGAGCACAGAAAAAAGTTCCGACACTTGATGAAGAGATTAGACGATGCTAACTTAACAATCAAACCTATGAAGTGCCAATTCTTACAGAGAGAAGCACACTTTTTAGGACACATTACTGGAGGAGGAAAAATTTTAGCTGATCCTAAGAAAATAAAAGCACTATATAAATTTCTAGTACCTACGAATCTTAAGATAGTAAAACAGTTTTTAGAGCTCGCAGGATACTACAGGTGCTTTATCAAAGATTTCGCAAAATCAGCGGCAATTTTATCCAGACTGCTAAGGAAGAACGAAGCTTTTGAGTGGAAAAAAGAACATCAGCAAACCTTCGACAAATTGTGAACAGCACTGTTCAAAGAACCGGTAATGAAAGCACCAGATTTAACTATGCTCTTCCTAGTGATAACCGACGCATCTGATTACGCCATAGGAGCCATCTTGGGTCAAGGGCGCCTAGGTAGCGACCAACCCTGCGCTTACGCGTCACGAGTTCTCGAGGGACCGGAGCTAAGATACTCCACCTACGATAGGGACATACTAGCCGTAGTGCATGCAAAAGATCAATTTAGACACTACCTCGTAGGACGCAATTTTACAGTAGTAACGAATCACGAGCCCTTAAAGCATTTCTTCACGACCAAAATTCCCGATCTAAGGTTCAACAGACTAAAGGCCGAACTCAGAGGCTACGAGTTTGACATTGTATACAGACCCAGAACTCGAAATGGAAACGCAGACGCACTCTCAAAGAATCCTATCCTCGAAGAAGGTAAAGATAATCCAGCGAGACCCAAGGCAGAATTATATGAGTTGGCAAACAAACAGGAAAAAGAAGCTACGGTACTACGATTTAGAACAACCAAAAAGCGAGGGTCTAAAACGCTCCTAGACTCAGCTGATACCGCGGATAAGGAGAGAATATCGAAAGAATCTGAAACCTCTGGAAATCCAAGAGAAAGAAAATGCCGAGTCATGGTTTCCACCGACAGTACGGGTCCAGATCATTCTTCGGATGAAGCATGGCGACTAAGGACTGGAGCGCAGAATGGGAAGAAGAGAGTCTACAAGAAAGTTCATGGCGAGAAAACGGGACAAACATACCCCATATGCAATAAGCTGTCAGATTCGAGGGAAACATCCGAGCCTATTTTTAGTCAGGCGGACCCGAATAAAGATTTAGGGAAATTATGCAAAGAAGAAATCATGAAACTCGGAGTGCAAGCAGCATGTACACCGCAACATCAGGGAATGGAGTGCAATAATGACCCTAAGAGGCCTATACGAAAGCACACCCTCAATAGAAGTCTACCAAAGTTTCACCGAGACGACATGGATATCAGCGAGGAGAGCGATAGCAGTCTAGGCAACGACGCCGAGGATGAACTGCTGAACAGGCAGATAATACCAGAACGGGAGAAAGAAATATCAAATAATAATTTCGAGAGAGAACCCGCTCTGGGACACCATAGCTTATCACCACCACAAACATCGAAAAATATGACCGGCACTGAAACTAGCCACGAAACACCGACACCAATCCCTCCAAAAACGGACAGCGCGCCGAGTAACATGAACTCCAACGTTAAACAAACGAGCACAGAATCACCACTAGCAAATCTTCGACAAACAATATTCGGCAAACAAAACAAATTTAAAACTCGTCTCACCGTAGATATAGAGCAGATAAGTAAACAAGACAAGTCCGGGGTTCAAATAAAAATATGGGAAACCGGTACTCAGAGCAACAACGACTTTCCCGATGAGAGAAATACCAACAAAGAAATCCTAGCACGGAAACACCTTACGAATGCATAGATTCTCCACAACCGATACTTCTTACACATGTTCCATTAGCTCAACTAGACCGCCACTCTAGCATTCTGAAGCACACCCTTCCCCCGTATAAGCCAAGGAAGGATTTCTATCACATTACTTCGCAAATAGACGATCGAGCTAGTGCAAGACCGTTACCCGCCAGCAGTCCGTCAGATGCACCTACAGAAAACACTTATCTACACCCTTACGATACGAACCATCACAATAGATATAGCCCTGCAAAGAATATAGACAGCTACAAATCTATGAATCAGATGGACGGCTCGTTCAATAACCAGCTAACGATGGACCAAACGGGCGCGACTATGGGCACAACACCTAGGGCTCAGCACTCTCCAAGACCTTATATGGGTACGGCCTTAGACGAAATGGCTTAGCGATTTTATGTATACTTGCAGCAAGACGATTGTGCAGAACCACTCAAGCGACTGATGCACGATAGAAATATACCGACGGATCCACCTGGAAACTGCCTGTTTAATTCAATAATAAAAATCTTGAATCTGCAATTGAGAATGAGTCAGCTAAAGTATCAACTTTTGTGCAGCCCGAACGTGGAGAACTGCGGCGATCTAGAAGAGGCACGCTGGATCTTGGTATCAGAAATAGAATATGGAGATGCGGATTGCATATACGTGTTCGCAAAGGAGTTCGGACACAATGTGTGCATACTCTTTCAAACAGACAACCGCAATAATTACTGTTACTTTAACCTAGACAAAGAGATAGAGTTCATACATCTACATATAGCCGGCGATCACATTACGCCATATATACCGACAGCAGATGAATCTGACGAAGATTCAGAATCCGAGTCAGAATCGGAACCAGAAGAACAACCTCGAAACAGGCAACAAAACCCGCACGGCCAGAACAAGGCGCACTGGCGTGGGAGAGAGGTCCCGACGACAGTGGTCTGTTTACCGAAGTACAAGGTTGTACGCATCTCGATTGCATATTAACATGCATGTTAGTACCAGTCGAGCACGCAACGACAAAGGAAGTGACACGAGCGCTCACGGAAAAATTAATTTGCTACTTTGGCTCCCCGGTAACTCTAATATCCGATCGAGGAGCACATTTTATGAACCGAGTGCTAGAAGAATTCGCGCGTATATTTAAAGTAAACAGGTACTCGACAACCGCATACTATCCACAGTCTAACGGATGTATAGAGCGAATGCATCATATGCTCAAAGAGTATATTAAAATGTACATTGATGGCAATGATCAATAGGCTAAAATCGTTACATTAGCATATTACGTATATAACTCCACAGAACACGATGGACTAGGATATTCACCGCATGAATTAGTTTTCGGCCGACGCGCGAGACCACCGTCAAGTTTTCCACCACGCGAGCATTTACAGACATACGACGACTATCTTGCTGACACGACAGAAGCTTATGCCCAACTTAGAACTATGTCCGCGATGAATCTAGTACAATCGAAATACCGCTCAAAATACTATTATGATAAGAAGTTAAAAGTGAAACACTTTAGGGAGGGAGAAATGGTTTATGTTCTTAAAGAACCTAAAGTAGGCCAATTTAAACCCCAGTATAAGGGCGTATGCGAAATAATAGCTATAAATTACTCGACACATAATGCAAAAATTCAAAAAGGGGATAAATAGTTTATAAATAGTTAATATAAATAAACTTAAACGACATATACAGGGAATCGAACAAGAAAATAGTATAAACATAGATGATAAAAAAGACGCTAAAAACATCGGGATAAAATAACAAAAAAAATACTAATAATATTACATGAACAGTAATAATGGTTACGGGAAATATTTAAATATAATATAATCATATTATTATTGAATAGGGGAAAGAATCTGGGTGCAGTGGTGAATGGACGTATGTTTTGGAGTCAATGGTGTGAAGGCGATTAGCAACGGATAGAACCAGGACAAAAAAAAGGAAAGAGATAGAAAGGTGAAAGGAAGGAAACTGAACAAAAGAAATAATAAAGATAAGTAAGTTAAAGTGAGGAGGAAAGGAAAGAATGAAATAAAAACGAGTAATAATTGAGGTTCGAATAGGGGAAGAGGGAGAGAGAGAGAGAGAGAGGGGGGGGAGGCCGGAGTCAGGGAGAGAGAGAGAGAAAGTATGAATAAAAAGTCCCGAGGGAAACCACCAGTTGAGTCCGATAAAGAGAAAATAAAGGGGATCAACGAAATTATTTTTGCAAAACATCTATAGGGTGAGTCTACAACAGCAGAAAAGGAGGAGAGGAGGAGGCAGAAAATCGCGTATTTTTGGCAACATTTCATAAAAACGTTAATTACTCATAAACTACGCAGTGGATCTTTCTGATTAGTGCGTGATTGCAATCAGCTGCTCAAATTACGTTAGATTACCACCTATTTACCATCTTATTTTTGTAAATCAACAAAGAAAACCGCTTATATTTGGCAACATTTCATAAAACGTTAATTACTCATAAACTACGCAGTGGATCTTTCTGATTAGTGCGAGATTGCATTCAGCTGCTCAAATTACGTTAGATTACCATCTATTTACCATCTGTTTATTGTAAATCAACAAAGAAAATCGCGTATTTTGTCAACATTTCATAAAAACGTTAATTACTCATAAACTACGCGGTAGATCTTTCAGATTCTAGCGCGATTGCGATCAGCTGCTCGACTTGCGTTAAATTACCGTCTATTTAGCATCATTTTATTGTAAATCAACAAATAAAATCGCCTATTTTGTCAACATTCCAAAAAACTTCAATTACTCCTAAACTACGCTGTGGATCTTCCTGATTCTTGCGTGTTTGCATTCAGCTGCTCGACTTACGTTAGATTACCGACTATTTAGCATCTGTTTATTGTAAATCAACAAAGAAAATCGCGTATTTTTCTCAACATTTAAAAAAAACGTGAATTACACCTAAACTACGTGGTAGATCTTTATGATTCTTGCGCGATTGCAATCAGCTGCTCGACTTGCGTTAAATTACCGTCTATTTAGCATCATTCTATTGTAAATCAACAAAGAAAATCGCGTATATTGTCAACATTCCAAAAAACTTCAATTACTCCTAAACTACGCGGTAGATCTTTATGATTCTTGCGTGTTTGCATTCAGCTGCTCGACTTACGTTAGATTACCGACTATTTAGCATCTGTTTATTGTAAATCAACAAAGAAAATCGCGTATTTTTCTCAACATTTAAAAAAAACGTGAATTACACCTAAACTACGTGGTAGATCTTTATGATTCTTGCGCGATTGCAATCAGCTGCTCGACTTGCGTTAAATTACCGTCTATTTAGCATCATT
>CM053168.1:32030266-32111719 GCA_012977825.3 Pteromalus puparum
GTGGATCTTCCTGATTTTGCGCGATTGCGATCAGCTGCTCGACTTGCGTTAAATTACCATCTATTTAGCATCATTTTATTGTAAAGCAACAAAGAAAATCGGGTATTTTTGTCAACAATAAAAAAAACGTGAATTACTCCTAAACTACGCGATAGATCTTTATGATTCTTGCGCGATTGCGATCAGCTGCTCAAATAACGTTAGATTACCGTCTATTTAGCATCATTTTATTGTAAATCACGAAAGAAAACCGCTTATATTTGGCAACCTTTCATAAAAACGTTAATTACTCATAAACTACGCAGTGGATCTTTCTGATCAGTGCGTGATTGCATTCAGCTGCTTAAATTACGTTAGATTACCGTCTATTAAGCATCTGTTTATTGTAAATCAACAAAGAAAATCGCGTATTTTTGTCAACATTTCATAAAAACGTTAATTACTCATAAACTACGCGGTGGATCTTTCTGATTAGTGCGAGATTGCATTTAGCTGCTCAAATTACGTTAGATTACCATCTATTTACCATCTGTTTATTGTAAATCAACGCAGAAAATCGCGTATTTTTGTCAACATTTAAAAAAAACGTGAATTACTCCTAAACTACGCGGTAGATCTTTATGATTCTTGCGCGATTGCGATCAGCTGCTCAAATAACGTTAGATTACCGTCTATTTAGCATCATTTTATTGTAAATCACGAAAGAAAACCGCTTATATTTGGCAACCTTTCATAAAACGTTAATTACTTATAAACTACGCGGTAGATCTTTATGATTCTTGCGTGTTTGCATTCAGCTGCTCGACTTACGTTAGATTACCGACTATTTAGCATCTGTTTATTGTAAATCAACAAAGAAAATCGCGTATTTTTCTCAACATTTAAAAAAAACGTGAATTACTCCTAAACTACGCAGTGGATCTTTCTGATTGGTGCGTGATTGCGTTCAGCTGCTCAAATAACGTTAGATTACCGTCTATTAAGCATCTGTTTATTGTAAATCAACAAAATCGCGTATTTTTGTCAACATTTAAAAAAAACGTGAATATTACTCCTAAACTACGCGGTAGATCTTTCTGATTCTTGCGCGATTGCGATCAGCTGCTCAAATAACGTTAGATTACCGTCTACTTAGCATCATTTTATTGTAATTCAACAAAGAAAATCGCGTATTTTGTCAACATTCCAAAAAACTTCAATTACTCCTAAACTACGCGGTGGATCTTCCTGATTATTGCGCGATTGCATTCAGCTGCTCAAATAACGTTAGATTACCATCTATTTAGCATCTGTTTATTGTAAATCACGAAAGAAAACCGCTTATATTTGGCAACCTTTCATAAAAACGTTAATTACTCATAAACTACGCGGTAGATCTTTCAGATTCTAGCGCGATTGCGATCAGCTGCTCGACTTGCGTTAAATTACCGTCTATTTAGCATCATTTTATTGTAAATCAACAAAGAAAATCGCGTATTTTGTCAACATTTAAAAAAAACGTGAATTACTCCTAAACTACGCGATAGATCTTTATGATTAGTGCGAGATTGCTTTCAGCTGCTTAAATTACGTTAGATTACCATCTATTTACCATCTGTTTATTGTAAATCAACGCAGAAAATCGCGTATTTTTGTCAACATTTAAAACAAACGTGAATTACTCCTAAACTACGCGGTAGATCTTTATGATTCTTGCGCGATTGCGATCAGCTGCTCGACTTGCGTTAAATTACCATCTATTTAGCATTATTTTATTGTAAATCAACAAAGAAAAACGCGTAATTTGTCAACATTCCAAAAAACTTCAATTACTCCTAAACTACGCGGTGGATCTTTCTGATTCTTGCGTGTTTGCATTTAGCTGCTCGACTTACGTTAGATTACCGACTATTTAGCATCTGTTTATTGTAAATCAACAAAGAAAATCGCGTATTTTTCTCAACATTTCAAAAATCGTGAATATTACTCCTAAACTACGCGGTAGATCTTTCTGATTATTGCGCGATTGCATTCAGCTGCTCAAATAACGTTAGATTACCGTCTATTTAGCATCATTTTATTGTAAATCACGAAAGAAAACCGCTTATATTTGGCAACCTTTCATAAAAACGTTAACTACTCATAAACTACGCGGTAGATCTTTCAGATTCTAGCGCGATTGCGATCAGCTGCTCGACTTGCGTTAAATTACCGTCTATTTAGCATCATTTTATTGTAAATCAACAAAGAAAATCGCGTATTTTGTCAACATTCCAAAAAACTTCAATTACTCCTAAACTACGCAGTGGATCTTTCTGATTTTGCGCGATTGCGATCAGCTGCTCGACTTGCGTTAAATTACCATCTATTTAGCATCATTTTATTGTAAATCACGAAAGAAAACCGCTTATATTTGAAAACATTTCATAAAAACGTTAATTACTGATAAACTACGCGGTGGATCTATCTAATTAGTGCGTGATTGCATTCAGCTGCTCAAATAAAGTTAGATTACCGTCTATTTAGCATCTATTTATTGTAAATCAACAGAGAAAAACGCTTATTTTTGGCAACATTTCATAAAAACGTTAATTACTCATAAACTACGCAGTGGATCTTTCTGATCAGTGCGTGATTGCATTCAGCTGCTTAAATTACGTTAGATTACCGTCTATTAAGCATCTGTTTATTGTAAATCAACAAAGAAAATCGCGTATTTTTGTCAACATTTCATAAAAACGTTAATTACTCATAAACTACGCGGTGGATCTTTCTGATTAGTGCGAGATTGCATTTAGCTGCTCAAATTACGTTAGATTACCATCTATTTACCATCTGTTTATTGTAAATCAACGCAGAAAATCGCGTATTTTTGTCAACATTTAAAACAAACGTGAATTACTCCTAAACTACGCGGTAGATCTTTATGATTCTTGCGCGATTGCGATCAGCTGCTCGACTTGCGTTAAATTACCATCTATTTAGCATCAGTTTATTGTAAATCAACAAAGAAAATCGCGTAATTTGTCAACATTCCAAAAAACTTCAATTACTCCTAAACTACGCGGTGGATCTTCCTGATTTTGCGCGATTGCGATCAGCTGCTCGACTTGCGTTAAATTACCATCTATTTAGCATCATTTTATTGTAAATCACGAAAGAAAACCGCTTATATTTGGCAACATTTCATAAAAACGTTAATTACTGATAAACTACGCGGTGGATCTATCTAATTAGTGCGTGATTGCATTCAGCTGCTCAAATAAAGTTAGATTACCGTCTATTTAGCATCTATTTATTGTAAATCAACAGAGAAAAACGCTTATTTTTGGCAACATTTCATAAAAACGTTAATTACTCATAAACTACGCAGTGGATCTTTCTGATCAGTGCGTGATTGCATTCAGCTGCTTAAATTACGTTAGATTACCGTCTATTAAGCATCTGTTTATTGTAAATCAACAAAGAAAATCGCGTATTTTTGTCAACATTTCATAAAAACGTTAATTACTCATAAACTACGCGGTGGATCTTTCTGATTAGTGCGAGATTGCATTTAGCTGCTCAAATTACGTTAGATTACCATCTATTTACCATCTGTTTATTGTAAATCAACGCAGAAAATCGCGTATTTTTGTCAACATTTAAAACAAACGTGAATTACTCCTAAACTACGCGGTAGATCTTTATGATTCTTGCGCGATTGCGATCAGCTGCTCGACTTGCGTTAAATTACCATCTATTTAGCATCAGTTTATTGTAAATCAACAAAGAAAATCGCGTAATTTGTCAACATTCCAAAAAACTTCAATTACTCCTAAACTACGCGGTGGATCTTCCTGATTTTGCGCGATTGCGATCAGCTGCTCGACTTGCGTTAAATTACCATCTATTTAGCATCATTTTATTGTAAATCACGAAAGAAAACCGCTTATATTTGGCAACATTTCATAAAAACGTTAATTACTGATAAACTACGCGGTGGATCTATCTAATTAGTGCGTGATTGCATTCAGCTGCTCAAATAAAGTTAGATTACCGTCTATTTAGCATCTATTTATTGTAAATCAACAGAGAAAAACGCTTATTTTTGGCAACATTTCATAAAAACGTTAATTACTCATAAACTACGCAGTGGATCTTTCTGATCAGTGCGTGATTGCATTCAGCTGCTTAAATTACGTTAGATTACCGTCTATTAAGCATCTGTTTATTGTAAATCAACAAAGATAATCGCGTATTTTTGTCAACATTTCATAAAAACGTTAATTACTCATAAACTACGCGGTGGATCTTTCTGATTAGTGCGAGATTGCATTTAGCTGCTCAAATTACGTTAGATTACCATCTATTTACCATCTGTTTATTGTAAATCAACGCAGAAAATCGCGTATTTTTGTCAACATTTAAAACAAACGTGAATTACTCCTAAACTACGCGGTAGATCTTTATGATTCTTGCGCGATTGCGATCAGCTGCTCGACTTGCGTTAAATTACCATCTATTTAGCATCAGTTTATTGTAAATCAACAAAGAAAATCGCGTAATTTGTCAACATTCCAAAAAACTTCAATTACTCCTAAACTACGCAGTAGATCTTTATGATTCTTGCGCGATTGCGATCAAGTGCTCAAATTACGTTAGATTACCGTCTATTAAGCATCTGTTTATTGTAAATCAACAATGAAAATCGCGTATTTTTGTCAACATTCCAAAAAACTTCAATTACTCCTAAACTACGCGGTAGATCTTTATGATTCTTGCGCGATTGCGATCAGCTGCTCGACTTGCGTTAAATTACCATCTATTTAGCATCAGTTTATTGTAAATCAACAAAGAAAATCGCGTAATTTGTCAACATTCCAAAAAACTTCAATTACTCCTAAACTACGCGGTGGATCTTCCTGATTTTGCGCGATTGCGATCAGCTGCTCGACTTGCGTTAAATTACCATCTATTTAGCATCATTTTATTGTAAATCACGAAAGAAAACCGCTTATATTTGGCAACATTTCATAAAAACGTTAATTACTGATAAACTACGCGGTGGATCTATCTAATTAGTGCGTGATTGCATTCAGCTGCTCAAATAAAGTTAGATTACCGTCTATTTAGCATCTATTTATTGTAAATCAACAGAGAAAAACGCTTATTTTTGGCAACATTTCATAAAAACGTTAATTACTCATAAACTACGCAGTGGATCTTTCTGATCAGTGCGTGATTGCATTCAGCTGCTTAAATTACGTTAGATTACCATCTATTTACCATCTGTTTATTGTAAATCAACAAAGAAAATCGCGTAATTTGTCAACATTCCAAAAAACTTCAATTACTCCTAAACTACGCGGTGGATCTTTATGATTCTTGCGCGATTGCGATCAGCTGCTCGACTTGCGTTAAATTACCATCTATTTAGCATCAGTTTATTGTAAATCAACAAAGAAAATCGCGTAATTTGTCAACATTCCAAAAAACTTCAATTACTCCTAAACTACGCGGTGGATCTTTATGATTCTTGCGCGATTGCGATCAGCTGCTCGACTTGCGTTAAATTACCATCTATTTAGCATCAGTTTATTGTAAATCAACAAAGAAAATCGCGTAATTTGTCAACATTCCAAAAAACTTCAATTACTCCTAAACTACGCGGTGGATCTTTATGATTCTTGCGCGATTGCGATCAGCTGCTCGACTTGCGTTAAATTACCATCTATTTAGCATCAGTTTATTGTAAATCAACAAAGAAAATCGCGTAATTTGTCAACATTCCAAAAAACTTCAATTACTCCTAAACTACGCGGTGGATCTTCCTGATTTTGCGCGATTGCGATCAGCTGCTCGACTTGCGTTAAATTACCATCTATTTAGCATCATTTTATTGTAAATCACGAAAGAAAACCGCTTATATTTGGCAACATTTCATAAAAACGTTAATTACTGATAAACTACGCGGTGGATCTATCTAATTAGTGCGTGATTGCATTCAGCTGCTCAAATAAAGTTAGATTACCGTCTATTTAGCATCTATTTATTGTAAATCAACAGAGAAAAACGCTTATTTTTGGCAACATTTCATAAAAACGTTAATTACTCATAAACTACGCAGTGGATCTTTCTGATCAGTGCGTGATTGCATTCAGCTGCTTAAATTACGTTAGATTACCATCTATTTAGCATCTGTTTATTGTAAATCAACAAAGAAAATCGCGTAATTTGTCAACATTCCAAAAAACTTTAATTACTCCTAAACTACGCGGTGGATCTTCCTGATTTTGCGCGATTGCGATCAGCTGCTCGACTTGCGTTAAATTACCATTTATTAAGCATCATTTTATTGTAAATCACGAAAGAAAACCGCTTATATTTGAAAACATTTCATAAAAACGTTAATTACTGATAAACTACGCGGTGGATCTATCTAATTAGTGCGTGATTGCATTCAGCTGCTCAAATAAAGTTAGATTACCGTCTATTTAGCATCTATTTATTGTAAATCAACAGAGAAAAACGCTTATTTTTGGCAACATTTCATAAAAACGTTAATTACTCATAAACTACGCAGTGGATCTTTCTGATCAGTGCGTGATTGCATTCAGCTGCTTAAATTACGTTAGATTACCATCTATTTACCATCTGTTTATTGTAAATCAACAAAGAAAATCGCGTAATTTGTCAACATTCCAAAAAACTTCAATTACTCCTAAACTACGCGGTGGATCTTTATGATTCTTGCGCGATTGCGATCAGCTGCTCGACTTGCGTTAAATTACCATCTATTTAGCATCAGTTTATTGTAAATCAACAAAGAAAATCGCGTAATTTGTCAACATTCCAAAAAACTTCAATTACTCCTAAACTACGCGGTGGATCTTTATGATTCTTGCGCGATTGCGATCAGCTGCTCGACTTGCGTTAAATTACCATCTATTTAGCATCAGTTTATTGTAAATCAACAAAGAAAATCGCGTAATTTGTCAACATTCCAAAAAACTTCAATTACTCCTAAACTACGCGGTAGATCTTTATGATTCTTGCGCGATTGCGATCAGCTGCTCGACTTGCGTTAAATTACCATCTATTTAGCATCAGTTTATTGTAAATCAACAAAGAAAATCGCGTAATTTGTCAACATTCCAAAAAACTTCAATTACTCCTAAACTACGCGGTGGATCTTCCTGATTTTGCGCGATTGCGATCAGCTGCTCGACTTGCGTTAAATTACCATCTATTTAGCATCATTTTATTGTAAATCACGAAAGAAAACCGCTTATATTTGGCAACATTTCATAAAAACGTTAATTACTGATAAACTACGCGGTGGATCTATCTAATTAGTGCGTGATTGCATTCAGCTGCTCAAATAAAGTTAGATTACCGTCTATTTAGCATCTATTTATTGTAAATCAACAGAGAAAAACGCTTATTTTTGGCAACATTTCATAAAAACGTTAATTACTCATAAACTACGCAGTGGATCTTTCTGATCAGTGCGTGATTGCATTCAGCTGCTTAAATTACGTTAGATTACCATCTATTTACCATCTGTTTATTGTAAATCAACAAAGAAAATCGCGTAATTTGTCAACATTCCAAAAAACTTCAATTACTCCTAAACTACGCGGTGGATCTTTATGATTCTTGCGCGATTGCGATCAGCTGCTCGACTTGCGTTAAATTACCATCTATTTAGCATCAGTTTATTGTAAATCAACAAAGAAAATCGCGTAATTTGTCAACATTCCAAAAAACTTCAATTACTCCTAAACTACGCGGTGGATCTTTATGATTCTTGCGCGATTGCGATCAGCTGCTCGACTTGCGTTAAATTACCATCTATTTAGCATCAGTTTATTGTAAATCAACAAAGAAAATCGCGTAATTTGTCAACATTCCAAAAAACTTCAATTACTCCTAAACTACGCGGTGGATCTTTATGATTCTTGCGCGATTGCGATCAGCTGCTCGACTTGCGTTAAATTACCATCTATTTAGCATCAGTTTATTGTAAATCAACAAAGAAAATCGCGTAATTTGTCAACATTCCAAAAAACTTCAATTACTCCTAAACTACGCGGTGGATCTTCCTGATTTTGCGCGATTGCGATCAGCTGCTCGACTTGCGTTAAATTACCATCTATTTAGCATCATTTTATTGTAAATCACGAAAGAAAACCGCTTATATTTGGCAACATTTCATAAAAACGTTAATTACTGATAAACTACGCGGTGGATCTATCTAATTAGTGCGTGATTGCATTCAGCTGCTCAAATAAAGTTAGATTACCGTCTATTTAGCATCTATTTATTGTAAATCAACAGAGAAAAACGCTTATTTTTGGCAACATTTCATAAAAACGTTAATTACTCATAAACTACGCAGTGGATCTTTCTGATCAGTGCGTGATTGCATTCAGCTGCTTAAATTACGTTAGATTACCATCTATTTACCATCTGTTTATTGTAAATCAACAAAGAAAATCGCGTAATTTGTCAACATTCCAAAAAACTTCAATTACTCCTAAACTACGCGGTGGATCTTTATGATTCTTGCGCGATTGCGATCAGCTGCTCGACTTGCGTTAAATTACCATCTATTTAGCATCAGTTTATTGTAAATCAACAAAGAAAATCGCGTAATTTGTCAACATTCCAAAAAACTTCAATTACTCCTAAACTACGCGGTGGATCTTTATGATTCTTGCGCGATTGCGATCAGCTGCTCGACTTGCGTTAAATTACCATCTATTTAGCATCAGTTTATTGTAAATCAACAAAGAAAATCGCGTAATTTGTCAACATTCCAAAAAACTTCAATTACTCCTAAACTACGCGGTGGATCTTTATGATTCTTGCGCGATTGCGATCAGCTGCTCGACTTGCGTTAAATTACCATCTATTTAGCATCAGTTTATTGTAAATCAACAAAGAAAATCGCGTAATTTGTCAACATTCCAAAAAACTTCAATTACTCCTAAACTACGCGGTGGATCTTCCTGATTTTGCGCGATTGCGATCAGCTGCTCGACTTGCGTTAAATTACCATCTATTTAGCATCATTTTATTGTAAATCACGAAAGAAAACCGCTTATATTTGGCAACATTTCATAAAAACGTTAATTACTGATAAACTACGCGGTGGATCTATCTAATTAGTGCGTGATTGCATTCAGCTGCTCAAATAAAGTTAGATTACCGTCTATTTAGCATCTATTTATTGTAAATCAACAGAGAAAAACGCTTATTTTTGGCAACATTTCATAAAAACGTTAATTACTCATAAACTACGCAGTGGATCTTTCTGATCAGTGCGTGATTGCATTCAGCTGCTTAAATTACGTTAGATTACCGTCTATTAAGCATCTGTTTATTGTAAATCAACAATGAAAATCGCGTATTTTTGTCAACATTCCAAAAAACTTCAATTACTCCTAAACTACGCGGTAGATCTTTATGATTCTTGCGCGATTGCGATCAGCTGCTCGACTTGCGTTAAATTACCATCTATTTAGCATCAGTTTATTGTAAATCAACAAAGAAAATCGCGTAATTTGTCAACATTCCAAAAAACTTCAATTACTCCTAAACTACGCGGTAGATCTTTATGATTCTTGCGCGATTGCGATCAGCTGCTCGACTTGCGTTAAATTACCATCTATTTAGCATCAGTTTATTGTAAATCAACAAAGAAAATCGCGTAATTTGTCAACATTCCAAAAAACTTCAATTACTCCTAAACTACGCGGTAGATCTTTATGATTCTTGCGCGATTGCGATCAGCTGCTCGACTTGCGTTAAATTACCATCTATTTAGCATCAGTTTATTGTAAATCAACAAAGAAAATCGCGTAATTTGTCAACATTCCAAAAAACTTCAATTACTCCTAAACTACGCGGTGGATCTTCCTGATTTTGCGCGATTGCGATCAGCTGCTCGACTTGCGTTAAATTACCATCTATTTAGCATCATTTTATTGTAAATCACGAAAGAAAACCGCTTATATTTGGCAACATTTCATAAAAACGTTAATTACTGATAAACTACGCGGTGGATCTATCTAATTAGTGCGTGATTGCATTCAGCTGCTCAAATAAAGTTAGATTACCGTCTATTTAGCATCTATTTATTGTAAATCAACAGAGAAAAACGCTTATTTTTGGCAACATTTCATAAAAACGTTAATTACTCATAAACTACGCAGTGGATCTTTCTGATCAGTGCGTGATTGCATTCAGCTGCTCAAATTACGTTAGATTACCGTCTATTAAGCATCTGTTTATTGTAAATCAACAAAGAAAATCGCGTATTTTTGTCAACATTTCATAAAAACGTTAATTACTCATAAACTACGCGGTGGATCTTTCTGATTAGTGCGAGATTGCATTTAGCTGCTCAAATTACGTTAGATTACCATCTATTTACCATCTGTTTATTGTAAATCAACGCAGAAAATCGCGTATTTTTGTCAACATTTAAAACAAACGTGAATTACTCCTAAACTACGCGGTAGATCTTTATGATTCTTGCGCGATTGCGATCAGCTGCTCAAATAACGTTAGATTACCGTCTATTAAGCATCTGTTTATTGTAAATCAACAATGAAAATCGCTTATTTTTGGCAACATTTCATAAAAACGTTAATTAATCATTAACTACGCGGTGGATCTTTCTGATTAGTGCGTGATTGCGTTCAGCTGCTTAAATAACGTTAGATTACCGTCTATTTAGCATCTATTTATTGTAAATCAACAGAGAAAAACGCTTATTTTTGGCAACATTTAAAAAAAAACGTGAATTACTCATAAACTACGCAGTGGATCTGCTTGATTAGTGCGTGATTGCGTTCAGCTGCTCAAATAACGTTAGATTACCGTCTATTTAGCATCTATTTATTGTAAATCAACAGAGAAAAACGCTTATTTTTGGCAACATTTAATAAAAACGTTAATTACTCATAAACTACGCGGTGGATCTTTCTGATTAGTGCGTGATTGCGTTCAGCTGCTTAAATAACGTTAAATTAGCGTCTATTTAGCATCTATTTATTGTAAATCAACAGAGAAAAACGCTTATTTTTGGCAACATTTAAAAAAAACGTGAATTACTCATAAACTACGCAGTGGATCTGCTTGATTAGTGCGTGATTGCGTTCAGCTGCTCAAATAACGTTAGATTACTGTCTATTTAGCATCTGTTTATTGTAAATCAACAAAGAAAACCGCTTATATTTGGCAACATTTCAAAAAGAAGTGAATTACTCCTAATCTACACGGTGGATCGTTCTGATTCTTGCGTGATTGCGTTCAGAGCTGCTCCACTTACGTTAAATTACCGTCTATTTAGCATCTGTTTATTGTAAATCAACAATGAAAATCGCGTATTTTTGTCAACATTCCAAAAAACTTCAATTACTCCTAAACTACGCGGTAGATCTTTATGATTCTTGCGCGATTGCGATCAGCTGCTCAAATTACGTTAGATTACCGTCTATTAAGCATCTGTTTATTGTAAATCAACAAAGAAAATCGCGTATTTTTGTCAACATTTCATAAAAACGTTAATTACTCATAAACTACGCGGTGGATCTTTCTGATTATTGCGCGATTGCGATCAGCTGCTCGACTTGCGTTAAATTACCATCTATTTAGCATCATTTTATTGTAAATCACGAAAGAAAACCGCTTATATTTGGCAACATTTCATAAAAACGTTAATTACTGATAAACTACGCGGTGGATCTATCTAATTAGTGCGTGATTGCATTCAGCTGCTCAAATAAAGTTAGATTACCGTCTATTTAGCATCTATTTATTGTAAATCAACAGAGAAAAACGCTTATTTTTGGCAACATTTAAAAAAAACGTGAATTACTCATAAACTACGCAGTGGATCTGCTTGATTAGTGCGTGATTGCGTTCAGCTGCTCAAATAACGTTAGATTACTGTCTATTTAGCATCTGTTTATTGTAAATCAACAAAGAAAACCGCTTATATTTGGCAACATTTCAAAAAGAAGTGAATTACTCCTAATCTACACGGTGGATCGTTCTGATTCTTGCGTGATTGCGTTCAGAGCTGCTCCACTTACGTTAGATTACCGTCTATTTAGCATCTGTTTATTGTAAATCAACAATGAAAATCGCGTATTTTTGTCAACATTCCAAAAAACTTCAATTACTCCTAAACTACGCGGTAGATCTTTATGATTCTTGCGCGATTGCGTTCAGCTGCTCAAATTACGTTAGATTACCGTCTATTTAGCATCTGTTTATTGTAAATCAACAATGAAAATCGCGTATTTTTGTCAACATTCCAAAAAACTTCAATTACTCCTAAACTACGCGGTAGATCTTTATGATTCTTGCGCGATTGCGATCAGCTGCTCAAATTACGTTAGATTACCGTCTATTAAGCATCTGTTTATTGTAAATCAACAAAGAAAATCGCGTATTTTTGTCAACATTTCATAAAAACGTTAATTACTCATAAACTACGCGGTGGATCTTTCTGATTATTGCGCGATTGCGATCAGCTGCTCGACTTGCGTTAAATTACCATCTATTTAGCATCATTTTATTGTAAATCACGAAAGAAAACCGCTTATATTTGGCAACATTTCATAAAAACGTTAATTACTGATAAACTACGCGGTGGATCTATCTGATTAGTGCGTGATTGCATTCAGCTGCTCAAATAAAGTTAGATTGCCGTCTATTTAGCATCTGTTTATGGTAAATCAACAGAGAAAACCGCTTATTTTGTCAACATTCCAAAAAACTTCAATTACTCCTAAACTACGCTGTGGATCTTCCTGATTATTGCGCGATTGCGTTCAGCTGCTCAAATTACGTTAGATTACCGTCTATTTAGCATCTGTTTATTGTAAATCAACAATGAAAATCGCGTATTTTTGTCAACATTCCAAAAAACTTCAATTACTCCTAAACTACGCGGTAGATCTTTATGATTCTTGCGCGATTGCGATCAGCTGCTCAAATTACGTTAGATTACCGTCTATTAAGCATCTGTTTATTGTAAATCAACAAAGAAAATCGCTTATTTTTGGCAACATTTCATAAAAACGTTAATTACTCATAAACTACGCGGTGGATCTTTCTGATTAGTGCGTGATTGCGTTCAGCTGCTTAAATAACGTTAGATTACCGTCTATTAAGCATCTGTTTATTGTAAATCAACAAAGATAATCGCGTATTTTTGGCAACATTTCATAAAAACGTTAATTACTGATAAACTACGCGGTGGATCTATCTGATTAGTGCGTGATTGCATTCAGCTGCTCAAATAAAGTTAGATTACCGTCTATTTAGCATCTATTTATTGTAAATCAACAGAGAAAACCGCTTATTTTTGGCAACATTTCATAAAAACGTTAATTACTCATAAACTACGCGGTGGATCTTTCTGATTAGTGCGTGATTGCGTTCAGCTGCTTAAATAACGTTAGATTACCGTCTATTAAGCATCTGTTTATTGTAAATCAACAAAGATAATCGCGTATTTTTGGCAACATTTCATAAAAACGTTAATTACTGATAAACTACGCGGTGGATCTTTCTGATTAGTGCGTGATTGCATTCAGCTGCTTAAATAACGTTAGATTACCGTCTATTAAGCATCTGTTTATTGTAAATCAACAAAGATAATCGCGTATTTTTGGCAACATTTCATAAAAACGTTAATTACTGATAAACTACGCGGTGGATCTATCTGATTAGTGCGTGATTGCATTCAGCTGCTTAAATAACGTTAGATTACCGTCTATTAAGAATCTGTTTATTGTAAATCAACAAAATCGCGTATTTTTGTCAACATTTCAAAAAAACGTGAATATTACTCCTAAACTACGCTGTGGATCTTTCTGATTGGTGCGTGATGGCGTTCAGCTGCTCAAATAACGTTAGATTAGCGTCTATTAAGCATCTGTTTATTGTAAATCAACAAAATCGCGTATTTTTGTCAACATTTCATAAAAACGTTAATTACTGATAAACTACGCGGTGGATCTATCTGATTAGTGCGTGATTGCATTCAGCTGCTTAAATAACGTTAGATTACCGTCTATTAAGCATCTGTTTATTGTAAATCAACAAAATCGCGTATTTTTGTCAACATTTCAAAAAAACGTTAATTACTCATAAACTACGCAGTGGATCTTTCTGATTAGTGCGAGATTGCATTCAGCTGCTTAAATTACGTTAGATTACCATCTATTTACCATCTGTTTATTGTAAATTAACAAAATCGCGTATTTTTCTCAACATTTAAAAAAAACGTGAATATTACTCCTAAACTACGCGGTAGATCTTTTTGATTCTTGCGCGATTGCGATCAGCTGCTCAAATAACGTTAGATTACCGTCTATTTAGCATCATTTTATTGTAAATCACGAAAGAAAACCGCTTATATTTGGCAACCTTTCATAAAAACGTTAATTACTCCTAAACTACGCAGTGGATCTTTCTGATTCTTGCGTGTTTGCATTCAGCTGCTCGACTTACGTTAGATTACCGACTATTTAGCATCTGTTTATTGTAAATCAACAAAGAAAATCGCGTATTTTTCTCAACATTTAAAAAAAACGTGAATTACTCCTAAACTACGCAGTGGATCTTTCTGATTGGTGCGTGATTGCGTTCAGCTGCTCAAATAACGTTAGATTACCGTCTATTAAGCATCTGTTTATTGTAAATCAACAAAATCGCGTATTTTTGTCAACATTTCAAAAAAACGTGAATTACTCATAAACTACGCAGTGGATCTTTCTGATTAGTGCGAGATTGCATTCAGCTGCTTAAATTACGTTAGATTACCATCTATTTACCATCTGTTTATTGTAAATCAACAAAATCGCGTATTTTTGTCAACATTTCAAAAAAACGTGAATTACTGATAAACTACGCGGTGGATCTATCTGATTAGTGCGTGATTGCATTTAGCTGCTTAAATTACGTTAGATTACCGTCTATTCAGCATCATTTTATTGTAAATCAACAAAGAAAATTGCGTATTTTGTCAACATTCCAAAAAACTTCAATTACTCCTAAACTACGCGGTAGATCTTTATGATTCTTGCGCGATTGCGATCAAGTGCTCAAATAACGTTAGATTACCGTCTATTTAGCATCTATTTATTGTAAATCAACAGAGAAAAACGCTTATTTTCGGCAACATTCCAAAAAACTTCAATTACTCCTTAACTACGCGGTGGATCTTCCTGATTATTGCGCGATTGCGTTCAGCTGCTCCACTTGCGTTAAATTACCGTCTATTTAGCATCATTTTATTGTAAATCAACAAAGAAAATTGCGTATATTGTCAACATTCCAAAAAACTTCAATTACTCCTAAACTACGCGGTAGATCTTTATGATTCTTGCGCGATTGCGATCAAGTGCTCAAATAACGTTAGATTACCGTCTATTTAGCATCTATTTATTGTAAATCAACAGAGAAAAACGCTTATTTTCGGCAACATTCCAAAAAACTTCAATTACTCCTTAACTACGCGGTGGATCTTCCTGATTATTGCGCGATTGCGTTCAGCTGCTCCACTTGCGTTAAATTACCGTCTATTTAGCATCATTTTATTGTAAATCAACAAAGAAAATTGCGTATATTGTCAACATTCCAAAAAACTTCAATTACTCCTAAACTACGCGGTAGATCTTTATGATTCTTGTGCGATTGCGATCAGCTGCTCAAATTACGTTAGATTACCGTCTATTTAGCATCTGTTTATTGTAAATCAACAGAGAAAACCGCTTATTTTTGGCAACATTTCATAAAAACGTTAATTACTCATAAACTACGCGGTGGATCTTTCTGAATAGTGCGTGATTGCGTTCAGCTGCTTAAATAACGTTAGATTACCGTCTATTAAGCATCTGTTTATTGTAAATCAACAAAGATAATCGCGTATTTTTGGCAACATTTCATAAAAACGTTAATTACTGATAAACTACGCGGTGGATCTATCTGATTAGTGCGTGATTGCATTTAGCTGCTCAAATAAAGTTAGATTACCGTCTATTTAGCATCTATTTATTGTAAATCAACAGAGAAAAACGCTTATTTTTGGCAACATTTCATAAAAACGTTAATTACTCATAAACTACGCGGTGGATCTTTCTGATTAGTGCGTGATTGCGTTCAGCTGCTTAAATAACGTTAGATTACCGTCTATTAAGCATCTGTTTATTGTAAATCAACAAAGATAATCGCGTATTTTTGTCAACATTTCATAAAAACGTTAATTACTCATAAACTACGCGGTGGATCTTTCTGATTAGTGCGTGATTGCGTTCAGCTGCTTAAATAACGTTAGATTACCGTCTATTAAGCATCTGTTTATTGTAAATCAACAAAGATAATCGCGTATTTTTGTCAACATTTCATAAAAACGTTAATTACTCATAAACTACGCGGTGGATCTTTCTGATTAGTGCGTGATTGCGTTCAGCTGCTTAAATAACGTTAGATTACCGTCTATTAAGCATCTGTTTATTGTAAATCAACAAAGATAATCGCGTATTTTTGTCAACATTTCATAAAAACGTTAATTACTCATAAACTACGCGGTGGATCTTTCTGATTAGTGCGTGATTGCGTTCAGCTGCTTAAATAACGTTAGATTACCGTCTATTAAGCATCTGTTTATTGTAAATCAACAAAGATAATCGCGTATTTTTGTCAACATTTCATAAAAACGTTAATTACTCATAAACTACGCGGTGGATCTTTCTGATTAGTGCGTGATTGCGTTCAGCTGCTTAAATAACGTCAGATTACCGTCTATTAAGCATCTGTTTATTGTAAATCAACAAAGAAAATCGCGTATTTTTGTCAACATTTCATAAAAACGTTAATTACTCATAAACTACGCGGTGGATCTTTCTGATTAGTGCGTGATTGCATTCAGCTGCTTAAATTACGTTAGATTACCATCTATTTACCATCTGTTTATTGTAAATCAACAAAATCGCGTATTTTTGTTAACATTTAAAACAAACGTGAATTACTCCTAAACTACGCAGTAAATCTTTATGATTCTTGCGCGATTGCGATCAGCTGCTCGACTTGCGTTAAATTACCATCTATTTAGCATCATTTTATTGTAAATCACGAAAGAAAACCGCTTATATTTGGCAACATTTCATAAAAACGTTAATTACTGATAAACTACGCGGTGGATCTATCTAATTAGTGCGTGATTGCATTCAGCTGCTCAAATAAAGTTAGATTACCGTCTATTTAGCATCTATTTATTGTAAATCAACAGAGAAAAACGCTTATTTTTGGCAACATTTCATAAAAACGTTAATTACTGATAAACTACGCGGTGGATCTTTCTGATTCTTGCGCGATATCGATCAGCTGCTCAAATAACGTTAGATTACCGTCTATTTAGCATCATTTTATTGTAAATCAACAAAGAAAATCGCGTATTTTGTCAACATTCCAAAAAACTTCAATTACTCCTAAACTACGCTGTGGATCTTCCTGATTATTGCGCGATTGCATTCAGCTGCTCAAATTACGTTAGATTACCATCTATTTAGCATCTGTTTATTGTAAATCAACAAAATCGCGTATTTTTGTCAACATTTCAAAAAAACGTGTATTACTCATAAACTACGCAGTGGATCTTTCTGATTAGTGCGAGATTGCATTCAGCTGCTTAAATTACGTTAGATTACCATCTATTTACCATCTGTTTATTGTAAATCAACAAAATCGCGTATTTTTGTTAACATTTAAAACAAACGTGAATTACTCCTAAACTACGCAGTAAATCTTTATGATTCTTGCGCGATTGCGATCAGCTGCTCGACTTGCGTTAAATTACCATCTATTTAGCATCATTTTATTGTAAATCACGAAAGAAAACCGCTTATATTTGGCAACCTTTCATAAAAACGTTAATTACTCCTAAACTACGCAGTGGATCTTTCTGATTCTTGCGTGTTTGCATTCAGCTGCTCGACTTACGTTAGATTACCGACTATTTAGCATCTGTTTATTGTAAATCAACAAAGAAAATCGCGTATTTTTCTCAACATTTAAAAAAAACGTGAATTACTCATAAACTACGCAGTGGATCTTTCTGATTAGTGCGTGATTGCGTTCAGCTGCTTAAATAATGGTAGATTACCGTCTATTTAGCATCTATTTATTGTAATTCAACAGAGAAAAACGCTTATTTTTGGCAACATTTCATAAAAACGTTAATTACTCCTAAACTACGCTGTGGACCTTCCTGATTATTGCGCGATTGCATTCAGCTGCTCAAATTACGTTAGATTACCATCTATTTAGCATCTGTTTATTGTAAATCAACAAAATCGCGTATTTTTGTCAACATTTCAAAAAAACGTGTATTACTCCTAAACTACGCAGTAAATCTTTATGATTCTTGCGCGATTGCGATCAGCTGCTCGACTTGCGTTAAATTACCATCTATTTAGCATCATTTTATTGTAAATCTCGAAAGAAAACCGCTTATATTTGGCAACCTTTCATAAAAACGTTAATTACTCCTAAACTACGCAGTGGATCTTTCTGATTCTTGCGTGTTTGCATTCAGCTGCTCGACTTACGTTTGATTACCGACTATTTAGCATCTGTTTATTGTAAATCAACAAAGAAAATCGCGTATTTTTGTCAACATTTCAAAAAAACGTGTATTACTCATAAACTACGCAGTGGATCTTTCTGATTAGTGCGTGATTGCATTTAGCTGCTCAAATTACGTTATATTACCATCTATTTACCATCTTTTTTTTGTAAATCAACAATGAAAATCGCGTATTTTTGTCAACATTTCATAAAAACGTTAATTACTCATAAACTACGCGGTAGATCTTCCTGATTATTGCGCGATTGCGTTCAGCTGCTCGACTTGCGTTAAAATACCGTCTATTCAGCATCATTTTATTGTAAATCAACAAAGAAAATCGCGTATTTTGTCAACATTCCAAAAAACTTCAATTACTCCTTAACTACGCGGTGGATCTTCCTGATTATTGCGCGATTGCGTTCAGCTGCTCCACTTGCGTTAAATTACCGTCTATTTAGCATCTGTTTATTGTAAATCTACAAAGAAAACCGCTTATATTTGGCAACCTTTCATAAAAACGTTAATTACTCCTAAACTACGCAGTGGATCTTTCTGATTCTTGCGTGTTTGCATTCAGCTGCTCGACTTACGTTAGATTACCGTCTATTTAGCATCTGTTTATTGTAAATCTACAAAGAAAACCGCTTATATTTGGCAACATTTCATAAAAACGTTAATTACTGATAACCTACGCGGTGGATCTTTATGATTCTTGCGCGATTGCGATCAGCTGCTCAAATAACGTTAGATTACCGTCTAATTTAGCATTTCTTTAAGCATTAGTTTTAGAGCTATAAATCATCAAAAATAGGCAAAAATGCAAAAAATGCTTAAATAACCAACTTGAACTCTTATATCTGGAAGAGAATTGTTTGAATCGATCTGAAAATTTACGGCTGACATCGTAGTGACCTCTAGAACATATCCCCCAAGTTTGGGCAAACATTTTTTTTCGTCGCGCACGATTTGTCAGAGAACCACCCTCTCGCTCGTGGGTTTGATGCCACGAGACAGATTAGGTTAGTCAACGGCAGTCCGTCCGCGCTTCAGCAGCGTGCTAGGTATACGTAGCGAGATGCAATTGCGTCTCTGCGCATCTATCTCACTCTCTCCTCGCGTTCTTCGTGGTTCGCAGGCAGCACGAGAGGTCCTGCAAAGTTAGTACATCTCCAATCCTTCTACACAACGCATCTCCGATATATTCAGACGCGACGTGCAGCACATTCTTAGAAGGAAGTCATTGATCCTGGACGCTGAGAAGCCGGTTACGTTTCGCAACAGAATCAGAGTATATCTATTTTAATTAATTATTATTTTAATTTCTTTTCTGGAAAAGGACTGCGCACGCATAACTCACTAACTCGCCTCCGATGGGTTATAAAAATATTGCTGTGTGCAATCCGGCTGGGTTGGCTACGTCATCCCTAGTTGGTTTTCCCAGAGACGCACGACTTTGTTATGTTCCTGACTAGCAAATCCATTATAACCTCTCGTGTGATAAACTTTAACACACGCAAGATTTCGAGCTTCATTTTATCATTCAGCTTTAATGTATAACCTGCTTTTTTCTTTACTTCGCATCATGCAAGTTTATGTTTATTGATACAATATATTATTATAATTTTGTTGATTCCATTATTTTCTCAACTTGTTTGGCCTAGAGGTTCTGTTGCATTCCAAACAAAAGTTTGTGACAGAGGCAAGGTCATAACAAGTTGACCTGCTAAGTTTATTCGTATATAATGCAACTATTTAGTTTCTATCGCGTATTTAAATTGTTTAATATTTTTTTTGAGAGTGATATGTATTTTGAATTGATATGTGACAGTCGTTCGCTAATAATTTTACGTTAATATTATTTAAAGTGCAAGAGAAAAATTTACTATTAAATACGCAATAATTACTAACTGAATAAAATTAAAGAGTTTTTCTGAGACACAAGGTACTGAGTGGGGATTGCGGGATAAGGTGAATAATTGCAACACAATTGTATATATTTATTTATGTAGAATTCGGTGAAGTTTCTATTATTTATTTATTCAACCATATAGCGAATAAATTAGAATGTAATAAACATATGGAACTAATTCAAAGAAAATCAAGCGGAGTAATATATCAATATAATACGGCATACATAGCGTAGATTCGAAACATATGTAAATTTCAGACAACAGAATATTTGAAAAGAATCGATTATTTGATGGAATGTTGATAAACCTATTTATAAAAAATAGAAATATGATTAGTAGAATGATGCGATGAATATTAGTTGGGGAATAATCAGCTATAGAAAGGAAGGGGAATCGAAATGAATTATCTATTGGAAAATACGAATACTGGAATTTAATTTACATTGGCTATTAAGAAGGGAAATTTATATTGAATGACACTACTGAGTTTATGACTTCTCGATTACTCCTGCTCGCGACACAAGTTCAGAGGTGACCTCTGAACAAGGCTTTCAAACAAGTCTTATTGAGAAAGCAAGATTTTTTGCTAAGTAAGTAAATATTATGTTAATTGTATGTAAATGAAACTAAAGAAGTCTAAATTATTAAGTTGAATTTTGTTATGCAGAATAGAAAATAAATCACATAAAAATAACATTTATCTGATGTAACTTTGTGCTTGCAGGTGTTAATGGCACAAAGGGTTTAGTCGTGAATTATTAGTATTTACTCAAGTTTCGCGAATGCGACCATGGGAAAACCGACTGAGCTGGCCCAGTCGGATAGCATGTAGCTATATTTTTGTAACCCGTCGGTGGCGTGTTAAATGTTAGGTGCAGAAATCTTCCCAATAATAGGTCGGATTTCCCCGGATCAGTCACGAGGATATCCCCGGGTGCAGAAATTAGTAAAATATAAAGGAAATTAAAAGATGAATATACCCCTATAGCACCCGATATTTTGGCAACATTGCCTCAACATTGCATTGAAAGACTAGCTAGATTCGGCAATATTGACAGAGCTTAGAACAACATTCCTGCAACCATAAGTCAATGTTGCCATGCACCAAAATGTCCGCTTTTTCATTGCAAAGTTGGTTATCTCCCACATAGGTCCCAATATTTTGGGAACATTGCCTAAAGATTCCATAACCAGATTTTGCAATATTGCACGGAACCTTATTAATGTTGCTTCAACTATTCAGAGAACATTGCTACTAGATTGTACAATATTTAATTAATATTGCGATAACCTTAAATTATTTTTGCATCATTATAAAAATTGTTAATACTAATGCGGAAATAATTTAAAGTTATCGCAATATTAATTAAATATTGTACAATCTAGTAGCAATGTTCCCTAAATAGTTGCACAATATTAATGAGGATTCGTGCAATATTGCGACAACTAGGAATGCAATCTTCAGGCAATGATCCCAAAATATTGGGACCTGTGTAGGGAGACAATCAACCTTGCAATGAAAAAGCGGACATTTTGGTGCGTGGCAACATTCCTTAATGGTTGCGGCAATGTTATTCTAAGCTCTGGCAATATTGCTGAATCTAGCTAGTTTTGCAATGAAATGTTGAGGCAATATTGCCAAAATATCAGGTGCTATAGGGTACTAGAACACTGCAGAAACGGCGAAGAGTCTCTGAAACTGCACCACTGTAATGGAAAGCTTCCTTCCTCTCGATCGCTGGCACGTGGAAAAATGGCGTGGCTGGAGTGTCGAAAAAAAAGAAGTGGTCTGGTAGTTGGTCAAGAGTATACTGCCTCATGCGAGTACTCGTGCCGCTTGCGAAGCCGAAGAGACGCGCAGCTAGAGAGGGATAGCGCGATGCGTTGTAACGCAATTACATTTACATGTAAATTCAGCGCGTCGGTGGAAAACGCGCACGCGCTGCTAAAGACTAACTTATCCTCTCCCGCGGCATCAGACCCGCGAGTGAGAGAGAGATAGATCGAATGCAGGGACGTATGAAGTCCCGTCGGGGCCCCTGACTAAAACGCAACCTCGTGGTTAGCTGCGCCGGATCCCCTATCTTTATCCAGCTCCTGGATATGGACGTTGCAATTATCATTCAAACAAATTTCGTTGAGTCATCTTTTCTCACTTTACAATATCCATTTTAGTAAAATCATTCATCTATTAGATTATCATTTTCGCTCTGATTTTATCATAATTTCATCACAGCAAATCTTAACCCTTCTTCCATAACCTTTGAATTATCCCAATATTATTTAAAATTAGATTATCCATTTTTCAAGGACTTCGACAATAACATTTGAAATACGTTACTCTTAATTAGTTGTTTGAATTTTTTTCGACTCGTAATATTTATGAATATTGTTACTGACATCATTGTATTATTGATTAATAATTCTACCGCGTCATTACATTTTCTGCGTTGATTCTTTCATTTGAGTTTGGTGAATTTAATAAAACGATTAAAGGCGTTATGCCACATATTTCTGATAAACATAATTATATTGTGTAATTCTTTTGCTTCCTTCCTAAGGAAGCCTTGTAATAGTGATTTTTTGAGTTTGTGTAAAAACATGTAGAAAGTGTGTTTTGATGTATTTTTAGTCGAAAAATAGTGTTTTTAGAAAATGTCCGTATGGATGTGTGTGTGTTCGTTCGTCGACATTTGTATCTCAGCTTCTACTCAGTGGATTTTGATCCACCAACTCTCATTTTCTTCGTTTTTACTATAGCATGATGGGAAAACAGTACGTTTTACATTTTGCAGGCGTGTTTTTTTTTTATAGCAATTTTTTAGTTTTGAGATTTCAGTTTTCTCCGATAAAGTTATTGAAAAAGTTAATAAAAGTAAATTGCTTAATATGCACACGGAAGAGAATAAAATTACCTATCTTTTTACCGCGGAGAATTTATATTATCTTTCGTCGTTCTTTTATTATACACCATAAAGTGAAATTTTTTTAAATCGTTATAACTCAAAAACTAAATAGTGAATCATTCTAAAAAAATACATGATTATTGAAGGTAATTAGAACTATGTACCACTTTAATTTTAAGTCAGTTCATCGAAGAAAAACATCATAAACTGAAAAAAGTCGTTTTTCTATGGGAGACGATAACTGGAGTAAAAAGGCATTAATCAAGTTCAAATTTTGGATTTAGTTAGTATTATATAGCATCTTGATCCCTATGTTTGGGTTGTTTACGAAACCAATTAGTTTCGAAGATATGAAGCTTCAAAATTTTTTTTCTCACCCTGTATACTATGAATACTATGAATTTAGATGTCATTAATATTACAAAGATTACGTTAAATAAAATATTTTAAAGTGTTAGTAAATAAGATGTTAGGTAAAAAAGGGAGGGTGATTTCTCTTGGAGATCAGTTTAACAATTAGCTATGCAAGATATACGAAAGAAAGATAGGGAGAGAGAGAGAGAGTGAGAGAGAGAGAGAGAGAGAGAGAGAGAGAGAGAGAGAGATAATTATATATATGTAATTGATTCAAAATAATTGTATCCATCAAAAAAAAAAAAAATGATAGAATTATATATGAAGTAAAAACAATTCTGATATTAAGTAAATACATAATGTTGAAGGAAGCTACGTGCCAAAGAATTGGCAGCGGTTTTTTTACCTAATCCCGCTACCCTCACTTAGTTCCTTGTAAACCCAATTGTTATATTAAAAAATTATTAGTTTAATTACAATAACAATTAACATTCAGATTTTGCTACGAATTATTCTCTTTAGTTTATATCTAATATCTAATATAAACTAAATAATAAACTACATTTATATTTAATAAATCAAATCACTGCTTGTGCGGTTTTGTTTCTAACAATAATAATGTCGGAATATCACACTGTACACAATTGTATAAAACATGTATTAAATAAATAAATCGAGTCATAAGATCAAATTTGTGTAAAAGTACTTCACGAAGATTACTTAATATCCCAACTCCATGAACAACATCCACGTAAGAAAGGTAAGTGCAGTTATTATTTTAGTTGACAGTTCTTATTTCTTTTCTCTGGCGTGCTTATATGCTTTCACAATAAAATCAGATGCAACTGAAGACGAACGGGTAGCATTTATAATTCCATAACGTGTACTAATTTGCCAAAAGACTAAACGCAACTGCTTGACTTCTGAGTTACTTCCGACTGTTCTTTTTTAATCACAAGAGACGATTAAACGATCATATGCGCATGGTCCGTATGTTTGGCAACAGTGTATCGATGAGATGAAAATATAACAACACGCAAGTGGTGAAATCGAGTCCAGCACATGTATACGCACGCAAAGATAAAAGCAGGAGAAGTATATAGTCAGTGCGGAATTGCAATATTTACACTGAACAGGAACGTCAACTTCCACGGGGCGACTAGGTGAAACTAATAAATTTTTACTATTGCTTTTTTCTGGCGACTGTTACGTGGTTTCTTATTCTCCCACTTAGATGTGCCTACAAAACGTTTAATTTTCTAGAAATAATTAGCAATGAGCATTCCTGTATAACATGCCCCCACAGTGTCCCTTACTTCATACGACACCGAACGTTCAAGGCTTCCTTAAACATCGACGAATAAAGCGTAGCCAAGGCTAGGCCACATACTTCCATATTTCCTATTAATAAAATAACCATTCCCATGTTCGACATAATGACAGCAGATCCAGATGTAACATCTGGTAACCTTACTCACAATTTTTGGAGTGATAACTTCTTATGGGACGGTGAACCTACAATGTTTGTAACTTCTGGAATGCGTTATGGAATGTGTTTCAGTATCTATAGATATACTAGTATAGGCCTCTTAGGACTCGACTCAGCAGCCCCCCCTCTCCGCGCACAAAGCTAAATATAGATTTACTCTCTTTTTCGGGACGCAGGATAAGTATACATATAGCTATGCACTATTCGGACCCCCTCTCTCTCCGGCGGGCACTGCAATACCTATAGATATACTCTCTTATGCATACTGCCGCATTACCTGTCATTACTTTGCTTACGCTTTTTACGATATTTTTTACAACAAAGACCACTGTTGGGTCCCAATATTGGGACCTTGCATTGGTCTTAATACTTGATTAAAACTGAATAATAACAAACATATAAAATTGTCAGGTTTAAACAATTTTATAATTTTTATCGTTAAAAAACTTCACAAGTCTTTTAATATTTGTATTACTACTAGCTGCTTCGGATCTCGATTCGGATTATATTGATTATTATTTATGGATACTCGATCAGGCGCTAATTTTATTATAAAGCAAACAAAAGACATCACTTATTACATTGCTTTGCATGTTAAATGCTACTTGCAAGACCTCGGTATTGAAAAAAATCGTAGGCAGCGAAAACTTCCCAGTGCCAAAAATATGCTCCTACTGTGCAAGTATATTATGCGAGAGGGGGTGCAAGCGGACGTTTTGAAAATAAAATCAAGTACCTATACTGCAATATTCGATTTTAAGACGTTGAACCAGTTTAACACATCAGAATAATTTTTATTCGCATCAATTTACGTTATCACTTCTGCCGGGCGTCCCGAGACGTACACGTTTTTTTTTCTAATAAAATTTTAGATTATAAAGATTGAATCAAGTCTAATTCCTGGTAGCTCTGCCGACTGTCCGTGCCATTATAATCACTAGTTGACTTAATAGTTTAATTAATTTAAATACATTGCACGATTTTGAGATATACAATAGACAAGTATGATTAGCAACTAGATAACATTATTGCATCAATTCTATACACTTACCTTTTACTTTAAATTGTGTTTGATTAATAATACTGAAATTAGAAAAATAATCAAAAGTAAATACCTTACGTGACAAAATTTTCAATTGTGTTTTTACGTAGAATTTACACTTAAAAGTTGTAGTTTCTTTAACCTGATTCTTCTATCCTAACACATCTTCCTTGCAATACATGAATTGATACAGAAGTAGATGATTTATAGTTGACTAGATGGAATTTTATTATTTTATAGCACTGCGTGACCTAAACCCGCACTTAAATCACACTTATCCATGACTTAAATAGCCCGTTATTTCACCGTGAAATAATGAATTTGCTTAAGTTACATATACGTATAGGCTGTAATAAAGACTAAAAATACTCGTAATTAATGTTTTTAATGATGAGAATAAAAGAAAGAAGTGGAAAATCACTGTTAATATCCTCAAAAAGCACGCGAAATTAAGAAAATTGGTTGTAATCGTTATTTCGATGTTAGTCTTAACGTTTTCAAGTTGTCATCCCTGCATGCCGAGATGCATATGAGCTTACAATATTAGTACGTTTCGATACGAGTGTGGAAGGTGATTATGTACCTTGTGGGACGGTTATCGCACGAGCGAAGTGAGTGCGCAAAGTCACATGAGATAAAAATTACCTTGCACAACTGTATCAAACCGTATTTTATACTATGAGCGCCAAATAATCAAAGTAAAGTTTTGATTTTGAGGTTAGAGTGGTATAAAATTTAATTTTTATAGTTTTTTTGAACTTTTTGAACATCCCCTTAAGTCACCTTTACTTGTGTCTATTTATTATAAGTTACACTTAATAAACAGGCCTATTTGCTAATAATCTATTCTATCCAATCATCCTTCCAAAAATTTCTCTTTTAAAAGGTCGTTTTTGAACAAGAACCAAAACTACCAAACCTTCACACCTGACAATACATGCGCACAATATGGAATTTTTTTAGAAACACGTGACTTGAACTTCCTAGTACGTGTATGTCTCTAGTGTAACGAATCTAAAGAAATAATTTATTGGATTTTTCTTGAAACAAGTTACCCGAACAACATATTTATTTTATATATTCTTTTGATAATAAAACTTCATTACCATGACAAATTCGGATACATAAGACTTATTATTTTCATTATTTTAGTGTAAATATCAACAATTATTTCTTAAACAGAATGCATAACATAATTACAGTTGTATATGTAAAATATTTGGAGAATTATTAGATAATTTAAATCACAATGATTATAAATAGGCGAATTCCCCTTTTATTGCGCCACATCGCAAGCTCTATGCTTACAGTCAAGTTTTTGAGTATGATTTGTTTCTTTATAAAGAAATAAAAATATTAAAAGAGCAAGAGAAAAAAAAGTAGGTTAAAAGTAGTATGAGTCAAAGAGACTGGTAAAAAAATCATGTCGACTTTAAAGTCGATCTTCTTCTTCTTCGTCGTCATCATTATCGTCGTTATTTTCTTCTGACTCTTCTTTATATCCTGGATGCTCAGAGATGGCATAATAATTACCATTGTAGATGACGCCAAGTTCACGCAACATGTCACCTCTAATTAGTGCTTTGATAGTCCAATTATAACACTCATCGCTTTCGTTCTCTCGATCAAGCCTTTCTACGTCAAGTATTTTTGAGCTCAATCTTTCAAGTATAATACCGATATCCTTAATACTAAGGTGGTGTTTCTGATCAACTGTAAGCTGATCGATAAGTAACAAAAATTTTTCTGTAGTAACAACCTCATCCTCTATAATTGTATTTTCGGTCTCAGATTCTGAACTTTCATGTTGTTCAAAATGTTGCTGATGAATGCGATGCACAGAATGACCTCGTGGCAATGATTCTTCTTCTGTTTCTGTATCGCGAAATCGTACATGACCCTTTGATATTCCATGACGACGTGTGCCATCTGAAAGCGAACTTGTTGGCTGCGGCGAAGGTGTCTGAGATGTTTGATGAGGTCCATGCAGTTGTGAATCTTGAATGGGTGATGTTGCCACAGACTTATGTACAGCAATACGTCGACCTTCCTCATGAAGAGCACAACAATGAAAGTCGCATTCCTGCCCCGGACCATCAGTGACATTTACAGGGCTACCGTTACGCGTAACTGGATGGTGAATATGGTTTGAACATTCGGCAGTGTGGATATGAATAGATGCGTTATCTAAAGAGCTGGTACCCTGTTTAACAAGGCGGCCATGGTGATTGGCTGACCCGTAGGAACTATTACTTGGACTGACGAAGCTCCGCTGTACCATATCATCATGATTTATCACAGTGATTTGCGGGCTACTGTAACGTGACCCTGATCCTACAATCTCAGGACAAGTTGGCGATTTGTTGCTATAATTTATTTTATCAAGACTCGTTTGAATAACCAATGAAGGCCGTTGACTAGAACTCAAATCAACCTTCTTCGTTGGTGAATACTTAGCAGATTGTCCAGAATCTGAAACCTTTGGTGGTTGTACTTGCGTCGATGTCGATGAACGTTGATCCCAGTGCAGTACCACTGTAACTCGTCCTTTATTGTCCATAATCTTCCACGAAGGCGTTTCATCATGCAATTCCAAAGCATGAATAGTTTCACAAACTATTTTTGGGATCGCCGAGATTGCTGAAAATCAGATAATGTCTTTAAAAAATAAGATTAATTCTTGAAAAAAAAGAATGTATAAAAATGTAATAATAATCATACCAGCACGTATAATATCAACACCTGTTGGGCACCATCGCTCGCCATGTCGTAAGAGAAGAAGAATCGTGTTATTTGACAATGTTTTGAAATATTCACCATCTTCCACTTGTGTCCCATCTGATTCAAGAACTAAAGAAACATTTTCATTTTGAGGAACTCCTAATTTTTCTTTTCCTGTAAATATTAAAAAAATGATATTTTAGTTCTTAAAGAACAGCAATAATTATACAGTTTACTTTATCAAAATAAAATTTTTAATCGCAATGTAATTAGTAAATACATATTTTGATCTTAAAACCGTAATCATAAATATGCTGTACTTATGAGTTAATTATTATTACTGATTGGAATTATTATTAAGCTCATCAACTGATTAAGAAACAAAGTAAAGTTAATTTCCATAAAATAGCCAAACTTTCAATTAAATTTTTTTTTTTTGAGGGGAGGAAGCGCTTGAGCCAACCTAGTTTTACCCAGAGTGTGGGACTCCCGCTTACCTTCGGACTACCCACTAAACCCACCGAGAAGACCCCAAAAAGGCAAAAAGGAGGACAGATCTGCACTCTCTACGAGTAAAACACAAGAGGAAACTGCAGATACACAGGGGGCTCGGAAACTAGCTGCAGGAAGCAAAGCGAAGAAAAAAAAACAGAAGCAAAATCAGCCTCAACAACTGAGTAGAAAAGCAGGGAAGGCCTCGAAGCGGAGGGGAGACGCAATCCTCATAAGACCAGAAATGAACAAGACTTACGCCAAGATCTTGAGAGAAATCAAGGCAAAGGTAAAACCAGAGGACTTGAATACAGAGGTTAAGTATCTCAGCTAAAGGGAAGTCGAAAGTTGTTTGACTTGAATGCAACACTGGTTTGTTCATAAAATTCGCTGATGTATGGTAGGCTGACTATATTTCGATTTACATTGTTGTTCGTTTTCTGTCTGGGCAGAGCGTTTGATGCGGTGGAGGCTAATCTTTTGCGTACATATTTGTTACCAAAGTCAGACGGATAACTATTTTTATAAAGTAGATTTTTTATTTTATCAATGTTCTTCGTTATGAAATTTTTTATTTGATAATTTGATCGCTCTGTGAACGAGATTGTACACCATTGCAACCTTCTGAGATAATGGATGTTGTAATGTATAGTTTCGAAATCTGCCCGAGAAAGTTGACACTGTACCAAAGATCAACAGCAAAATGAAAAGCATTATTATTAACGGAAAAGACAAAAAAAAAAAAGATCATGAAAACAATGTTGCTTACAAACTTGAATGTAATAACTGCTCCGCCACATACATAGGCCAAACAAAGAGAAATGTGTGTATTCGGATAAACGAACGTACAAAATCAACAAATCAACAAAAAAAGACAGAGAGATCAATTTAAATAAAAGACTAATATCTGAAATGCTACACATACACTTTCAGGAAAATGAAATAAACAAGAAAGAAGATACACAAAACCTAAACACTGTATACACACACCTCTTACATCAGCTGAAAACTAAAACACAACGTACATGAGTCGTCTCTAACGTCAGAACAAAAATATAAACACCGTTTCGTACCGCCGCAGATATGCTAGGGAAAATATTATAACCCATGCGCTGTCTTCCGACGCTCTCTCCCGCTACCTCGCGTGAGAGATGATTTCTAGAATAATCGACGAGATCAGCTGTAAATGTATACATGTGAGCCGCAACTCTGACGTCGACAGCAAAAAGAAAGTATCAACAAGCTTCTCGAACTGTCTCCGCGCCGATCATATAAATATCGAGCAAAAATCAGACTCACGCGGAAACGACTTCGAACAGCCGAAAGAGACACATTGTTATTCTCCGACGCTCTGACGCGCCTTTCTCGAATATTCAAGCTCTGCGACATCTCTATAATTGTAAGAGATTTTCTCCACTGAAATGTAAAAGAAAATCTGTACATTTTGAAATTATCACTAACTTATAAATAAACAAATAAACTCCATAGCTTTCTGATGAGGGCAGCATTGACTGCCAAAACGTTGAAAAGAGAAACAATGTATTAATTTTTTTCTTCATCCCAAGTTGCCTCGGGTAGACCGATATAAGCCACCAAATCACTTTGAGTAATACCGAGGGACAGAGCCAAGGAGAACCCTTGTCCGCTTGACTTATTTAACATCTTTTCGCTGTCTTTCATTTTCCATGTTTTTTCCATATACAGCATGGTTAAAAAGTTTGAAGAGTTTTTCAAAATCATTCTTTGCATTTTTCCTCTTCTTACTATTAAGATCGATATATGGCCTTAGCTAGACTCCTTGTTTAAATTGTAAAGCTCTATGAACTTTTGCTTCTTCCTAGAGGAAGCTTTGTGATAGTAAAATTTTCAGTTTCGCTAAAACTTCATAGAAACATATTTTTAGATGTTAGAAGTTCAAATTACATATTTTTAGGAAATGTCCGTATGGATGTGTTTGTGTGTGTGTGTGTGTGTGTGTGTGTGTGTGTATGTGTGTTGTGCTGATAGTGTGTGTGTGGTTTGGATGTGTGTGTGTGTGTGCTGTGTGTGTGTGTGTGTGTGTGTGTGTGTGTGTGTGTGTGTGTGCGTGCGTGTGTGTTTGTGTGAGTGTGTATACCGCGATATTTCTGAAACTACTCCGTCAATATCAATTAAATTTGACATGCATATCTATTTTTGGATTCTGAATTCGGGAAAAACATTTATTTTTTAATTTTTTCATTTACTTTTTTTATGGCCATTTTTTGATTTTCGAAAAAGATTATTTTTTTTTTTTTTTTAATCATTCCATGGTTACAAACAATTCAGGTAAAATGCATTTGAAAGATAATAAAATTAGATACTTTTCCCCGTTTGGTCCTCGGGATTGACCGCTCCGTTCGGCAGATAAAATGACAAAGGTGACTTTAAAAAAAAATTCACATCTCTAAAACTAAACATCATAACCTCACGAAAAAAAATATGTTGATGCGTTACGTGTCAAACTATATTTCATTAAAATATCAAGTGATTTGACTACTTATTTTTTCAGTAATATATCGAAAACTGAAAAAAATGCGTTTTTTTTTGAGTCTCGATTACGGGCGTAAAAAGGCCTTATTGCACTTGAGATTTTGGGAAAAGGTAGATATTTTATGTTTTGACTAAGTTCATTGAACAGCTTGGAAACCCCTATGGTTCTTAAGATATCAAGGTTTGAATTTTTTTTGAAATTTTTTTGATTCATTATATCTCTAAAACAATATAGTCAAATGCTTTAAAATTTTATTTGATGATTCGCCATAAACGAAGATATCTGCTGTTAAAATTTCAAACGATTTCGTTGAGCTGTTCTTATGTAAAGAGCATAAATGTAAAAACAGATTATTCTAAAAAATTTGACTTCCTCTTATAGGGTTGTCGTTGCACGTCGTAAAGTCTCTCCCTACGAATTCATGTCATACTGATAATATTAAAACAGCATTCACATACTATATTTTAAAATAATATTTTATTTATTGGAACAATAAATTTTGTTGGAGGAAGCTACGTGCCAATGAATTGGCTGCGGTTTTTTTAAACGTTAGAGCCCGGTGGTGCCATATGCTGTGAACAGAATGGAAGATCTTTATGCAAATCATGCAAATTGATCGGATACTCTAACAATAAGTCGACTTTTAGTATATATCTGCATCATGTGCATCATCTGGTACATTTGAAAAATCTTGTTTCTCTTCTACACATTCCACCCATTCAAAAGAGTCATATGGTAAATTTTGCTGCATAGCATAGCCATACAGATAACATACATTCAACTTCATGTTGTTTATACTCATCACCCATGTATTTATTGTTGCCCTTCGAATATCTATTGGACTATTGACTTACTCTGGCTCGTATGCCCTTTTATTCAAAATACGAGCCAGACTAAGTCAATGGTCCAATAAGGAAAAGGATCATATAAATATCCGTCAATAGCTGTAATTCTATTTTCGTATACTTCAGCATAGCATCCCAAGTTCATTCAGGCGTCGTGTAGTAATGTGCTGGATCCAAACCGTACGATTCAATACAGTTATTTAAAAAATTTTCAAACACATCAGCCAGTAGAAACACAAGTTTTTAGGTATAAGTCCGAATACTCGCCGAGATTTTTTGTATTAAAATCTAACTCTATACACGCAAACCATGCTCATAATCAGAGTCTGATATATGAGTATCATTGAGGCTGCTGTAGAATTCTTCTTTTCTCATCAGTGTATCAACATTAAGCCTTCCAAAATAGGAAATATACTCATATGAAAATACTCCTTTTCTCTTTAGCAGTTCAATTTAATTAGAACTATAATTATGATAATTCTTAAAAGTTTGCTCAATTATAGTCAGACTATTTAAATATGATGCAAGCTTGTCGAGTGAGCATGGAAGGATTCGGAATGAATCCATGAATCTGAAATTCATATCGGTTCCATACACATACTTTGTGAATGAAATATACTTTTTTTTCGTTTGTGGTAATAATGAGACTCGTCCCTCAAAACTCATAGCAATTTCGTGGATAAATAAATGAGAGTTATATCCTGTGAGATTGTGATATACAGGTATAGTTCTGGAGTAAGAGTTTTTAAGCATATATGACATTGTGTAGCTCTTTCAAAGTCATACATTTCCTGGGCTGTCAAATCATTCATAACTATGGGATTAGCATGCATGTTTTCAATGTCTGCAGATATAGCTTGCAGACCATTTCTAACAAACCAGCTAGCCCCACTTTCATCTCTACCATCTTCTATCTGTCTATAGATGATGAATTTTGAACGATTCGCATCATAACCGCATTTTACATACATACCAATACTAAACACTTTATGACGTTAATAAACCCGCTTTTCATTGGCTGTCGGTTCTAAGATGCATACAAAATCTGCATAGATTATAAATGGTACACGTTCTTTATTTTGAAAATTTTTAAACTTAAGTATGCTATTTTTTTCGTCGGGTAACTGAATTTTACATTTGTTAATCGCTCAACAATCTACATCATGCTCTGTCAACGTTTCATTACTGGTAAAATAATTCAGGCAGTGATCGCAAAAAAATATTTTATTTTTTGATTTTGTTAGTTGAGATCGCATTAGACGTGAAAGATCTTTTTTCCACACATAATGAAATCGTGATATGTGTGCTTGTCGATTCTCTTTCTCTCTCATTAATTTCTCATCATTCTCATCATCTTGATCAATATAAATATCTTGCAGTAAAAGTAGATTTATATGAATATATTTTTTCATTTTTGTAATATGACATGGTGAAATTGCATACCTACCACTACGTTTTTTAAATATGTATAAATTTATCGATATATTATTTTGTTTTTCAAATTTTTTTACACTGTTATGCCATACTGGAAACTCTATTTCCAAAGGTAAGTATATTTTTATACACTTTATATGATGATACGCGATATGCATGATGTTGCGCTAGATAGAGAGCTGTCCCTCAAAGCTGATAAGATTCCTCATTTAAAGCATTGATTATCATCATTTTTCACATTCACACGCGCGTGTTTTTTTTAATTTCCGAAGGAAGTTTTGTAAATGAACTCCCTGAATATGGATTATACTTATTTATGTTGACTGCGAGATTTAGAATAGCATGAAGTGTCCACACTGTCACATTTCAGTATGTCATGATGTCAAGATGGTTATGATCGAGGATCTACTACGAGCTCTACCGGACGTGGAGGCTTTAGATTATAAGCTACCGCCTTCGAATTTTCCGAGTTTAACCCTCTTTTCAACAGATGCATCATGTCCTTGGCAAGTAGTGACTGTTGTTCAAAGTGGACCTTGGGTTCGTACTCCGACGCGACCGATTAAAATTCCTACTGGAAGAAGGTGTAAAGCGATAGGGTGGTCATACTAGATAAAGAAAGCCTGTGGTTGCTTGTCTTAGAGCTTAATAAAGTGTATGTGAGACTAAAGCGAAGCCGACTCTCACTCCGAACAATGTATACATGCGTGGGTCTCGAGCGCTTTATACCTACGTAGATGCGCATGCTCAACCGTAAAGAGGGATTTTTATGCTTCACTCGTACTATTATAGTAATCCTAAATATCGTATGATTTTACATAGGCGTATTATTTCAGCCCTACTAGTAGTGATGTAAAAAAACATGTAATACAAGGATATATATGTATCAGTAGAAAAAAATAATAAAATGAAAACTGAGTGAATAAAATTAAATCCCTTATGTTGGAAAGGATGCGTTGACAACAACTTGTGAGGTTTAAATAATATTATATATTAAAAGGCTTGATAGCCTAGTCGGCAGTGCGTCCGCTGAGCTTGGAGTCTCACAGGCAAGAGAGAGTGTGGAGTACACTACAGCATAGTCTGACTCCACGAAGTATCGTATGCGCTTAGAGTATATACGCGAGGAATGCGCACTATGCTCGCGTTCGCTCGAGCTTGTCTCGTTGTACGAAATCGTCGCCAACCAGTAGATGGCGCGACGAGTACCATTTTGTGTATTACGACTATTGTAAATTCACACATTACAACACCTTATATCGTCATCGATTGTGCAAAACAAAATGAATCTCTATGTATTAATAATTATAAAAAATAATAATAAACAAATTGGGCATCATTGGAACGGCTCGTAGATGCGGAGACGGTCGATCATCCAAGTTAAGCACCGTTGGGTGTGGTGAGTACTTGGATGGGCGACCGCCCGAATGTTGTCGCTTTTCCAATGATGCAACAGATAGGGAATGATAACCTAGGTATTTCTCGTGGAAGTAGGAAGTACCTACGTTTGACTTTCCTATCGGCTGACTCTGTCGTGGGTTTTCTTGTTTAGCAAGTTTTCCCCACGTCACTGGGCAAGTCCCAGGGCGAATGCGGAGCAGTGGGTCTAATGACTGTAGAAGCGAAATTTGACTATCTCTCATATATAGTCCGAAAGCTTCTCAGGGAGGTGGGGTATAGGATCAAAGCATCCTCACACAGAGGTGGTAAGGATGCTCCCATAAAAACCCGTACAGGGTATATGGGTTGGTACAACTGAATAAATAAATAAAATAATAAAATAAAAAAAATAATAATAAACAAATTAATGATAATAGAATGAATAAATTTTATTTAAATACCTGCAAAATTCCCAATCCTTAAAAAAATATAGATTTCAACGATAAAAAATATACACGACATAAAATTCGTTCCCCCCTACTCGGTTTGATAGTATAGGCGTGGCATCGCGCGGTGGCCTAGAGACCCATGGGGATTTAAAGCCAGAGGCCCAGAATCCAGTTGGGATTCAAAGCCAGGGGCCCAGAAACCCGTGTTATCGCCCAGAAAAGTTATCTTCAATTTAAACAAAATATTTGTCATTTTTAACATTTTTAAACAAATCCCTACACTCATGTCAGAACTATGTGTATTTTAAACATGTTTGTGAAGTTTTAGTGCTCTTCGATGCCTAGAACTGCAGTAAGTATGCGGTGAGTGAAAAAATGGAAATTGTGAATTTTGGCCTTCGAAGACATGTTGCAACTGGTATTTGGTACATATAAAAATTGTTTCTTATTCCCGATAGTTTTTTTAAGTTTATATGTTGTTTAATACATTTTTCAAACAATTTAATGTTAATATAAAAATAAAATACGATTTTTCATTTTTTGACAATTTAAGGTGATTAGGTCCCCTTAAGTTCAGTCCGTGGTCTGTCATCCTCTTGAGTACGCTACACATTATTGCGTTTAGCTTTGCCTTCGCAGTCTCTACGTTTCGTGCTGTAATAACCATCGCAACATCTTCCGGATACCCTACGAGTATGACATCCTCTGGCATTTCGAGCCCAAGCAACCCGTCGTACAGAATGCCCCAGAAGTCCGGTCCCAAGGTCGAGCCCTGTGCCACTCTTGCCGTTATAGATCTGCTTCTTCTCCCTTCCATTGTCTTGTATTTGATAACTCGATTGCTCAGATAATCTTCCACTGGTCGCATGACGTACGGTTGTACTCCAAATGCCCGAAGAGCGTCTGGTATGTCTACCCACCTAGCCAAGTAAAACGCGTTTTTGACGTCTAATGTCACGTGCACGACGATTGGTCCTGCCGCGTGGCAGGCTAAATCCGTTCTTTTTACCGTGTCAATAACCTGTCTAATCGCACCTATCGTTGACCGTCCCTTTCTAAAGCCGTATTGCTAGTCAGAAAGGTCGCCTGCTTCTTGAATAGCTCCCAGTATTCGAGGTTTGACTTGAGCCTCTCCTGTCTTTCCCATTGTATCCAGGAGACTCAATGATTGGTACGATGGGTCCGCTCCTTGTTGCGATAGGCAAAGGGGGTTCTGAGTCACTGGCCTAGAATCCCCTTTGCCTATCTAGGACTACACTGGAGATCAGGGACATCGACAGTCTTTCGTCGCAGGAAAATGTCCGCAGCGTTATTACAACCGAGACGGGTGAAGGTAAGGCCAAAGTTCATCTGTTTCAGCCCAACAAGAGGGGGCAGAGGGTGACGGTAATCGAAATGGATCATACTAAGGCCACCGCTCTACTCAACAAAGGAAAGATTTGTATCGTTTTGGAGAATCCAACTTTCGCGAGCGAAGCAAAGATCCCCTAAGTTAGAGATCAGCACGTCACGGAGGAATATACTGCGAGCGACTGCCAGTATATCCTTTTTACCATCCAGGACAATCGCAGAAACACGCTGGAATACCCGGCGTATAAACCCAGAAAGACTTGCGGACGCGATTCAGGAGGCTAAACTCCCATCAACTGGGCTCTCTCACCAATTGAAAGAATGCGAAAAAGCAGAAGCGTTGGTAGAACGCACTACGTGACTTATAACGGAGCTCTGCGACGCTGCTATGCCAAGGGTGTCTTGCAGCCACCGGTATACTAAGATGCCCGGTATACTAGTGGATGGCAGAAATTGCTGAGCTTAGAAAGGATAGCTTTCGCGCTAGGAGGAGGGCTTAGAAAGCCCTGAAACGATACCGGCCTAAAGCTCGGGACATGGGCATAAAATACGACAAGGCGCGAAAAAGGTTAAGGGACGCGATAAAAGATAGTAAGCGTAATTGCTGAGCAGAAATTATTGACGACGTGGAGAATGATCCTTTCGGAGACGGATACGCGATCGTAACTCGAAAGATGGGCGAAATGAAACCAACTGAACCCATAGAGGTAGAGGTGATAGAAGAAGTGATCGACGGGCTATTTCCTACACACCCCATCAGACTTCAAACAGAAACGACGAACGTGCTGTCAGAACAGATACCTCATTTTACTGAGGGCGAACTGATCGTGGCAACTTCATCCCTGAAAAGCGGCAGGGCGCCGGGTCTGGATGGCATTCCTGCGGAGGTGCTCAAGGCCGTTGCAACTCAAGCTGCTCCTGGAAATATACAACTAGTGCAGGGCGTATTTAGCTCAACATGGAAAAGCGTAGGATTAGTGCTTATCGAGAAACCGAAAGGGCAACAAGGAGCGGGCTCATCGTACCGACCATTGAGTTTCCTGGATACAATGGGAAAGACAGGAGAGGCTCAAGTCAAACCTCGAATACTGGGAGCTATTCAAGAAGCAGGCGACCTTTCTGACTAGCAATACGGCTTTAGAAAGGGACGGTCAACGATAGGTGCGATTAGACAGGTTATTGACACGGTAAAAAGAACGGATTTAGCCTGCCACGCGGCAGGACCAATCGTCGTGCACGTGACATTAGACGTCAAAAACGCGTTTTACTTGGCTAGGTGGGTAGACATACCAGACGCTCTTCGGGCATTTGGAGTACAACCGTACGTCATGCGACCAGTGGAAGATTATCTGAGCAATCGAGTTATCAAATACAAGACAATGGAAGGGAGAAGAAGCAGATCTATAACGGCAAGAGTGGCACAGGGCTCGACCTTGGGACCGGACTTCTGGGGCATTCTGTACGACGGGTTGCTTGGGCTCGAAATGCCAGAGGATGTCATACTCGTAGGGTATCCGGAAGATGTTGCGATGGTTATTACAGCACGAAACGTAGAGACTGCGAAGGCAAAGCTAAACGCAATAATGTGTAGCGTACTCAAGAGGATGACAGACCACGGACTGAACTTAAGGGGACCTAATCACCTTAAATTGTCAAAAAATGAAAAATCGTATTTTATTTTTATATTAACATTAAATTGTTTGAAAAATGTATTAAACAACATATAATTGACAATTTAATCATTTGATTATCAATTATTTGACGTTATAAGTAATAATAAAATAAATTAATTATTAATCATAAGACAAATAATTGATAATCAAATGATTAAATTGTCAATTATATGCATAATAATTTTTTGAAACTCTTCTTTACATAAGTTTTACCATTATAAAATAAGTTTATTATCAAAATCATGTCATTTTCGATAAAAATCAACTCTATCGCACACACACACACACACACACACACGCGTCCCCCGGGTGGCGGATGATGGAGTGCTCGCCGGGGCGCCAGCCCTGAAGGGTAGAGCAGAAATAAAATATGCTTCGTGGACCAACAGGCCGCCGTGTTTGCCGTGCGGTGCGACCCGTGAGCTGCCAAAAGAAGATCCTGGATAGGGAGGCGATCTGAGTTTGCGCGCCGAAGTGACCTGAACTATCTTTGGTTTCTGCTGACGACAAGACGGGAGACCGGTTACCTAGCTAGTACCGGTCAATCGGCTTAAGCGAGTGCGTGCTGTCGTGTGATGCCTGCCAGAAACTCTCCAGAGAGGCAATAACTTTGGTTCGGGGTGAAGGGCTCGAGAGAGCAGAGGTGGGCTAGTGCGACAGCGCGTGCTGTATCCTGGTATGATGGACCCAGTCTGGCAACGCCTTCGGTCAGGTACCGGGGCCATGTCAGCTGCCTCCATAGACGGGGGAATCCAGGGGGTCGGACACATGCCGGGATGAACAAACACTGTTTGCAACATGGAGAAGAAAATCGAACATGATGGAGAGACAAGGGAGGACTTGGAAGTGTACACACTAACAGTGACAAAACCGCAAGATGGTGGACTTGCGCAGGATAAGGCAATACATTGGAAGGCAAGCAGCAGAACGCAGGAAAGAGCAATATGCCAGGTGATGTGGATGAGGAAAAGAGGATGCTCGAGGCCTGGAATAGAATCCGGGCAGCAGCGGATACCGAGCAAAAGCTGCTGGAGACGATCGAAGGGTATTTGGAAAGCGCATGAAACGCCTTAGTAGCGTAAGAGAAAGCACCAAAAAAATGATGGATAGCTTTGGGCTGATGGTACAGAGCAAGCCCAGTCCCTAGCTACGGACAAGCGCCCAGTCACAGGAACGGCAGACATCTAGCACAGATAGGAAAAGGAAAGAACGCTCACCTGAACAAGAGCTTTCCTCAAAAAAGAAGAAGGACGAGGAACAGATACTGAGACACGCAGCCGCCTTGGGAGGAGGTGGAAACCAAAAGGAAAAAAAAGGAAAAAAAACAAAGAGGACGGTAATAAGCCCACTAGAGCCTGGAACCAAAAGGGCACTGGTGGACAGAGACCACCAAGGCCAAGACCTCCTCGGCCAGACGCCCTCATTGTAAAGGCTTCGGCAGGCAAGTCCTACGCTGCCATCCTGAGAGAGATGAAGGCAGACCCCAAACTTGAGATTTTGGGCAGAAGTGTCAACAGGTTACGCAGGACAGCGACGGGAGACCTGTTACTACAACTTCTCCGCAATGCGGATCTGAAGGCAGTGGAATTCCGACAAGCGGTGGAAGTGGTCCGTCAAGCAGGTACCGAAGTAAGATCCCTGCAAGAGCAAACGGTCTTCGAAATAAAGGACCTCGATATCCTAACAACCAAGGCCGATATAGTGGAAGCACTTAAGAGGGAGTTTCAAAGTAGTGAAACATTTGAAGTAGAGGAAACGGCAGTAAAATCGGTGCGATCAGCTTACGGCGGTACCCAGGCAGCGGTCATACAAATGCCAGCAACAATGGCTAAACAGGTGATAGAGAAGCAGAAAATCAAGATTGGATGGGTAGTCTGCAGAATCCGAGAGGTCCAACGAGGGACACGGCCGATTAGATGTTATAAATGCCTAGGTTTTGGGAATATCTCCAGTAAGTGCACAGCAACACAGGACCGAAGTAACTGTTGCTACAAATGTGGGATCACAGAACACAAGATAAAGAACTGTAACAGCCAACCGAATTGTGTTCTCTGTCGTGGAAAAGACGCAGAAGGAAAAGGTGACCATGCAGCTGGTAGCTACACATGCCCAGCTTACAGAGCGGCAGTAGAGGAGTTGAAGGAGAAAAGAAAATGAGGATAGTTCAGCTAAACCTTATCCACTGCGAGACGGCGCAGGACTTGCTTACCCAGTACGTCAGTGAGACGAAGACTGACGTGGCCATCATCTGTGAGCAATACTGGGATCTTGACGAGTCATCATGGGAAGCAGACGGCACTGGTAGAGCGGCGATCTGGGCATGTGGGAACGTCGCTCTCCAGGAAAAAATGAGGACTCGGGAGGAAGGATTTGTTCGCGCAAAGGTAGCAGGTATACACGTATACAGCTGCTATGCCTCGCCAAATGCACCGATCGAACAGTATGAGCAGCAGCTGGATCGACTCGTGCAGGATGTCGCGGGAAGAAAGCTAGTAATCATCGCAGGCGAATTTTAACGCATGGGCTGTAGAGTCGGGCAGTCAAAGGACGAACCAAAGAGGACGGGTGCTCTTGGAAGCATTTGCTCCTCTAGACCTGGTGTTGGTTAACCAGGGTAGCACTGACACCTTCAGCAGAGGAGACACAGGATCTATTGTAGACCTGACCTTTGTTAGTAGTTGTCTAATTGGATTAATTGACACGTGGACCGTGAGTGATCACTACATAAATAGCGACCATCAGGCCATAATAATGGAGGTAAGGAAATCAGAGCAGAGAATCAGCGCGAGTACAAGGACCAATAGAATCGGTTGAAAGGCAAAGAATTATGACAAGGAGATGTTTCTGCTGGCATTGGAAGAAATGCAACCACAAGGATCAGCAAACAGCAAGGCCGAACAGGTAATGAAAAATATTACCCGAGCCTGTGACGCGGCCACTCCAAGAAGAGTGTCCAACAATAGACGACCACCAGCATACTGGTGGGATAAAGCGGTAGAAAGTGCACGCAGCGAGTTCCACCGGACCAGAATACGAGAACAACGGGCAAGGAAGAAATACTACAAAACTGGAAGAGGCCAGGAGGTAGTAGAGGCCCGCAAAGAAGAAATGAAGGACGCTAAAAGGAACCTTGAACTGACAATCCGCGCAAACAAGCGACGGTGCCTTAAAGAGTTGCAGGACGAAGTCGAACGGGACCCCTGGGGCCGTCCTTACAAAGTCGTAATGAAGAGGATAAAAGGAAGCTATATACCGCCTCCCAAATGCCCGGAATTGATGCACCGTATCGTGACTACGCTGTTCCCTTTCCAGCTAAATGAAGCATACGGAATCGAGGCAAGGACAGACGACGAAGCTATTCCCCCAATTACCACGGAGGAGCTGCTGGCTGCATGCAAGAAAGTGGGAAACAACAAGGCTCCAGGCCCGGATGGCATACCCAATATTGCATTGAAACATGCTATCAAAGCCCGCCCCGAAGTCTTTGTAGATTTGTACAACACATGTCTCGAAGAAGGGACGTTTCCTACAGACTGGAAAAAACAGCGTCTTGTGTTGCTACCCAAAGGAGATAAGCCACCTGGAGAAGCCACATCGTACAGATCGCTATGCATGCTGGATACCCCGGGCAAGATTCTAGAGCGCATAATCTGCGTAAGGATGGACCAGGCCATAGAAGGATCCAGTGGACTTGCAGAGCACCAATACGGCTTCAGGAAGAAGCGCTCTACCCCGGACGATAGGATGGCTTGGCGATCGACACTGCCCGATCAGCAATAAAAAGGAAAAGATGGAAAGGAGGATCCAAGAAGTACTATGCTATCGTCACACTGGACGTAAAAAATGCGTTTAACTCGGCTAACTGTAGTCAGATACACGAGGCATTGCGAAACCAGGAGGTACCTGGGTATGTAAGAAGGATTATGGCTGACTACCTTAAGGACAGAATCCTACTATACGATACGGAGAACGGCACAGAAACCTATAAGGTCACAGGAGTTGTTCCCCAAGGGTCCGTGTTAGGCCCACCATTGTGGAATATTGTGTACGATGGAGTTCTAAGACTAGAACTACCCCAAGGCGCAATTGTCATAGGATTTGCGGATGACATCGCAGTTGTAGTAGTGGCGAAGGACAAAGACGAGGTGTCAGAAACTGCTAACGAGGCTGTTCGTATGATTCACGGATGGCTCACGGAGACGGGCCTAGAATTAGACAGCCACAAAACGGAAGGTATTCTGATTACCCGTAGGAAGAAAATAGAAGAAATTACACTGATAGTAGATGGACATGAGATCGTTTCTCAACCGATCATTAAGTACCTGGGTTTCACCATCGATACACGACTTAATTTTAAACAACATCTAGAAGTAGTAAGCGATAAAGCAGCAAGAGTTGGCGCTGCTCCATCACGATTGATGCCAAACACAGGAGGGCCTTCGCAGATATCGACAGTGTACAGGAGAAGTGCACTTGGGCGTTCACGCCCGAGCCAGCAGTTAGCGCGATGCTTCACAGCAAGCAGGAATGGGACGACGTAACGGCGTACGTGGAGACGGTTCTCCGCGCGAAAAACAACGACGGATGTTTGACAGATTAGGGGACGGCTAGAATAGCATAAGACAGGCGATCCCCCAAAGGAATGCGGGAGCAGCTGTCGGGGGGATTTTCGCGGCCGCAAGAGAGGTGGAGATTTGGTGAGTATGCCTGGCGTGCATTAAGCATTTCTCCAACTCTCCAGATAAACAAAAAAAATAATAATAATAATAATAACAATAATAATAATAATGATATTGAGTTAATAATAATATTGAGTTATTAGAAATGACGGACGAACTGACGGATGAGATACCCCTTTTTAGCGAGGGCGAACTTATCTTGCTGTGATTTGAATAATTATTTGTGAGTATAGATTTCTAATGTTTTTTTTTTGTTTTCTAGTTTCGCAACATTGTGGCCAAGTGCTGATTGGTATTCTTTTAACAGCCATAAAAACTACTGGAAAACTGGCAACTTACTTGTATTTGAATCAATTATTTATTTTTGTTTGTAGAACTATTCTTAAAATAAACCTTATTTTAATTTTATTTTATTGCAATTTCAGATAAATAATACAATACTGCTGTATCGCAGTTTTCAGAAGGATAATATTTCGTTTGTAGGATTTCAATTAGAAAATTGATTGTTTAGGAATTCAGCATAGTTTAGAGGGATGTAGTAAGCTACTTAGAGCTTTTCTTCAATCTAAGCGAATTTCCTTATTGAATTTAGGTTTTTCTAGTTCAGTATAATAATACACTTAAATTTCGGAAGTGAATTTTTTGATTCAGCTTAAAATATATAATTATCATAGCGTACGTACGTCGTTATATGATGCCAAGTAATACTCGGATCGGCTTCACTGATCCTTGTATTTCTTAAAAAACGCTTCCAACATGGTGGGGGGACGCAAGCCCCCAGATAAGTGTCCTGCTTTACTTGTGTGTCATCCTGAGGAAAAAGTGGAAACTGCAGTGTGCATAATCTGTGATGAGGCTTATCACATAAACTGCCTCAACCAGATATCAGGCACAGTTAAATACCTGGGAAAACATCTTATAGTTTGCCCCGAGCACAGCGTGAAAAACATAATCTCGAAAGTTGAAGAGAAAAGCCTGACCGAATCAGCAAGGATACTGATTGCCCAGATTAAATCTAAAACGTCTGAGGAAATAAGAGGAGATCTATTAGCCGAGACTGAAGGTATGACTTTTGATCTACTTGGCAAAGAATCGACTGTAAATGATAGTGAGGTCCGATCTTTGAAAACAGAGGTTACATTATTGCAAAGACTAGTTGAGGAACTAACTGAGAAAAACGATCTACTCAAATAAAAGATACAAAGAAACTCGAATCAAGCTACGTTTAACACCTTCTCCTACAAAGACTCTGTTAAACAACCAAAAACTTTGCAAAAAAGACGGCCAAGTTGATATTATACAGTCAGTAAGAAACTGTCTAACAGCACAAAAAAACACACAAGCCAGGAATATCTACAAAAATAAGAAGGATGAAGTGATTATTAGTTGTGCAAGTGTAGATAGTGCAGAACTAATAGAAAGTGTACTTAAAGATAAACTAAAAGGTCTCTGCAGTGTAAAAAAAGATGAACTGAATAACCCGAAAATACAAATTTTCGGAATAGATAATTACACAAATATGAATATGGAGGAAATCGAATTGGATATTAATACTAGAAAATTTAGTGATTTTACGAGGAAAGGTAAATTACTACACATGCACATAAGTAAATTCAGCAAACAAAGCACAGTTTTAATGGAAGTACCTGCCGAAATATACAAATACATAAGAGAAAATAAAAACAGAGTTTTGGTTGGCTACCAAAACTGTAAAACCTGTGACCTAATAAACATTAGCCACTGTAACAAGTGTGGCAGGTTTCAACATGATGAGAAAAAATGTACAAATGAAGTGGTATGCTTGAAATGTGCTGAAAACCATAAAACTAGTGAATGTACCAGTGAAACTATTAAGTGCGTAAACTGTGCATTTAGTAACAATAGGTACTCCACTAAACTAAAAATAAATCATGCAGCGTATGACGCTAACCTCTGTTCTATCCTGAAAAAGAAAATCGCAAAGTTCATTGACTCAACGGACTATCCGTTGCGCCCTACAGTACCATCACTCGACACAGTCTACAATAGTAGGAAGTCTACAAAACAGCATGTACCGACAGCTGATAACAGGGTTCCAGGAGAACCAAGTACGATACACCCACCTAGGGAACAGAATGCTACACAGGAACAGATAAAAGGCAAAAATCAGAATACGAGGACTCTCACAAGAAACCAGCTAGCGATCCAAAGACAGAAGCAACAACTAGATCTGTACACTACTTCACCGACATCAAACAAAGAAAAGAAAAACAAAGATAGGGAAAAATGGCTACATTTGATATCATAGACATGATCCGAAAAGATTCTTTCCAAAAAGAAAAAACATGTAGTAGTGTTGATAGTTTTAACAAAATTAGTAGCAGTAAAAATGATACGATTATGCATATAAATATTAGAAGTATGAATGCTAATTTTGACAAAATTAAATTACTAATTGATAGATCATATGGATACAAAGCCATCTATTGTTATATGCACGGAAACTTTTCAACTGATTAATTACAGAATATATGAATTGAAAGGATCTGACTATGAATACAAGTGTTATTATAACCATAGTTCGATTAACAAAAACGACGGCGTAATAGTACTAGTAAATATTAATTTAGAACAAAACACTGAGGTGATCGAAACTGGTAGGATTAAGTTTGTAAATACGAGTATTAAACTAAGTAACCAAAGTAACCTTGAGGTGTCAGCGTTCTATAGGTCACACGGGATTCCGAAATCTGAATTTATTCTAGAGATAAATAAATTTCTAATTGCGAATAAATGTGTTAAACATCGATTTACTAGAACATGATAGCCTTAGCCAGGAATTCCTATGTAATTTCCTAGAGAAAGGGTACACCCCGGGTTTCTTGGTATCACTAAGCCGCCGATCGGAGTCGCAAAGGGTTCCTGTATTGACAATATTTTTATCAAAACAAATAATTTAACAACAACTACATATAAAATAAAACTTTCAATAACAGATCACTACCCATTATTTATAGCATTAGACAAGATTAAGAAAAAAATAAAACAACCGGAAACTTTTGTAAATTATAAAAAATTAATAAGCACTGCCACGAATAAGAAACTGGAGTGAAATATTGTCGATAGAGGATCCTAACTTTGCGACGGATGTGCTAATTAATAAGATTAAAAACTGTATAGACATAGCTACCACAAAGAAAAGAAAGAGCAAGCAAGGTGGAAGAAAGAGTTGGATCACAAGTGCAATAATAAAATCATGTGAAACTAAAGAGTTTTTGTATGATCTATGGCAACAGGATATAAGCAATGAACAACTTAAATTACAGTACAAAAAATATGTTAAAATACTAGACAAAGTTATAAAAGACGCAAAAATCAAATATGAACAAAAACAAGTACAAAATAATATCAATAACCCAAAAAAGCTCTGGGAAGTCATCAATAGTAAAATCGGCAACAAGAAATCCTGTGAAACCATAAATCATATAAAAATTAGTGATAGGAAAATAACGGATAAAACAGAAATTGCAAATAATATGAACAGATTTTTCAGTGAAATAGGTCGAGAGTTAAGTGGATGCATCAAGAAACCGGATAATGCGGAACTCAAACTACCAGCCATGAATCCAAATACAATATTCATTAAACCCACGAACACGAGTGAATAGTATCGGTAATCAATGCACTAAAAATTAGAAGTGGGGGAGTTGATGGGATTAACTCTAAGCCGTTGAAATTAATAAGCAGCTACATAGCTGAAGCTCTAACTTATATTATAAACGTAAGCATTGAAACAGGTATATGCACTCAGGTATAGTATATATGGCCTAATGCACTCAAGAAGGCAGAAATTGTCTCAATCTACAAATCTGGCGAAAAAAGTAATATCAATAACTATAGACCTATTTCACTGATATCAAACGTTGCGAAAATATTTGAAAAAATATTACACATTAGACTATATGATTTTGTAAATGAATCCAACATAATCTCTGAACACCAATTTGGCTTCGTAAAGAAAAAGGGTACAAAAAATGCGCTTAATTATATTTAATGAACACACTGTACAACAATATAGATAAGAGTATTCCTACTCTGGTCACTTTTCTTGACCTGGCAAAGGCTTTAGATACAGTAGATCACAGTCTCTTGCTAGATAAATTATACAGCATGGGAATTAGGGGGCAAGCTCTAACCCTGCTCACTAGTTATCTTAGTAACAGATACCAAAGTGTAAAAATTTGTGAATGTGTGAGTGACAAACTTTTAACAAATACTGGGGTACCACAAGGTACGATACTTGGCCCATTTTTGTTTATCCTCTACATAAATGATATACTCCAAGAGATACCTATGGAAGCTATTTTGTCGTATGCTGACGACACGGCTATAATTGCAACAGGAGATTATTGGGAAAAAGCACAAGATAATATGAATAACTACGTGTCACACATTCACAAATGGCTTACAGTAAATAAGTTATCATTAAATGTTGATAAGACTGTATGTATGACGTTCGGCAGCTATGTCGGCTGCGTGCCTAACCAAATAGATATAAAAATACTAGATAAAAAATTAACAAGGGTTGAGAACTACAAATATCTGGGCATAGTAATAGACTACAATCTTAAATGGGACATGCATATGTTAAATATTATTAAGAAAACTAAATATCTAGTGTATATCTTTTACAAAATTGCGAAAACAATGTCAACTGAAACTTTGATGTTAATTTATTATGCCTTTTTTCATAGTATCATGAGTTATAGTATAATTGCTTGGGGTGGAGCCTACAAAAACAACAGAGATCTAATACAAAAAATACAGATAAAAATCCTAAAAATTATAAACAAAAATAATTTTGTCACGCAAAATATTCCTCTCTATCTTGAGCAACTGTTTACATTCGAGGCCTTAAAGATATACTATAATGATATCAAAAATCAATACCTCAAATCATCTAGTGTTACGAGAAATAAAAGTATTATTGTACCGATCAATAAAAAAAGAATTAGTAATAAGAATTGTTATATTAAAGCGATCTCAACATTTAATGCTTTGCCGAACAACTTAAAAGCGTTAGAAATACGCAAACCAAGTCAACTAAATATAATTAAAGAATGGATTAAATCCAATTGTTGATAACTGAAATATATATCTACGAGTTAAAATTTTAAATGTTAAAATATTGAAAAATGTTATAACGAGTTGCCTTTTTGTGCACTCGCTACGTCCCTCTCTCTCCTATACTTTAATATAATAAACATATTGATATCAATAACAATTCTTATGAACATTGAACTGTAAATACCTTTGTAACATAGCTTTCAGCAGCAGGTAAGTGAGAGGAGCAGACAGCCTTAACACAGAGAGAGAGAGAGAGAGAGAGAGAGAGAGAGAGCCGCGCGTGTGTATGTGTGTGTGGCGCCATCAGTGAGAGTGAGAAAGAGAGAGTGGGAGAGAGCTCGCGCTGACCATGCGGTCGCGCGTCGCGCCGGGACACTTAGTAGTATAGCGCCGAGCTGTATAGTCGTGCCGATAACTCGCTACTTTTGATTTCCGCAACTACCGCGTTGAAAAGGTTTTGTTCGTGCGTGCGTTCGTATCCCGGAGGACCGTTGCTGCAACCGTGACCCAATCCTTGCGTGTCGCCGGGTGGAATCTTCTAGGTGCCGTCCAGCACCGCGCGTCAGTCTCGAGCAGGGCATTTTCTGGCCGCTCGACTTTCCGCCGCACCCAGCCACACACGAGGCCTCGAGGCATCCTGCTGCCCAGCGTCGGGCCCTGGTCACTCGTCCTGCGCTGCTCCGGTTGAAGCTACGAGGCATTCAGCGAGTTCCAAGAAGCTCCTTTGTAAGTACCTGTTCGATCGCAATACTCTCTCTCGGCTTTATTCGCTCTGCTCCGTCTCTCTTACTGTGCGTTGCCTCTGTACACATTTTGAGTCTTTACATAAAGAACAATCGCTACTATTACTCGGCTTATGTAACTTTGCTCCCGACTCTATCCATCCCTGTGCGATTCTCTCTTAGTTAACTTGCGAACTAGCTACGTAGCAGATTTACTCACGACGCCTCCGCGGGCTCACGTGCACGAGGTCGTGCACGTACAGCATACTGCGCTACGGGCCAGGCTTCGAATAGCCTTCAAGAAGCCTGCATCTAGTTGCTTTTATATCCTCTCGCTTCTTTATCGTTGTTGGATCATAACCACCGATTATTTATACACGGGCATTAAGAACCCCGTTATAATGTATATACAGATGATGCTAAGGTAGTAAGGAGGCTACTAACTATGCATCATATAGAATGTTTTAGTTTTTAAGTTATTTTCTTTTTTTTTTTCTCTCGCCAGGCCTGCGGACAGATAACCTGTTTATCTTTGCAGGAATGCAGAGGATGTGAGTATCTGTATTTTCTTTTGGTTAAATAAATAAATAAATAAATAAACGCATTTCTTATAATTTAATTTAAAAAGTGGTTTAATCATGTATGCATGTACAAGATAAAGGCCAAAATATAAATTTCAGCTTTTAACAATATATAAAAATTCCCGAAAATATTTGGATTAGATGTGGCATGTTGCACCGAAGTTATTATTGAATCTATATATCAAAAAATCGCTTACAGGGTTGTTGTATGCCAAAAAGTGTTTTTAAAAAATGTTTGCCACGGTAAAACGTTGTGTTTTTAAAATATCTGTAACTTTTACATTTAACTTTTTTTTTTTTAAATAATTGGTTTTAAGCTGTAAAAAATCTATTTTGGGCTGTAAACTCGAGTTATAAGCATTTTCATGATTTGATGTTAATAAGAAAAAGTTATATTTTTCAAAGATCTACAACTTTTCTATTTAACTTTTTTTTGCAGAATGCTTAGAATTCGAGTTAGAGCCAAAAAAACCGTTTTTAGCGATTTTTGGAGGTGGCCGCATTCTGCGTAAATGTGTGGGATTAAGCTGAAAGTATAACCATCAGGTTCTGGTAGTGAGGGGAGTTTGCACACAAAGTTTTAGCCTGATCGTGTAAAGTCTCTCAGAGATAATCGTGTAACACCAAAATTTGTATGTAAAAAATACGCGTAAAAATCGAACAAATTGTGCTCGCATTTCAAAATTAGGTAGAGGATCGGGATAAAAAAATAGTTTTTTAGTTTTTGCGAGAGGAGACTCCTCCTAAAATTTCAGCCCGGTCGGTCGAAAACTGCGTGAGATATCGCATCTCACACATTTTTCGCACACAAAACTATAAGGCACTTCCGTGTCGCGGTCGTGCCTAAAAATGCATTCGAATCCGCCAAATGGAGTTACATACACGAGGCACTCCGGAAGCAGGATGTGCCCTTATATATAAGAAGGATGATGTTCGACTACTTGAAAGACAGAATTATTATTATTATATAACACTGGGGATAATAACAAGACCTATAAAGTTACAGGAGGCGTCCCCCAAGGGTCAGTACTTGGTCCACAAACATGGAAAATCATGTACGATGGGGTACTGTAAGTAGATGGCAGTAGTGGTAGTAGTGAAACATAAAAAAGAGGTGACTGACATAGCTGAAGAGGCAACCTGTATAATACACGAATGGCTAACGGAGATAGATCTGGAACTAGCCAGTCACAAAACGGAAGTTATTCTTATTACTAGTAAGAAGAAGATAAAGGAAATTACACTGACGGTGGATCACTTCATAACCAACCATTAAATATTTTCGCATCACGATCGATGCAAGACTAAGTTTTAAACAACATCTGGAAATAGTCAGTGATAATAAGCAGCAAAGTTGGCGCTGCTCTATCAAGATTGATGTCAAATGTAGGAGGATCAACTCAGAAGCGAAGGTTACTCCTAGCTAGTGTGATCACGTCGATCATGCTATATGGAGCCCCGATTCGGGCAGATGCGATGCGGGTAGAATTGTATATATATGCACGAACGTTGACTACCATGTACAGGCGAAGTACACTAAGAGTGGCGTCCGCTAACCGCTCGGTATTGGACGATGCGGTCTGCATTATAGCAGGCATGCCGCCCATTGACCTTTTAGCATTGGGAAGGAAGGACGTATTCGAAGCTAGTAGACGAACGAATGACAAAAGCCACAAAAAGATCTGGGATGCTTTAAGAAAGAAGACAATGGCTAAATAGCAAACAAGATGGGAAGCTAGTGACATGGGGCGATGGACTTATCGTCTTATACCAAGGATAGAAGACTGGATTGGAAGAAGACATGGGAAGGTTAACTACTTCTTCACGCAGTTACTGATCGGGCATGCCGGAACAGCCCAGTCTGCCTGGACACTAACGAAAATACGGAGCATGAATAACTCAAATGTTTTCTCCAGACCAGAGTGACACCTAAGTCAATGATGACAGCTGTGTTAAAAAACATATAGTTTTTGGGAAAACAACACAGCTGTGTTAACATCGTCGGATGGTTGGCCCGCAGTAAACATCTACGTAAGGGCCATCCTGGATTGAAATGGCGAAGAAAAAAGAAGGAAAAGACAAGGCAAAACAGCAGAGTAAAATATGCTATATGAAGGCCACTGAGTCGTAAAGACGAAGAGCTCCTTGGACTGATGCAGAGAAACGTAGGTCACAAAATTGAGCTTTCACTCCCCTGCCCAATGCAGCAGAACGTAGGAGCTAGGGTTGAGTACCTTTAGGTGCTCCTCAGACCGATGCTGAGGAACGTAGGTAACTTAGTTGAGCCTAGACTCTCTCACCTGATGCAGAGGAACGTAAGTGTCGGGGTTGAGTCTGTCCGGAGGATGACCGGACAATGCTGCAAGAAGCAGACGGCTGGATGATGCAGAAAGAAGAAGACGAGTTCGATCCTGAACCTAATCACTTCAGTGGATGAGGGATGTATGGAAATGTCGAACCCTAAAAAAGAAGCTAACCAGGCGAATTAACGGCACTCACGGAAGTATTGTTTAACAATGGTGCCTGTGGGGTTCCGATGTCGGAGAGCCACTTGTGCAGAGCTTGCTCTGCCGACGCCACATAAAAAAGATAAACACACACACACACACACACACACACATTGATGGAAATAAGACCAGTATTTGACATTAGTTGATTGTTTTTGAGATTTAACGAATTTTGTAAAGAAACTTACACAAAATTTTACCTTTTAGAAAGATAATTTATAGTTACGATTACTTGCAAATTTAAATTCAGGAGGTTTGTTCCCCTCGTTCTCGCCACATTAAGGAATATGCGTGTTTAGTCAGATGCGAAACTCTATATGTCAGAACATTTAGTCAACAATGGAAAATTGAAAGTGGCTTATCACATATGTACATGCCATACACAATGTAAAATTACCATGCTTTTGTGCCCCATTTTTATCAAATTAAATAAATTAAAGCTAATCATTATTTAAAGATGAATACATTTGGGTGTAGAGAAAAATTGTTTCGCGCTTGGGATTCATGCTTATGATTGTGATAAAAGATACGTAGATATTGTTAGTAATGGTTACACCTTAAAATGTCAAAAAATTAAAAGATTGAATTTTTTATTTATAATTATGTTAAATTGTTTAAAATATTGTTTAAACAATGGTATAAAGTGAGAAACATTGTAAAAAACCAAAAAGAATGTCTGTATATTTCATATACGAGGTACAACAAGTCTTCGAAGGCCAGAATTAATGATTTTCATTTTTACAGCTACCGCAGACTTACTTAAGATTTGGGTTTCGAAGAGCAATTTTTCTTTGACAGAAATGCAGGCACCTGAAACAGCTATAGTTTCCAGATGAATGTGGGGATTTGAAAAAGATTTGAATTTTAAAAAGTTGTCTATAATTAATGCATATTTGCCATTTTTTGAATTTTTAAACAAAGTTTGTTATTAACTTATGGACAACTTTTTTAAATTAAAATCTTTTTTAAATTGCCACATTTATCTGGAAACTGTAGCTGTTTGAGACATTTCTGTCAAAGAAAAAGTGCCCTGCGAAGCCCAAATCTTAAGTAAGTCTGCGGTAGCTGTAAAAATGAAAATCATGAATTCTGGCCTTTGTAGACTTGTTGTACCTAGTATATAATATATACAAACATTGTTTTTGGGATTTCACAATGTTTCTTAGTTTATACCATTCTTTAAACAATTTTTTAAATAATTTAACATAATTAATTATAAATAAAAAATTTAATTTTTTAAATTTTTGATATTTTAAGCTGTATCCGTCCATTAAAAAAAAACTTAAATAATTAGCTAAAACTATTAATGTTTTCATAATCAAGAACATTAATTGGTTCATTAATAAAATTCATGATTGAAAAAAAATAGAATAGAATATAAAAAAAATGTATGTATGCAAAATAGATTAGTTGATATGTCCCCATCGTGACTCTGAGTTTCAATTAACCATGGCTATGTTATGAAAAGTACTTATTACAAAACACATCTAGGGCGAAAAAATTCTAATGATAAGTTTATACTTCCACTGGACGCGACTCACTTCTGTTTAAACTGAATTTGTTTAGTTTTACCTTCCCCTTCCCCTACCCCCAGTCCATCGAAGAAGAGAGGCCATCGGGAATAGATAATTCATTTGCAGATTACATGGTAAGATCCTCCTCCTCGACACCATAAAAATTTTGCAGTTTTTAGGCACTCACCGAGTATAACTAGTTTCGAAAAAACTATTATACTTAAGGCGACTGGCTGTTGGATTTGACCACAAAGATGCTTTTTTCAATTATTGTGAAAAAATTATTGTGCCCTATTCCCAATAGAGTGATACCCAATAGAAAGGTTTTTTCATTAATATTCTGCAGTAACTTTGTAGAGAGAAGAATTTTGAACAAACCCTTTGTATTCAAAAATCTCAAATATCTAATCAAAATCTAATTAAAAAATTTTGTCATGGAGACAATGCCTGATTTACTAGAACTGATCATTCTGTCCGTGCACAGCTCCTGATGCACATGAGAATCACTTAGAAAAGATATTGTGGTGGGAATTGATAGTCGTAGGATGGATGACCTGTAAATTGCTAAACATTAAGATTCGAATGATGTAATATGTGATCCTCGTAAGTGTTATTTATTATTTGGTTAGCTTTACGAGGAGTTATGATGATAATGTTAAGTTACGCATAATTCCCGGAATGTGATCATAGACAACCGACTGGGACGTGATATAATCACCACCAGCCGGACAGCGAAAGCTGTCTCTTTTGCGTCTGTCGGTGGCAGGGTTAGTTGATTAATTATGCACTGAGTCTTTCCCGAAGGGAGAGACTCCCCGGATCAGTCTGGTGTGGAGATCCCCGGGTGCGCGAAACAAATAAATATAAATGTTAATTTGTTAAAATAAAAGGTTAAAATTATGAATACATAGAGTCCGGCGGCGAGGCGAAACGGCAACTCGAGCAGCTAGAACCTGGCTTCCTCTGGAACACTCTGGCACGTGGTTTCTGTAGTCTGTTGAAGAAAGGAAATGTACTGATACGCTGCTTCGCTCGAGCTGGTCAGCGAGGCGACGAGCGAAGCGGGACCGCTAGGAGAGGGGTATGCGCAGCGCACGAAATCTCGTTTGTGGTGTTAATCTGCTGCGTCGGCGGCTCTCATACGATCGATAATCGTATGGGAGCCGTGTAAGCGTGAGAGAGAGAGAGAGAGAGAGACCGAGGCAGCCCTGTACCTGCGCTCCGCGGCACCTGGGCTAGTAGACCAGGGCCGTACCTGCACGTACCCAAAATGTGGCCGTTGCAATAACCCCTTTTATTTTATCCAAAATCTTAATACAGATAAATGAGAGAGACAATGCTTCAAAATAAAAATAGATTCATGATGACTAAATTAATGTGCTTAAATGCCCGCTCTTCAAGTTAGATCTTGATCCTCTGAGCAGCCATGCATATTAAAAAGCTTTCGCTTTAAAAACTACTTAAACATATAAATTTTGAATTAATCATATTAACGCCTAGAGGCCTATCAGCAAAAAATTGATATATAGCAAATTCTTATCCTATTTTCTACTGTATATAAGTATTTATATGTATTTAGCAAAACCATGTCTGTTCCATATTGTAACGTTGCGCTTACAAACTAATGCTCCTACACTCGCAATGATTGTGGATAGAGTTTACAATACAAATTGCTCGCATTAGTCAAAAGAAGGAATGAGTCATTGTTTGCTGGAGGTCAAGGGGCTGTCGGCGCGAACTTTACTGATTGTGACCTCATCTTGCGCCATAGTTTTCATTGTTTGCTTTCAATATACTTCAAATCAATAAAAATCAGATTCCTTATTGTGTAAGTGACCTCGGAACACAGAGTTTTTAGTGATTGAATAATCTTGGCTTCTTTGTGGGAGGCACAAAGAGCCTTGTTCAGAGAAATTCTTATTAGTTAGAAACTTTATTGGCTACTGAGAGCCAGCTGTAATAAGTGGCCGATTCAGGTAGAATGAAGGCAAATGTTGCGCACCCGTAATTTTTGTCGAGATTTGTTCTAATTTATTAAGACGTTCAATGACTCGGTTTGGGCCCGTGTATCGTGATTCGGCTAAAGCAGCTTATTTGAGCTGAACATATCAGGACAGAAACAGAAGCTGCAATGGAAAAATGGCTTAGTAAGCAGTACATGTGCTGAGCTTGGAGTGACTAAGAGATTGTGGAACTGGTTCAGCTCAAAGGGGAATTCTACCTCAAGTTACCATCAGAGTTTCGATTCCTACCTTACCGACCCCGATAACTATCGGTCGGTAAGGCAGTTCTGCCTTATCGGCCCCCCTCCCCGCGGCATCCGTCGTCCAGTGGTTCCCTGCAATACCAGGCGCGGGATCGATGCTGGCATCCCGCGCGCCTGCAATACCGGCTGGGGGATCGATGATGGTGTCCCGCGTCTGCAATACCGGCAGCCCACCAAAAAAAATCGATGATCGATGATGGCATCCCGCGTCCCGCGGTTCCCTGCACTACCGACTAGGGGATCGATGATGGCATCCCGCGTCCCGCGGTTCCCTGCAATATCGGGCAGACAAAAATTTATGATCGATGACGATCGTTTTTTAGCTGTAACCTGCTGTTGCCCAACACGATGATCGATGATGGCATCCCACGTCCTGCGGTTCCCTGCTATACCGGCAGCCCACGGCCTCAAAAAGATTGTTGATCAATGTTTTTACAGTTATTTTTTTTTTAATTATTACTGATAGGTTGAATTATGTCAGATGTATTATATATAGTAACTTTGTTTTCTCCCTTTTTTATATAACCACACTACTTTTTTAACAATTATTATATGTACAATTAGATTTTTTATGTATTTACTATATACTTATTACACAATAACACTTTATTATAAATTAAAACGGACTGGATCGTCACTTGTCTTCTTCACAATTATTATACAATCATAACACAATTATAAGATAATAAGACTTTTTTTAAAATTAACATGAGTTTCAGTGAATAATTTTGGACATGAAATGAAGAGGAGTATAGTTCAAATAAATACAATTTTAGTTAAGTTATATATATATATATATATATATATATGTGGGGGTTCAGCCCGAGCGGCGTCCTCACCGGAGGAAGCAGCAACTGCTGCCCAGACTCTGCTATGAGTAGCCGAGTCCTTCCGCCTCGGAGAACCAAAGAGACTTCCGGAGACGCCACGCCGTGGCGAGCGGGGAGCGCGCCCCCGATCGCCATTCTGGGTTTGGCCGTCGACCAGAGCACATGAGTGTGACTCTGCGAGTGATCGTAAATTGTGATAAATAAAGTTCCTACAGTATTCTCGTTAACATTACAAATCTGAGTGTTCGTTATTCACCCTGCTCGCACCTCGTCCCAACGGCGTTCAAATAATAAAAATAGTAAAGGCAATTATTAACTTCTAAATATATATATATATATATATATATATATATATTCAGATCAATAATATAAAATTATAAACGTATATGACATATTCTTTTTCATATTTATAAAATGTTGTAACTATACTAAGCTGTTTTTCCCATTTTTATACATGAATCAAATAAATTCAATTAGGCAATTGCCTAGATATTTTAATCGAACTTCTTGTTTTTTAGTATTTTCATTAAAAGTATTGAACGTTTCTTCTTGTTCAATGAGTATAGGATTAACTCGAGTTAATAAAAGAACATCAAATGAAGAGTCTAACTGTAATACAATTTTCATTCCAAATCTAGTACTTTTTTTCACATCAGTAATCAAATACAATTGATTAACTTCCAAGTCTCTTAACTTTTTAGTTGGAAGGTAACTTGGAGTTTTTCCAGCCTGATTTAATACACCCATGATTTTGTTAATCTGTAACAAAAGAAAATGTAATTGTATTAAACGACAACTTTTTTTATTCTCTTTAATAGTTTAATAGAACTCTTTCTACACATAGAAAAAGCACTTACACTGGTATAACGAGAGGATTCACTGAGAGCACAAAGCGGAGATTCGTGCGCACTGGGGTTCTGCAGCCGGTTTTATAGGCAGAGATCAAGGCCAATCCCACCCATTCGCGAATCTCATGCGCGTGCACTCAAGGACATTCGCTACCTCCTACTCTCGCGCGGATCTGAGGTCACAGGCGGCCTCCCACTCTCACGCGCGCCACCCGCGGGCCCTCCACCGCTCTCGCGTCATCCGTATACCTTTCGCGCGCAGCGAAGGCCGCGCGCTACCTCCCTCCCTTTTCACGCGAATCGAAGGCCGTGTGCTATCCCCAATTGAATACGCGAAATCAAGCAGGTGCTTACCGAGTCGCAGACTATCAAAGAAATCGATAGTCTTGAGCAGCAGGAGAAGCAGCAGCAGGAGCAGGAACAGCAGCAAGAGCAAGAGCAGCAGCAGGAGCAGCAGCACAACGAATTGGTTCAGGTAGATTTTTTTTTAAAGTAATAATAGTTATTTCTGTGTTTATGTGCGTGTGCGTGTGTGTGTATGTGCATGCACGTGTGTGTACTTGTACGTGTGCATGTTTTTACGTGTGTGTGTGTGTGTGTGTGTGTGTGTGTGCGTGTGCGTGTGTGTACTTGTACATGCGCATGTGTATGTGTGTATATGCGTGTGTGTATCTGCGTGTGCGTGTGTGTACTTGTACATGTGCATGTGAATGTGTTTATGCGTGTGTGTGTGTGTGTGTGTGTGTGTGTGTGTATGTATGTGTGTATGCATGTATGTAGTGAGTGTATGTGGGTGTATGTGCGTGTGCATGTGTTTGTGTTTGTGGGTGTATGTGTGTGTGTGTGTGTGTGTGTGTGTGTGTGTATGTGTGTATGCGTGTGTTTTTGCCTGCATCAATAAAATGTATTTTTTTTTTTAAATAAATTGTTAATAACCTTTTTTTATTACAGCAAACTTATTCTCCTTTGAATGAAGATGTCGTGCCGTATTCGCCTTCATACGTAGATATTAAAAAGCTAATACAGTCCAAGCCTGCGGAAAACCTCCAGCTACATCTACAGTCGGAACAAAAGCTTGAGTCGCATCTAGAGCAGGACCGCGAACGATATCATCAGGTATTAATCATTTTCTGTACCTGCATATGTATATATGCAGTATGTATGTATGTATGTATGCATGAATGTATGCATGTACGTATGTATATATATATTATGAAATTTGATTAATAATAAAATGAGTAAACTTTTTCTTTTCTTCTTACAGGAACGTCAATCGAATAATTGTATGGATATCGACGATGAGAGATTTTTCTCATCGTTTGATCTCGAATACTACAATGGAGTGTCAAAAATGCCTATTGGAGAAAGTAAACTTTTTTCGTTGCTTTTAATAGATTATTTCTTTTACTTTTAAATAATATTTTAACGTTATTGATTTTTTTTCAGATTAGCTACGATGACGCTGACGATTATGATGACATGTTGAAGTCACTCTCTGCTGCATCCGCTCCCGAACCAAACTCAATACCTGAATCCTCCTTGAATCCCTCCTTCCCATTATCATCACATATACCCTCAGCACTATCCTCCCCAATTTTATATAATGCTTTAACAATCCTCCGTAAGCAAATAATAAAATCAATAATTCCAGTAAGTATTCCTCTTTCCGTGATTAACAAAAAATTATTAGGATCATTAACCAATAGCTCTCCTGTAAATATCCCTCTCCCTATTAACAATCCAAATCCATTATTGTTTGACTGTTCACCTATAAACAGTTTGTCCGATTTTTCAGAAGTTGAAAATGAGGAAAAGTACTAACTTTTTCCCCTATACCTATTCTCAGCCCACCTGATGAAATCCCTGTAAAACGCAGCAAAGAGTCACTAAAACTATCATCTTCGTTGTCATCATCATCAGCGTCGTCATCATCACCAGCGTCATCGTCGTCGTCGTCGTCGACGTCGTCAAGGTCATCAACATCGATGTCATCATCAACGTCGAGGTCATCGTCGACGTCACGGTCATCGTCATCGAGGTCATCATCGTCATCGTCTTCAACAAATTCATCGGCGTCGTCGTCGTCATCGTCATCAAAATCGTCATCAGAAAGGACAATCGAAGCCATAAAAGATGATATGCCTGAGTTTATGAAATTTGCGTGAGTGTATGTGCGTGTGCGTGTGTTTATGTGTTTAAATAATGTTTTATGATTATGATTTTACTTTATACACATTTTTGTATTAATTTAGTGCCATATTAATGAATTAAGTTTTATAATATAATTTTAACATTGTATCATTGTATGAATTTATATTTTAAATAATTTTTTTATGTTTGTGACTTCATTTTATACATTTTTTTGTATCAATTTAGTGCCATATTTTTATATCAATTCAGTACCATAATAATAAATAAGTTTTATAATATAATTTTAACATGGTATTGTAGTATAAATTTATATTTTTTTGTATGAGTAATAATAATGGAAATTATATATATAAAAAAAAGATAAAACCTGTTATTTTTTATTTTATTGTAAACGCACCGTTAATGGAACCTTTGAATTCCAGAAATTCCCGCCAGTCCAGACCGCTTGTTAACTGGGGACGGCGCGCATGCGCTCTATATCAGAACGCAGCCACTCGCATAAAGCGCATACGCGTCGGCTCTGGATATTTCCAATTAACCTATGACCAGAACTGACAGGAGTTTCACAAATTCAAAGTTTCAATCAACGGTATGAATATTCTATAATTAATCTAGAATGATTATAACATTATGACAAATCAAGTTTTAAAAGGCTTCACAATATCCAGTCATCTCTTTTTTTTAAGAGAGAGAAATATTTGTTTCAGTAGAAAAAGAAAAAATTGTTATTTGATTAAATAATTTTTATATCTATATAATGTATTAGACTGCTAGCAGATGTCTCTAATAACCTTGTCATACTTTTATCAATCTTAAAAAAATCCTTACTTCACGTGTGAAGCTGGTAGCAGTCGTGCAGGCGTTCTCTCTCTCTCTCTCTCTCTCTCTCTCTCTCTCTCTGTAATAAATCTTGACATACTTTTATTAACCTTGAATTAATCCCCAGTATTTCGTTTCAATAACCTTGTGAGTAGGTTCAACTTTATTACATTTTGACCTTGAATTATGCTGTATATAAGGAACGCTACAATCGCATCGAGTCACTTCTTTCCTCTCGTTGAAAAGAAAAAAGAGTATCATGACGACACATGTTAAAGAATGTGTAACATACATGACATTTTTAGAAGAATCAGCTAATCTTCTAAGGTCGCTTCCTCAAAGTGATGTGATAGAGCGTTGGAAAAAACATTATAACGTTGCTCGTAAGACTTTGCGAAAGGTTTTAAACAATACAAGTCTCACAGTGCAGCAAAAGCAGAAGGTTTTACGCATGACAGCAAAAATCGAGTGTACTCATATAAAATTTGATGCTTTAGTAAAAAGAGGTGGATCACTTACGCAAAGTTCGAGTCCACGCATAAAATGGATTGATTTAGATAGCGCTTTTAAAAATCGAATGTATACAAGCGTAATTGCTAATATTGAACACATTGATCTTGATTCATCTATACTTTTTGCTAGACGTGTTAAATGTATTCTAAAAAAGTGTAATAATGCTCTAAAAATAAATGCAGTTCTTTCATGTAAGTTTAAAAAAATCACGTGTTGAACCCGACAAGGAGGATGTTATTGATACTAAACATTTCACAACATCAAATACTGAAATTTATTCATTATCCTCGTTCAGACAATGGTTTATTGAAAACATTAAAAATCCTCTACTGCGTGATATTGAAGAGTTTGAAGAAAGTGATTCAGGCTGGACATTGGAATCAATCGAAAACATACAGATAAATATGAACAAATTAAATCCAATGCGAAGTGGTGGTTCATACATACCTTTACCAGATTCTATTAAAAAGAAATGTTTTCAAATCAATGTTTTAAGAGGGCAATTTTGTCAGCGCTACATTCCAATACGTTTCATAACAATTCTGATAGAGTCAGTAATTATATTTAATATGTTGACGAATTAAATATGGAAGGAATCGAATTTCCAGTATCTATAAAACAAGTGGCTAAATTTGAGAAGCAGAATAATGTCAGTCAATGTTTTTGGGTTAGATAGTAAAGAAGAACACTTTTTTTCTACTCAGCAAAAGCTTTAACTGTACGAACAGCAGTGTAAACTTGTAAATGTTTGTAAAGTTAAATTACTTAAAAATGGTAATGATTTTATAACATTTAAAAATGATAGATTTAAAGAAAAAAATAGCATTCGTTGTGTATGCAGATTGTGAATGTTTGTTAATACCAATTAATAGATTGGAGAACGAAGAAGTAGAATCTAAAAATACTATCGCATATTAGAAGCATCATATGTTTAGTATTGGTTATTTTTTTAAATGCAATTATGATGATTCATTATCTTGATATAGCAGTTATCGAGGACAAGAACCAGCACTCTGATTTGCAAAAGAATTAAAGTCTATTGCTCAAGAAATAGAAGAGATATATGACAATCCTATACCAATGGAGAACCTTAATTTAGAGCAAGAGATGTCTTTTAAAGAGTCAGATACTTGTCACATTTGTGAGAAATCAATTGGTGACAGAATAAAAGTTCGCGATCACTGTCACTTAACCTCAAAATATCGAGGTTCTGCACATGCTGGTTCTAATTTAAACTATCAAGATTCTAGAATAATTCCAGTTGTTTTTCACAATTCAAGTGGTTACGATGCTCACTTCATTATTAGAGATATATCTAATTATTTTCCTGGCAAAATTGAACTCCTTCCTTTAACAAAAGAGAAATATATTGCCTTTACGAAACATATCGATAATAGTGTGATAAAGTTTCGTTTTATCGACTCATTTCGATTTATGGCATCGTCACTTGATAAATTAGCATCTTTTCTTGAAGACTTTAAAATTCTCAAATCTGTTTTCTCTGATTTGGAGGCTGAGAAACTTAGACTTTTAACTAAAAAAGGTATTTTTCCATATGAATACATTGATTGTATGGAAAAACTAGATGAAACTGAGCCGCCTGCTATGGAAAAGTTTTACAGTTCACTCACAGATTCAACAGTATCAGAGGATGATTATGCACATGCTCAGAAAGTGTGGACTGAGTTTGAAATAGAAACTCTTGGAGAATATTCAGATCTATACATGAAAACTGATATACTATTATTAGCTGATGTATTTAAAAATTTTCGTGATCAGTGCTTAGCTGCATATGGCCTTGATCCAGCACATTATTATACAACACCTGGCTATACTTGGAATGCAATGCTGAAAATCACTGGTGTTAAATTGAGACTGATCACAGATATTGATATGTTAGTTTTTATTGAACGTGGTATCAGAGGAGGGTTGAGTCAATGTTCTCATAGATATGCTAAAGCTAATCATAAATATATGAAAGAGTATTATAAATGTGATCAAGATAATGTATATCTTATATATTTAGATGCTAATAACCTATATGGTTATGCGATGACACAATCTCTACCATATGATACATTTGAATGGGTTGAAGATTTTGAAAATACAAATGTTCAAAACATAGAGGATAATGCACCTGAAGGATATATCTTGGAAGTAGACCTCAAGTATCCAAAAGAGATTCATTGTATACATAATGATTTACCTTTCTGTCCAGATCATATCGTCGGTCCCTACGAAGACCAGCACAGCCTAGATTCTTATCGAAGAGTAGCACGGTTCATTCTCGCCGCGAAGAGTAGCACAGAACCGATTCGCTCCGCGAAGAGTTGCACAGAACCGATTCGCTCCGCGAAGAGTTGCAAAGTTCAGCTTCTCTCCGCGAAGAGTAGCACAGATCAACTTATGCCGCGAAGAGTAGCACAGATCAACTTATGCCGCGAAGAGTAGCACTGATACCGCGAACTATTTATTCCTTAAAATGTCATTAACAAGAGCTAGTTAATATAAACATCTACAATATCAGAATTAAAGTAACAATAATAAAAAATAATTTATATTAATAAATAAAATATTTATTTATTTTTATATATTTACAATCGAATTATAAAACTCGTGGTATTTTGATGGTACAAGGCGTTTAGTAACCATCGCCTCAAGGTCATCTTTTTTCTTTTCACTTATTGCTATTTTTGCAGTGTAATTACATGTTTATATTAACTAGCTCTTGTTAATGACATTTTAAGGAATAAATAGTTCGTGGTATCAGTGTTACTCTTCGCGGCATAAGTTGATCTGTGCTACTCTTCGCGGAGCGAATCGGTTCTGTGCTTCGCGGCGAGAATGAACCGTGCTACTCTTCGATAAGAATCTGGGCTGTGCTGGTCTTCGTAGGGACCGACGATATGAAACCACCTGGATCCAAGCAAGAGAAACTATTAGCTACTTTAATGAATAAAAATAATTATGTTATTCATTATCGAGCTTTAAAACAGGCTCTAGTAAATGGACTTGAGCTTGTTAAAATTCATCGAGTGTTGAAGTTCAAACAATCCCAATGGTTAAAGCCATACATTGATTTAAATAGCTCTATGAGGGCTAAAGCAAAAAACAAGTTTGAAAAAAATCTCTTTAAACTGATGAACAATGCTGTTTACGGTAAGACAATGGAAAATGTACGGAAACATGTTGATATCAAACTTATGACAAAGTGGGAAGGACGATATGGTGTGGAAGCTCTCATTTCCAAATCAAATTTTCATTGCAGTGCAATATTCGGTGAAAATTTAGTTGCTATATAAATGAGAAAGACTAGCGTATACGTGAATAAACCTATATATATTGGTTTGTCAGTGTTGGATATTTCAAAAACTGTTCAAAATCTGTTATCCGATCAAAATTACACAATGTTGAAACCATACCACAACAAAAAATTGCACTTAGTCCGTATGATGATAAAAGATTTCTTGTACCTAATAGCAATGAAACGCTGACTTGGGGACACTATAGAATAGAGTGAGTATTCACCTTTACAAAATCAATAACAATACATTATGTTATTAGAAATATTATGAAAAAATTTAAATTAGTATGAATTAATTTTAGGTTATTGAGTGTTGATAATAACTCGAGCAAACAAAAAAACCGCTGCCAAGTCATTGGCACTTAGCTTCCTCCTATTCTGCTAGTGGACGATAATTACATGGGAAAACCAACTCATTCTTTGATTTAAATATTCGCTACTATTCGATACTAAAAGGATAGGTTTACTCGAATTCAAAATCAGAAAACATATATGCACGTCCAATCTTATTACGATCGATCACGTAGTTCCAGAATTATAACAGTATACGTACGCACGCATGCACATACGAACACACGCACGCACGCACGCGCGCACACACACACACACACACACACACACACACAGACAAAACCATCTGCACGGACATTTTATAAAACCATGAAAACTCTCAAAATATACTAAGCTTTAATTATCAAATTATATGGTTTAACAAAAATAATAATGTTCAGTCACACAGAGTATACAGGGTGAGAGTTGAAGAATTAGAATCTTAATATCTTTTAATTTAAAAGGTTTCATAAGCTACAAAAAGAACCTAGCCGAAGTGATCAAAAGATCAATCTTTTCCTAAAATTTCAACTCAATTTAAACCTTTTTACTCCCGTAATCGTACGACATAAAAAAAACATTTTTTTTAGTTTTTGATTTTTATCTCAAAAACTAGTCGCCAAAATTGCTTAAAATTTTTACAACTAGTAGATATCGTTGTTTTTTATTGTCATGAATTTTTTCAAAACATTTAACTATTTATTTTTTGAGTTATATATGTTTATCGAAAAATTACCTTTTATATCATAAAAAATGAACAGATCAGTCAATCTAGAAAATCTTGCGGGAAAAAGTAGACAAATTTATGTTCTTTTAGATACACTATTGTTGAATATATTGTATAAATCATATCATTATAAAAAAGCAAAAATATTTTTTCAAAAATAGAAAAATGGCTATAATATGGCCATAAAATGGTCAGAATCATAAAACAAAAAATGACCTAAATTCAGAATTAGAAAAAATATATGCATGTCAAATTTTATTACGATCCGTCGCATGGTTCCAAAATTATTGCGGTATACGTACACACACACACACACACACACACACACACACACACACACATACACACACAGACAGCCATCCGCACGGACATTTTCTAAAAACGTATGATTCGTACTCCAAACACCTCCAAATGCGTTTCCACGAAGTATTAGCAAAACTGAAAATGTTACTATCACAAAGCTTCCTCTTGAGGAGGAAGCAAAAGAATCTACGTTTTAGTGATAACGTTTTGATTCATAATATGTGTGTATGGAACTTTGCATATCAGAGTGCTCGACGTGGAGAATGGATGCAGGCTGCATGTGATCGTGAACGTTTTAGAATGAGAATTGAATGAACTGAACTTATTATTAATCCAGTGCTTTTAAAAAAGATCTCGCAGTTTTGTTAATATTATATAAAAGAAAGATGTAATGTAATATAATGTAAGGTTTTTTTTGTATGTATAAATAAATTAAAAGAAAATGTATTATGAATATGTTGTTTATTCATTTGTTTTCCTATTACAAATCATTTTTACTTATCCACCTATTATGTGTATCATCAAATCCTAACCATTTTACATAGTAATTATTACCACGCTTCTTCACAACTTTGTCTTTTGTAGTTCTTCTTCATAAAATCCTCCAGAAATTGGCTGATTTTGATAGTCTTTTATAAGGTAAGTATATGGAGCCGTATGATTTACTCGGTCAATAGTAAAAATCTCAGTCGACCAGTTGGGTGTATAACCTTTCTCAAACATCTGTTTACTTTTACTCACTCGAACTCACTTTGAATTTAGCACGTTTAAATAATGGGTTTGAAACTTTTCGTTTCTTGATTTTGTTATATATATTAGATGTATTATCAACTGTAACATTTTTACGCTTAATACCAATCGTTCGATGTTTGGTATTATTATATTATTTTAATAAGCTTGACCAAATTTTTTACACAGATCGAAGCTTTCAGATTGCTGTAGGTAGAGTACAAGTGTATTTTATAGCGTTTCATGAGATTTTCAAATTCCTTGTTATAGAATTCCTTGCCATGATCAGTTTGTAAATTTTTTGGTACTCGTCCTTGCTTCAAAATAGATAGCATCGCTGCTGTCACATCTTATCCAGTCTTCTGCTTGATTGGAACTGCCCATGCATATTTGGAAAATATATCAATCACTGTGAGCATATACTTATAGTTCTTATTATCTTGAGCATAAGGTGTCATCTCCACAAGATCAGCTTGCCATGTTTCATCAATATCTCGAATATGAACTTTTCTGCGTGTATTACGTCGAGCTGGCTTGTGCAATTCTTCTACAACTTGTCGCTGATCCATAGTTTTAGAATCTTTTATAACCTTGTTGCTGAGGAAAAGAATTCGTATTCGTAGAATATTTCTCAGTGCACTTCTTCCAGGAATTAGAAGATGAGCTATCTTTTTAATTCTGATTTTGTTATCAAGTCCTTTGTAGCTTGCTTGTTCAGGAAAAGAGTGTGTATTCGCAGAATACTTTTTCCGATCCATGTTCACTTATTTTTAACTTCAAGTAGCAGTTTATGTATTTTCTCAATATTAACTTACAGCTCTTAACTTTTCATCAATTTCGTCTCTATGAAGTTCAACTATTTCATCTAAATTAGTGATTTCACCGTTCTGATGTTATAGTGTGAGTAACACTTTATAAAGTATATAAATTAACAGCTTCACTTGAATCCTTAAGATCTGCTACGTTGCATAATATTTTATCTTGTAAACTATATTGACAATCAGCAGTGAGTTTTATAACGGTGTTGTTAGACCGGGATCCTAAAGAATGACGTGGTATGCATCCGAATATAAACGATCAGTGGCGCATCCACTGATCGACAAATAAGCGAGAGGAAAAGTATGTAGCAGCTAGTTACAGGCTTCTTGTAGGCTGTACGAAGTCTGGCCCGTAGCGCAGTTTGCTATACGTGCACGTCCTCGTGCACGTGAACCCGCGGAGGCGTCGTGAATAATTTGGCTACGTAGTTAGTTCGCGAGATAGATTATGAGTGAATCGCATGGGAATGGACAGAGTCAGGAACAAAGTGACACAAGCCGAGTAATAGTAAAGTTTCTCTTTATGTAAAGACTCAAAGATCAGTACAAAAGCAGCGCGGAGTAAGAGAGACGGAGCAGAGCGAATAATGCCGAGAGAGAGAGTATTGCGATCGGGCAGGTACTTACAGTGGTGCTTCGTGAAGCTGGACAAAGGCCTCGTGGCTTGGACCGGAGCGGCGCAGGACGGAAGACCAGGGCTCGACGCTGGAAAGCAGGATGGAAGCCTCAAAGCCTCGTGTGTGGCCGGGTGCAGCAGGAAGTCAAACGGCAAACCAAAGAGCACGCGGTGCTGAACAGCAGCAGGATAATTCCAGCGACACACGGGGATTCTGGTCACGGACGCAGCAGCAGTTCTCTGGACGATGAACGCACGCACGGAACTATATAGCACGGAAACGAGGAGGCAGTATCGGCACGACCGCACTGTACGGCGGTAAGCTTCTAAGTGTCGCGGCGCGAGACGCGACCGCGTGAACAGTCTAGTTTTTCTATCTCTCTCTCTCTCTCTCTCTCTCAGACGGCGCCACACACACATACACACAGCGCGCGGCTCTCTCCCTGTGTGTGTTATGGCTGTCTGCTCCGCTCACTTACCTGCTGCTGAAAAGGAATGTTATACACAAGAATATTTACAGAGATAATGTTTATTATATCGTGATCATATAATAGGGGGGAGAGGGACGTAACGAGTGCACACAAGGCAACTCGTTATAGTTTATATCCAAGCCCTGGAGGTCCTCGAAGACCTTCTGCGCTATTCAAATGTCGTCCGAAGAGGTCAACACTCATAATTCAAATAACGAGCTTTGTACTCAAGTACTCTTATTTATACTCTTAATCGATTATATTAGCTTCACGGAGTTCTTCAATTATAGATTGAATTTCATTCACATGGTTTTGTTTTGATTACCAGCAGATGTTTCAGCTATTAATAATCGCAGTCGATTAACGAGTTCGTTTGGATCATCCCAGTATATATAATCAGTATTTGTATAACGTCTTGCAATTTTAAAGGAAGGGGGTAAACCTGCACCTTCCTTAGACTTACGTTTATTATCTTTGTTGATTGACAATTTTGCAATATAGTCAATGTATTTTTTGGAATTTGATTCACGTATTGACACCTCTTCTCTATAATATTTCTTATGTGCACTCGTTTGTTTAATAATTTTAGCATAATCTGATAAATCAGCTTTATTTATATTAGCAGATTCAGGTTCTTTTTATACAATAATTCAATGAATACAGGGCTCATTGCATACTGTTTGTTTCCCAAAATAATAAACTCATCATTGTAGGAAAAAGGAGTGTTTCCAATATAAAAATCATCAGTTTTTCTACGTACACCGTATGTTAAATCTAATGCTTTTGTCTCACCTCTCTTTATCATTGTAATATATTTCTCTATAACTACATCTTTTTTACTACCTGCATTTAGTACATTAACCTGATTTTCTGTATCTCCCTTTAAGTTTTCATAACCATAAGCTGGTTTGTCTTCTTTTACTACTTCGTTTTCATCTTCTTCTTCTTCTTGCTTAAGTTCATAATTATCAAGTGGCGCGGCAGCGCCACGAAGGCGAGTTTGAGAAGCATACGAAGCCGCGGCGCCGCGCTGCTATTTACTTCTATGTTGGGGTTCGCATTTTTCATTATAAGGAAATAAATGCTGTTCTTTGTTATCTCCAAGTTATTTTGACTTATATCATCTATTATTATGCCTAGCTATAATTTTCAACAAAAACATTGATAAGAATTAAGAGCTCCCTTTATATGTAATATACGAGTGTGCCATTCGGAAATGCTCAAATCAAATCCGGTTTTTTCTTCCATCAAAATGTTTGGACCGTTAAGTTAGCCGCAGAAATATTTGGACCCTGAAGTTGGCCGCACAGCTATACGCAGATGGGTATTGCTTTCTCATCGGTTTTCCGCATTGCTCCCTCACATGTTGTATGTATAGTGGCTCGGCAGTTAGCGGCGCTAAGGGTTATATGAACAAATCCTTTAAGAAAATAGTTAATTAATAATAAAAATTTGTTGACTACTGTATAAATATGGATTTAAAATCATATTTCACAACCAATGAACAGATAGAAGAATGGGAGGATCGTGATCCAACAACGTAAGTAGTTATTGAAATTATATTTTTGAGGTTATTTTTTCTCGTTTTTTCGAAGGAATAATGTATTTTCTTCTTTGCAGTAATCTTGTTGGGTATGTTGATTCTATTGTGGCATCGACCCCATCAGGACCAAAACAAGATCTATTATTTAAATTTATATTGAGTAATGGGAGCAAGAAAATCTGTGTGATGATTTGGGATGTCAAAATTTGAGAAAAAGTTGATAACTAATGTGTTTATTCTACCAATACATTCAATTTTGAAAAGAAATTAAAATACATGTTTATAACCTAAATACCAAGATAGATTTACATTGTAATTAATTATAATCAAAAAGAGGTTACAAAATTTAACAAGAAGATACAAAAATATAACAAATATAAATTATTCTGATGCAGTAATGAGGTCTAGATGCAATGATCTCCATACATATTTTTAACTTAGTAAATGGGAACCAGTCGCAGTATATATATAATCCTTAAGATAAAAACAACTTAATATGTTGTTTAAACATTTTAAAACAAATCATCATGCAAAATTTTAATCCTGTAAGTATAAGAATTTGAATTATAAATGAGAGCAAAAACAAAATTCTAAATGATTCCGATTCTTTTTTTTTGAAATTGTTTTTCTCTTTCATTTGAAAACTATTATACTTAGAGATGAGAAATTTTGCATATTGATTTGTTTGAACATGTTTAAAGAGAATATTAAATTGTTTTTATCTTTAGGATTATAGTTTTTATTTTGACATTTATACTTCTATTGATATTTCAGTGCTGAAGGCGTAGGATTGGAGATGAAAAGCCGAATAAAGACAAGATAAGTCACTGTAGCCTGTTTCTAATTAATTAAACAAGTATCAATACACAGAATTATATATCATACATCAACGCACTTTATAGACTGTATATAATGTTTTAAACATTGACTGCGACTGGCTCCCATATACTGAGTCAAGAATATCTGTGGAGATTATCGCATCTAGACCTTATCACTGGTGATCTTTAACACAAAGATACGACCTAATAATTCTAATATCAACACCTACATAAATAATTACACACATGTCAGAATAGTTTGTCAGTAAATGTTGAGCATGGTCATAAAATGATTGGACACGTAAGGTTAGGTTGTTACTCCTTCAACTCAGTACATGATATAGCTACTTGCAGTCAATGTTTCAATCATTATGGCACTATATACAATGTACTGATGTAAAATATATAATTTTTTTGTTTATACTAATCAGAAATTGTATATAGTGATAGTTTTACGTTAGCTTCTCTGTATTTGGCTTTTCATTTTGTATTCTATGCCTTCAGCGTTAAAATATCAACAGAAGTGTAAATATCAAAATCAAAACTATAATCTTTAAGATGAAAACAACTTAATATGCTGTTTAAGAATGTTAAAACAGATCACTATGCAAAATTTCAGCCCTGTTAGTATAATAGTCAAACAAAATTCTGAATGATTTTACAATTACATGTTTTTAAATTGTTTTTCTCTTTCATTTGAAAACTATTATACCTAGAGAGCTGATATTTTGCATATTGATTTGTTTGAACATGTTTAAAGAGAATATTAATTTGTTTTTATCTTAGAAATTATAGTTTTGATTTTGAAAATGAAAAGCCGAATGAAGACAAGCTAGTGAAAAACATTCATCGCAGCTTGTTTCTATAAATTAATTAAAATAAATTAAAAAATATACTGTATATAATGTTTTAAACATTGACTGCGGCTGGCTCCCATATACCCAGTCCAAAGAATATTTGTGGAAATCATCGCATTATGAAGCATTTATGCATATTTATGCAATTTTATGCATATAGTATTTCGATTTTATAATCAGTTGAAGAATTGTTTATTGAGCTGCATTTTTTTTCAGATTTTGGTCATATAATTCGGACTGAAGGTTAATGGTTAATGGTAGTTCAAGGCACTACAAAATTTGTAAGTAAGCTAAAAATATTTTTTGTATAAACTATTTTCTTTTTTTGCAGGTTTATAAAATTTTTTTCTTTTTTAGGTTTTCTACTTTTAATGGAGGTTGTGACGGCAGCATAATAAACTAGGAGTGATTGAAATTCTAAGTCATATTGTTAATGAATAATTGAGTGAAGTGAAGTTTTATATTACAACTGATAATTGCGTATATACATTTTTTTTTGTTTGATAAATGATAGTATAAAAAATTGCTTAAAACATCTCTAGTTGTTGGTAAATAATTACTCTAAAAAAATTAACTTTTAAAATAGTAAAAGGTTGGGCAAGTTTAATGTATTCCGTAAAATTATCATGGATGTTAATCACATAGCATATAATATATTTTTAGAACAAATATGAAATACTCAATAAAATTTACTAAAAAGGACTGAAATCTCTAAAAAAAACTAACTTTTAAAAAAGTAAAAGGTTAGGCAAGTTTGATGTATTTCGCAAAATTATCATGGATGTTAATCACGTAGCATTTCAGATATTACAACAATTCTTTTATTTGTCAAAATTAATTGTGACTAGACAAATGCTGTAGCAAATTATGAAATAAATGTAATCATGGATTACAAAAATAATGAGATCGATGGAAAATAGTCTAGTTTTAAATAGAGTAATTATTTACCAACAACTAGAGATGTTTTAAGCAATTTTTTATATTATCATTTATCGAAAAAAAAAAATGTATGTACGCAATGATCTGTTGTAATATAAAACTTCACTTCACTCAGTTATTCATTAACAATATTACTTAAAATTTTATAAACCTGCAAGAAAAGAAAATAGTTTATACAAAAAATATTTTTAGCTTACTTACAAGTTTTGTAGTGCCTTGAACTACCATTAACCATTACCATTAACCTTCAGTCCAAATTATATGGTCAATATCTGAAAAAAAATGCAGCTCAATAAACAACTCTTCAACTGATTATAAAATCGAAATACTATATGCATAAAATTGCATAAATATGCATAAATGCTTCATGATGCGATGATTTCCACAAATATTCTTTGGACTTAGTATATAGGAGCCAGCCGCAGTCAATGTTTAAAACATTATATACAGTATATTTTTTAATTTATTAGAAACAAGCTGCGATTAATGTTTTTCACTAGCTTGTCTTCATTTGGCTTTTCATTTCCAAAATCAAAACTATAATTTCTAAGATAAAAACAATTTAATATTCTCTTTAAACATGTAGAAACAAATCAATCTAAGGTTAAAACAATTTAATATTCTCTTTAAACATGTTCAAACAAATCAATATGCAAAATATAAGCTCTCTAGGTATAATAGTTTTCAAATGAAAGAGAAAAACAATTTAAAAATATGTAATTGTAAAATCATTCATAATTTTGTTTGACTATTATACTAACAGGGCTGAAATTTTGCATAGTGATCTGTTTTAACATTCTTAAACAGCATATTAAGTTGTTTTCATCTTAAAGATTATAGTTTTAATTTTGGTATTTACACTTGTGTTGATATTTTAACGCTGAAGGCATAGAATACAAAATGAAAAGCCAAATACAAAGAAGCTAAAGTAAAACTATCACTATATACAATTTCTGATTAGTATAAACAAAAAAATTATATATTTTACATCAGTACATTGTATATAGTGCTAGTGCCATAAGATTGAAACATTGACTGGGCAAGTAGCTATATCATGTACGGTTGAAGGAGTAACTAACCCTAACCTTACGTGTCGCAATCATTTTATGACCCCCCAAATGCTCAACATTACTGACAAACTATTCTGACATGTGTGTAAGTTATTTATGTAGGCTGGTTGATATTAGAATTATTAGGTCGTTACTCTTTTGGTGTTAAAGAATCGAACCAGTGATAAGGTCTAGAATGCGAATATTCACAGATATTCTTGACTCAGTATATGGGGACGCAGTCGCAGTCAAATGTTTAAATCTTTAATAGCAGTCTACTAAAGTGCGTTGATGTTGATATAAATTCTGTTTATTGATTACTTGTTTAATTAAATTAGAAACAGGCTACAGTGACTTAATCTTGTCTTTAATTCGGCTTTTTATGCTCAATCCTCCTAACGCTCTTCAGCAGCTGAAATATCAATAGAAGTTAAATGTCAAAATAAAAACTATAATCCTAAAGATTAAAAACAATTTAATTTCTCTTTAACACTGTTCAAGACAAATCAATATGGCAAAATTTCTCAACTCTAAAGTATAGATAGTTTTTCAACGAATGAAAGAGAAAAACAATTTAAAAAAAAAAGAATCGAAAACTCTAATCTAGAATTTGTTTTTGCTCTCATTTATAATTCAAATTCTTATAACTTACGGATTAATTTTGCATGATGATTTGTTTTAAAAATGTTTAACAACATATTAAGTTGTTTTTTATCTTAAGGATTATATATATACTGGCGACTGGTTCCCATTTACTAAGTTAATGTTGTTCGATTCGTGGTTGTGCAAATGATGATTTAAATCCATAGTAGTAGGGCAGCGTTGATCGCCAGACTTTGTGGGGGAGGGTGTCTGGCGCAGAACGTCTGGTGGCGCAGGATTTTCGTCTGGGGCACGTTACCGCCGTGATGGGGGACGGGGTGAGCTCGGGGTCTGATGGAGGGGAATTTTTTCGTGCGGCACGTTTACCGCCGAGACGGGGGAGGTGAGCTGGGGGTTTGTGGAGGGGATTTTTTCGCGCGGGGCGCACGTTTAGCGCAGACTGGGGGAGGTTGAGCCTCGGGTTTTTGTGGAGGGGAATTTTTTCGGTGGGGCACGTTACCGCCAGAATTGTGAAATTATGAGGCCTTGTGTATTAGAGAGGCAGAAAGTTTGACAGAGTAGAGTGTAAGAGGGAGAGAGAGAAGAGAGAGAGAGAGAGATGGAGAGAAGAGAAGAGAGGAGAGAGAGCGAGGCCGGGCGCGTTGGGCCCCCCGCTGTGAAGAGGCGGGCATGACGCAAGCTATGGGCTTTGGTGTATTAAAGGAGAGCAGGAAGTTTGACAGAGGTAGACGTGTAAGAGAGAGAGAGAGAGGAGAGAGAGAAAGAGAGAGAGAGAGAGAGAGAGCTTTTTCAAGCGTGTTGGACTTCCGCCGCGTCGTATTACGGGGTATAGGAAATGTGAGAGGTATAGTGGCTTGGGTCCGGGGACGTCGATGCGCTTAGGCAGAAATGTGGGGGACGTTTATTTATGGTCGCGCGGCGGTGGCAGTAGTGCAAGATGTTTGCAGCTTTCTCAAACATGTGCGCTTATTAAATGGCAGGAAAGCGTGCCGGTAGAGAGTGCGGGGGGTGAAACATTTGTTGGATGACCATTGACTGTGTTTTACGTGGGGGCACGTTATGCCCACGACTTTGTGGGGGAGGGTGTCTGGAGCCAGACGTCGGAGGCAGCGATTTTCGCTGGAGCACGTTACCTGGACGCGGATGGGGAGGGGTGAGCTCATGGGGTAATGATGGAGGGATTTTTTCGTGCGCACGCTTTTACGCGCCCGAGGGGAGGTGAGCTCGGGGGTTTGTGAGGGATTTTTTCGCAGGGCACGTTACCGCCAGACTGGCGGAGGTTGAGCTCGGGTTTTGTGGAGGGGATTTTGCGTGCGGCACGTTATCCGCCAGACTTGGGGGCGGTTGGGCCTGGGATTTTCGTCATGGAGGTCCGTTAGCGCGCGTGAAGAGATGCTGTCATGGTATTGGCTGGCGGGGTCTTAGCTTTATTGAACAATTTTATGTAAATAAATTATGAATATGGAAAGAGACTTCGCTGTTTTTTCTAAGCGAAGCTGTTATGAAAATTGAAGTTATTTATCAATAATTTATCTTAATAATCTTATTTGCCGAAGTTGTAACATGTTGTAGTCGGATTCCGGAGTATGGGGAGCGCGTTTCGTGCTGGTGTCCGCCCTGCTGAGGAGAAGACGCGCTTGACACAATTTTCCCCGTGGCAAACAAATTAGAGATGCGCAGCGTGGCAGGAAAAAGGCAAGGAGATGATTGATTTGTTAAGTGGCTAAGGATGGTTTGTTTTAAATAGGGGAGGACCGGTGTCTGTTGTAAATAAGGAAATACGTGTTTCGATAAGTGTTTTTTTATTTTGAGACAATATATAATACATCGATATAGTATCAAGAAAAGTGTACATCATGATTATATAGTATATAAGTAAAAAAAAGATATAAGTGCGCAACACACGGACCAGTGCAACACACCGCCTTGAAAATATTTTTATTTAGCAATGTCGGTTTTTTTGGTTTAGCAGGTTTGTTTGCAGTTGGTAACAGATAATTTTTTATTTACAATGTTTGTTATTATGTTTGCGTTTTTTGAATTCGTTGGTAATATTTTAGCAATTAGAATGTCATCTGAGCGGGTAATCTGTTGAAAATATTTGTAAGAAATTAGAAAGAGAACTACCACGAGAAAGATGAAACAAAAGACTAATACCATAATGAGCGCGAGACGTCAGACTGATGCTTGGTCAATGTTGGATGTTTCCAGATCGTAGATACTCATGCTAATTTCGTCTAAGTCGATCGATGTGAGCCCGGCGTGTGAGGGGGGTAGTCCTAGCTGTCAAAGTAAACTCCTTGTCCTGATGGTGTCGATGAAAATCGCAACCAATGTGAGGCGCAGGCTTATGTGTGTCATCTGTGTTAACCACAATTGGCAGACGGGCTTTCTCCAGACCGAATGGTATTTGGTCTGCAGGGAAAAACACCACTGTCGTCGCCTGGCAAGAGTTTTGAGTGCGCGCTAGAAGAATCTGCAGGAGAGTTCATCGCTTGACGGTTGTCTGTAGTGATTCTCCGCTGCAGCTTGGTCTTGTATTCGCCAGCTAGCTAGCGCCGCTGAACGTCGTGGTGGCGGGGCCTGGTGCGGTGGATTCACAGGATATGTTTAGCGTTTTTTTAAATTTTTCAGCAAGCTCTCGTCTACTTATGCTAGGGCGCCGTTATTTCTTTTTACTATCTGGCAATGTCTTTTATGAGGTATTGATGGGTAATTGTAATGAACCTTCGAACGGGGACCTGTAGAGTCTTCATGATCCACAGGCGTAGTTTGTATACGTAGCCGAGGAGCGACAAGTGAGAAGTATTCGCAGTTTTTTTTTCGCGTGAAAGAGGGAGTAGTGTTCGATTTACGCGTGAGATTTTTGAAAGATGGGCTAGCTGAAATCTTCCAAGTTGATTATGTGGTCGGCCGAGAACGTTTTTCTATGTAGCTTTGTTGTGTTGAGGGCCCGTTCGCAGATATATTCGTAGTGCATGTACTAGCCACTTCAACACGAAGCAACGTTTGTATAGTCACATCATGTCCGCCTATCGACCGTCCGACCCATTGCGATGCCATGTGGTAGCCAGACAGATATGTGTTTGTGGGGTAGTATGCCTTTCTTGGTATAAGTGTCACAATCGTATGACGGTGGTCTTTATGATCCAGTGGTGCGACTGAAATATGGAGTCAAGTCCCAATCCGGGCACCTCCTTGGGTAGAAAGCTTCCGTTTTTGTCGTGAAGAATGCTTGTATATCTATTCATAGTCCTGTTTTCTCCATGATGATAGAGTGGCGGTGCGGCTGGGGGCGAGAGTTGCGAGCGGACTGTGCGTAATGGTGTTGCGGAGGCTGCAGGCCCGCTTCGTTTTTGTCCTCTTCTCTTCTCTCTCTTTGCGAGCTTATCTCCCTCTCCCTCTTTCTGGGTGCGCCGCTGTGTTTGTGGGTGTGTGCGTGTGTGTGTTGTGTTGTGGGTGTGTGAGTGAGTTATATCGGAGTTATAGGTCTATGAGAACTTGCCGTTGTGCACTCTATTTCTAAAAACGGTTGTCAAAATTTGCAAATATCGGTAATGCAGTCTAATAGTTTTAGTTAATCTCTTTTCGAACGGGCGAGAACTTCGATTCTGATGCATCCGTTTCTTCACGAGATTCCAGTGTCGGCGGTAATAGCTGATAGACAGGTGTGAGATCGAATGAAAAGACCATACCCGTCGGCGGTCATGTCCCATCTGCGATGATATGTCTGCCGTCGTTCATGTAATGAATGCCAGGTGCCTGAGAATAAGCGTGTGCCATAGTTGACGTCATGTGCGTTCTTGTCAATATTTGGCTGGCAGTGCGCGTTGTCGGATTTGAGTGCCGTCGACCACTGATCGAGGATAGGAAAATTGATCGGAAAGAGTTTTGAAAATTCGAATGGTTTTTTGTCTGTTTCCATTAAAAGCCTTTGTTGTCGACAAAACAAGAATGATTCCTACTGGGTAATTGCCGAGTATGCAGATTTTCTAAAGGAATCTCCGTTATCCATTGTGCATCGGTGAAGTTTTTACTTTCTACACAACAGCGTGATGGGTCTGGCCGACGTGTTGGCGCTGACAAATGTCTTGGGTGTGTATGAGAACGGGCTGGTGAAATTTTTACAAGGCGTACTTTAGGATGTAGTTCGCTATATGGAAGGAATATCTGCCTGTGGTTGAATGCGTTCATGAGACAGAATGCGTCTTTCGTACTGTACGAGTCTTAGCGAACGTTCTACACACCGTTTATAAGAAACTTCTATCTTGATTCATTATATCGCAGTGAAGATGTCCGAGAGAGGATCATATGTTGTACCCGCACCGCTAGACAATGCCTGTCTTTCCACGAGGCTGTGATTTGTTCTTATTTCACGGCCGGCTGTTCGTGTCATAAGAGCCCGCCACTTCCGCCGCCATAGTGCGGTGGTAGATAGAACTTTTTGGCAGCGCGGGGGGCCGTATTAAGAGAGTTTCGCAAGTAATGGCTCTATAGGCGATATAGACGTCTATTGGGCGTGAGAAGTTTTTGATGTCTGAAATAAGTACATCAATTGGTTGAATATCGAGTGGCAAAAAGGTTGTTTTACTGGCGGCCACATCAAATTTGTCGGTCGCCTCTGTCAGCGGTGTTATTTGACATTGACTTTTATCTGTAAGTGCGAGATCTAAATAATCGGCTCGTTTTGAGAATTTTATGCAAAACTCTATGGTGACATCGTCGTCGCGCTCAAAACGACGAACAGTTTGTAGATCACCCATGCTGCTTGATTCTATGGCCGTTTGGTGGATAGGAGGTAGGGAAAAAAGCTCGTAGCTCTGTTTAGTGGAGGCACGCTTCCGAGCTGACTGGGCAAAACGCGACATTTCTAACGTTAGAATGTTCAGCCCAAAATATCTCGTGTGGGTTATTTACTTTTCTTGGCCTTCTTTCTTAGACTCTTTCCCATTTCTTTCTGCTTGACAGTTTTTTCTTCCAAGGCGTGTTCCAACCTGGCTTTGCACGGAGCGTTACGTCAGACATCTACTTGCTTCTTTGTCTTGCGTGTTCTTGGATTTAGGTTGTACGCGCCAGTCAGAAATGAACCGGCGTTTCCTTGTCTCCGTGATACGGTGTGTACGAGGCCCAAGCGCAGAGACGAGACTGAGCAGGTCGGTTTTTAGCGTGCAGTGATTATACGCCAGAGCGCTTTCCATGATTTTTGGACGAGCTTCTGCTGGTTGCTTTTCTCTTGAGGTTAATGTTGATCGCTGAAGAGATGTTTTGAGTGAGTCCTTAAACGTCATGTTGTTTTCAACCGACGTCTTTCGAGTCTATTAACGCCGAAGCCGTCGTAAAGCTTTCCTACCGACGCTCGGAGCGGCGCTTTTGCAAGAAACGGTAAAGCACTGCGGAATATTCCAGAAACCACGAGCCCGAACCTGACAGCACTCGAGCGAGCCGACGTAGACCGTGATTTACACCACTGAGCCCCCGCGGCCCCGTTTTTGATAATCGTAAACGGTGTAAAAACGTCATATTTGTAGAAAATCAACTGTAGTCTGCTTCGTTAAAATGCAGTGCTATGGTCAGGTTTCCAGAAACTCGAGATGGTAATGGGGTTTGCGAGTTGGATCCTCTTATAATACTATGTCGATTGTTTGAAATCTATTACGAAGCATAGCAGCAAGTGGTGAAGCTGGCGGCAAATTTTATGACCACAGGACGGTGGTTCAAAATCGAATTTTCGGCGGTTCCTAGATTGACTATCCGCAAGTGGTGCTGTGGTCACCGCGAATACTGGGCTTGCGCAGAGTTAGAGTAGACAATATTGATTCTGGCAGCGGCTCTTGCAAACTTGCAGAGGCTGTGTGCCTACGAGAACGTAGTTTGATAATTATCTATTTGTTCGCCGCGTCTTCTGTGGGATTTACACCAAGACTGAAAGCCGAGATGCCGCTGGGCAGCAGGCGACAGATCGAGGTGATCTGTCATCAACGCTTTACAAAGGATTATTTTTCGCCGAGAAAGCTATAGCATACAAGCGCCTCGTTCGTTGTAGAACAATTTCAACTGGCATAGTTCCTTTCTATACCGGGTAGTGTCACATGCGCCTCGTTATTGTGTCAACGAGACATTGCATAGTAGATGTATGTACATGTTGAAGAGTATGCGGGGTGTTTCATCATCATTGCATAACTTGAGAATGCGAGTCCTCGTGGGCGTAGATGAAATGTTTGTGGCATGGCAATGTGTATTGTCTGAATACCAACTAAACATCGGCCCGTAAAGTTCAATTTCTTTGGGCCCAGCCCGTGTCGAAACAGCTTTGTAGTTGTGTTATTAGATAGTAGCTATTGCACTGCTGTTGCTCGGAGAAAGATGGTAATAATTCGTTTGATTCATTGTTTTTAAATATTCTTACAAATCTGGAGCTGGATATCCAAGAGTTGAATTTTTTCGGGATTAACGCGACCGGCGCTGACGAGATACTGATTTTATGCTTGGCCTTGCTTGGTGCGTAATTTTTCAATTTTAAATCGTTGCCTTTGACGCGTTTTCTTGGTGCCCAGCGAGACAGTTTCTTCGGGATAGGAAACCCTCAACATTTCTTCACGCTGTAAGTGCGCACAGTTTGTGAATAAATAGAGCTTGTC
>CM053168.1:32111819-32178211 GCA_012977825.3 Pteromalus puparum
CTTGAAAAGCTTCCCATCATCTCTCTCTCTCTCTCCTTCATCTCGTCTCTCTCTCTCTGCTCTCTCTTACAGCTCTACCGCTGCTGTCAAAGCTTCGGCTCTCCAATAACCAAAGCCGCGCATAGTTGCGTCATTGCGCTCTTCACACGGGGGCCACGCCGCCCGGCCTCGCTCTCTCTCTCTCTCGTCTCTCTCTCTCTAACTCATCGTCAATCTCTCTCTCTATCTCTCTCTCTCACCTCTTAGCACTCTACCCGTCTGTCAACATTCTGCTCTCGCTAATACACCAAGGGCCCATAATTTCACAAAATTCTGGCGGTAACGTGCCGCGAGAGGGAGCGACGAAATCCTCCACAAAACCACCGAGCCTCAACCTCCCCGGATCTGCGGTAACGTGCCCCGCGAAAAAATCCCCTCGCATCAGCCCGCCGAACTCACCTCTTGCCCCCCGGCGGTAACGTGCCCCAGACGAAAAATCCTGCCACCCCCAGACGTTGCGCCAGACACCCTCCCCACAAAGTCTGGGGCGATAACGTGCCCTACTACTATCCTGATTCCATACAGTAGGCAACAATTTTATTGAATTAATTAAGTACTATTTTCTTAATAGGAGTTCTGTGTCATATAACCGCTTACGCCGCTAACTGCCGAGCCACTAATAGCAGTACAAATGTGAGCGAGCAATGCGGAAAAACCGAAGAGAAGCAATACCGCATTGCATATAGCTGTGCGGTGGCCACTTCACGGTCCAAAACATTTCATGCGGCTACTTAAACGGGCTCAAACCATTTTGATGCAGAAAAAAACGGGATTTGATTTGAGCAATTTCCCGAATAGCAGCAACTCGTATGATGTACATATAACGGGAGCTCTTCTTATCAATGTTTTTTTTGAAAAAATTATAAGTTAGGCACCAATAATGAGATGTATATAAGTCAAAATAACTTGTTGAACGATCACAAAGAAGAAGCTATTTATTTCCTTTATAAGGAAAAAGCGCAATCGCAAAACATAGAAGTAAATAGTAGCGCGGCGCCGCGGCTTCGTCTGCTTCTCAAACTCGCCTTCGTGGCGCTGCCGCGCCACTTGATAAAGTGTGTGTGTGTGTGTGTGTGTGTGTGTATATATATATATATTTATAAGAATTAAAAAAAATGTATAATTTCAGTNATAAAGTGTGTGTGTGTGTGTGTGTGTGTGTGTATATATATATATATTTATAAGAATTAAAAAAAATGTATAATTTCAGTACTAAACAGTGAATTAAAAAAAGTGAATAGTGAAAAATTAATATGCTATGCTGGGGAATTGAACCGGGAACCTTGCGGTTGCCAGCAGGGTGTCTTACTGATTTACCCGTTCGGGGAGATGTGATGATATTATAATTATACATACAAGTGAACAACGTGATTTTCAATTCATGTAGTATAAATCCATTCTGTTCTCATTGTCAACGGGTCGATGTTACAGAAATCGATCATCGATTTATTTTTTCTAACGCGAACCGTGAGTAACAGCAGTTTACAGATAAAAAAAAAACAATCGTCATAGATCATAGATTTTTTCCTGCCAAGATTGCAGGGAACCGCGGGACGCGGGATGCCATCATCGATCATCGATTTTTTACGTGGGCTGCTGGTATTTCAGGCTCGGGACACCATCATCGATCCCCCAGCCGGTATTGCAGGCGCGTGGGATGCCAGCATCGATCCCCCGCCCGGCATTGCAGGGAACCGCTGGACGCGGGATGCCACGGGGAGGAGGGCTGATAAGGCAGAACTGCCTTACCGACCGATAGTTATCGGGGTCGGTAAGGTAGGAATCGAAACTCTGATGGTAACTTGAGGTAGAATTCCCCTTTGAGCTGAACCAGTTCCACAATCTCTTAGTCACTCCAAGCTCAGCACATGTACTGCTTACTAAGCCATTTTTCCATTGCAGCTTCTGTTTCTGTCCTGATATGTTCAGCTCAAATAAGCTGCTTTAGCCGAATCACGATACACGGGCCCAAACCGAGTCATTGAACGTCTTAATAAATTAGAACAAATCTCGACAAAAATTACGGGTGCACAACATTTGCCTTCATTCTACCTGAATCGGCCACTTATTACAGCTGGCTCTTAGTAGCCAATAAAGTTTCTAACTTGATTCATGCCTTTTTATTCAGTTATCACGCTCGCCAATACGGGTTTTTTCGAAAATTGAATTTTCTCAGAAAAGAATAAGTAGAATATCACGATATTTATACAGAAAGCAGTTCTTATCATAATTTATCAACATGATTTTTTTAAAATGTTTTTTACGTTATATTGTGGGAGAGCCGAATGGGTGGCTGTGTAGGGGGCAGTGGGGGGAGTATAGCCAAAATCATTATATATATAATTATTTTATATATGTTCCTATGATATATAATTATTTTATATATCATAGGAAAATGAGGTGGGGGGCTAGTGGAGGGGCCAATGGAGGGGCCAATGGAGGGGAGATGGAGGGGTGTGGACGGAAATTGACCCTTGAAAATAACATAAATTTTGTAATCATTTCACGTTAAAAAGTGGAGGAGGCACGGAGGGGCTGGTGGAGGGGGGTAGAGGGGCTTATAGTCTTAAATCACGCTTAGATCAATATAATATAGAGTAGATATACAATTTTCTATATTACCGCCTGCATCTATATTTACATAGGTACACCCGTAGCCCAAATTAGACTTCAAAAGCGCATAAAAATCCTTAATCAACCTTCCGCCGACCATTCTACCTACTCGGCCAGATAAACTATTTGTACTTACTGTTCACCCCAGAACCGCATAGGTTTTTTCTGCCATTTTTTTTACGTGTTTTATATAAGTTTAGTAGATAGACGAGTGCCTTATGTGAAAAGCATAGCGCTTTGCTTCTAGCGATGCTTATTATTTCAAAATGTAGGAAAATTCTGACCAATGATGCATTTTTTAAATTTCTCTTTTATTGCAATCAAACACCTGGGACATTTCCACTCATGAAAGTAGTTCATTTAAGGTTATCCTATAGAAATATACTAAATTACTCCTCATACTAATTTTCCTATCAAGATGAAACTCTGTTACTCTCAAATTCAATATTTCGTTTTAAGCCCCTATAAAAGATTTATAAAAACATGTTTTTCTTACCTGTAATAAGATAACATTTTAAAATAAAATAAGGTAAATAATGCATTCTTACCTCGATGAACTAATTCTTCAAAATTGCTGACAACTAATCCTTTTCGAACATTACGCCAACTGTCCCATATCTTAAATGGCCTTTTGCTCCGTATTTCCTGGGTCAATAAAATAAATATTTTTGAAAATGTTAGATTTGTAAATAATGTTAAAAATTGACATTGAAGACACTGTACGCTAAATAAATTTTACCGATTGAACTGAAAAATATTCAACCCTTTACTTAGAGAATCTATAAAATTAAAATATATTTATAATTTTATTGTAAGGGTAAAATGGCAAAAATTAAAGTATTTAATTTAATAACATTTAATAGTAGTTGCATAATTTTTTTCTTAGTAACAAAGGTTTATTCGAAAGAGAAGTGATTCGTTTACGTAAATAAACTTTTTACGAAAATTAGTTTGCAGTTCATGCTGAACCTTTTTCTGGGATGGCTGTGCTCTCTTTTTATTAGTCAGGTCCGACTTGACTCAGCTAAATTTATTTTCTTATCTATTTTTTCATGGGCCTGCGGAACCTTGGTAACTGTTGTGAACACCACATTTCGAAAGCATATAGTCATTGCATGGGCAGTCCTGTACGACATCAACACATTCTACGTATTATCAGAGGACCCCGAAATAAATTGATGAAGATTTGAAGCATAACAATTTTTATAATGATGCGAAAATATTTTAAGGTTAGCGCAGTATTAGTTAAATATTACACAATCTAGTAGCAATGTTCCCTAAATAGTTGCAGGAATATTAATAAGGCTTCATGCAATATTGCACAATCTGGTAGGGCAATCTTCAGGCAATGTTCCCAAAATATTGGGATCTCTGTGGGAGATAACCAGCCTCGCAATGAAAAAGCGGACATTTTGGTGCGTGACAACATTGCCTAATGGTTGCAACAATGTTTTTTTACGCGCTAGCAATATTGCCGAATCTAGCCAGTCTTGCAATGCAATGTTGAGGCAATGTTGCCAAATTATCGGGTGCTATAGGGGATATGATAGAACATAAAAGAAAGCTACTTAGGGAATCATTAGATAGAAGCAAACAAGACTAAATGACTGAACGCAATCAAACAATAATAGTGTGACGTCCTGCGTCGTATTGTATTTGAGTAATATCGGCGTGGTCAATTAATTCAAAGTTTAATTTTACTTTTGATTTTGAGAATCTTCTTGACGACAATCGTGCCAACGAAATCAATATGGCGGAGAATCCGTTACGTTCACCGTTAAAATATGTAGCTGATATGGTACCAGAATTACATGGAAGGTTTCAGGAAAAGTCACGGCAATCTTTCTGTAAGCTTCATATAAAATTTAAAAAATTTTAAACTCTGAACGTGATAGTGAATCTTTCAAAAGCTTCTAGTAACCTTTTAGGAAAGATTTCGTGCAATATTTCTTGAACCTTTTCACAAAGATTACCGTTCGCATTTCATATGTAATTCAGATTATTTATCTTCATGAAAGTTAATTCAAGCAGTAATTAGAATTTTGGTTACTTTATATATCATACATTATTATTATTTTTTGATTAATGTTTATTTATTATTAGTTTTAGTTTACGCGTTGAGGTAGCTAATATATCAGATCTGAACTTTTAAACATAACAGTTCTGTTTAGGTAAACGGATAGCATGTTTGACTACCACGCTGGTGATCCAGGTTCGATTCCCACCGCCGGTGAAAAATTTAATTTCATTTCTTTGTTACAGAATAATACAATATGAATAATAAATTAATAAAACTGAATAATAATAAGTATTAATAATAAGTTTAAAATGAATTAAATAAATAGAAAAATTAATTTTGATGCATCTGATACTACAAATTTTTTCTTAAACCTTCATAGAAGGTTACCTAAATTTTTCTAACAATACTGAAAGATATTGGAAGATTATTGGAATCTTCCAAAAGATTTCATTAATATTTCTAGAACCTTTCAGAAAACCTTCCAAAAAGTTTTTGAGTAATATTACAGTATTGTTGTTAGCAACCTTCCTGACAGTGATTTGAAGCGGACATTCTCAGCATCCAGGAAGATTTCTATGGAATATTCTTGTAAGGTTCCTACACTTTCAAGGAAGCTTCCTGAAAGCTTTCAAAAAGCTTTCATGCTATGTGGGCAGGCAGTCTTGTAGATTGGATTATGGTTTGTGCAAACTGTGACGCACTTGAAAGATGGTTTCGATGGAAAGCCATACTGCNTTTGTGCAAACTGTGACGCACTTGAAAGATGGTTTCGATGGATAGCCATACTGTTGGATGTTGTAGACGGGAAATTTGAATCGTTAAAGCCATTTCTGTTTCAATGCGTCTATGACAAAAATTTTTGTTGCATCGTGTAAAGCATCACGAAGCAAGTTTCCAATTTGGCAGTAGTCATGTCCATCGGTTTTCCACTTCATGCCATGATAATTATGTTTAAGCCAGTTGTTTTCCCTTTGCATTTTGTCAGAGAGTTTTTTCCATGAGAAGGAATTATTGAATATTAGAACAACAGGATCACTACTACTATCGTTGAGAGGAATGATTGCAATTTCCTTTAGAATATAATCTCCTTCGGTTTGCTTGAAACCAGTCATGTCTACTGCATACTCCATATTTTTATGCAGCCTAGACGAGTTTCTTGACATCCCCACTGATGGGATTGTACTGAACGATACGATCGTGTAAGATCATGCAGTAGGCTGAAGTGTTGGCAGGAAAATCTTTTTTAGCCTCAAACTCTAGACGTACATCGACAGGAGCGCTCTTGAGAGATTCGTTTTGTCGTGAACAGTCAATAACTATGAGCGGTTCATTCTTGATGAACATAGGCTTTGTCAGCATCGGCTGTGGATCTCTACCATAGTATGATTTTTGAAAATTAGCATACATATAGAGAATTCATAGAGAATTGCATACTGATTGTTATATATGTCGAGATTCATATTGTTTTATGGATAATATTGTGAATTTAAGAAAAGTTTCACATTACTCATCTCACAATGATCAAATCTACTGGCATTTGCAGTTCTTTCAGCTTTTTTCTTTGATTGTAGTCCGAGAATTACAAAACGTGGTTTCTCCAGTTGATTTGAAGTTTTCACTGTCCAGACGTGTTTATTCGTGCTTGGGAGAAGAGGATATTCAAATATCTCCCAAGAACGAAAACACATAGAGATGGGATTATCTTTACCAATGAAATTCAATAGCTGAATTTTTTGTTTATCAGATGCAATGGCATATGGGATTAACCATTCTATCTTTGATATATTTACTTCATAATCTTCATAAGTAGTTACACCAACTGTCGTAGTTCCTTCCTGGATTATTAAGTTTAAGTCGCTTCTCGATCTTGTAAGAATGAGCTCATGCTTCATGTTAACTATAATTTTTTTATAGTCTTCTGCAAAGCCCATGATCATACTCAGCGGAATCGCAACGTCAAAGTTTCCCTTTTCATCGACAAACGATTTGTCGTCCTCTTCATTGCCAAGCCAGCCTGCATTTTCTAGCATGTTATTCTGATTCGAATTAAATGAAGTCCATCCTTTCATGATAGTGCTCAAACCAACATTTTTACTTTTATCTATCTCCACAGCATTAATTTCATAACGAATTTCATCAAACAGATGACAAATGCCATTGTTCATTTAGTTTTAGCTGGTGCTGTTGAACCACCTTTGAGTTTCAATTTTCCACATACATGGATAGAACTACGTGATGGCAAGAGACATAGATCTTGATGTTGGATAGAAATACGAATCTCATCACTATTATCAAAGCTTAATGATGCGTATGGTAGATGGGCGTGTACCTCGTAATGAGCAATAGACTCATCGAATACGACACCTGATTGAATGCATAGAATTTCGTCCATTTTTCTGGAAGCAGCAAAGAATTATACACGTGAATTTTTTCCACGAACTTTTAGTCCTAGACTTTTCAGAAACAGAATGCTCTTTCGTGTTAACGGTTCGAGTTTCTTCGGTCAACTGATGACTCGTTGACATGGTGGCTGACTTATATATGTTCCAGAATTGTAATCGATGCCCATTATACTGATTTGAATTGAAGTCTTATAGTGATTTCCTCTCCTCGAAAATTCACCATATTTCCATCCTGATCTACAATTCGAATTTGTAGATGATCTATGCACTTGACACTAAGTGGTATAAGTGGTAGATATATCACATGAGACGGAACTTCTAAGATTTTGTATCCTGGAGGCACTCTGGGAAAGAACTCATGGATTGTATGAACTTTTTTATTATTGATATAAGCACCTGCAGTAATATTGCACTCAACTCTGAGTGCATTGATTCTCAATATTTTTACAGGTAAATCAGAGCTGTGTTGTATGTTCTCTTTGAGAATGCGAGGAGCAAAGCCAAGGAGACGGCCTATTGAATCGTGAGGTCTGAGATCTATCAGATGACTTCAGTGAATTTCACTTCTGAGAGGATTGTTGTTAGCTTTCAAAGAAAATTCAATTCCTTTGGATTTTAAAGTTTCTTGTACAAATTGATTGATAGCATCAATCTCATAACTGCCAGTAGGGATTGTAATAATATCTTTTTTGCTCAAATGAAGTTTATTATTTGAAAAGTCGACATTGGGAATAGAGTTGAATGTTAAAAGTTCAACTAATCCCAAGACAAAATTCTTATGCTGTGGTAGTTTAATCGAAGGAAAATATTGTGCTTCTAAGACAGATGAGTTTCCTAAGAGACTTAGAGGGAAGTTATCTTCCATGACTGATCGAATGATAATGAATCCATTCGTCTGCGAGCATCTCTTTTGTAGTCTTCCAGCCAGGAAGTAGAGACAAAGATGGCCACATATGAATGAGTCAAAATTTTGATATCTTTTGTAATTGTATTTCAGTTCTTTCACGTTAAAATACATCATGAGATCCTTGGGAGGTTTGAGATCACAAAAACTATCAAAATAAAGCACTTCAGAACTTTGCTTGCGATAACAAACCCAGTGAGTACCTCTATTTTGATAGTCATCCAAGTTAACCACTGCAGATTCATTATACCATGTACCATTGGGAGGTAAATTATTTCTCATGAAAACACCCTGGAAATCGAGATTTTCATCATATGAGCATATTTTTTCAGATCGTAGACAGTCAGTGGACGATTTGGCAAAGTTAAATCGAAGTTTTTTTTTCTATTCACTTGATTGCCACGACCGATATGAGGTGTCATGAATAATCCCATTCCAGTTTTATAGGGCTTAAGATGGAGTCCTTTGTCTAAAGCAATAGCTTCCATGGTCTTATTATGTCTTATTAAGAATTATTGTTTTATTCCAATAAAAAAAATTAAACAATAAATATAAAAAAACGCACCTGTATATTTACCCCCTGGGTGGTGTGGAAAAAATATAAATTTATCAAATACCAAATACAAATTTATATTTACAAAAAAAGTCGCTGGGTTGCGGGGGGGGGCTTGCGGGGGGGGCGAAGGGCTTCAACTTATTCAAATTATATGGAAAAAGAAAGAATTTTACCCTTATTTTGCGGGGAGGGGGCATTGTGGGGGGGGGGTGGGGGGGGAGTATCACAAAAATAATTATATTTTATTATTATTATTGTTGGTCTGGGTGGACCATTAGGTCCTGATGCCAAGCTGCGCCCTTTGCATCCCCGGTGGTTAACTAGTGGTTGGACTAGTCTAGTTGTCGTTTAGAGGATCAGCATATCAGGTGGTATGCACCATTCCTTATATATTCTCAGGGAACGATGTCAGGTGGTATGCCCCATTCCCTGTGTAATCTTATCACCGTTAGTGACTGTACAGCGTGTCTCTGTCCAACGGATCAGTGATTGGATGCGCTGTTGGTTCACAAAAATCGTCATCCACCAACGCCCTATGTTCTCTTCTCGCTAAGGCTAGCAGTGACAGTACATGATACTGCTCCTCATTGGTTACACCACCTGCATACTGGTGAGTTCACTGCGACCTATCGTATGTGCTGGTGTATACCAGCGTCCGCTGACCCGGTGATAGTTGAAGTGAAATCTTTGCCTCGCCCCTGGTTAAGATCTTTCAGCATCTCGATGCCAGATACCTCCTATGCGCGATCCTACTCAGTGCTATTGGCCCTTGTCTACACCCGTTGCTGTGCATACATTCTTAGGATATTCGCTCTTTTAGCACAGCCGAGCAACTACCCGTTTGACGGTGCACGCCTGAATCCAGAGCGGGTTCCGGTCCAAGTAATCTGTCCGCCTTGCTAATTCCTGGCGAGTTCGTATTCGCAATCGTCGTTCTCCTGATTCCATGGTGTCAGGAACCCAATAGAGGGTGAGTCTGCGAGTTTTTCCGCCGCAGGTCTGTTTAATGCCGTTATGCAGTCCCATACCAGTCTGGAGGAAGTGCTGAGGCACCTACGCGCTGCTAGGGCGGGCTCTGCGTGTCCGTACAGATGTTGATGCAGTCCTGTCTTTTTTCTTCGAGCGCGAGTTGTGCGCAGAGCAGGATGGCTGTTATTTCCGCCTGGAAGACGGTGGCGTGCTCTCCGAGCGGTGCTATAAGCCTTTTTCCGGGCCTTCTCCGGAAGACTCCAGCTCCCGTCCTGCCTTTCTTCCTGGCTCCATCTGTGTACCAGGTTTCACCTGAGGATGGACCAGGGTCGTGTTCACTCCAATCTTCCCTTGATGGGATTTGGATGTGATATCCTTTCTCGAAGTTGTATCTACGTACTGTCTTATCAAGTCTCATTGACAATACAGCATAGTCTTTTCCTTTAATCTGCTCTTTTGTGTGTTCCCCTTTTTCTCTTCATAGTCCGTAATTTTTCAGACGGTGTGCTGCTATAAAGGCTGCCGCCTGGATTGTTCTGTGGAAGGGCTCGACGTCAGTGATGGCTCCAAGGGCCGCCGTTGGGGTGGTTTTCATAGCCCCTGTTGCTGCCCTTAGGATCCATCCCCTGAGCGCTTCGAGTTTCTTTTGTACTGTCTTGAAATCTGTCCTTTTCCACCACACTGTTGCCGCGTAGGTCAGTCTTGGTTTCAGGACGTAACCGGACATTTCACCTAAAGACACTTCGCCTAAAGACACTTTGCCAATGTGACACTTCGCCAATGCGACACTTCGCCAATGCGACATTTCACCTAAAGACACTTTGCCAATGCGACACTTTGCCAATGCGACATTTCGCCAACTTTGCAGATAAGCCAGAGAAACGCGAACCACTGCTGTACCTTCCTGAGTTCGATGCTGTTAAGGTTTTTGGTTATTTTTATACACGTTTGAGATCAGTAAAAATACCAAGATCAGCCCGAGTTGACCCGGTGGGTTTGGGTGTGGACGGGCGCGAAGCGCCCGACCCACCCATAACTCGCAGGGTCAACCAACACGGCATTAGAACCACTGCGGTAACAGAACCACTGCTGTACTTCCCAGCGTTCGGTGCTGTTGGGGTTTTAGGTTATTTTCGGAGATATGCGGATGTTGAGTGACTATTGCTTTAGCACTATGTGGCGAAATGTCTTTCGGTGAAATGTCACATTGTCGAAATGTCTTTTGGTGAAATGTCTTTAGGCGAAATGTCGCATTGGCGAAATGTCGCTTTGGCGAAGTGTCTTTGGGTGAAATGTCTTTAGGTGAAATGTCTTTTGGTGAAGTGTCTTTAGGTGAAATGTCGGGTACCCGTTTCAGGATACACTTGTATATCCAAAGGACGGTCTTGTAGATCAAGCCCCAGCTCTGCCCAATGGCTCTTCTACACATCCAGAAAGCTGATGTGAATTTCTTGCACTGTTGATCTACTTGTGGCTTCCAGTACAGTTTTTTATCTAGAATTACGCCTAGGTATTTTGCTTGTTCTTCAATTTGTATTTCCTGTCCTCGCATCATTAGCGTTCGTAATAGTCCTATCTTGTACTTTCTGGTGAAGACAACAACCTCCGTTTTCCGGGGATTGATAGATAGGCCTTTATCCTCGCACCATCTATTTAGGTGCCTCATTGTCGACTCGGTGATGTCCAGTAGGGTGTTTAGATGTTTGCCTCTGGTAATTATAAGTATATCGTCTGCGTAGCCGACCGCTGATACTCCCAGGTTGGTCAGCATCCTTAGTGCTCCATCAATCACCATACCCCACAGAGTTGGGGAAAGAACCCCCCCTTGTGGGCATCCGTTGTTGACGGAGCCTTTGACGGTTGTGTTACCTCTTGTAACCGTCAGTTTCCTGTTGCTTAGCATGTTCGTGATCCATTTAATTAACGGATCAGGTATTCCCTTATCTTTGGCTGCTTTGCAGATACTATCTGTGGTCGTGTTCTTAAAAGCCCCTTCTGCGTCGAGAAAGGCTCCCACGGCGTATCCTCCACTTTCGATCTGTTCTTCGATGAGCGATACAGCCACATGCAGGGCTGATTCTGTTGATCTTCCCTCCCTGTATGCATGTTGCTCATTGCACAATGGGTTGTTCTTCAAGATATAGTCCTTTATATACCTGTCCACCATCCGCTCAAGAGTTTTGAGCATGAATGACATCAGGCAAATAATTATATAATATAGGAAGATATGTATATTAAAAAAAAAAATCAAACCTTGATATATTAAGAACCATAGGGGTTTTAAAGCAGCGCATTGAACTCAGCCAAAACATATAAAATATCTACCTTTTCCCAAAATCTCAAGTGCAATAAGGCCTTTTCACGCCCATCGAGACTAACACAATAGTATATTGTGTGCCAAGGGCGTAAAGTGGGCTTTTTTAGGCCGAGTGTGGAGTTTGCAGTACGAGTCAAGGCGAGTTAGCCCGAGCCGAAGGCAAGGGCGTTTACGAGCCGCAGACGAGAATTACAGACTGCAACCACACGAGGCCAAAAAGCCCACTTAGCCCTTGGTGCACACTATATTTTTTGTAACGCAAGTACAGATTTTTGCGTTTTTTTTTTTAGATATTGAGTACGACTGATGCAACTTTTGTCAGAATCGGCGACCACACTTTTAGTAGACTAATTTTTAAATGTATATATATAAATATGTATATATATATATGTGTGTGTGTATATATATGTATTCTATAACGGGGTTCTTAATGCCCGTGTATAAATAATCGGTGGTTATGATCCAATAACAATAAAGAAGCGAGAGGATATAAAAGCAGCTAGTTGCAGGCTTCTTGAAGGCTGTTCGAAGCCTGGCCCGTAGCGCAGTTTGCTGTACGTGCACGTCCTCGTGCACGTGAGCCCGCGGAGGCGTCATGAGTAATTTGGCTACGTAGCTAGTTCGCAAGATAAACTAAGAGTGAAAATGAATCGCATGGGAATGGACAGAGTCAGGAGCAAAGTGACACAAGCCGAGTAGTAGCAAAGTTTCTCTTTATGTAAAGACTCGAAATTAGTACAAAAGCAGCGCGGAGTAAGAGAGACGGAGCAGAGCGAATAATGCCGAGAGAGAGATTATTGCGATCGGGTAGGTACTTACAGCAGTGCTTCGTGGAACTCGATAAATGCCTCGTGGCTTTGACCAGAGCGGCGCAGGACTGGTGACCAGGGCCCGACGCTGGACAGCAGGACGGACGCCTCAAAGACTCGTGTGTGGCCGGATGCAGATAGAAGTCGAGCGGCAAACAAATGGGCCCGTGGTGCTGGACAGCAGCAGGACGAATCCAGCGACACACGAATTATCTGGTCAAGGACGCAGCAGCAGTCCTCTAGAAGATGATCGCACGCACGCACGGATATCTCTAGCTTAAAAGAACGCGTAGCCACGGGAACAAAGCAGCAGTATCGGCACGACTGTACTGTTCGGCGCTATACTCCTAAGTGTCGCGGCGCAAGACGCGACCGCGTGTTCAGTGCAATCTTTCTCCCTCTCTCTCTCTCACTCTCTCTCTCAGACGGCACCACACGCACATACTCACTATGCGTGGCTCTCTCTCTGTGTATGTTATGGCTGTCTGCTCCTCTCACTTACCTGCTGCTGAAAGGAATGTTATATACAAGAATATTTACAGATAGAATGTTTATTATAGTATGATCATATAGTATAGGGGAGAGAGGGACGTAACGAGTGTACACAAGGCAAATCGTTATAATACATATAGAAAATTTCCCGAAAAAATGTTAGCGGGCGTTTTTCAATTTGTTTTGCCCGCTGGTCTGAAAAAAGTTACTTTAGTCCCGCTTAATAGGTCAGAAAAACGCGAAAATCATGCTTGTGTTACAAAAAACTCATTTTTTTCAGTTTTCGATTTATTACTGAAAAAATAAGTAGTCAAATTACTTGAAATTTTAATGAAATATAGTTTGACATGTAACCCATCAACATATTTTTGTTTATGAGGTTATGATGTTTAGTTTCAGAGATATGAATTTTTATTTTTTAATCACCTTTTTCATTTTATCTGCCGAACGGAGCGATCAATCCCGAAGACCAAACAGGGAAAAGTAGGTAATTTTATTATCTGCCAAATGCATTTTAGCTGAATTGTTTGTAACAATGGAATGATTGTAGAAAACGAAAATGTTTTTCGAAAATCAAAAAATGGCCATAAAAAAAGTAATCGAAAAAATAAAAAAATTAATGTCTTTTCCGAATTCGATTCCGAATAGATATGTATGTCAAATTTGATTGATATTGACGAAGTAGTTTCAGAAATATCACGGTATGCACGCACACACACATACACACACCCGCGCGGGGAGCCTGTAACCCCGTAGGCGGCGCGTCCCCCGGGTGGCGGATGGGGGAGTGCTCGCCGGGGCGCCAGCCCTGGAGGGTAGAGCAGAAATAAAATATGCTTTGTGGACCAACAGGCCGCCGTGTTTGCCGTGCGGTGCGACCTGTGAGCTGCCAAAAGAACATCCTGGATAGGGAGGCGATCTGAGGTTGTGCGCCGAAGTGACCTGAACTATCTTTGGCTTCTGCTGGCAGCAAGACGGGAGACTGGTTACCTAGCTAGTACCGGTCAATCGGCTTAAGAAAGTGCGTGCTGTCGTGTGACGCCTGCCGCAAACTCTCCAGAGAGGCAATCACTTTGGTTCGGGGTGAAGGGCTCGAGAGAGCAGAGGTGGGCTTGTGCGACAGCGCGTGTTATATCCTGGTATGATGTACCCAGTCTGGCACCGCCTTCGGTCATGTACCGGGGCCATGTCAGCTGCCTCCATAAACGGGGGGATCCAGGGGGTCGGACACATGCCGGGATGAACAAACACTGTTTGCAACATGGAGAAGAGAATCGAACATGAAGGAGAGACAAGGGAGTACTTGGAAGTGTACAAACTAACGGTGACAAAATCGCAAGATGGTGGACTTGCTCAGGATAAAAGCAATACATTGGAAGGCAAACAGCAGGTCGCAGGAAAGAGCAATATGCCAGGTGATGTGGATGAGGAAAAGAGGATGCTCGAGGCCTGGAATAGAATCCGGGCAGCAGCGGATACCGAGCAAAAGCTGGTTGAGACGATCGAAGGTTATTTAGAAAGCGCTTATGAAGTTGCGTACACCGCACACAATTTTCACAAGTGCGTGAAAAAGGACCTGCAACAGGTGCAACGGAGCATGAAACGCCTTAGTAGCGTAAGAGAAAGCACCAAAAAAATGATGGATAGCTTTGGGCTGATGGTACAGAGCAAGCCCAATCCCAGGCTGTGGACAAGCGCGCAGTCACAGGAACCGCAGACATCTAGCGCAGATAGGAAAAGGAAAGAACGCTCACCTGAGCAAGAGCATTCCTAAAAAGGAAGAAGGAACAGAGACTTGCACTAAGCACGGGGACCCCAAGAAGCCCTAGGAGCTCATCTGCCAATCGAGACACGCAGCCGCCTTGGGAGGAGGTGGAAACCAAAAGGAAGAAAATAAAGAGGGAAAAAAAGAACAAAGAGGCCTGGAACCAAAAGGGCACTGGTGGACAAAGACCACCAAGGCCAAGACCTTCTCGACCAGACGCCCTCATTGTAAAGGCTTCGGCGGGCAAGTCCTACGCTGACATCCTGAGAGAGATGAAGGCAGACCCCAAACTTGAGATTTTGGGCAGAAGTGTCAACAGGTTACGCAGGACAGCGACGGGAGACCTGTTATTACAACTTCACCGCAACGCGGATCTGAAGGCAGTGGAATTATGACAAGCGGTGGAAGTGGTCCGTCAAGCAGGTACCGAAGTAAGATCCCTGCAAGGGCAAACGGTCTTCGAAATAAAGGACCTCGATATCCTAACAACTAAGGCCGATACAGTGGAAGCACTAAAGAGGGAGTTTCAAAGTAGTGAAACATTTGAAGTAGAGGAAACGGCAGTAAAGTCGGTGTGATCAACTTACGGCGGTACCCAGACTAAGAAGGGAAGCAGAAAATCAAGATTGGATGGGTAGTCTGCAGAATCCGGGAGGTCCAACGAGGAACACGGCCGATTAGATGTTATAAATGCCTAGGTTTTGGGCATATCTCCAGTAAGTGCACAGCAACACAGGACCGAAGTAAATGTTGCTACAAATGTGGAAGCACAGAACACAAGATAAAGAACTGTAATAGCCAACCGAATTGTGTTTTCTGTCGTGGCAAAGACACAGAAGGAAAAGGTGACCATGCAGCTGGTAGCTAGCTACACATGCCCAGCTTACAGAGCGGCAGTAGAGGAGTTGAAGGAGAAAAGAAAATGAGGATAGTTCAGCTTAACCTTAACCACTGCGAGACAGCGCAGGACTTGCTTAACCAGTACGTCAGTGAGACGAAGACTGACGTGGCCATCATCTGTGAGCAATACAGGGATCTTGACGAGTCATCATGGAAAGTAGACGGCACTGGTAGAGCGGCGATCTGGGCATGTGGGAACGTCGCTCTCCAGGAAAAAATGAGGACTCGGGAGGAAGGATTTGTTCGCGCGAAGGTAGCAGGTATACACGTATACAGCTGCTATGCCTCGGCAAATGCACCGATCGAACAGCATGAGCAGCAGCTGGATCGAATCGTGCAGGATGTCGCGGGAAGAAAGCCAGTAATCATCGCAGGCGATTTGAACGCATGGGCCGTAGAGTGGGTCAGTCAAAGGACGTACCAAAGAGGACGGGTGCTCTTGGAAGCATTTGCTCCTCTAGACCTGGTGTTGGTTAACCAGGGTAGCACTGACGCCTTCAGCAGAGGAGACGCAGGATCTATTGTAGACCTGACCTTTGTTAGTAGTTGTCTAATTGGCTCAAATGACACGTGGACCGTGAGTGATCACTACACAAATAGCGACCATCAGGCCATAATAATGGAGGTAAGGAAATCAGAGCAGAGAATCAGCGCGAGTACAAGGACCAATAGAATCGGTTGGAAAGCAAAGAATTATGACAAGGAGATGTTTCTGCTGGCATTGGAAGAAATGCAACCACAAGGATCAGCGAACAGCAAGGCCGAACAGGTAATGGAAAATATTACCCGAGCCTGTGACGCGGCCATAAGAGTACCCAACAAGAGACGACCACCAGCATACTGGTGGGATAAAGCGGTAGAAAGTGCACGCAGCGAGTGTCACCGGACCAGAAAACGAGAACAACGGGCAAGGAAGAAATACTACAAAACTGGAAGAGGCCAGGAGGTAGTAGAGGCCCGCAAAGAAGAAATGAAGAATGCTAAAAGGAAACTTAAACGGACAATCCGCGCAAACAAGCGACGGTGCCTTAAAGAGTTGCAGGGCAAAGTCGAACGGGACCCCTGGGGCCGTCCTTATAAAGTTGTAATGAAGAGGATAAAAGGAAGCTATGTACCGCCTCCCAAATGCCCGGACTTGATGCACCGTATCGTGACTACGCGTTCCCTCTCCAGCTAAATGAAGCGTATGGAATCGAGGCAAGGACAGGCGACGAAGCTATTCCCCCAATCACCACGGAGGAGCTGCTGGCTGCATGCAAGCAAGTGGGAAACAACAAGGCTCCAGGCCCGGATGGCATACCCAATATTGCATTGAAACATGCTATCAAAGCCCGCCCCGAAGTCTTTGTAGATTTGTACAATACATGTTTCGAAGAAGGGACGTTTCCTACAGACTGGAAAAAGCAGCGTCTTGTGTTGCTACCCAAAGGAGATCAGCCACCTGGAGAAGCCACATCGTACAGACCGCTATGCATGCTGGATACCCCGGGCAAGATTCTAGAATGCATAATCTGCGTAAGGATAGACCAGGCCATAGACGGATCCAGTGGACTCGCAGAGCACTAATACGGCTTCAGGAAGAAGCGCTCTACCCTGGACGCCGCCGGCTTGGCGATCGATACTGCTTGATCAGCAATAAAAGGGAAAAGATGGAAAGGAGGATCCAAGAAGTACTGTGCTATCGTCACACTGGACGTAAAAAATGCGTTTGTAACGGTTCGACTGTCCCCGTATGTTGAGTAGTCGGCCGGACGCCAGGATTTGGTAGGGGGAAAGGTTAACTGAAGAGACTGTTTATGTAATTAATAACAAAATAGATATATTCTAGTAAATAAGATAACAAGTTGATCGTTCAATTATTAGTCTCCATTTGTAACAGAAATCGAGATCGCGGTTTGCTTAGAATATATCGCCTTTACAATCGGTCTGGCTTAAACTAGTGCGGTTAACGGTACATCAACACGACGTTGGCGGAGTTACGTGATTTCGGTGCATACGTCGGTTTTACGGACGCGGTATCCGACGGTGACACGGGTTCGGGATATCGGCGGGTTTTCGGAGGTTGGGTATCCCTCGAGTCCATAGAGTCGTGAGCGCACGGCTCTACGGATCGAGGTCGCTCGTCTCGTTCTTCTCCTTGTCCTGTGTGCTCACAGTGACCAGGTGAATCTCGAGAGGCCGGCGTGAGGTCGGTTTCGCACGGGCAGATGTCGGCCGCTGCTTCACCAGGACGTGAGCGCACGACCTGGAGAATCATCGGCGGGGCTTTAGGTATTTTCTCAGCCCTGTGTGCTCACGGTGGCGGAGAAAACAACCAGTCCCTTGGGACGGGGGTTCAGGAGCAGGGGGCAACGTCGGGTAACGGCTACGTGTGCTCACGTAGACGAGACTCGGCGCTGTTCGGCTATTCCTGGTTGTCTCGTGTGCTCACGAGACGACGTCGTTGGCGTTGGTCTATCTCTGGCTGTTTCTGTCGGTAACGTGTGCGCACGATGCCGCCAGGAGTTCAGCTCGAGTAGAACTGCCGCTGCGCTGCGCCGCCCGCTTTATATAGGTGTGCCCGCGGTGCGCCACCTGGCGCGTCGCCGCTGAGTTGCGCGCTCGGCGGTCATGCGGACAGGCCTTTCGGTTGGTGCGCGCGCGCTCATTTCGCATCGTGCGAACTCGCCTTTGTTCGCTGCGCGCGCGCGCTCGCTGGCGTCAGCTGATTGACTCAGGGCCGCATTTGCTTGATTTATGTGCGAGACTTGCGTCTCGTCACACGTTTAACTCGGCTAACTGGAGTAAGATACACGAGGCATTGCGAAACCAGGAGGTACCTGGGTATGTAAGAAGGATTATGGCTGATTACCTTAAGGACAGAATCCTACTGTACGATAGGGAGAACGGCACAGAAACCTGTAAGGTCACAGGAGGCGTTCCCCAGGGGTCCGTGCTGGACCCACCATTGTGGAATATTATGTACGATGGAGTTCTAAGACTAGAACTACCCCAAGGGGCAATTGTCATAGGATTTGCGGATGACATCGCAGTCGTAGTAGTGGCGAAGGACAAAGACGAGGTGGCAGAAACTGTAAACAAGGCTATTCGTATGATTCACGAACGGCTCACGGAGACGGGCCTAGAATTAGCCAGCCACAAAACGGAAGCTATTCTGATTACCAGTAGGATGAAAATAGAAGAAATTACACTGATAGTAGATGGGCATGAGATCGTTTCTCAACCGACAATCAAGTACCTGGGTCTCACCATCGATGCGCGACTTAATTTTAAACAACATCTAGAAGTAGTAAGCGATAAAGCAGCAAGGTAGGTTGCTCTTAGCCAGTGTAATCACATCGATTATTCTGTATGGCGCCCCAATATGGGCAGATGCCATGTTGGTGAAAAGTTACGCACGAAAGATATCGACAGTGTACAGGAGAAGTGCACTTAGGGTCGCATCAGCTTACCGAACGGTATCGGACGAAGCGGCCTGCATCATAGCAAGCATGCCGCCTATCGACCTTTTGGTAATAGAGAGGAAGGACGTATACGAGGCAAAGAGACGGATTAACGACAACACCCATAACGAAATCTGGGATTCCGCAAGGAAGCAGACAATGACTGAGTGGCAAAAAAGATGGGACTCCGTCGATTAGGGGCAATGGACACATCGCCTCAAACCAAGAATAGAGGACTGGACGCAAAGAGGACATGGGGAAGTTAACTACTACTCACACAGTTTCTGACGGGGCACGGATGCTTTCGGGCGTACCTACACAGATTTAAAATAGAGGACCGTCTAAACTGCCCAGTTTGTTTGGACGCTAACGAGGATGCGTAGCATGTCTTTTGTGACTGTTCGCGATAACAAATGGAGCGAGAAGAACTCGAGCGTTACCTCCAGACAAGTGTGACACCTGAATGTATGATGACAGCTATGTTGTCGACGGAGGATGGTTGGCACGCAGTAGACAACTAAGTAAGGACCATCCTCAAGAAGGTTAGAAATGACGAAGAGAATAGAAGGAAAAGATAAGGCAAAACAGCCAAGTTAAATGCTGCTAGACGAAGGCCACTGAGACACAAGTACGAAATGCTCCTCTGACTGATGCAGAGGAACGTAGGTGTCGGGATTGAGTCTGTCCAGAGGATGACCGGAGGATGCTACACGAAGTAGACGACCGGACGATGCAGAAGGAAGTAGACACCCGGAAGATGCAGAAAGAAGAAGACGAGTTGATGACTTCATCAAATAGAAGAGGGCAACAAGCCTTTCGTCCCCCGGCGAAGGATTGCTTGACGGTCGTACCGCGGGGGTAAAGGACGGAGCTAGGTGCGCCTTGCTGGGTTTCGGCAGAGCCACGGAGAGGATTCGCGCTACGGCTGGGTGCATGAATCTGACCGTAATGCGAAGGGTTTTTAGTTGGTGAGAATCCAACACACGGTGACACTGGGGGTGGGTGGCCTCGGCTGCCTCACCGTCAGTGTCATGTCATGGTCTATTAAGATTTTTACCCTACNAAAAAAAAAAAAAAAAAAAACATACACACACACATCCATACGGACATTTCCTAAAAACACGTAATTCGAACTTCTAACACCTAAAACATGTTTCCATGAAGTTTTAAATTCTACTATCACAAAGGTTCCTCTAGGAGGAAGCAAAATTAACTAACTAACCTGCCGCGTCATTATCTCCTCCGCAGCCTCCTCAGCAATCACTGCCTCTTTCTTCACTATCTCCATGACAGCCTCCTCCGCAACCATTTCCCTTGCTGCTGTGCTGATCTTCTCAGCATCACCGATGGCCTGCACCTGCTCTACAGGGTCCTCCGCAACAACCTCCAACCTTTCGCTCCTCGGAAGCTGTGGGCTGCAGCACCACAGCTCCTTCCTGCTGCATGTTCTTCAGCGTCGCGCAGTGCACTGGGTGCAGCAGGTCCAGTGCGTTCGGATCGTCATGCGCTTCATCCTCCGGTTACATACGCTGCACACGTCCCCGATCTTGGGGATGAAGTTGTCAACAGGTGCGGTGGTAGTTGGGCCTCTCAAATATCTCGATTGCCTGTTTAATCTCTTCGCGCTCCTCGTACGTGTCACGGTGCTGTTCGATCAGCCGCGACGCGCGCTCCATGCGAACTTTGAGAAGGGAGCATTTCTTCTCTCATGCGTCGCAAGCAGTAGCAGCACTGGAGGATCTCCAGGCGAATGAAGGGGCGAAGGTTGGCGATGGCGGCGAAACAGAGATGAAAGAGAGACTGAAGACCCGCCTGTAAATGAAGATCTTTAGCGCATGTCTAATGTTGAGCACCTTTTAGCCACGTGCTGAGAATCAATAACTGCTGCTAATAATATTTTACAACTCTTGATGAAGCGTGCAGCTGATGAGAGCACAAATATTATTGAATATGCGCAACATCCATGTGTCAAGAGACATCAGAAAATTCTTGACTTTTTGGCCAGACCGATCGAACCCGAGGAAATGAGGTACACGAGAAGCGCTGGAGGAATGGTAACCGAGCATTTTTTCAATCAAGGAAATCCAAGAGATCGCCAAATAAACGAACGTTAGTATAATGTTGTATTTTAAATTTACACCTTTCTTAAAAATTAAATCTTATTTTATAAATATTACTTAAGTTATTCGATGTGGTCTCGAGGGATTCTCCAAGTACCCCAAGGCTTTAAAACAAGATATTATGCGTATCATGTACGTTAGAAGAGCACAAGAAATACGAGTTTTTCAATGTGTGTAAAGATAACGAGAATTTCATACTGTTAAACACTGACAATTTACCTGAAATGTTTCAGCGCTTGGGTCAGAGTTTTTCAGAACCACCAGAAGAATAATTTAATTTGAAAAAACTTGTAATTACTTTATTTAAATAAAATGTATTTTTTCAGAAAAAATTTTTCAGAATATATCGACTCTAATGCTTCATCTTCTTCTTCCATATCCGTTTTACCCTTATCTACATCAGATGATGGTAGATTATAGACGGATGAAAGCGACGAATCTATGCAAGTTGGTGGAGGTCGAGAAAGTCACGATGAAGATAACAAGCCAGGATTGTTTTTCCGAGGCGAGTGAAGAGGATGTGGAGAGGAGTGATGAGGAGGTGGAGGAGTCGGCTGACGAAGAGGAGGTGGATCATAGAGATCACGATGAAATGGATGACGAGCAAAATGACGATATTCTACCGCCCGATGAGCGTTTTATTATATATGGTCATGAGAATCATTACGTAGCCAAGTATAGATTGGATGGCAGGTGACTTTTGTTAAAAATACGTCCGCCGCCAGAGCACAATATTAATCATATCATTTGGTTGGAATTAGCAATACGCGATATTTATGCATACTTAATTTCATTAACTAATCAAAACGACATGATTGGTATTTCTGTTAGAAGCGTTAATTTCGCGCGTGGTCTGGGCGGTTTATCTTTACGTCCAGTCAACAACTTTCTTTACAATGATCTGTGAGGTTTAATTAGTGGATTATCGAAAAGTAATGCTGATTTTGAAGTGGATGAAAGTTTTATATTAACTGTAACCTTAGTTAACGTACCGATCGGCAAGCGAGGTAAAAAGTTACATATAAATTCAGTAAGTAGGAGATTAATTGTTTCTATTCGTAACACCAATAACTTATGCTTACCTAGAGAACTTGTTGTCGGAGAGGCATTCATAACCTATAAAAAATCAGATAGGCCCGAGGAGCATGAAGTTTGGAAAACTGTTAGAGACGGAAGACGTGGTCTGCAAAAAACTCGTGCTAATCTTTTGCTTGTTAGCGCAAACGTTGCAATCCCTTTAAACGGTTGCGGAATACCCGAGATAGAGGCATTTCAACATTATTATGCAGAGCGGAACATTGCAATCATAATTTATGATAGTGCATTTTTCGGAAACGGTGAACCGCCTTTTTATGACGGCAGGCGAATGTTAATTGCCGATTCATATAATATGATATATCTTTTATACGATGCTCGCTCAAGACATTTCTATACAATATTAAATTTTGCCAGTGCAGCGGGTAACAGATTTTTCTACGAGCTTTGTAACAGAAGTCATCGTTACGTAGATGAACACAGGTGTACAGCGAAATGCTATATGTGTTTTTGTGCACCATCGTGCAATTACGACGTAGATTTAATAAAATGCAATGATTGTAACCGAAATTTTGTAGGCCAGGTATGTTTTGAGAATTATAAAAATGACGGATTGTATAAAAAGAAAAACACAAAAGTATGTGCGGTTGTAAAGGTATGTACAAAGTGTTGTAAACGAATTAATCTTTATAAATCGAAGCATGAATGTGGTATTAATTGGTGTAATTTATGTTACAAAAAGCATAACGTAAATCAGTTATGTTACATTCAACCGATCGGGCGTGAAAGTAACGCTAGTAATATTCAAAAAACTCCTAAGAAAAAAAAAAACTTATTCATTTTCTATGATTTTAAGACTTGGCAAGATTTCCCTCACCGAGATCATAATTCTATAAAAATTCATGGCCCAAATTTGTGTATCGTGCAGCAGGTTTGCGATGATTCTATGTTAGAGCAAAATATGAATGTACTTTGTCATACGTGTGGGGTACGTGAATATATATTTCGAGACGATCCTGTGAGAGAGTTAGTGGGATTGACTGTTCGCGAAAAAACATCATTCAGTCAAATTATCTACATTGCTCACAATTCGCGCGGATTCGGATTCGATGCGCAATTTATTTTGCAAGAAATCGTTGAAAATACAAAAGTAGTACCTATTGTAATTTTAAACGGCCAAAATATAATTATGCTTCAATGCGGACAGACGAAATTTATTGACAGCTTAAACTATTTTCATATGAAGTTGAGCGCTCTTCCTCAAGCTTTTGCTCTACCTCCAGCTAGTAAAAAGGGTTATTTTCCGCATCTTTTTAATACACTAGATAATCAAAATCATATTGGCCCATTACCCGATGCAGCTTTCTACGCGCCTAATTCGATGTCCGCAGCGGAGCGAGAAACATTTTTTACTTGGTATGAGGAGAATCGCGATACTTATGAATTTGATTTCAAACGAGAAATAGTCGAATATTGCATTGATGTAGAAATTCCAAGTCCTTCATGTATGGCATTTCGTAAAATTTTTGTTAAATGTGGTTATACTTGTCCATTTACAGAGGCTACGACAGTAGCTTCAGCATGCTCTGTTGAATACAGAAAAAATTTCTTACGCAAAAAGACTATAGGTTAAAATTACTACAGCCGGATATCGCCGTGCTGATAAAGACCCTGGAAGACTTAGTGGCCTTCGAGATAAAAGACCTAAATGTACTGACCTGCAAGGAGGACGTAGTGGAAGCACTACGCAGAGAGTCACCAGGTGATGATCTATCAATGGTAAATGAGACGGTGGTAAAGTCACTGCGCAAAGCATATGGCGACACGCAGACTGCCGTCATTCAAATGCCAATAAAGATGGCACGAAAGATGATAGCCAAGCAGAAAATTAAAATCGGCTGGGTTGTCTGCAGAATAAGGAAAGTGGTAAAAAACGCAAGTCCACTTAGATACAAGTGCCTCGGTTTTGGCCATATCGGCAGAAACTGCACAGTAACTGTAGATAGGAGTGGGCTCTGCTATACGTGTGGAATAGACGGGCACAAAGCGAAGGAGTGTAAGAATAAACCCAACTGTGTACTCTGCAAAGAAGGAGACACAGTGGGAAATAAAGACCATGCAGCTGGTAGCTACCCGTGCCCATGCCCAGCTTACCGTGCTGCAGTAGAAGCCATTGAAAAACGAAGAAAATGAAACTAGTGCAATCAAACTTAAATCACTGTGAGACAGCGCAAGACCTACTCAATCAGTATGTCCGCGAGACAGAAGTTGACGTAGCAATTGTATGCGAACAATACAGGGACCTAGATGAACCAACGTGGGATATGGACGCTACTGGCAAGGCAGCGATCTGGGCATGCGGTAACGCTGCTTTCCAGAGCAGAATGATGGCCCGCGAAGAAGGATTTGTGCGCGTGAAGGTAGCAGGCGTACATATTTACAGCTGCTACGCTCCTCCCAACGTACCAATCGAGCAGTTTCAACAACTGCTAGACTGGCTTGTACAAGATGCGATAGGAAGAAAACCAGTACTGATCGCAGGCGACTTCAATGCCTGGGCTGTAGAGTGGGGCAGCCTAAGGACAAACCAAAGAGGACGGGTGCTCCTTGAAGCATTCGCTCTCCTGGACTTGGTCCTCGTCAACCAAGGATGCACTCACACCTATAGAAGAGGAGAAACAGGGTCTATTGTAGATCTAACGTTTGTTAGCAGCGGCCTTGCCGGTTCAGTTAGCTCGTGGAGGGTGAGTGAACACTACACACATAGTGACCACCAGGCCATAATAATGGAGGTAGGTAAACCAAAGCAGGGATCCAGTGCGAGTACAACGACCAATAGAGTCGGCTGGAAAACAAAGAATTATGATAAGGAAATGTTCCTGTTATCACTAGAGGAACTGCAACTGTCTGGAACGGCGAACAACAAGGCAGAACAGATGATGGAAAACATTGCCCGAGCCTGCGACGCCGCTATGCCTCGAAGAGTGGCAAATAATAGACGGCCGCCAGTATACTGGTGGAATGATGATATTGCTACGGCCCGTAGTGAATGCCATCAGACTAGGAGACGGGAACAGCGAGCTAGGAAAAAACTCTACAGAACTGGAAGAGGCCAGGAAGTAGTGGACGCTTGCGACCAGGAAGTGAAGGAGGCTAAACGTAAGCTGAAAAAGGCAATACGCGACAGTAAGCTGCGTTGCTTAAAGGAGCTACAGGACGAGGTAGATCAAGATCCCTGGGGTTGACCATATAAAATTGTTATGACGAAAATTAAGGGAGGTCGTGTACCCCCTCCCAAGTGCCCGGAATTCTTAAACCGGGTCGTGACTACACTGTTCCCCGGACAATGGGATGAGACAGGTGTTACTGAAGCATGGACAAACCAAGAAGATATCCCCATGATAACGACANAACGACGGAGGAGCTGCAAATGGCCTGCAAAAGAGTAGGAAACAACAAGGCTCCGGGGCTGGATGGCATACCCAACATTGCACTGAAGCATGCTATACACGCACACCTGGAGACCTCCGTAGACTTGTACAACACATGTATCGAGGAAGGGATATTTTCCACTAACTGGAAGAAACAGCGGCTAGTGCTATTGCCAAAGGGAATGAAGGCACCTGACGACGCTACGTCATACAGACCACTCTGCATGCTGGACACCCCGGGCAAGATCCTGGAACGTATAATCTGCGTCAGAATGGATCAAGCTATAGAAATATCAGAAGGACTTTCAGAACACCAGTACGGATTCCGGAGGCAACGCTCTACACTGGACGCAGTTAGCCTAGCGATTCACACTGCCCGAAAAGCGGTGGAGGGAACAAGATGGAAAGGAGGCAAAAAGGAGTACTGCGCTATTGCTACACTGGACGTAAAAAATGCGTTCAACTCGGCTAAATGGAGCAAAATACATGAGGCACTCCGAAAGAAAGATGTACCTTTGTACATAAGGAGGATGATGTCCGACTACCTAAAGGACAGAATCTTGCTGTATGATACTGAGAACGGCACTAAGTCCTATAAAGTCACAGGAGGCGTCCCCCAAGGTTCGGTACTTGGTCCACCGCTTTGGAACATCATGTACGATGGAGTACTACGCCTACCACTACCCCAAGGGGCAATGGTCATAGGATTCGCGGACGACATAGCAGTAGTAGTTGTAGCGAAACACATAGAAGATGTGAAAGAAATAGCGGACGAGGCAATTCGTATAATACACGAATGGCTAATAGAAACAGGCCTAGAGCTAGCCAGCCACAAGACCGAAGCTATCCTTATCACCTCTAGGAAAAAACTAGAGTCAATAACATTGACAGTAGATGGGCATGAGATTGTCTCCCAACCAACGATCAAATATCTAGGCATAACCATCGATACGAGACTTACCTTCAAGCAGCATTTGGAAGCAGTGAGCGATAAGGCAGCAAATGTTGGCGCTGCTTTATCGCGATTGATGCCAAACGTAGGAGGGCCAACTCAAAAACGAAGGTTGCTTCTAGCCAGTGTGACCACGTCAATTATGTTGTACGGAGCCCCAATATGGGCAGACGCCATGAAGGTGAAAAGCTACGCGCGGAGCATATTGGCAGTGTACCGGAGAAGTGCACTAAGGGTTGCGTCTGCTTACCGTACGGTATCGGATGAGGCGGTGTGCATTATAGCAGGCATGCATCCCATTGACCTCCTAGTGGTGGAAAGGAAGGAGACCTATGAGGTAAAGCAAAGAAGAAATGACGCCACACGGCCAGAAAACTGGAACAACGCGCGGAAACGGACAATGGATGAGTGGCAACAAAGATGGGATGCTAGCAGGAAAGGGCGATGGACACATCGCCTTATACCAAAAATAGGGGATTGGATTGAAAGGAGACACGGGGAAGTAGACTTTTACCTTACACAGTTTCTTAGCGGGCATGGATGCTTCCGAGCGTACCGGCACCGATTTAAAATAGACGACCGTCCAAANCGAGCGTACCTGCACCGATTTAAAATAGACGACCGTCCAAACTGCCCAGTATGTTTGGATGCGAACGAAGACGCGGAGCATGTCTTCTGCGACTGCTCGCGCTATCAACAAGAGCGAGAAGAACTCGAGTGCTACCTCCAGACAAGAGTGACGCCGGAGTCAATCATGGCAGCTATGCTGACGTCGGAGGCCGGATGGTACGCAATAAAGACATACGTGAAGACCATCCTCAAAAAAGTCAGAAAGGATGAAGAGAAAAGAAGGGAAAGACAAGGCGAGACAATCGAGTAAAAGTTGCCAGTCGAAGGCCACTAAGTCGTAAATACGAAACGCTCCTCGGACTGATGCAGAGGAACATAGGTCACAGAGTTGAGCTATCACTCCCCTGCCCGATGCAGAGGAACGTAGGAGCGAGGGTTGAGTGCCTATAAGTGCACCTCAGACCGATGCTGAGGAACGTAGGTAACTGAGTTGGAGCCCAGTCTCCCTCACCCGATGTAGAGGAACGTTCACTGAGAAGAGGTTGGCGTGTAAGACGCCCTCTCGTGTACACGCGTTGCTCTATCGGCGATGCTGCGCTTACCCTTCCGTTTGGCGCGTATATTGTCCGCTTTTAGGAGAGCTCTCGCGCGATTGCGGCACATGCGCAGTTCCGTACAATAGCAGAAGAGGCGCCTTTTTGCTGCGGGCTGTTGGTATCCTTTTCAAGCGGAGATACTCATAGCCGTTGCAACAGTGTACCAAAAAGTTTTCTTGTGTTGAATTACAACGTGTAATTGCTAATCTATGTGAGGAATTATGGAAACCTTTTTGGAAGCAAACTTCCCTCATTTACTACAGATTTTTAAGAGTAAGTATAACCTCATTTAATCAATGCTGAGATTATCTCTCAATAAACTCCAAACATAACCTACCTTGTCATGTGTTTTTGCTGTGTTTTAAATGAGTGCATGCTTGATGTATACGTTGGATTACACCTATATATATTTTTATTAGGTAAGAATTATACTGATGAACAGTTTTTTACTTTGGAAAGTAATGCTATTGCTAGTCTTATTGGGAATCATGAAGCTGATATAGTTAATTTCATGTTAAAATGGGGCTATGAGAAAGGAAAACTTGAAACTTGTAACAGTATGAATGTTTCTATAGAGGAGATGGATGTTGTATTGAGTGAGCAACTCTCTGATTCTAATGCACTTGATGCACTAAATCATTCTAACACAGATCCGTCACCCGTCAACCTTTCCATTCAAACAAATCTTCAAGATACCTCTGCAAATGAATCTGAATCCTTATCACAATCAAGTTTATTGCATGAAAATTCAGAGACGACAGAATCATCAGGTTTTTTTATTTTCATATAATATATCTCATGTCCATCTATATTAATATACAATATGATATGACAAGGTTGCGTGAATGTTGTTTTTAGCTGTGAAATATAATGTCGATAGTGATTTGTACAAATTTTTCAATTTATCATTGAGAGGGAAAGTTTTACTCCGTAAATATGAATTGACTAAAGATGTAGACTTTCAAGAATTGAAAGATTTAATAATTTGGCATGAAATTGATCAGGATCCAATTAATTATAAGTAAGTATATAGGTGTATATACAGAAGGGAACGTTATATTTCACGCAGTACATTATATCTAGTTTTTTTTCATTGATTGAGTAAAGCAGTACTAATGAATTTTTTTTATAGGATAAAAAAGGAAAGATTTGTGGAATTGTTGAAACATATCAAAGAGCTGTTTCCAACTGTGGACGAGTCTGTCATTTTTGAACTACGGACTACTAACAATCAAGGAGAGTGCATCTATACTCGAGGACTTCTTTATAATTATTATAAACTAGTGAGAAAATCTTTACGAGAGGCTGGTTTCATAGCTTCCAAATCCTCAGCACAGCCACCACCTCTAACTACTTCGAATGTTGAAGGTAATGTGAAGTATTTTTAATATTTGGAGTAGTTTAATCCATACAGTCTAATTATGACAGATTTTATATTGGAATAAATGTAACCTTGACTTATTTTATGATGTCATGATTGAACTACGCGGTTAGAACATTTTTACTTCTTGGATGGATTAAGTTCAACTCTGATTGTGTTCATGATTGGACTATGCGAATGAAACATTTCATCTTGTCATGCATTATTATCTAATGAAATTTTTATTTTTTAGCAACCACAGCAGCTACTAACATAAAATGTTTGACAGATAAAAACAGAGATTTGTACTCTGTTGCTGACGTGTTAGACAAGTGGAAATCAACTTACGGTCTTCGTATAAAACTGCTTGATCGAAAAGAAAGAACAGTCAAGACTGTATCTATAGAAACGTATTTCAACACTTTTCCCTGTCTGAATGCGCCGCTTGGACTTACACTGGTAAGGTTTAAAACAGTTGTACAAATATTTCATGTATTTATATTAAGAATAATTTAATTTAATTTTTCAGCTGTTCGAAGATTTCCAGATATTTGTTGGAAATTTAGCGGAAAATAATCTAATCCCACAGGCTGAAGTAAGTCAATACCCCTCACGGTTTTGTAATCGTTGGCCAAAGATAGCTCCAAAAATACTGTCAGAAAATAGAAGAGTGAAATGTCCGGAGGTCGTGCAATTCTACGCTACTTATGACAATCTAATCAAAGCAGGTAGGATCAACTATATGTCTATTTTTTATACCTTATGATTTTAATTTTCTATTGAATTGAATATTAATTGTTGTAAATTATTACAGGCAATCACGACAATATTCTTGCGTTGATGTTATTACCTTTAGTCATCAAATCGTCAAAAACTTACAAGGTTGGGGAAGTGTCGGTGACTCTGTCAAAAAGTCAGATCGCAGATTCTTTCATCTTGCACGTTAAGGTAGATACAAATTAATAGATTACAGCATAAGTGGTCCCTTATGATACAGCGTGTATTACATGACTGTATTCGCTACGCTAAGGCTATAAGCAGCACAATGCAATAATAGACCACTTATACCACACAGTACTATAACGTATACATTGTAAACAAATAAATATTCTTTTACAGGACAGAAGAAACCTATCAGAACAAGAAGATCGTTTTAAAGCTTGGTTACTAAGTTTGAGAATCAACATTTACCCATATCTAATATTTTGCGGTGAACTAAACAATTTAGACGATATTCACTTGGTACTTAACCTAGAAAAGTACCCATTTCAAGACCCTGTGAAAGCAGTAGAAGCTTGCTATAAATGCTTGTCGTCGTTGCATGCTTTTCCAAATACATGTGATTTCGTGTGGTTATTTTTCGATAAAGCTATCTATAATTTCACGTTCAAAAAAAATAATTCTCATGTTAGTGCGTTGATAAGAAAAGTTAGCTCTTAGCGCGTTAATAAGAAAGTTAGCTTTTAGTTAATGTAAATAGCAGCGAAAAAATTGTTATTCTTTTTTCCTTTTAAAATGGATTATATTTTTTTACTCAACCATATAATCACCTTCATTTTATCACTCTATGGAAATGACTCTTTGCCAAGAAAAATTGTTAGTGAAGTAATAGATTTTTTTAATGAATTCTTACAAGATATTTTTATACCTGATTTAAAAAATGATATTGTCTCTATACTAAAAAATAACAAAATCGAAGGAGAGTGCTTGAAAAGTATAGAAAATTGTTTCAGCAAACACAGTAAGATCTTTGAATATGTTGACAGCGAGCCAAAAAGATTTAGTATCTTGAAAACGAAGGGACTGTTAGATTATGAAGAATTTGAATTTGGTATAAAATTTGTTGATAAAATTGTTGACAACGAGTCAAAGCTAGTACCAGAAACTATGAAAGGAGTCTACGTACCACTAGCAAAAAGTTTGAAAGTTTTCTTAGAAATTCCAGGTATTTTTGACGAAATATATCAGTACACTAAACAATTAAGTAAAGAGTCATGTATAATTACAAACATAATTCAAGGTGATTTATGGTTGACAAAATATGCTAGTAAATTTGTCAGTGATATCGTATTTCCTTTATTCTTATTTTATGACGACTTAGAGGTAGGGAATGCTCTTGGTACTCACGCGGGGACCAATAAATTCGGGGCTCTTTATGTAACGATTGCGAACTTGCCTCCATATATTAGTTCAAGATTGCAAAGTATGTTGTTTTATTCTCTTGTGTATAGTGAAGATAAAAAAAAAAGTAGCAACGCCGCAGTTTTTGCCCGACTAAGCGACGAGTTGAATGATTTAAGGAGAGAAGGAATTACAGTAATGATCAATGGCACTGTTAAACGCGTGAAATTTCAATTAGTACTGATTCTCGGCGACAATCTTGGATTAAACGGCATTTTTGGCTTCCTTGAATCGTTCAATTGTAATTACTTTTGTCGTATTTGTTTTGCTTCATTACAAGAAACTCATACACTTATAAGAGAAATCAAAAGCAAACTTCGAACAAAAGATAATTATGAGAGGCATGTCCATCAAAATAATCCATCAAACACTGGAATTAAAGAAAGGTGCGTCTTTCACGACATTATCGATTTTCACATAATAGATAATGTCACAGTAGACATGATGCACGATATACTGGAAGGCGTGTGTTCTTATACTATGAATTCTATTTTACAAACATTTATTTTTACTAAAAAATTTTTTACATTACAAACGTTGAATACACGAATTTCAAATTTCGATTACGGACCAGAAAATTCCAATAAGCCGCCGGAGATAGGTCTCAGTAGAATAACAAATTATCAGGATATCAAGATGTCAGCCTCAGAAATGTTGTGTTTCACGCGATATTTTGGCATGATGATAGGAGACTTTATTCCTAAACATGATGAACATTATAAACTGTATCAACTATTACGTACAGTTCTTGATATTGTTATGTCTCCGAGAGTAGTTCGATCTGATATGAAACGCTTAGAATTATCGATAGCTAACTTTAATAATCTTTATGTGGAACTGTACAAAAGTTTAAAACCTAAATTTCATTTTCTAACTCATTACCCAAGAATTCTAATGAGAAATGGTCCTTTTGTGAATTTCTGGAGTATGAGAGGTGAAGCAAGACATCGTCCCATAAAAAGTAATGCTCAATCGTCGAGTTGTAAAATAAATTTATTAAAAACAATAGCTCTTAAACAAACGTTAAAAATGTGCCAACTAATACATACTCTGCGATTTGAAGAAAAAATCAAGTTTGGTTCTATAAATATGAAAAATACAAAAAAAAGTTATTTTGATCATGAAATGCGTGATAAAAAATGTAAATATCACTTATCTGTTAATATCTATGGTATTAACTATCAAATTGGAACATTTTTAGCATTACATGAAGAAGAATTACAGCTACAATTCGGTCAGATTATTGATATTATTAATCTAGAAAATCAAATTTTTTTTTACATGAATGTCTATGATGAAATGTTCTTTGATGAACATTATCATGCATATGTCGTTGAAGAAAATAATGAAAAAAAATTGATTGAATTCAAGAATTTACCCGTTATAATGCCAGTTTCACACGTAATCAAAAATAATACTCATTATATTGTCAGTCAATATGTATTGTAATACTATTTCTTTTGTATTTTTATAATAAATAAATTTTTGTAATTTGTATTATTGTGTTTGCATTAATAAGAATATTAATATAAATATATATGTCAGGTATATAAAACTGTCCCTAAGTATTTTAAGATTGTGGACTGCGGACGGCCCATAACGTAAAGCATGCTATGCGCAAAGTCAGCGGGCAGACGCCGCTCTTCAGTTTAGGACGTATGTTGCGCTAAAATCAGAGCAACGTCTGCTCTAAACCCGAGCGCAGCCCTTCCGCCACGCGCAGCGCTTCGGGCGCCCTAACCTCTTCTCAGTGTAGGTGTCGGGGTTGAGTCTGTCCAGAGGATGTCCAAACGATGCTGCACGAAGTAGACGACCGGACGATGCTGCTGGAAGAAGACGGTTGGATGAGGCAGAAAGAAAAAGACGAGATAAAAGACTACATCAACAGAAGTGGGCAGTAGCCACGCGCCCCCCGCGAAGCAATACTCAACGGTGTTACCGCGGGGAGGCCATATCGGAGAAAGAGCCAGGTCTAACTTACCTAGGGTTGGTAAGGAGGACGGAGAGGATTCGTTGCTGTTAGAAGTTAAAAACTAACAGTGGCGAAGGGTTTAGTGGGTGAGAGTCCCACACAGGTGGTACCAGTCGGTGCCATATCGTCCATAATGGATTTGCCTTTAACCTCTCTCTCTATAAAGCAAAAAATACACACACACACACACATCCATACGGACATTTTCTAAAAATACTATTTTTCGACTAAAAATGCATCAAAACACACTTCCTACATGTTTTTACACAAACTCAAAAAATTACTATTACAAGGCTTCCTTAGGAAGGAAGCAAAATTAATATTATCACCTTTATATTCTAATAAATTAAAAATTAATGAAAATATAGTTGAAAAAATTGATGGAATAAAAATTGTCTTTTATAGTGATGAAAGTTGAAAGTGAAAATGATGACAATCTTATAAACTCAATTCCAACTAAATTTCTAAATTCGTTGACACCAAATCGATTACCACCACATAAATTATTCTTAAAAATAGGGGCAAAAGTTATCTCCATTAAAAAGTCTAAATATATAATATCAAGGGGCGCGGTAGCGCCCCGATGGCAAGTATAAGTTTTATACACTGTGCCGTCGGGAGCACCGCGACCCTATTATACTTTGAATTTGCTAGATAACCTATAGGCGTTTTACGAATATTTCTATTATATTGCTTCATTCGATATTAATGCTCATGTATGAGTATTCTATCTTAAAGATTTTAATTATAATTACCGTAGGTTTTTGCTGAAAAAATTGCTCCTTCAGCAAATTAATTAAGATTGAAAATTAATTTGTGATTTTTCTTTAATTTTTCGCCTCTCCGATTCTCTTTTTTTCATACAATACAAACTAACTATTTATTTACATCTATACAAAACGTCATTGTATTATTAAATAAAAGACCTCAAGAGAGCTATCCGCTGCAGAGAGCCGAGTGCACGGAGATAGAGCGCTGCATATTATATCTTAAAGATCAAGAGAGTGAGAGAGTAAGAGAGAGGTGTCCGCCAAGCGCACAGAACAGACGAAGCGCTGCTTGCACCTGCTTTATCGAAGTAGAGTCTGATGAATCGGATCGCTGTGTTGCAGCATAGAAAGCCGAGCACACGGAGTCTTAGACGGAGTGCATCTGTGAGTTAGTCAGACCATATGACTATCAAAGGCTCTACGTACCTACGCCCTACACACTCTGCGTAGGTACCCTGTTATAAAATTATTTGGATATTATCCACGTTCTGGCGCATTTCAAAATATCGAGGCTGCGGAAGTGATATCAACGGCAGTCGATATAATATACAACGAAGATACTTGTATTACCGCTTATACATTGCCCGTCAGGATTTTTGTGTATAAGCGCCGAGCGTTCGTCAGGACGACTCAAGCACTAGCGTGGATCGCCATCGTGAATGTTGGACACAGCAGTGCTGGATCGAGGATCATCTAGGGACAGTCGGCTCGCATCGATGGACTTGAGATAGCACCGACCAATCCTTCTATAGAACATGCTGGCCTGCAACACCAAGTACGAGATCGAAACCACGATCGGCGGCCATTCCAAGCTCGGCTTCAACCTCATCTAGCTCTCGCCGCTTGAGCTCGGCGACGACCTTGTTGGCTGTAATGCCTATGTCGCGATCATCTTTCTGCATAGCCTCATTCGCTTTAACCTCCGAAATGTGTCGAAGACTGCAAGTCTAATTTTACTGAATCTTCCATTCCAGCGACTTTAATCTTAACTTGAACTCGGTAATCTACCTCTCACATGCCATTGGTGCAGCGGAGTTCGCCGCAGCCGTTTTGAGTCAAAACGGAGCCTAAAGAGGATCAGAAGCCTGCGCTTAAACGACAGCTGTATATAGCGACTCCTGGACGGCGCGTTAGACAACGTGCCCGAGAATGAGAGATGGGCCGTGATTGCGGCAACGATTTCATCGAGTTTAAGCACGAAGAGGAAGTAAATATCAACGAGGAGCCAACGCTTCTCCAGGAGATTGGCAGTACCTGAGCCCGTCCACCCTCATGCTCAGCATACCGACAACATCCCGCAACAAGTCTAAGCCCACCATATATGTGTATCTATAAGCGCTGGGTGCTCGCTAGCGACTCAAGCACTTAATTATATTATAGACTGCAAACTAGGTGCTGGGAAATCGTTCTAGCGACATATAGAGAGCAAGTCGACAGTGTGCGTAATCCATGGATAATCTAAGCTTGATTTCAAGTATGCCTACTTTCTACTATTAGAGTTCGATCAAGATCCTATTGATGGCTGTAATTCTAACATCAACGATCATTTCGACTAGACACTGGACATCGACAAATTGCACCATCAGAACATTCTGGACTGCGACATCAAGAGCAAGATCGATAGTGATCGGTGGTCACTAGCTAAGCTTGTCTTCAACACCTCACGCTCTCTTTACTCGTCCTTGACGACTCGTCGGTTTTAAGGATGATGTTTGTTCGAAACTAAAATTGTTTGAAACACCAATCGATTGATTATATTCATTTTCGTTTACACATCAGTCCCGTACCTAATAGTATCGATGCTAGAGGCCACCTCAGTTTCGATAAAATAACAAGGACGAATTAATTTGCATTAATCTTTGTCTTTTTATATCTCAACACTCTATCCAAACAAATATTTATATTTTTTCGACAAGTAATTGAACCCGAGAAAGTTTTTTCCAAAATAAGCGTTTCTTAGTCATTTGAATTTCGGGCCATACTAATGCATTATGGGACATGAAAAAAGAGCGGCAGTTCGTTATTTTTTAAATATTCGAATATACTAGTCGTTATAAAACTGTCTGTTTCTACGGGAATAAATACTTCGTTGCATTAGTCAATCAACGGCGTTTACTGCCATTACTCCTTATTTTGGACCTATAACCACCTTAAATTGTCAAAAAATGAAAAATTGGATTTTATTTTTATATTAATATTAAATTGCTAAGAAAATGTATTAAACAAACATATAAACTTAAAAAATTATAGAGAACAAGAAATAATTTTTATATGTACCAAATACCAGGTGCAACATGTCTCCGAAGGCCAAAATTCACAATTTCCATTTTTTCACTCACCGCAGACTTGCTTAAGTTCTAGGCATCGAAGAGCACTAAAACTTTACAAACATGTTTGAAATACATAGTTCTGACATTAGTGTAGGGATTTGTAAGTTAATTGAATCTTAAAAAGTTATCTTCAATTTAAACAAAATATTTGTTTAAAAATGTTAAAAATGACAAATATAGTGAGTGGTCCAAGTCCACTAGAGTCGCCGGGATGGAAGCTGAGAGGGAAGAGTAGCGGAGAGATAGCGAAAGCTGACATAACCTGTCGGCCTAGCCCTTTGATGGAGTTAGGAGCCAAGTCCCAGGAGAGGTTCATCGCAGCCGCTGACGTAACTCGTCGGCCACGCAACTTGGAGAAGGTAGAAGACGAGAAGATAATTTTTGAAGTAAGGAAGAAAAATTTTGTTGTGAAGGAAGATATTATAGGAGAAGAGAAATTTTTTGTTGAAGAGGAAGAGAAATTGTTTGTAGAAGAAGAAAATTTTTGTAGAAGAGAGAATACTTTTGTGCAGGAAGATAAATTTTTCGTGAACGTTGGCATAACCTGTCGACCGAAACAAGAAGTTGTGGTCGAAGAAGCAGAGGAGCAGAAGATTTTTGCAAACGCTGGCGTAACCCGTCGGCTCAGCAACAGGACAAGCGCCGGTGCTACCACAGCCCGGCCGTCCAGTAGTGAAGCAGAGAATGAGAAGAGTGATAGTGCAGTGAGGTGGAATTTAAATGTGATTCCAACTTCGAGAGTATCATCGCCCATGATTACAGATCAGTTTGAAGATATGAAAGCACAGCCAGTCATGTTGAGTCCAGCAGCTAACAGCCATGGCAGGATTAGGGAGACCCTAGCTCAAGACAAGAGGAAGAACGAGTCGGATGAGGAACCGACATTCTTACCACTTACTAAATTGCAGACTAGAACCCCATCCCAACCGGTGTTACAGCCTGATCAAGTCAACAGACAAGATGCCAGTAGTACTTCAGCCTGTCAGCCAGATGGTACAACTAAGAAGTGTTGGGAGTCATTCATGAATGAAGAGAAAGTGTCGTGTAGTAGGAGAGTATTGGAGTGTGTTGAAGAGAAGAAGACGTATGCGAATGCTGACGCAACCCGTCGGCTCAGCAACGTTCCAGTCACGAAGCCAAGGACAATCGCTAGTGCTGTCACAGCATGGCCGTCTAGTAGTGACGAGGAGGGCGAGGAGAGTAGTAGATGTCGAGTAGTGAAGTTATACCGGAGTGTGATTCCAACTTCAATTAATAATTGCCTGTCATCACACAAGGTTGCAGATCGCCAGGAAGATACGAACGTACCACCAGTCCAGTTAAAGTCAGCGGTGCACCGTCGTGGTCGAATAATGGAAGCTCTAGCTCAAGACGAGAAGAAGAACGAGTCGGGCGAGAACCCGAGGTTTTCATCTATCTCAATATTGCAGCCTAGAGCCCATTTCCAGCCGGTGTCGCAGCCTGAACAACAAAGACAGGGTGATAGCAGTACTTCAGATGTGTGGCCAGATAACGCAATTACGGAAGTAAGGAAAACAGCATTTGTGGATGTAGAAGAAGTGTTGGAGCAGGATGATGTTGAAGATGTGCAAGGAGTACCTGCGAGAGATGGACGAGAAGGATCGGTAACCAAGAACAACACTGTTGTTGTTCTCGAACCAGCTCGAGAAATTGAAGTTGTGGAGGAAGATGTGAGAGTGGTGAAAATCGTCGAACCGAAGGTGAATTTAGCCACGCTTGACAGAGTATCAGGTGGTGCCGACCGGAGTTTCGCTGTGCCTGAGGAGAGCTGCTTAGATGGAAAAATTCCAGTTCGAAGTACAACCGTTGAAGACGTCTTACAGCCAGATATGTCTAGGATCAGAGCCGCAAGACAAAGAATAACTAATAGACTAACAGCAGTAAACGACGTTACAATACTACGAAGAATATTATATAGGATGAAGAAAATCTTGAATGAAGACATAGATGATCAGTCGGAGAAGAAGTTTGTGAAGTCGACGATGGAAGAGAAGATGATGGATGACGACGTAGATGACCAGACAGAGAAGGTGTTCGTGGGTTCGAGGATTGAGTTGGAGCGAGAAGATACTTTCGAACATCCCAGAGAAGTTATCAGTGCCCAGGCCCTGACTGCAATTAAGCCAGGGGAACCAGAGGTGCAGCACTCGTGTAGGGAGCCAGATCATGAAGAAGAGGGAGCTTTCAGTGCCAAGGAGGAGAGAGGAATCTTCGTTTGGATAGAAGTCAATCACCGAGTAGTTTTTGATCGAGGTAAGATACTAGATAAGATATACTCATTAGTCACGTCCATTTTAGCCAACAATAAAGACGCTTGGCCAATGGACTTAAGGAGAGCTGCTTATCGAGCTCTCTTCGATCGTGGCCGGAGTCACAGCCAGTCCATCAAACTGCAGAACATTCCCAATGCCGAGGCGACTTGGGAAACCACGTCATACACCAGCTGGCTATCATCTAGAGGCAGAATAGAAGATGTTCCGCAAACCACTAGACCCACCAGTCAGAGCCGTGACCGCCTAGTACAATGGACTGAACTGCTGACGAGGGACTCTCGTACTTACTACACCAACACTATGTAGCTACGAAACACCTTCTGTGGGACGAGTGAGGTACCAAGAAGCTCCTTATGCCGCAATAGAAAACAAGAACCGCTCCCGGTCCTCACCGTCCTCGCCAAGAGACGTTTCGCCGGATAGGGAGAACTCGACGACTCAAGGAATGTCTGAAGCCATAGCCGAAACGATCTGTGGCCGGAATTGCAGCCCAGACCGCACAGAAGCTGAACGAGGAAGCAGTAAGCTGCAAGGATCCGCATCACCGTCAGAATCCAGGGTACTACGTCATAGCCAAAAGATGAGTATTCTTAATCTATCCTGGGTCCTCTACCCCTCTCTATGGCTTATCGACCGTTACACCTGAGTCTTAAACTAATCATTCAGTTCTTACAGCCCCGCAGTTCGAGAGAGTAGTTGAGAGTGAGAGAGAGAGGCGTGTTATTTAGCGTTGAAAAACTGAAACATTCGGGGTATGTTTAGTTTTGGGAGGGGGAATGCGACTGGGTGACCGTCTTGTTAGTATTGGTCTCTCTCTCTCTCTCTCACTCATGCTACTCTCTGTCGGAGCTGCATCACCAAGAGTTAATACTCACAAGTTTGGTATGCAATTTTAGAGAGAAGCCGAATCACCGCCTAGTAGCCATACTCTGCATGAGAGAGAAAGAGAGAGATGAACCGCCGGAGTAGCAGTCGACAATATAGTTAGCAGCCGAGAGAGAGAGAGAGAGAGAGAGAGGAACAAAGTAGCAGCCAACGTCGCATTACGCCGCACCGCATCTACGCCAGTCGGACTACTATAACTATATCGCCGCTCACGCACACTTGTCGAGACGAGAGGCACCGATACCTACCGGGGCGGCTCGAGCCCAAGAACGAGCGAGCGGCCGGGAGGGGGAAACCTCTCGCCGTGGCGAGCGAGAATACGTGCCGCGCGTGTGTATGTGTGTTGCGCCGTTGTGTGGGTAATCTTGTAATCGACGAAAATGTATGCGTAGAAATTATTGTAAACCGAGAATGGAAAGTGTGTGCAACCTGGAGTGGGTTATGATAAGTCATGTAAAGAATGTTCTGCCGGAAAGATTGTAAAACCATTGTAAAGAATGCAAGTATGTTGTGCGCATGCGTGAGAAGGTACGCGAGGCGTCGCGTCGCGCGGCGAGACGACGACTCGCTCACTTGGATTTCCGCAGCAGCCTGACAAGCAGCCCTGCAGTACTCCGATTTTACCAAGAGGTATTNACAGCCCTCCGGTTTTGGTGTAATTGAGTTATCGATAGTTTTTTTTTCGCGCGTTTTCACAGAGAACGAGCCAGTATCCGAACGAGAGGAAGGAGGTTGAAGCTGAGTAAAAAAAAAAGGTAGTCGTGGAATTGTGAGTATTCTCGATTAATCGCGAGCGACAGAATAAGCCGGAAAAGGTTGATCGTCAGAGTTGCTGCCTCGTGGCATTTGTTTGTCAGTTATTAATCGTAGCCCGAAATTTGTAGTGCGAGAGTTGAGTGAGATTTTTAATAGAGGTTTTGTAAATATCGACGCGGGGTTATTCGTGATTGTAAGCATAGCAGTCGGAATTCCTTCTCTCAGTCGAGTAAATTACTGCCGGATATTCGTAGAATTGTCGCGAGAACACAGGAGAGTGTAGCCTGTTTCAGTCGGATTTACAGTCGGTACCTTTATTATTAAAGATAGTTTTAAAGAGTGAATTAAATGAGTAGTGTACAATTATTTTCCCTTTTTCCTCGGCCGAATCTCCTCAGAGAGCAAGAGTTCTCAATAGTCGGCAACGCGAAAAGCAGAGCAGTTTCGGGATAGGTTTATCACCGGCCTGGCGCCTTGAATAAATCTCGGTCGGTAGATAAAGAGACCGAACGGAGTGAGAATTAGCGAGTGTGGTCGCGACGGTTTTACCCCAAAATCCACATCGTTACAGTTTAAATTGAAGATTGCGGAAAATTGTCGCATTACCCGCATTTTTCGTCCAAAATTGACAAAAATGATCACTTTTGAACAGATAAAATTTTGTCTTATGTTAGCTGTGGATCGAAACTTATATAATAGGTTATAGTGTATCGAAAAAAACACTTCTGATGACCTAAGAAAACTTTTATATAGCTGTAATAGCAAAAATCGTAAAATGAACGGAAATACCGAAAAAAACGAAAAAAAAAAAGATTTTCTTTCGGAGGTAGAGACCTTTAAAATTCATCGCACAGCGCCCTCCTTGCAGCTACTTAATTTTTTTGTATGTATTTAATCTTTTCAAGGGTTTACAAATTGAAAACTCGTAAGTCGGGAAATTTTGAACCATCCTAATGTTGAGCTTTTCACCGTTATTTGCTGGTCTGCTGACTACATCAAAAACCTGGTTCTTTTCCAGAGCTTCTCGTTCTTTGCTTATTGCTTCTTGCCACCTATCAGCATCCGGAGCTGACATGGCTTTTTTGAACGACTTTGGATCTCCGTTTATGGCTGTTAGCAGTTCAAATTTACTTTCTGCACTCAGACTTTCAGCTTCGTCCATGTTATTTTCTTCAACCTCCGATTGAGCTTCTTGTTGTTCGTTGGCTCTTTTTCTTGTAACAGCTCTATCTCTGACATACTTGACCTCTTCTTCTACAGGCTTTTGACTTTCTTTCTTGGGTCTTCCCCTTTTCTTAGGTGCGCGTTCTTCTTTTTCAACTCCAACATCCTCTTTGTCGAAAGTCAACAACCAACTTTCTTGATTCACTGTCTCGTTGGTTACCGTCCAGTTCTTTATATCATCTGACTTGCATACATCTCCAAAAACCTTGCTTGCTATGAATTGCACGTTTCGGCTTTCGTAGATCTTACCATCCTCTGGGCATAGAAGCAAATATCCTTTGTCGGTGTAAGCTACGAGTACTGATTTATTTGACATCTTGTCAAATTTGGTGTCCGGCTTTGACTGTACCTTTGCAAAGGCTATGCACCAAAATCTTCTTATCTGATTTATCCTCAATCTCAATTCAGGATTTAATTTGACTAAGGGTGACTTGAATTCCAGCTTACTGTGCGGTGTCAAATTATATAAGAGCACCGCAGCTTTCAGTGCAAGGTCCCATGCGTTAGCTGGCAGTCTGCAGTCGAACATCATAGCTCTCACGATCTTCTGTATAGTCTGATTATATCTCTCAGCTATACCGTTTAATTGAGGCGTGTATGGACAGACTGTTCTCAGCTCTGCTCTATACTTATCTAGGACTTCTTTAGTTTTACCACTGGTGAATTCTGTTCCCTGGTCGCAATCCAGATAGCAGAATTTTTCGTCTACTCCACAGGTGTTCCGACATCTGACTACGAAGTCGTCAATGCAGTTAGCGGCCTCTGATGTATACTCAACTGGATAAGCCATGGCAAACCTTGAGTAGTTGTCTGCTAGTACCACGATGAATCTGCATCCTTTCGGATGTGTCATTGGAATTATTGGACCCATCGTGTCTGCGCTGACTCGTTGCAGCGGCTTCGTTGCCATGTCTTGATCGTTGTTGAACTTTGATCGATTCATTTTAGCCATCTTACAAATTTCGCAGTCCTCCAGACATTTGCCATGATCCGTGTCTTTAAAATCTTTTATGTCTGGATACAAGTTCTTCAAACCCTTAATCTTCTGCAAAGTCGTGTACCCTAACCTGATATGCCACAGATTCATCGTATTTTTAATCCGGGACATGTCTTCGACTTTGCAAGCATCTGGTTCAACGCTCTTATTTTTGACAACCTTGTTTTCATTGGACTCAATCTTGCCAGACTCATTCTTTTCGAATCTCACGTGTTTCTTATTTCTTAACGCGATTAATTCTTCATTGTGCACATCTCGACTCTTATCTATTTTAATTTTTAGGTCGATAAACCAAAATGGATCATCAAAGTATCCTTTAAGGATCTTTTTATTAGACTTCGGATCATAAACGACGATAGACTCATTGTCAAGACGCACACTTAAGCCCTGGTCTGTAAAACGCTTAAGTGATAATAGGTTCCTACTGAGATTCTCCGCGTAAATAACTCGATTCGGATCTATGTGATTTCCATCGGTTAATTTAAACCTGACCTTGCCTTGACTTGTAGACTTAATGTCTGCCTTACTCTTCTTATTTGCGCATCCAATCACATAATTCGATTTTTCATCTAATTTTGTCAAGATCAGCTTAGAATTGGTCAAATGTTCTGTTGCACCCGAATCAACAACGAATTTTTCCACTGCACTATCATCTTCGTTTAAATTAACATACATGCTTATTATCTTATCGTTCTCATTACCTTTTTCTCTCGCTGGAGTCGGAAATTGCCTGGAGCGGTATGACGGAGATTTAGAGGCCACTCGTCTAGGAGACCGTCCATCTCTCTCAGTTTGCTTCCTGCGTGGCGACTGGGTTCTTCCTCTGTCTGCAAAGATTTCTGGCAGAGTCTTATTTCTTGTTTGGCTCCGGGCAGTCAATGGAGATATGCCCAAACCCGTTGCAGTTAAAGCCTTTAACTGTCTTGTGCGTGCAATCGTTCTTGCCATGTCCTTTCTCTCCACACCGATCACAGCGCTTCAGAGAGTGATCTTTTTCTCTGCTTCTCGATTTTGCCTCCCTGAAGCAAAGCTGTTCTTGGCTTCGCCGCACAGAGCTGCCTCGTCCTTTGATTTCGATGCGTCTACCTGAAATATGTAATCTTTCAGTTGGCTATACGTGTAGCTTTTACCTGAACTGTATGAAGCTATATTTTCCGCGGTTACTACTTCCGGAAATGCACTTAAGACAGCATTATACAATAAACTTTTCTTTTCTTTATCCAACATCTTAGATATACCGTCTATACTCTCGTATTTTCGTACAAGCGTCTCAAACCGTAGACAAAACTCGAATGCCAACTCTTTTGTCCTGTTAAACTTCGCATTGAACAGACGTTTCTGAGCAGTATGAGCGTTTAACCTGAACTCATTTCTTTCGATTTCTTTAAGCTTCTTAAGGAGTTCTTCTGGGTCTTTCTCGTTTAGCGTGTGCATATGATACTTTTCATCAATCTTGTTAAGGATAATCCCACGAACAATATTTTTATCGTGAGCCAGCTCTTCCTTGTCTATCAAGTCATGCTGGCTTGAATCAAGCACGTAATACAACTTACGTGACTTCAACTCTGAGAATAAAAAATCCTCAAAGGTGGCATACTCTGAATTCAATCGCAGTTTATAAGTCCTCGTGATATTAACCTGCTTCATTTTAGCATCGTTGATGCTGGTGCTGCTATATGAGCTGCTCAACTTTGTCGTGTTATCTGGTTTGCTGAAAGAGGTATTATTAGGGTTAAACCTTTACCTATTTTTACTTACGTCCAGATCATCCGTTTGTCGGTCATTCCTGAGAGCAAACCCGTGTTTTTGTTTGCCTCTGTACGCCAATCTTTATACGGAGACAACGTCTTCCTACTCTTTGCCAGGCTCAACTGAACCTCTCCCTCGTTCCAGTCGTCGGTCACAGCTTTACTCTGCCATGGTCTCAGCGTCGAAGAGGCTTGTATTCGAACGTGCGCTTCTCCCGTCTCTGTTGAAAGAGGTGGAGAGCCGATCATTTCCTTGATGTTTAAGCCTGGTTGTTTTCTCGACAGGTTGAATGGTCGATCCAACGTCTTCTCCATTATGATCTTAGGCTTCTGTAAAGTTGCTGCCGACGTATTCTCCTGAGAGTTCGCCTCCTTGGGGTTCTCGTACCTTTTAAACCATTGGTCTTCTCTTAATTGGTCATCATCGCTATAGTCGTGGCTCAATCCCTGTTTGTCGAGAGCGCTGGTCAGCTTCGACAACTCCCTGGTGAGTGAGTGACTCATGTGTGACAATGTTCAGAAATCCTGCTGATAGATCGAGCTGCATGTTCCTGTTGTCTTCCGTGAGTCGTACTAATATCTTCAAGCTCGTCTCATCACGCCCTTGCATAGCAGGCATGGTCTCGGACGTCGTGGCACCCGACCTTTCTTGACCACTGCGGTGGCTTGTGGGTCCTCTCAATCCTGCCACGGATTGCGGTGCTGAGCTGAGGACGTTCAATAAACATCCTGCCTCCTCAAGCGTCAGCATATTCTTATCTGTAAGCAAATACAGAGTTAACCTGATGTTAGTCTGTTAATTGAGAGGTTGCCCTTGCGAGGCTCCCAGCGCTTTGTGCACAAGCACTGGGCATACTCACAGTCAGCCAAGACACCTCCGCTATACGGAGGCTTCCCAGCCCGCCTAGTCTCTTTTTGTGGAATATGTACCGAAGTACGGCTCCCACAGTCCGAGACCCACCGAGCAGGAGGACAGGCATGGTGAATCTGTGCGTCGAGGGCCAAGTTTTTGTTCGTGTGGCGCTGACTAAGCGCCTGTACGTGCGCACGTACCTAGTCAATCGTGGTTTCGTGTTAAACCTCGCACAGATTCACCCAGACTGCGTAACATCATCAGTCGTATGTCAGACTTAATCTGACCAGACTTCAAGTACATGCATTTCATTATCTTAAATATTCGATTACCATGTATATGCATACACGTATAAATATGCACACACACACACACACACACACACACACACACACACACACATATATATATATATATATATATATATATAAGATAATCTTACCCAAGCAGAACTTATTCTCGGAACCGGCAAAGATCCAGATGTCACCGTCATGAAGCTTTGCGGTCTTTCTGTACTACATGTAGTCGGTAAATTACCAACCAGTCGTTTTCAAATTGCTTTCTCTCCCCCTCCGATCCGCACTGCCCGTGCGCTAGAGAAAGAGCTAGCCACCATGTTGAGCTGGTTGCTTAGCAAACCTCTTTGTTTACGTTCTTAAAACTTTCGCCGCGCGTGTTTTGACTTTGCGTATCTCGGATTTATTTTAGCCGCACGTGTTTTGACTTTGCGTTTTTCGGAATCCTTTTTCTTGACATTCCTGTCCGTTCGTGCATCAATTTTGACAAAGAAAACGTAGCTTCGCGTAGCAATATTTTTCGTTTTTTTTTTAACTCGTTATTTTAACTTTCTCAATTCTTTCGCTTCGCGTACTCTCGTTTTTTTTTTATATGAGCATTTTACTGGTTTTCAGTAGCCGTTTCGTGTATCAATTTTAACAAAGAAAACGGAACTTCGCGTGGAAATATTTTTAATTTTTTAAACTCGTTATTTCAACTTTTAAATTCTTTCGCTTCGCGTACTCTCGTTTTTTTTATAAGCATTTCATTCGTTTATCAATTTTAACGAAGAAAACGAAACTTCGCGTAGCAATATTTTTCATTTTTTAACTCCTGATTTTAACTTTCTTTTTTTCGTTCTTCGCGTAGTTGAATCCCGCACTTCACTTAATTTTCTTTGCATATATATGGTTGTACTTACGTGCGGTCTTCTCTCATTTATATTGGTCACTTTTTAACTGTAGTCTATTCGCGCAGTGGAAGCGTGCTGGGCCCATAACCTATTATGATATTTCCGGGAAACTATGGATGAATGAAGAAGGTGAATAAACGAAGGATGTAACAGGTTGAAATGAACGTACTTTTATTAACGTGTGCGAACAAAGAAAGAACGTATGAGCGTAAGCATAAGGTCGAGTGCCGGAGCGAGTGCCGGATCAAATGTAAGACATCGACAGAAGATTCTGCCGAGCTCGGCTCTGTCGTTGAAGGGAGGGTCGAGAGGAGGTGCTGGCATCGGGAGACAGCGTATAACACTTTTAAACTAATCGGGTTTATAAGCTGCAAAAAGAACTTATCCGAAGTACGCAAAAGATCTACATTTTTCCAAAATCCCAACTGAATTAACCTTTTTACTCCCGTAACCGTACGGCATAGAAAATCAGACGTTTTGAATTTACGATTCTTAACTTAAAATTTAGTCTATAAAAGGCTTAAAAATTTTACATCAAGTAGATATTATTATTTTCTATTATCATGATTTTTTCAGAACGTTTGATCATTTAGTTTTAAAGATATCAAGTTAAAAAAACACCTTTTTTATCATAAAAATTGAACGGAACGTTCAATCTGAAAAATCTTGCGGAAAAAAATATGAAATTTTATGCTCTTTTAGATACACTATTGTTGAATATATTGTGTAAATCATATCATTAGAAAAAAGCAATTCAATTTTTTCAAAAATCGAAAAATGGCTATAGTATGGCCATAAAATGGTCAGAATTATTTAAAAAAATTTCCCAAATTGAAAATCAAAAAACATATGTGCATGTCAAATTTTATTACGATCGGTCGCATGGTTCTAGAAACATGACGGTATACACTAGGGTGGTTCAAAATATCCCGACTTTCGAATTTTCAATTTGTAACCCTTAAAAGCTTAAATACATAAAAAAAACCGGTGCCAAGTCTTTGGCACTTAGCTTCCTCCTTTTCCGTTTTTTGATATTGTTTTAATTGTAATATTAGATTGTGCTAACGCCACACGAGTTGCACTTACTATTCCAACTATTCCAACCTTGTGGGTAGCTGTCTTTTAGGTACACTATTGTTGAATATATTGTATAAAATCATATCATAATAAAAAGCAAAAATATTTTTTCAAAAATCGAAAAATGGCCATGAAATATTCATAAAATAGTCCAAATCTTAAAAGAAAATTTACTCGAATTCAGAATCAGAAAACATATATGCACGTCCAATCTTGTTACGATCGATCACGTAGTTCCAGAATTATAACAGTATACGCACACACGCGCACACACACACACACACACACACACACACACACACACACAGACAAAACCATCTGCACGGACATTTTATAAAACCATGAAAACTCTCAAAATATACTAAGCTTTAATTATCAAATTATATGGTTTAACAAAAATAATAATGTTCAGTCACACAGAGTATACAGGGTGAGAGTTGAAGAATTTGAATCTTAATATCTTTTAAACTAAAAGGTTTCATAAGCTACAAAAAGAACCTAGCCGAAGTGATCAAAAGATCAATCTTTTCCTAAAATTTCAACTCAATTTAAACCTTTTTACTCCCGTAATCGTACGACATAAAAAAAACATTTTTTTTAGTTTTTGATTTTTATCTCAAAAACTAGTCGCCAAAATTGCTTAAAATTTGTACAACTAGTAGATATTGTTGTTTTCTATTGTCATGAATTTTTTTAAAACATTTAACTATTTATTTTTTGAGTTATATATGTTTATCGAAAAATTACCTTTTATATCATAAAAAATGAACAGATCAGTCAATCTAGAAAATCTTGCGGGAAAAAGTAGACAAATTTATGTTCTTTTAGATACACTATTGTTGAATATATTGTATAAATCATATCATTATAAAAAAGCAAAAATATTTTTTCAAAAATAGAAAAATGGCTATAATATGGCCATAAAATGGTCAGAATCATAAACCAAAAAATGACCTAAATTCAGAATTAGAAAAAATATATGCATGTCAAATTTTATTACGACCCGTCGCATAGTTCCAAAATTATGGCGGTATACGTACATACACACACAGACACACACACACACACACACACACACACACACACACACACACACACACAGACACACACACACGGACATTTTCTAAAAACGTATGATTCGTACTCCAAACATCTCCAAATGCGTCTCCACGAAGTATTAGCAAAACTGAAAATTTTACTATTACAAAGCTTCCTCTTGAGGAGGAAGCAATAAGAATGGACGAGCGAAAAATTGTCGCATTGCCCGCATTTTTCGTCCAAAATTGACAAAAATTATCACTTTTGAACATGTAAAATTTTTTCTTAGAATAGCTGTGGATCGGAACTTATATAATAGGTTATAGTGTATCGGAAAAAACACTTCTAATGACCTAAAAAAACTTTTATATAGCTTTAATAGCAAAAATCAAAAAAAAGAACGGAAATACTGAAAAAAAGGAGAAATAACGATTTTATTTCGGACGTAGAGACCTTTAAAATTCTTCGCACAGCGCCCTCCTTGCAGCCACTTTATATTTTTAATGTATTTAAGCTTTTCAAGGGGTTACAAAATGAAAACTCGAAAGTCGGGAAATTTTGAACAACCCTAATGTATATCATATCCCTTTGATATTTTTTAACATGATTATTCCCAGCATCATGTAATCTGGACCATATCTGATAATTTTTATTTGGCATTTTTATACATATAGTCTTGTACGATTAGTGTATAAAAAAAGAACCATTTTTTTACATCAATTAAAAGATATTCATGTTTGTACGTATGTACGTACGTACGCTTTTTAGCTAATATTTACCGTTAATGTTTATAAGAAACTAATCATTTAAAAATTTAATTTTGGTAATGAATCTATGTGTTGATATATAAAGATTACAATAATTAAAAAAAATTCATTTCCACAAGATATATCTACATAAGGTAGGGATGTTTACACAAGAAAAAAATTTCGAAATTAAAGAATTTTAATATTATGTAGGTAAGAGATTAACATGGTACTCATATACCATTCAAGTACGGGACGTTGACAGTTACACTTTACTTTAAACGCTGTCAGTAGAAGAGAGCAATGCAAAAATGAGTTACTACGTAGAATATTACGCTGATCAAGTCGGGGGAGGAGGTAGAGAAGGAGTGCGCCGAGTGTTTGCAGGTTCAAGCTATCAGCGAGGACATGGTGGGATAGGAAGTTTCTTGAGTGGTTTATTTCGAAGAATCTTACCATATCTCACAAGTGGCGCGAAAGCTATAGGTAAAGAAGCTATTAAAGCAGAAATAGGTGAATTAGATGATGTGGGCGATCGTGGAGTAAGTTTTAAGCTAGCTGTAAATACACGCGCACGAGAGTCTGGTCGAAATCTTAAACACAAGGCCGCAGATAAAATAGCTAAGATGATGAAGGGTTCAGGATATAAGCGACGAGGCCAGAAGCGAAAACGTCAGTTGTATAAGAGTTGTTTAACTGGACGCAGTAGCAGCAGCAGCGGTACTAAAAGTGGTAGTGTGAAAAAACGACATGTAAATAAAATTCAAATTAGCAGCTCGAAAAAAAAGAAAGTAAATGGAAAAAAGATGAAGGAGCGCAGTGTATCTCTGATATTTTTGGATAAACATCATCATGACTTTTCTACATTCAAACTCATGCGAATGCATGAAATCAGAATTAGATTTATTTACTTTACCACCAATACAAATATCACTGGAAAATTCGCAATTCATACATTACAAGCCCGTCTCATCTCTCACTGACGATGGGCCATTGGAATTTGGTATTACGTAAGTACGCTTAGATAGCACCAATTAATAATCTTTTACACTCACTCTTTAATCAAATAGATGTGTTTTTTAATCAAAAATTAGTATCACCGCCAAACAATGCATATCCATACCGTGCATACATTGAGACACTACTAAATTATTCAACGGCTACAATGGGTTCTCATCTTACATCTTCACTCTGGTATTTAGATACTCCTGGTCAAATAGAGGCAGCACATAATATACCAAGCACTGATGCAATAACAAATAAGGGAAGTTCTTATTGTCAATATTTCTCAATTAGCAGTCAAACAATTGATCTAATCGGCCTAATAATTTACACTGTGATGTTTTTAATCAAAATAAGTTTTTGCTAAATGGTGTTGAACTACGATTACGATTACGATTAGTGAGAAGTAAGGATGCTTTTTGCTTGATGGATGTGTCTAATAACGAGAAATTTAGTGTACATATAAAAGAAGCGTCATTGATTGTACGACGCGTCAAAGTAAGTCCAAGAATTATGTTTGCACATGCAAACACTCTCGCGAAAGCCACTGCAAAATATCCAATAAACCGTGCAGAAGTAAAAGCATTTACACTGCACAGTGAAGTTCATGGGGATACACTTGACAATGTTATTCTAGACCCAATTCCTAAAAGAATAATCATAGATTTCGTGGATAATAGAGAATTTATTGGAAATAGAAAGTTCAATTCCTTTAATTTTCAACATTTCAACATAAACTATCATTCTCTTTATGTGGACGGAGTGCAGATTCCCAGCAAACCTCTACAACCGGCGCAGAGGCTAACCGTGATCAAAAAGGCGGTTCCTCCAGGAGAAGGCTCCTCTATTGCACATACGGTCGAGCTGACCCTTGCGAATATCCCTAATGTGGATATATCGAGCGTATAATTTTTGGATTTACGGGGAGTAATCCAATATTCGTCGAATGTTATCATAAATTATTTTTCGGTACTGGAATACACTTTCTGAATGAATCACTGGCGATTTCACGAACTGACTACAGAAAGGGTTATTGCTTTTTCGCTATTGATCTAACACCTGATCTATCTGCAAACTCGGCATTTCATTGGAATCTTATTAAGCATGGTAGTATTCGTGTAGAAGTCAAATTTGAAGATGCACTAGCATCAACAATTAATTGTATAATTTATGCCGAATATGACAACGTCTTGGAAATAGATGCGAGTCGACAAATCAACAGATTTTAATGCATGAGGCGGTGGTGGGAGAAAGGAACAGCAGTGCCTCTTACATCGTTAACAGAGAGATCGTTACACCATACGCTCAGTTTTCTTTGAGAACTTGAACAGTGCTCTTCTGCTGCTGCTACTATTCGCGCTTAAAAGTATCATGCATTACATTATTAGCGTTCAAGGTCTGAGAGACCTGAATAACAAGTTTATTCCTCAGGAAGTGGCTGTACTTGGTTTAAAAAATAGAGTTATTGGTCATTGGATCATTAAGGCGCCTCACAATTTTACAGAACTACTTATTGGAATTAAAAGATCTAACGAGTACATTTCTAATCAGTTTCACGGCATCCGATGGCACAAAGGTGATATTAGTGTGGAACAATTACAGTTTCATTTACAACAAGTGGCAAAAGTGGCAATACGTGTATTCACCTGCGGACACTGTAATTGGAGATTTTTAGAAACTGTCATGTCTCGTGAGGTTGTGAATGTCGAAGAAACGTACGCACCGAATTTCCAAGCATTAAAGAAGAATTATCCAAGCAGCTATATGTCTATAAATCACAGTATCCAAGATATAATAAACAGTCGTCACTGTGCCCTCAACCAGGCACATTTATTGAAAAAGTGGTTGCACTCTGGTGGAAACGAGGACGAAGTTGATCATAGCTAAAACAATGAATACACGTCAGTTGCTAAGGGCACTCAAACCATTGGCTGCCAAGACAGTTGGTGTATACGCTGCAGAAAAAATCCCCAATGTTATGGAACACCCCACGAATATCATTGCAAACACAGATGACCACACCAGACGAGGAACACATTGGACTGCTATTTACATAGATGCGAATGGTTACGGAACGTACTTTGACAGTTATGGATTTCCACCAATCTCACAACATCATGTTAAAAGACTCAAAACAAATTGTAAACGTTATCAGTGGAATAAGCAAAAATTACAAAGCATCGATTCGCAAGTGTGTGGTCAAAGTATTGAGTAGTATTATTACAGTAGTATTATGTTTCTTTATCATATAGTTAATATAACTAACTTACGTACGTTTTGTAATAAGTTTTCACAAGATTCCAGAAATAACGCTGCATTAGTAGTCAAAAAACTGTTAAGAAATAAGAATATTCGTCTGTGTTCAAGAAATGTAAAGAGATTAGGAACTGAGCGCTCTCTGAGCTCCGGATTTTGTAATCAAACATGTACGTCGAGAATATTTGTCAAGTAGCATTAAGTAAAAATTATGAATAAATTACAATTTTACATAATTAAAATGTTCTCATTTACAATACTTTACTTGCTGCTACATCCCCGTTTCATCATCATCGTATAGAAAATATCATTTACATGTCATGTAAAATCGTGTACGCACCACAGCCGGGAACAAAGAATGCTCAGATCGCATGTGTATTGCCACCCTCAACTTCGCCTCGGGTTCTTTATTTTCCCGGCCAAGGTACGTTGTAACGACCCTAAAGCAAGGGCAAAACAAAAAGAAATTGTAAAAAGAAAGTTAAAAGCGCGGACGTCGGAGACGAACTGAGGCGTTAAGAAAGTTCGAGAAACGGGAGTAGTTCAAAATGCGGATCAGCGACGAACCAATGAGCGAGCAGCAGCAGCGGCGGACTGGAGGGGGAAAGAAGCAGCAGCGCTTCAGCGCAGGTGCGCGCCACAACTTAAAAGGACGGCTCGCGCAGCTCCCAGCGTCATTCGCTCGAGAGAGCTCGAACGGTAAGGAGCAATAAGTCTCCTTAATCAAGTAGAGTCTTCTCGTAGCTACTTTTTTGGCGCGCGAGTTGAGAGACTTCGGCAATATGTCCGTTGTCTTGTACTCAGCGTTTTTAGAGTAAATAAATTTCAGCTGTATATTAACGTAGGAACAATAAATTATTTGTTCACATATATTATATATATATATATATATTTTTTTTTCTTGTACTTTCTATTTTCAGCTTTTCGTATAGTACTACTTCAGAGGCATTACGTCCTCTGAAGGTTAACTATACACATTTTTAAATTTTAAATAGAACATCTTCGAGGCATTACGTCCTTGGAGAAAATTCTATTAAGGAGAGTATTTCAAACAGCAATACGTCTGTTTGGAAGAAATTCTTAAAACATTTTTTCTCTTTAAAACGATTTTCAAACATAAGNCAAACTTGTAACGACAAATAAATTATAAATTACTATAAATATCAAATCAATACATATATAATAAATTCAAATACCATGACATCCCGGACCACAAAAAATACAAAATAAAAATATTCAAGCTCGGGTAGGAGTGTTTCATTGGCGATCTTGCCAGGATGTCTGGTTGTAAATTTTGAATTTATTATTACTGTAAATCTTAAAAACATAATTATAAATTCAAATCTTCTCGGTATACGAATAAATCAGTTAAAATGGAGTCCGCTAAAATTCTCTCCGGTACTCGTAGACGAACTATAAATAAAGAATCGGTTTTAGAAAACTTAAATCAATCTTTTTATCAAGTAATGACTCCAGACGATGTAAATGTAACTTTTTCCGATGAACCTAAACAAACCAAATGGTTACAAGCAGTTCACGACGCGATTAACTTGCTGTTAGAAAAATCAGATGAAACATCCAACACGGTTTGTGAAATCGACAAAAGAGTTGAAACGATTAACGAACGGTTCGAAAATGAAGGCATATCAGTCACGTGTATAAATGCAAGACACGACGCACTAAAAAACAGAGTAACCGAAGCAGAGGCTAGTTTACTCGGGAAAGTAGATTCTGACGAATTAGATAGAATCGAGGAAAGGATAACCCGAATCCTTGAGGATAAAATAACATCTACCCTTTCTGAGCATCGGGCTCAAACTGCCGAAACCGGTTCACACATAGACACTTCGGGAGGTCTAAATCAAGAGTTAATTAGAATGGCAATAGAAAAACACGAAAGAGAGGCCGAAGTTTTACTTGATAATCATGAAAAAAGAGATAAACTCAAAAATTAACTTCACTCACTAATACAAGTCAAAACTTGCTTAAAAATATCGACAAAAAATGAAACGCAAATTAAATCATTGGAAATAGAACACCTTAAATATAACGACTTATTTCTAAAGAATGATGATATATACAGAAATTTTAAAGAATCTATTGAAAATTACAATAAAATCTTTCAAGAAAAAATAAAGGCACTTTCAAATAAAATGATTAAGTATCTTTTGACAATAATAACACCAACTCTAAACTATTCTATCTCTAAAAACTCTCCTAAATACAATAACTCGCAGTCCAAGCTGACTCTAAACAGGTAAACCCATTCCTGAGAATTAAAAAAGCCTGAAGCCTATCACTCAACTGACACGAGACGTGTCAGGGCCACCGATGACACCATCGCTGGAGACTTCGCCGGAATAGGATATCAATTTCTAACAATCCGACAAAACCGACCTGCGAAACAAACACCTGCCTTCGTCGATCGTTCGACTATATCGAACCAACAACCAGATAGATAACATATCCCTCCCAAGACCATCATAGTCGAACACGATTAAAATTTCAACACACGCCGCATTTGAAAGTGATTAAGTATACAAAGATGAATGATCGCACCCACAGGCGAAAATAGAGCCGGCTCCATAATCATTATATTTCATCGGCAAAATTATCTCGTCTTGAATATGCCACTTACGTATGGGGATTCGCACAAGATCTTGAGAGAAATTATACCGAAACCGAGCTTATACGTAAGATTTCAAACCATTTCGATTGGGATGTTAGATATACAGTCAGATCTCAAGATATTAAAACACAAGATAAATTTTTTGAATTATTGGCTTTCAAAGATAGTGGTCCGGAGCAAAGAAAATCCACATTCGGTTCATCTCAAAATACTCAGCAAAAAACTAGTGACACGAACACGACAAGTAATACTAATGAACCGAATAAATTTAACTCGAATAAACAGTTTCAAAATAAACCGAACTTTCAAAAAACTTCACAAGCTCAATCTTTAAATACAATCGAAGCCACAAAAACTCAAGATACACAAAATAAAAATCTCGGAACTAAACCAAACGAAAACACTATTAAAAAATCTACAACTAAATTTGATTTTAATACAACTCTAAATGATTGTCTAGAAGATCATTGGGGTTTACCAAAAAACACGTAGAAGTTGCTTCTTGTGCCTCGGATAAATTTGTTGACTGTCTAGAAAATAGACAGGAAGCAACTTCACTACCCATCTCGATTTTAACTATCTTTAACAATCCTCGAGAAGACTTGCTTTACGAATCCGACGAAAACATAGACACTGAAAAAATTTGCACTTGTCCGGAAATAAACATTAAAATTAACGATATTCAAGTAAAAGCTTTGATTGATACGGGAAGCCAAATTACGTGTATTTCGGAAAACTTTTATATTTCTAACGCGGATAAATTTAAGAACGTTCCAACTCTACCTGTTGTCGGTACAATTATACGAGGGGCAACTGGCTTAAAATCAACTCATATAACGAAACAACTAATGTCCAGTACACAAATCGATGCGTTCACAAAAGACTTAGTTTTCTTAATAATTCCAAAATTAATTCGCGATTGTATTTTAGGAATCGACGCGATAAAAGATCTAGGTTTTCTTAAGATACTATGTACGATGAGATAATAATGCGTATTGATAATAAAATAGAAAAATTATCATATAAAAATAAAGGTTTATTAGAATCAAACATGGACCATCACTATATAGAGATAATTGAGGAGGATACAACCGATGTAGTTGATTCTCACTCTTCTTATTACAATGAATTTACGTATTGTCATAGTGACCTTAATTCATTGGTTGATCCATACGATATTACCGATATGGAAATCAACGAAAAAATAAAATCTTGTATAGTCGAGAATCCAGAAACGATCGATAAACTTCAAATTTTAATACAATTTTATCGTAAGGTTTTTTGTAAGAAGCCTGGAACATTACAAAATTTTGAATATGAATTAAAAATAAAAGAAAACTTAGAACCATTTTTTATTCCTCCATATCCGGTGGATATAAATATGAAAAGTAAATTACGTGAACAAATCGAAATCATGTTAGACTGGAAAATAATTCGTCGTTCTAGTAGTAACTTTATAAGCCCTTTCGTACCGGTTATAAAGAAGGATAATACAATCCGTTTATGCTTGGACGCTCGTAAAATGAATCAAATGATTGAGGATGATTTTGAATCGCCACAAAACATAGAAGAACTTTTGCAATTATGTCACGGTGTTAAAGTTATGTCGAGTCTCGATTTAACTTCAAGTTTTTGGCAAATACCTCTCAGTGAGGAAAGCAAGCAATATACTGCATTTATGTTCGAAGGAAAAATATACGAATTCGAAGTAGTTCCATTTGGTACAAAAATAAGCAGTGCTGCTTTAATCCGAGGATTATTTAATGTCACAAAAAATCTTGGAGAATTCATTTTAAATTTCGTGGATGATTTTCTATGTATCTCAAAAAGTGAAAAAGAACACTTAGAACATTTAGAAAAATTATTCCAAAACTTAATTAAATGGAATTTCACTCTGAATTTTACTAAAACAAAATTCTTTAAAAAGGAAACAAAGTTCTTGGGCTTTATCCTCTCAACTACGGGAATCAAGCCACAAGAGAATAAAATCGATGCGATAAAGAAATATCCTGTTCCGAAAAACATTAAACAATTACAAGCCTTTTTAGGTACAATTAATTTTTACGCGAAATTTACAAAGAATCACGCTAACGAATTATTACCTTTATTAGAGTTATTGAAAAAGAATAAACAAAAGAAGTGGGAGTGGGGGGACAGACATCAAACAGCTTTCGAGCGAATTAAAATACTTTTCGAAAAAGATGTTTGTCTCGCTTATCCCGATCCGTCCAAACCGTACATTTTACGTTGTGATGCATCTGACTTTGCTATCGCCGGTGCACTTTCGCAAATCGATAATAACGGAGATGAACGAGTCATAATTTATATTAGTCGAACTTTAAAAGAACTGACTGTCGAACTGACATACTTTACTACGGAAAAAGAGTTACTTGCGGTAGTCTGGAGTCTGCAAAAGTTAAATACTTATTTGCGAACTGCGAAAATATATGTAAAAACTGATCACAAAGCGTTAATTTTTATGTTTAAATGTAAATTCGTGGGTAACAGAATACGTCGATGGATACTTGGAACCCAAGATTACAATTTACAAATAGATTATGTATCGGGTAAAGAGAACGTCGTCGCAGACATGTTGAGTCGGCACCCCACTTATAATCCAGAAGATAAAAGAAAACCGGGAGAAATTATTATTGCCGTTATAAACAAACAAAAATTTTCAAATGATTTGATCAAAAATTTTAAATCGTTGTCAGAATTACAAAGAAAAGATGAGTATTTGAATAATTTGATTACGAATCACTCTGAAAAAAAATAATTTAACTTTTCTGATTGAAAACAATATCATATATAAAAAAAAACCAATTTAATTGTGTATAAAATTATGATTCCAAAAGAAATGATAGAACGTCTTATTCTTGAAACACACGAAATGTATGGTCACGTTGGAGTCAAAAAGATTGTTCGTATGTTACAAGAAGATTTTTACATAAAAAATTTAAGGCATAAAGCACAGAAGTTAATCGCTTTTTGTGATTCTTGTCAACGAAAAAAACTTCAAATCGCCCTTGCGCAGCCCCTATGGAATCGATTATTCCAGAGGCTCCAAATGAATTATTATCTATTGACTTCTACGGCCCTTTACCTACGGGACGAGGCGGTATGAAATACATATTAGTTACAATTGATGCGTTTTCTAAATTTGTTGTGTTATATCCACTACGAAAACAAACTTGTACAGCGGCTATTAAGAAAATCTTTAATGATTATATTTTATGTTACGGTAAGCCAAAACAAATTTCATGTGATCACGGTACACAATTTACTGCGAAAGCGTGGATAAATAAGCTTAAAGAGAATAATATTGGTTGGGTTGGTTATGTAAACATTATTCAAACTATAATTAACGAAACATGTCATGAGACCACTAATTTTACTCCAATTGAGTTACATATGGGTATTAAACCCAGAAGAGCTTGGCAAAATTGGATAAAACCGATTAACTCTGAAAACGAAATCCCTCATGAACAAAAGATTTATCTTGCACGTGAGCGAATTATAACAAAAGCCAAGAAACGCGCAGACACATATAATTTAAAAAAGAAATCTTTTTTCGTTCAATTTAATATCGGAGACGAAGTTCTCGTAAAAGCGAATAATGTATCTGATTTAGAGAATAAAAAGATTTCCAAGTTCTTTTCAATTTATCAAGGACCATATGAAGTTGTAAAAAAGATTTCGAATTGTACATATTTGTTAATTAACAAAGAGAATAATAAGGAGAAAGGTAGATACCATGTAAGCGATTTAAGGCGTTACTTAAAAAAACCTGCAAAAACATTCTGATTTGAAATTTAAAAGCGCGGACGTCGGAGAGAGACTTGCGCTTTTTCGTTTTAAAAAAAAATTACATTTTCTTGGAAAAGGGTATAAAAGGGATGCAAAATAAGGGTTGTTAATCAGTTCTTGAGAAGCTGTCCTAGAAAGATGACGTCTACCGGAACTCAAACCGAGCTTTTTGGACGCTGCGACGCCAGCACTCAAGTTAAGGAGACTCTACTTCAGCTGAAAATGATTCAATCCAGGTTCTACAAGAAGAAATTTTCTATGCTGAGGATTCTTCAAGGTTCTTCTTCCCGCTGGATTCCCGGGATGAAACGATATAAGAAGGGATCTTACTTCTACAAGAAGCCACTCACCAATTCCATCGGCACTCAGACCCTGGATTCAACAAGAAGCCCTAAGCCAACCAGGAAGAGGAGCTTGATATCAATCAAAGCAAGTAGAACGGCAAAAAAAATGAAGAGGCTGGAGGACAACATCAAAAAAGTCAGAGCAGAAATTGATGCGATTCAAGAGGGCATCAATTCCAGTTTCACGGCAGTTGAGCGTACTCTACCTGCGCAATCAAGTAATGAAGTCAACCTGGATGAAGTCTTTGAGGAATTGGAAACAACTGGAATTTCAGCAAATCGGGAAGACATCGCCCTCGAATCAATAGAAGATTTTGACAACTGGCTAAAAAGCCTCAATTAATTATTAATAATTTGTTAATTTTTGTAAAGTTTAATTTCATTAAATCTCAAATCAGAATGTTTTATATATTTTGTAATAAAGAGGGAGTGAAAGTGAAAATTTCAAATTGTAATTTTAAATTCCCACTTGGGGACAATGTAACGACCCTAAAGCAAGGGCAAAACAAAAAGAAATTGTAAAAAGAAAGTTAAAAGCGCAGACGTCGGAGACGAACTGAGGCGTTAAGAAAGTTCGAGAAACGGGAGTAGTTCAAAATGCGGATCAGCGCCGAACCAATGAGCGAGCAGCAGCAGCGGCGGACTGGAGGGGGAAGAAACAGCAGCGCTTCGGCGCAGGTGCGTGCCACAGCTTAAAAGGACGGCTCGCGCAGCTCCCAGCGTCATTCGCTCGAGAGAGCTCGAACGGTAAGGGGCAATAAGTCTCCTTAATCAAGTAGAGTCTTCTCGTAGCTACTTTTTTGGCGCGCGAGTTGAGAGACTTCGGCAATATGTCCGTTGTCTTGTACTCAGCGTTTTTAGAGTAAATAAATTTCAGCTGTATATTAACGTAGGAACAATAAATTATTTGTTCACATATATTATATATATATATATCTCTATTTTTTCTTGTACTTTCTATTTTCAGCTTTTCGTATAGTACTACTTCAGAGGCATTACGTCCTCTGAAGGTTAACTATACACATTTTTAAATTTTAAATAGAACATCTTCGAGGCATTACGTCCTTGGAGAAAGTTCTATTAAGGAGAGTATTTCAAACAGCAATACGTCTGTTTGGAAGAAATTCTTAAAACATTTTTTCTCTTTAAAACGATTTTCAAACATAAGTTCCATTTCAGATATATTAGACTTGGCTGCAATATGTCAGCCAAGATCGAAATATCATAAATAAGAAAATTATAAATTACAATAAATATCAAATCAATACATATATAATAAATTCAAATACCATGACATCCCGGACCACAAAAAATACAAAATAAAAATATTCAAGCTCGGGTAGGAGTGTTTCAACGTAATATACTATTGATAAAAGGTTATCTGAAATACTGTAAGATAAGAACAACGTAATCGCTATAACCGTTGACAGGTATAATATTTCTATCTGGAGTCATTTATTGTTTAGCTTCACATCCTGTTTCGTCATCATAGTTAAGTAGAACCGGATAAAGCTGATCGTAATCTGAACATTCTGTTCTTAAAAGTCAGTGAGATGTAACCCTAGTTTGTGACCGTTGAGCTTTTGACCGTTGACGAATATGATACTTCCTTTCCTGTTGCGTCAGGCTTCTTTCTGTTGATTCGAGAATACACGTGTAGGAATGTATCCCCACTACTACTGAATTGAGCTAGTGAGGGGATTCACTCGACGGGAGGATAAAAGAGCGAGCACAGACAGGAGACGGATCAGTACTGACTTATGGAGTTCACAAATCGTTTATTTCGTGTAGTTCTTTCGTATCGTTCTAAGTGTGAAAATTTTATTGACCATTGCTCAATCAAGTGGTAGTGTCCAAGCTTGTCTGCAGAATATCCTGCCCAATATACTGCTGTCTACGACCTACGCAGTTAATAAGTCAAATTTTAAAAGCATTTCTCTCGGATTGGAGTGTCATCAGTGTAGCTTCCGTCCAGTAGTGAAACTTTCCACGGCTACAGGGTGTTTCAAATCTATCAATTTCGATGTAAATCTTATAAACACCTATTTCCAAGATGTGTACAGATTCCAAAGTGAATACGGTCGACCAACAAAAGTGTACATGGAGAACCACGATCTGATGTTTACAACTTCATATAACACAAAGTCTACATTGATTGAGGAAAGACCCATTGGTACACCTATCTTCCCAAATCTTTTCATAGACGAAGAAGACGAGGACAAAGTGTATAGTGCTGTTGAGAGCGATTCTGGCGATTCTGCTGCTGGTACTTCTGGTGGTACTACCGTAGAAAGACATCAACCTCCAAGAGCATCGAAGAACAAAAAACATCGCATATTCAACCTGCTATCTGCATGCAAAAAGTTACTTTTGATGATTAAGGGTTGTCTCGCCATGTATCGATGAACATCTCGATAAACTCGAAGCTGGTGTTGGTAAGGTAAATGAAATTGTAGCTTGTATCAAAGAATTTGTAATTGGCTGTATTAAAAATGGTACAGAAAACTCGAATAAAAATGCCAAATCCACTATGATGAGAACCTGCGAAATATTTCAACAATACTACACGCTGTACAACGATAATATTAAAATTAATGTCCCCGATAAGTTTAAGGACGACTTTGATGAGTCATTGTTGAATATAATTGTTTGTGAAATCACTGCTTTTAAATTGTTTGATATCTATAAAGATATATACACTACTATCTTCATACTATAAAAATGAAGATGTTATTTTTCGTGATTACGCTTTGTAAATACGCATTTTTTACTTGTAATAAACCAGAAAATTTAGATATATTTTATCTTGTTACGTCATTCGAACCTTGCTTATCCCCTCCATTCTCCTTGACCGTGGTGATAAATATCAAGTCACTAAGTATACCTTGTCATTATGAGTAATCTAACCCTTAAGGGGGCACACCACCTTTAAACTCTGAAAAATAAACTTCTTATAAATAATAATAAAAATAAATTATAATTATTGTATAATTTTTATACTAATATTAGGTTATATTACCTGTATTTTTACCACGGTAAATCCATATTAGCACCTACTTATCCATGGTGACTCTCCGTATACTGTTTTGAGCATTTTGGCACTGTCCGTAGGATTCCATGTGACCACATGGTTTGATTGGGCTAAAATTTTAGGAGCATGCTTTGTACACTTATACTTTTGGTATGAATAAAGGGATTTTGATTTGAATGCTTAGAAAATCTTTTATGAAAAAAATGTGGCATAAATAGGTTAAAAAATGCAAAAAATTAAGTATTTTTATTGTTAAACATTTTCTAAGTACTTTATTAGTTACATATACTAATTTAATTTAGGTATATTTAGGTATATTTAGGCACGTAACCATCAAAGTAAGAAAGCTCTTTGATGAATGGAACAAACTGATTCGTAGAAAATCAACCAAAAAAAAAAATATAAATACAGTACCATTGATGGTTACAAAATGAATATAATAAACATATTATATCCCGCATTCTCTCGCATTTTTTAAGTAAATAGTAGTACAAATTCTGGAGTTCTTCTTTCTTCTTTCTTCTAAACGAGCCCTTACCTGTTCTGACTAAGAAATAAGAATGGGCAAGCGGAGAATTGTCGCATTGCCCGCATATTTCGTTTAAAATTGATAAAAATGATCAATTTTGAACGGGTAAAATTTTGTCCTGGGTTAGCTGTGGATCGGAACTTATATAATAGGTTATAGTGTATCGAAAAAAACACTTTTGATGACTTAAGAAAACTTCTATATAGCTTTAATATCAAAAATCGAAAAAGAACGGAAGTACTGAAAAAAAACGAGAAATACGATTTTCTTTCGGAGGGACCTTTAAAATTCTTCGCACGTCGCCCTCCTTGCAGCTACTTTATTTTTTTTATGTATTTAAGCTTTTCAAGGGGTTACAAATTGAAAACTCGAAAGTCGGGAAATTTTTCAACCACCCTAATATTTATACATGAGCATTAATATCGGATAAAACATTATAATGGAACAATTTGTAAAACGCATATAGGTTATCTAGCAAATTCAAAGTATAAGAGGGTCACGGTGCTCCCGACGGCACAGTATCGAAAACTTATACTTGCCATCGGGGCGCTACCGCGCCCCTTGATTTAATTATAGTGAAGCAACGACATTTTTTCGGTGAATTACGGGCTTAATTAACTTAATGTTAAGTTATATAATGATAAATTAAGAACTCTCAAGATACTTACTACGTAAATTGCCATGACCGTTTCATTCTTTTTTTCTGGTGAACAACTATGATTTTCTTTATATGTATTAGAACGTTGTGACGAGACGTAAGTCTCGCACATGATGTAAACAAACGCAGCGCCGAGTAAGTCAGCTGACGCCAGCGAGCGCGCGCGCGCAGCGAACAAAGACGAGTCCGCACGAAGCGAAGTGAGCGCGCGCGCGCACCAACCGAAAGGCCAGTCCGCACGAGCGCGAGACTCTACTAGCAACTCAGCGGAGACGCGCCAGGCGGCGCGAGCGGCGCGCCGCGAACACGCCTATATAAAGCGGCCCGCGCGGCATAGCGGGCAGTTCTACTCGGGTTGAACTCCTGTCGGCATCGTGCGCACACGTTACCGAGAGGAACAGCTAGAGAGGATCGACGCCAGCAACGTCGGCTCGTGAGCACACGTGACGACGCTGTCGACGAACCCGAAACTCCGAGTTGCCGTCGTGCGCACACGAGACAACTAGGAGTAACCGAACAGCGCCGAGGCTCCCCTACGTGAGCACACGTAGTGGATACTCGACGTCGCCACCTGCCTCCGAACATCCGCCCCAAGGGACTGGTTATCTTCCCAGCCACCGTGCGCACACGGGGCTGAGAGAATAACTAAAGCCCGCCGACGATTCCCCAGGTCGTGAGCACACGTCCTGGTGAAGCACCGGTCAACTCCTGTCCGTTCAATACCGCCGACCTCTTGAGATTCACCTGGTCACTGTGAGCACACAGGATCAGGAGAAGAACGAGACGAGCGACCTCGATCCGTGTAGCCGTGCGCACACGACTTCATGGACTCGAGGGAGACCTAAACCTCCGAAAATCCGTTGTTTAACCCGAACCCGTTTCACCGTCCTCCGATACCGTATCCGTAAAACCGGTAGTCGCACCGAAACTACGTAACTCCGGCAACGACGCGTTAATGTACCGTAAACCGCTATAGATTAAGTTAAATTGTTTGTGAAGGCGAAATATTCTAAATCACCGCGATATCGATTTCTGTTACAGATGGAGACTCATAATTGATTTATCAACTTGTTAACTTAAACATTAGAATATATCTTTATTGTTATTATTTGCATAAACAAGTCTCTTCAATTAACCTTTCCCCTAACCAAATCCTGGCGTCCGGCCGACTACTCAACACCCGGGGAAAGTCGAACCGTTACAACGTCATAAAAACACCATAAGTACAATAAAACGGTCATAGCAAGTTACACAGTAAGTACCTTGAGAGTTGTTCTTAATTGATCATTATATAACTTAACATTAAGTTAATTAAGCCCGTAATTCACCGAAAAAATGTTGTTGCTTCACTATAATTAAATCAAGGGGCGCGGTAGCGCCCCGATGGCAAGTATAAGTTAGTTTTAGACACTGTGCCGTCGGGAGCACCGTGACCCTATTATACTTTGAATTTGCTAGATAACCTATACACGTTTTACGAATCTTCCTATTAAATTGTTTGATCCGATATTAATGCTTATGTATGAGTATTCTATCTTAAAGATTTTAATTAGATCTTTCGAATTACCGTAGCATTTTGCTGAAAAAATTAAGATTGAAAATTAATTTATGATTTTTCTTTAATTGTTCGCCTCCCCGATTCTCTTTTTTTCAGGCTCAGTCAGTTTCAACAATACTGAGGTTGTTGGTTATGGGATGTTAGGAGCGCATATAAATTTACATACTAAAACTTATTATTTATTATTTATTTATTGATGGAATATTTTATAGGTGAAGGCAAATACACAATAAGTATGTGGCGGTCCCCTCCGATACCACCATTGGACCGACCCGCCGCCTGGCGGACCACCACGCCGTGGCGAGCGCAAGGCGAGCTTGCAGGATTAGTTACGGCCTGGCCGCCGATCGGGACGGACCTTTCGGTCTCTTGTTAATTTATCAGTTTACAATGTAATATTAGTCTTAATTTATACCGAGTGTCTTATCATTGACTTAACCTAGTCTGATCCCTTTCCTGCCTTTAACTCTATTGGAGTGCAGAAGATAGAGAACCCTCATCATCTCTAAAAGTATAACACTGTATATAGATATAAACGTAAGCTTTATTCTCAACTCTGTAGATTCAAAATCGCGTCTATATACCCACATAGCATGAAAGCTTTTTGAAAGCTTTCAGGAAGCTTCCTTGAAAGTGTAGGAAACTTACAAGAATATTCCATGGAATCTTCCTGGATGCTGAGAATGTCCGCTTCAAATCACTGTCAGGAAGGTTGCTGAAAACATTACTGTAATATTACTCAAGAACTTTTTGGAAGGTTTTCTGAAATATTAATGAAATCTTTTGGAAGATTCCAATAATCTTCCAATATCTTTCAGTATTGTTAGAAAACTGGAAAGAATCCATCATCATACCGATTTTTGAAAAGGGAGATAAGACAGACTGCAATAACTATCGGGGAATCTCACTTTTAGCTACCTGCTACAAAGTTCTATCAAACGTAATACAGGCCAGACTCAGACCCTTCGCGGAAGATATAATAGGAGATTATCAGTGTGGATTCCGGCGTAACAGGTCGACGAGCGATCAAATGTTTACTATAAGACAGCTGTTAGAGAAAAAATGGGAATATTGCGAAACAATACACCAGTTATTCATAGATTTTAAAAAAGCGTATGATTCTATCAAGCGAAGCAAAATGTATCAAATCCTTGTGCTCCTCGGCGTACCAAAAAACTTGTTAAATTAATACAAATATGTCTGAACGGAAGCACGGGAAAAGTAC